>RJWH01000410.1:0-639014 GCA_004363575.1 Solenodon paradoxus
CACTATATTTCTACTCATTTGAGAATAAAATAATCAGATTCTCAGACACAGGAGACAATCTGAGACATTTAAGGACAATATGACAAAAATATCTGTGTTTAAATATAATTTCCTGAAATGAAGTTTATGAGAAGAGGACTTTATTTTGGTAACAATCCCATTGCTTCAATTTGACATGGGAACTTAACGAGGGGCTATGTACATAAACTGGAACTATGAATAAAATAAGCCAAGATATTTACACAAAAAAGCTAGGGATAGTAATAATTGGATAAATGCAGAAATGATTGTCACATAACAACATGACTTGCCATGAGAACTTTTTATACTTAATTTCAATATTTATAAAAATTCAACCTTTAAGCTGAATGTTGTTTTTTTATTACTGATTTGTCATTTCCACAGTATGCTGGTGGCTACCTAAATATGAATTTAGCCATACATCCTCCAAAACCCATACAGGACAAGCAGCAGATACAACCAACCATAATTCTGGCAACAGCAAAACTGAAAAGCAGAATTAACAAGACTCCATTTAAATACAGTCAGAGAGGGGGTGAAAAAACAACAACTAGCAGAGCCAGTAAGAGTCCCAGCTGGAAATTGCGGGGGTGGGGGGGACCTAGAGGAAAAGGGGGTGTAATGGTGTCCTAGCAAAAGCAGCGCATGGACAGTAACACACTAGCAAGGAAGGGCCCATCAGAGCAGGGACATAGAACTTCAGATGTTAAGACCTAGACAGTGGGAACATTCACCTGGGGTGTGGGAAGGGGACTTGGCCAGATATGCAGAGGGGGAGACAGCTCTCTGGAGGCTTGGCAGGGAAAGAAAATCAAGCAAGGTGGAAACTGATCAAGAGCAGTGCTGAAACCAAGGATCATAACAGAACTGAAGGGCAGGCCATCCCCTCCTCAACCCTCCATGACACTGCATTAAAGAAACCGCACTTAGTGGTACTGTGACAAATTCACTCCTAAGTCTCCTGGGAAGAAGAAACCATGGAAGCACTGACTTGAATAAACAGGAACCTCTTACCGGATCAGCCAGACAGAAGCCTTTCGGAGTTCTCCCCAAGGTTCCCTCATATTCCTCAGGGTTTAAATAAATTTTAGTCACCCTGTACTTGCCTTGACTCTCTTGCTCTCCAGATAATATCCAGAGTCACTTGGCTGGGCGACCAATAAAGGTTTCAACATCTTATGTGCACAGCCATAAACCAGACCATTTATGATGACTCTAAGATCTTTATTCAGATTGACAGTGATTTTCTCTTTCTTTGCATATACACCAACCTGAAAAACAGGCATAAAAGCTCCACTCTCATTTTTTTTCACTTTTCTTTGTTTGCTTGATTATTTATATTTTACTTTTTCTTTTGGTTTGTATTGCTACATTCATTTTAGTCTTGACTCACAGCTCAGGCTGTGTGCTGTTCCCACCACACCCACCAGCAGAGTTCTAGTGCCCTTTACCATCACCTTATTCCCACCTTCCTTCCCTTTCTCCTCCCATCACTCTAGTAGCTAGTCATGTGTCCTATGAATTTCATTGAGATTTCTTTCTTTATATTCCATATGAAACCATCCTGCACTTTTCTTTTTCTTTCTGGTTTATTTCGCTTAGCATGATCACTTCTAGTTCCTTCCAGATTGTTGCAAAGGACACAATTTCATCTTTTTAACAGCTACATAGAATTAGACTGTATATACCACAGCTTCTTTGTCCAGTCATCTGCTAACAGGCATTTAGGATACTTCCATGTCTTGCCTATTGTGAATTGTGCTTCAATGAACACAGGGGTGCAGATTTTTTTCTCATCTTTTTTCCTTTTTTTTAAAAATTTAATGAAAACATGGAAAGTTTACATATAACTGAATTACATTGGGCCACTAACTGTCAAGAGGTTGAGTACACTAAAATGTACCCTGGGAATGAAAGTTGATTATCAAGGGAACTTATCAAAAAGATGGAATCTTTCCCTAAGGTTGTGATTCTTGTCATCTGGAGAAGGTGTAGTTGTCCATTGGTGGTGAAGAAAGTCACTGTGTTGTCTTGGGTCAGGACTAATTCATTGAAAGTACACAGAAGCTGGCAGGCAAGAAAGGGACACTTCTACCAGGTTGTTAATAAGTTGTACTGATGAACAAGGACTGGAAGCAAGAAAACTGCTGGAGGTTTTAATTTGAACAACACCCACTAAGGTGTTGCTGTCTTACTATTTGCTGTCTTACTATTTTTCTGTGTGGCTACTTTATGCTTTATAGAGCATCCTTTAATAATTTTTGTAGAGCTTATTCTGTGAGGAACTCCTTTAACTTTTGCTTGTCAGAAAGGTTTTTATCATTCCTTCAGTTCTGGATGATAATCTCATAGGGTACAGTATTGTAGGTTGAAAATCCTTTTCTTTCAGCACTTTGAATGCATCATGCCATTACCTTCTGGTTTATAGATGTTTCAGTTGAGAAATCTGCTGACAATCTTATAGAGACTCCTTTGTATGTGACTCATTTTTCTTAGCTTCTTTTAAGATTATTTCTTTATCTTGCATTTTTGACATTTTGATGACAGTGTATCTAAGTGTAAGTCTGTTTGGCTTTCTTTTGTTTGGAACTCTTTGATCTTCCTGAGTCTGGAGGCTTGCTCCATTCCTCAGGTTAGACACGTTCTTAGCCATTTTTCCTTCAAATACAGTTTCTGCCCCCTTTTCTCCGTCCTCTCCTTCTGGAACCCCTATGATATGAATGTTATTCCTTTTGATGTTATCCCATAGGCTGTGAATGCTTTCATTTATATTCATTCTTTTTTCTCTTTGCTGGTTTGCTTTAAGCGCATTCCTCTGCCCTGTCTTCTAGTGCACAGATTCTATTGGAGGCTTCATCCATCCTCTGTGTTCCTCTGTTGAGTTCTTTAGTTCAACTATCGTCTTCATGTCTTCGATATCTTGCTTCATGTCTTCTAGATCTTTTTTATTGTTCTCTTTCTCTTCCTCTATTGTTTTCTTGATTTCCATGAGGATGTTCATTGCTATTTCCCTAAATTCCTCCTCAGGTAGTTTGCATATGTCTGTTGTATTCAGATTTTCCCCTGTGGTTTTTATTGGATCCATCATTTCACATATATTTCTCTGTGTCTTCATTCTGTGTGGCATTCTGTTTGTTTCTGTGGGGGTGGACTTCCCTGCAGTGATGGCGTTGTATAGGGTATCTTCTTGCACCAGAAAAGCCTACATCTTGGTTTGAACACTCGTAATTCTTGAGTTGGATTTATTGATGTTCTTAGGTGGACCCCAGGGTGCAACCTATGGTATTAATTTGTGTGGGGGCTGCAGAACTTTCTCCCAATATCCCAGTCTGAACAATAATGACCAACTTGTCACTGTTCCTGCATATGGCTGCATTTCCACCTCTATCTACAGTATGGCACTATGGTTGGTGTTGAAGGTGCCTTCTGGGATTCTCGTCTTCCTTTCAGCCTTTCAGGAAGCAGGATTTCCGGTGGGTGGGTCCTACAGCTCTGGAGCAATATAGTGGGGAGAGGGATGGTGAGGGTTGGGAATTCTCCTAGTATTTACCCATAATTTTCCTTCGAGGGCTCTGCTCAGGCCACCAGGGTACTGGTCTCTTCTGCCTTGCACCAAGACCCTCTCTTCTGGCTTCATGTCCTGGTCTTGCTGGCCGTGCTTTCTGCTACCCTCAGAGAAACTTCTGGGAGTCTCAGTTCTTCCTTCAGTCTCACCCCCCCCCACCACTTTTTGTCCCTGAAGCTGGGGATATCACATCCTCTGTGCAACTCTGAACTCTGATGCTTTGTCTCCTGTTGTGATAGTGATTGCTCCTGCTGTATCTGCAGCTCCGAGGCCAGCACTTCTACACCATCCATGTGTATCTGAAGAACAGATGATTTCTAGTTCTGTGGAGAGGAGATCCAACACGTCCTACCAGGCTGCCATCTTGGCTGCCTTCTCTGTGTATTTAAATTATATCACTTTATAATGAGGATTTGCTCACAGAAACTTGTTTCTGTCAAGGGAATTTCTACCTCACTGTGGGATCTCTGGTTAACAACCAGTTGAGTTATTTGAATGTGAATTTTGAATATTTGTCTTAACCTTATAAAAGTCAACTTTTGCATGTAAAACAGTAGATATTTGGAATAATTTCAAAAATAAATTTTTTTCATGAAGTTTTAAAGTTCTGTTTGTGACAAGTGAATTACTCTAGTGCTTTTTAAATGAGAATATTTCCGGTAATTCTGTTTTAGGAACGGTGATTGTCTTGAATCTATCAGGGTTTGTTTAGTATTTTTATTAAGGTCACTCACTATACTTGATGTCAGGTGTCAAGTCTACTACTGACCTTAGCTGGATGACCTTGGACTAACCACTGACCTCCTCATTTAATTTTCTTTTCTCTAAAATAAAGATAAAGTTTTTCAGTGTTATTGTATTAATGAAAATGACTGAACATATGTGGAAATATCTGGTTTGAAAGACACGTAATGTAGGTGCTCTATTCCTAGCTGAATCTTGTCTCTGAAAATAATTGGATAAAGCACATTTTGATTAAGCTAGTTTTATTTGTAAATCTTTAATAAGAACCACTCCACTATAATTCCTGGTACTTTTTAGTAAAACAAGACACAAAATGGCAAGCCTTTGTTAAATGCTTGGAGGTATGGCTAAGATTGAAAACTTGCTTATATTAGGAATTTTCCAATGGGGGAAATTAGCTAATTCTTTGTTTTTTGTTTTTTTTGTTGTTGTCGTTGTTTTTTCTTAATAGATTTGGATTGGAGAAAAAAGAACATGAAGGTGTGAATGAGAAAAGCATTGCTTATTCTGACACTTAATTTTGGTGTGACTTATTGCCATTCTGTCATTGTGTGACTTGGCCCTGAAAGTTTATTTTTGGAGGAGCTGGGTGGTATACAATTCTGTTGAGATATAATTCGCATACCACACAGCTTATTGTAAAGTGTCCCATTCAATGATTCAATAATTTTAACATATTTACAGAGCTAAGCAGCCATCACAGCAATCAATTTTAGAACATTTTTATTACCGCAAAAGAATTTCTGGGCCCTCCTTGCCCCCTCTTTTTCTCCAACATAGCCAGCTCTAGACAACTACTGGTTAATAATCCATGGACATACTCTTTTTTATTTCTCTGCCTTGTGAACCTAGGAATGGAATTATTGTTTCATATAGTAATTCTGTTTAATCTTTTGAGTAACTGATGAACTTTTTTACAGTGACTACCATTTTACATTTGTACATTCAGTGTATGAGAGCTTGTTTCTTCAGATCTTGCCTAACCTTGCCTATTATCTGCCTTTTGATTATGACCATCCTAGTAGGAGTGAAGCGGTAGTTCACTATGGTTTTGATTTGCAGTTCACTAGTGGCTAATGATGTTGAGTATCTTCATGTATATATTGGCCATTTGTATATCTTTAGTGAAATGTTGATTCAGATTCTTTGCCTATTTTTTAATTGGTTTACTAATCTTTTGTTGAATTGTAAAGACTTCTTTTTATATTCTAGATACAAATCCCTTACCAAACATGTGTTGTATAAATATTCCCAAAGGTTTTTATGTCTTCAATACATAAATCTAATTATAATCACTCTGATTGAGTATCTACTCTGGAACAGGCCTTGTACTGACAACTATGTATGAAGCATTTATCGTGTTCTTCATAATAATCCAGTGATACAGATGACATTACTCTTGATTTACACATGTAAAAAATGGGGGCCCAAAGGAGTGTAAGGAAAGTGAATCACAAAGGTGTGAATCACATCTGGTTCTAACTGTATGCCTAGCCCCTCTGTAGTAGGACTTCGAGCTGTGCATGCCCCTCTGCAGAATCTGGGGCCTGTTTGAATGCTTGGCATTTGCGTATGTGCTAATCGTGCTCATTATCCAAGGGTCAACCATGACCACTCTGTCTCTCAGTTCAATGTCTATTCTCTACTCTGAGCTCCTCATTATATGTACTGCAGAGTTCACCTGTCCTGGTTTTCTGGTTACTTTGTTTTTATAATGTACATAGATAAGGTAATAGAGGGGCCTTTACTAAAGCTTAGTAAACACAAGGTTGAATTCGAAACCTTTTTTTTTTTTTACATTTGAGTAAACATAGTGCTACTAAACTCTTGGAAATTCATAACTTAAAAATGTATTTATTTTTCAAAATTTAATCTTCTTTGAAAAATGTACTTCTCATGTCTCAAATGATTAAAACCTTGCTTTTTGTGTATTGAAAGGGCTGGTTACTGAAGTAAGCCAGCCTGTTGGGTGTCTGAGTCTCAATTTATGCTCTGTGATGTTGGGCTTGTAACTTAAGTGTGTTTCATTTTCCTCACCTGGAAACTGTGCATAAGATGAGTACTTTCTTTGAATAGCTGTTAAGTTTCTAAAATGCTTATTTGGCACATAATAAATGCTCATTAAATGTTTATTATTTGAGAGAGGGAAGATTAGGGATCTGGATGGTTGTTACAGTAAACTTAACCTTATTTTTTAATTTTCCTCAGAGGAAACACAAGAATAGAAGAAGCTTGTGAAATGTATACCAGAGCTGCAAATATGTTCAAGATGGCCAAAAATTGGAGTGGTATGTATAGTTTCTGTTTGTTTGCTTTTTCCAGCAAAAGTAACATTAAAGTTATTTTCAAAGAGGAAATGGTTGCATTTTCTTTAGAGCAGAAGACTGAGGCAATATCAATGCTGAATAACTGGTACAACCACCTTGAACTGGGAGCAAAGGACATTGATCTTAGTGAAGAAAGCTTGAAAAACTAACTTTGAGCATAAGGACCATGCTTTTTATTTTCTATAAATCATTTAATACTTTGGGCATGTGGTATTTAAAAACAGTTAAAATTATTTGGGATTAATAGAGTAACCATTTCTTCTCATTAATATGCTCAAATAAATTCAGTTCCATAAAGAATGAAAGTTGTAATACAGTGCGTTGAAACAAGTAGGATATGTAGAAATGCCTGCTTTTCTTTACTTAAACTTTGGTTAAGGATTTTTAAGAAACAGCTCTGTGATCACCAATTGTAGTCCCACTGAGAAATGTTACAGAGGGTGTGTTATTTAAATATACCCCAGTAAGACTTTTGGTCATTTTTTAAGGAGTATTTTCTATCCAATAAAATTACACATAACAAAATCAACAGTTAGTCTTTTCATTGTTCTGAGAGAGGGTGGCTCTTTCTAATAATGATTTGGAAAACAAATTTATCCCCTAACCCTGGAAAGAGAGGCTGTTGTGACTCCGTGGGGGTGTTTCTAGGGGATTATGGGGACCGTCACAGAGCAGGCAAACAGTCTCGAGCCCTACTCACAACTGCCACAGGATCTTGAGCAGGTACTTGGTCTCTTCAAGTTGTTTCCCATGTGGTCGTCCCAGCTTTAGTGAAAGACAGTAGACTCACAACATTGTGGAAGCTTGAGGTGTACAACATCTACCCATTTGCTTTTAAGGCCTACACTCTAAAATCATTTCAGTGAAGAAAATGCTGTTGAATTAATGAATCTGAAAAGTCCTCCCTGGCTCTAAAATTCTTTTATGGGTTTAGTTTTAGGTAAAAAAGCTATTCAATTTTTAAAATGCACTTACACCTGAATTCTCATGTATTGAAAAAAATGAAGAAGAAAACAATATTGTCTCTACATTTACATCTTTTGTTTATTCAAGTCCTATAATCATAACTAAAAATGTTCTTATTCATAAAGACCACTTATTTGGTTAGGCAGATGCTCTAGCCTTTGAAAATTGCATTTCAGAGAAGCTATTAGCATTGATATAACTAAGGAGGGAAGCCTCCTACCTCAGTGACTTCTTGCTGGTTGGAGCTGTAGCTCTAGCTTCCTAACATCTCATGCTTCTGCACTCTCCTCATCTGTGTTACAGAGCAGCCAAAGATCACTGTTCAACCTAAGTTGGTACCTATCACTTCAAATAAGAACCAAAGTCCCTAACAGAGGCCCAGGAACCTACCTATCTCTTCACCACCATATAGATGAAGTCTATGACTTCATCTCCCAACCACTTCCTGCATTCACCTGACACACTCCTTTGAGCTTGCACCTGATTTGTCCCTCTCTTTGGTGCTTTCTTCCCCCAGACAGTGTTACTGGTTCCCTGCTTCCTCAGTCCTTTGCATGTTGTCAGTCAGGTCTTTCTGATCTCTCCTTGTAAAATATGAGTCTTCTCAATCTAGGAATTTATACCCCTAACCCCCCGCCCCCACCCATTTCCCCAGCACCCTTATCACCATTTATCCAGTTAGTGAAATGCATTTATTCATTTATATCATTTTTATCATGTACTCTTTAGAGTATAACCTTTGAAGACTAGAATGTCTTTTATCTGTGCTATACCTTCACCAACACAGTAGATGTCCAGGATATTTGCTTAGTGAGTGAAAATAGAAGATTCTTGAATTCTTTCCTGTTGCAGTATTGATAATCATAACAACACTGAATCTTTTTGCAGTTCTTTCATTAAGCTAATTTTCTTGATACTCTGCTTTGCGAGATCATCCTCATGGTATTGGACCCTTGAAGGTACAGTTGAGGAAATGTAGTCTGAGAAGTTGCTTGACTTTAGTTTTATAGATGCTCTTTGAAGGACACTCCCAAGTTTGAAGAGATGGAGATGACATTTATTGGTAGAGGCTGGAATGAGTTCCAGAATGAAAACTAAGCCAGCAACTAGTTTTGGAAGGTGGGAGAATGAAATTATGAGATTGAAGCACTTTATTTCCTCTGGGGAAATGAAGCTAACTCAAGAAGAGAGCCTCAATGTGAT
Organism: Solenodon paradoxus; assembly: GCA_004363575.1. Lineage (NCBI taxonomy): Eukaryota > Metazoa > Chordata > Mammalia > Eulipotyphla > Solenodontidae > Solenodon > Solenodon paradoxus. Next base: position 8,827 of record RJWH01000410.1, read on the forward strand.
GTAGCACTCAGGGAGGAAGGGCTGGACCATGACTGGCTCTGGGACAGTCACCGTAGATAAATTATCAGAAATGATGGAAGAGGGAGGATGTCAGTTCTAAAAGGATCAAAGACATTTATTTAAGCATGCCAAACCACAGGTATGGTCTAAAGTAGATTTGATATGATGGTGATAATAGCCTACCCTTTCTTAACTAGAACCAGTACTTGGATATTCTAGTCGTTAAGTACTATACTTTACAGTCTTCAGAGCAGCTGTTCAAATGATACATTCCTAAGCTGCTGCATGAAAGTAGCTGCTGCCTTAAGTATCTGGTACCTGCCCAGGACCCTGGCAGTGTCCTTGACACCTGTGACCCCCAACTTCATTATTCACGGTGAAGGGGATAAAGTCTGGCAGGCTGGGGTTCTCTAGTTCCAGCTCTGGCCCCAGTGTCCTCTGATTGGTTAGTGCCCATGTCATGCTGGTGGTTAACTACTTTAAAATGCCTGGACACTTGGAAACAAGCGCGGAACAAGAGTTAAACCTGGGCATGCTGGCTCAGGAGTTTGCACCACCTCTTTTCCCTCAAGGGAAAGCCCAGAAACCCAGGTGGGAATCACAGGACCTCTGGAGAGGGGTCAGGAGAAGAGAGGCCACTGTTACTTTGGTGAAATTATATAGTTCATTTTTTAAGAAATTTAAAGTCAATGTTTGATACAAGCAGTGGCTGCTTAGTATTGTTACTATAATTGTACATTTCTGAATGTTTTTGAAACTTACAGTTAAAATTTATTTTAAATGCTGAAGGTTTGTGATGTTCTTGATTGTGCTTCTCTCCATTCCTGTCAGTACTGCCTTCTCTAGTCCACACCTCTCTAGGCTGTCTGCAGAGACCTGTGTGCTCCATAGGCTTGCTGTTCATGTTTTAGGGCACTGCCATGGTGTGCTGTCTGAACTGAGGCCTTGATAAAGTGAATTTATCCTGTGGTGATACTGAAAGCCCTCCCTGAACTGGCCAGAGGCATCTTCAGCCTCCATCCACTGCCCTGAACGCTTGCTCATTTCTCTTGCAGACTGCATGGCCTCTAGCAACCCTTTCTTGCCTTCAAGTATTTGTTCCTTTTTCAGTGTGACTCCTCTACTAGGGATCCTTTCATTCTTTTCAGAAAGGTAGGGCATAAGCATTGTTCAGTGTTCCAGCAGAGAAGGGTAGAAGTCCATCTGTGGTTTTTGCTTTCAAGTGTTTAAGTTTTCACATGAATTGGGATAAAGACAGACTAAGCCTCTTAAAAGTTTTAGATTTTGTTATAAATTTAAGAAAACACTTTGAATTTTGAAATTGTGAACCTAATTTTTACTTTGAAAGCTAAAGTGTCCATGAAGCCTCATTAGCAATTTCTTCAACAATGATAGCCAAGTCCAGTGAGTACCATAAGATAGCACAATGAACCAATAAATGTTCTTTACCTCAGTGTTTTACTTTTCTGAAACATCTATAGGTTGAAGACCCTATGTGCTAGGTACAGAACTGAATTCCTGGGCCCTGGCCATTGGTATTGGAGGGAGGCCTGTTGCCCAGGGGCTAGTGGGGAGATCCATCTCCTGGGGTTGAATGAAGTTTTTACCATGCTTGACTTGATTCTGGTTATTTTTATTTAATACCTAACACATTTGATCACATTTACATGTACTCTGGAATAATTTCAGTGAGATGAAACTTTTCCTGGGAGTGGGCCCAGCATTAGAACTTGGGCTGGCTGTACAGTTCCCATTCCTCTGTGCTAATTGTAGGTATTTGTCTTCTTCAGCTGCAGGAAATGCATTTTGTCAGGCAGCCAAACTCCACATGCAGCTTCAGAGCAAACATGATTCTGCCACCAGCTTTGTGGATGCTGGGAATGCTTACAAAAAGGCAGACCCACAAGGTAGGACACAACTTCATCCTGCAGCATGGGGACTGGAGGGTCAGTGGTAGAACCATTTTCACAGGTGACACTATTAGACCCTTTGATCTGTTGACATTTTTATGAGAAGAAAATTTTAAATATATTCTGTTTAGTTTTCAGTATGATTTTTCTTAAATTCCATTCATGTTGCATTTTGGAGAATTTTTTGAAATTAGCTTTAATTTTATCTAAGGCTTCTATCTTAAGGAATATATATAAGGACATTAATGGTCTCTCATTCTTAAACCTAGTGCATTTTCAGATCCAGTTAATGGGAGATTATAATGTCTGTAGTTAAAAACAATTCATTTACACAATATTCATCTAACTTTTTTAAACATGTTTTCAAAATACTTGTTTTGAGGAAAAAAATGAACTTGGGTATTTAAAGTGATAAAGTTTTACAAACGTTACTTCTTTTTTAGTTAGAGGAGTGTACTCTTAACAATCAAAAGCATTAATTTCTTCCACACATGCTCTGGGAGCTTCAGAGTCCCCCATTTTTTCTTTCTATTTTTTTTTTTTTTCCTTAGGGTGAAGGTTCAGGCAGAAATGAGGTAGCGCAGAGCCAGGAAAACAAAAAGAGAGGAGGAAGAAGAATATTATTTATTTTTTAATTTAGTTGTACGTTTTGGTAGTTATCCCCAACCCCGGGATGTGAATCCAGGTCCTTATGGACTCTGTGTATATGTGGACTGCTCTGAACTTCTATTCCACCAAGGTGTACCCTCCTCTTTTTTCTTTTCAGCAGTCCATTTTAACAGAAACCCCAACTTTTCTTAGTATATCAGACAGAAATAAGATATTTTAAGGGCTCTTCTATTAAAATTAATCAGTTTATTTCGAAAAGAGAAAAACGAGACACAACTTTTTTAGGCAGGAAGAGAGAAAAGTAAGATTATAATGCATGAGTACTTCAGAATATGATGCAGACATTAAAATCTCTGCTTTCAAAGAATCTTCAGTAATTTGATAAATAAAGAAACATGGGAGGATAGGGATCTCATTTACAAGAAGGTTTATGCAAACAGAATTGTATCTAAAAAACAATGGAAAGGAAGAGCACTAAAATACCACAGTGGGTTTGAGTGGGACTGGAAATAACTTATTTTCTCTTTCTATGTTTTAAAAGGTGTACTAGCTATGAATTCATAGAATGTTACATACATAGTTTAAGAGAATGTTATTTTAATGTACTTACTTTTCTAATTCTTTGGTTAGATTTTTTCACTTTTTTAAGTCAAGAATAATTAATTTGGAGTTACCCGCACTATAAACACCACCATTTTATGACACAGGAAAGTTGTTGGCTCACTATTTTAGAAAATTAATATGCTTTATTAGCATTATTATGTATTAGATTTTTTTTTTTCTTTTGTGTATGTTAGTACACCAACAATTAGCATCTTTTAACACTTGAGTTGTCGGAACAGGAATCTCAAAGTGCTTTTGAGTGTAAGTTCTTGAAGAGTAGGGTCTATTAAAGTGATCTTTTTAATTTTATACATGATATTAGTGAAGAATACATTTGCATTTACATTTTAACAGAAATAATTGGTCAGTGTTGATGACAATCCAGTGGTTTTATGATGCAGACTTTTCCCTGCATGGGCCTCACTGTCAGGTTCAGAGTCACTCAAACAGGCCCCTCTAGCTCCAGCTCCCGGAATTGAAGAGAGGCTGCTGCCGACAGCATGCCAGATGGTCTTTGTGGGATTTGTGTTTGCTTCTCTCTAACCTGCCCACCCTCACCCCAGATGGAACCCCCTTAATGTTTTAGGGGTAGCCAGGAATACAGGTTCACTTGAACCCTCTTTGACTGAATGGATTTTTCATTGTTTTTCTTAAATGCCTACGCTTCAGAGGCTATCAACTGCTTAAATGCAGCCATCGACATTTACACAGACATGGTAAGACTTTGCCTTACTTGAGCGACTGTGGGGTGGAGTCCTTGAGATGGCTTCAAGTTGTATTCTTTTGTGTTGTCGTTACCAAAACTGGTTATATTTCACTTAGCTAAAATAGGAATATGACTGTTTTTTTCTTCCTAGGGAAGATTTACAATCGCAGCCAAGCACCACATTACCATTGCTGAGATCTATGAAACTGAGCTTGTGGACATTGAGAAAGTAAGTAACAGACACAATTCCTCATAAATTCAGTGCAGAGAGATAAGTTGATTCAAGGGACCCTCTCCTCTTCCAGTGGAATTGAGTAGTACAGTGGCCATAGATGCCTTTATGGGGGCCTTAGGGTCTGACAGACTGAGGACAGGGTAGACCATTTTCCTGGAGTGAGTATCCGGGACAGAGTTCGTTAAGACTTAGCAAAACTACCCATGTATGAGTCACATCAGAACTCTGGTGTTACCACATCACCATCCTCTAAGCAGAGGCCTCTGTGAACAAGTGCTGCAGGTGTGTACATGACTATATTCAGACCCTAACCTTGGGGAAGAAGATAGGTGGATACTCATTTGACCACACACATTTCACTCAACTCAGGTTTCTGAGTACATCAAAGATACAAGTTAAGATTTTTTTTGTTTCCCAGTATATATAAAAATTATATTTATGTTGTACTGTCATCTTCAAAGTGTGCACAATAATAACATTTTGTCTTAAAAAATACACATAATTAAAAAAACACCGTATTGCTAAAAAAAATGGTAACAAGCATTGAAGCTATGGGAAACAAAGCACTGGAGGAACAACCAATCTGAACAACTAAATAAAAATAAACTAGTTCTTCCTGCTCTCTCTCCCTGCCTGCCTGCCGGCCTTCATTCCTGCCTGTACCTTTCCTTTAAAAAAAAAAAGAAATGCAGTATCGGCAAAGAGTGACAAAATGAGGTACAATAAAATGACTTGTGCCTGTAGTAGTACAGAGGAGGAAACACTCAGTAAGCATCTGCTGCTTCCCCAACTTTGTCCTTGGTGACATGCTGTCACTTTACAAGACTGAGGACCTAGAGCCCAGGAAGTTTTAGGCCATGGCCACTTAGGCTGGATTGAACCTGATGGAAAGGTGACTCATGCACTTTGTCCTAATCTGAGGACCAGAGTGTGCCTCTGTGAGAGCAAATGCATCAGACCCAAGAGACTGCCTCACATCAGCCTGGAAATCATTGTTTGTATGGAATGGTCTTGAGGCCCCTGGGCTGTGCCTTCTTGCTCACTATTGCTCCCAGTACCTCTTTGCACTCACTCTACACACAGCCTTTTAAGTATAATCTCAGACCAGTGACTCACAAGTCTGTCTGTGGCCCAGACCTCTCTGAACTCTTAATTCCTGTGCCCTGTCTGCCAACTGTGCACTTGGCACCCACAGTCCTCTCAAACCCAGTGTGTCCTCAGAGCTCCCCTGATCATTGCAGGAGCCTCCTTGCTTCTTCTTCCACTGGGGCACAGGTTCCCCAACTATCAACCTCTTTCCTTTAGAATCACTCCTCATCTCCTTCTGTGCATTTTCTCAGGGAAAAGAGGCTTTATACTGAGAAGTAAGCTGTTCACCACAATCCCAATGGGCTCATCAAGGGGTTGGTGTTACTCACTTTGAAGTCACAGGATGAATACTGTTGCCAACATGAGAGATTTTTCTCTTGACACAAAATGATAATGTCATCCCTATTAGACTGGTTTTTGGTGTTGTCAGTAACAGTCACCTCCCACCATCCCAAATGTAATAGTAGCCAGAGTCATCCATGTTAGGGCTAAATTGAATGTGTTTCTCTTGCTTACAACCTGTGTTGGCACCTTGAGAAAAACAGCCAGTGCCTTGGAAGTGACCTCGGTGCCCCACTTAGTAGCACCCTACCCTGCACAATCCTCTCTGCTCTCTCCTCTCACTCTTTCCTTCTTTTTCCCTGCTGAATCCTGCTACAAGCCCTGGCCCCTTTGCTGCTCCTCACTTGCAGATGAGCTCCTGCCTTAGGACTTTTGCAAGGCTGTCCCCTCTGCTTGCAGAGCTCCTGTGGCTCATTTCTCCTAGAGCTTCGATTTTTGGGCTCATTTTTCACCTCTTTCCTGAGACTTCTCATGACCACTAGTTAAAATTGATGAGGGTGAGTGAGTTAAGACACCTCAAGATATGTAAGGTCCATCCAGAAAGAATTCTGAGAGAGCCATTTGGTCAGGATCACACAGCAGGTGTATTAAAAGTAGTAGCAGTGAGTTTAAATTCCCTGCAGGTTGAGAAAGTTATGTTAAGAAGAGAATACACACACATGCCTATGTCTCCTCTCAGAGGCAAAATGGATTCTTGTATATACCATTTACCTTAGGTATGGGATTCTTCCCACACCCCCAAATGCCCCCACCCCTGTCCTGTGGCTATGTCCAGGGGTCTGGAGCTCTTCTAAGACCTGGTGTGTTTGCCTAGAGTAAAATGGCACAAGTAACTAGGGGTGTGTTTTCAGACCCAGGTTACTGGGGAAGGGGGGTCATTGTTTTTAGCCGTCTCATGTTTTGCCAGTTAGTTAATTTTCCACTCATTTGCATTATTGCTGAATAGATTTTAAGCTATGCTATTCTCATATCATTCCCCCCTGACTAAACAGGACAAAAAATCTTTTTGGTGATGAAGGACAAAGATCATCTCTTATATTAACTGTTTTGGGGCTAGACATGGTCACTGAGCTGACCCTGCCTCGGGCCCAAACTATTCCATTTCTTAGATATGTTTGGGAGGAAGGATTTTGGGGGATCAGCAGGCATGATGATGGAATGCAGTGCATGCCTAGTATAGCAGGTGAAACCTTTGGAACAGAGGTTCACAGGCTTGCTGTAGTAGTTGCAATTTGATTGACTCTAGAGGAGAAGAAACAGATTATACCAATAAGTTAAAAAGACACAGTTTAAATAGGAGTAGGGGTTCAAAGGGGGGGTTGTCCAGGAAAGGTCTGAGTGGGGACCCCATGGGCATTGTCATATCTTTCAGAGAAAATTCAGGATAGAAAGATTTTCCAGATTAGAAATGGCAGTTATAAGTTTAAAGAGTTTGAAAGACTGATAAAATTGATAGCTTTATAATATGTTCATGCTTTAAGGAAGACGATAATAGTTAAATTAGTAAAGAGAAGAGGAAAACATATAGAGGGTTTCTTTCCAAAGAGATGTAGCAAAGATAAGCAAATTTTAGAAAGTATTTCATAGAGATTCTTGGTGAAGTTGAGTTTTCAGAGGCAAGGGACCAGGAAAATATTAAAGAAAGAATTATTTATATTAACTACATTTACTTATCCAAAGGAATTCTTTGAAAAGGAATTTAAGATCTTTGATTGGCTCACAGGAATCTGACTCTTCACCTGGAACACAAAGCTTCATTCTAAATAAGTGTACACAGTTCAGAATGTCCTCATTTTACTATAGTTTGTAAAAACTTTAAAAATAGCCGTGGTTTAAGATGTGCATTACATTGAGGCTGCAGTGGTTTTATAAGACCACTGTTGTTAAGGATTTTTCCTGCATATCTCCAGTGGCTTAGGCACGGAGAAATTTGAGACAGATTAAAGTCAAATTTAACTTCAGTTACTGTTCATTTGAGCAGCAAAGCAGCGTAGTCAGTTCCTGTCCCAGTAATTACTAGTATACAAGAATTTAGCAATCTTTAAAATATAAAAAGGAATTCGAAATAAGATCCTTAAGGTTAAAGTAGTAAGACACAGTTAATATTGTACCTTTTAAACCAGGTTTCTTTCTGTTTTGCATTTAAAACTCATTAAGAGTAAGATAAAGTCACAGAAGAATAGAAGTTAAGCACATAACTAACTGACTTCTTAGTTTCTAAGTAGGGTAGGGAAGTCTAAAGTGCCAGCCTTCAAACAGAGAGGCTTCACCACAGCAACATGCATACCTGAGATATACTTAGGTTTCCTGAGGTAGATAGACCAATATACAACACTTAACACTTAAGGGTACCTATTAGACATTAGAAACCTTTTTTAGACAAAGCAAACAGTGGGCAAAAAATATTACGTGGTGAAAGAGAGCTGTGGAAGAAACCGATTTAATTTCTTCTCTTCTGTGGAATAATGGACAGTTCAAATGATGAACTAAAAACATCTGAGGATTACTATTTACACTTCAGGCAATTCAAAAAGCAAGGTACATCTTTCAGAGTAATTTCCCTTTTCAAAGGTTAGACTGTAATAAGGGGTTACAGTTTTCAGTTTAAGTCTTTAGTTTAAACGTTTAGGCTGCCATTTAGATTAATGCTGGATAGTGAATCTGCCAGGAAAAGTGTGTTTTTGGCAAAGGACTGCCTTTTGCCTGAATTGCCATAAATGTGTTAATATGATGTTACAGAGAATGTGCCCTTCATTATCTCTAAATGCTTAAAAGATAGATTAAAGAACTTGGTATTTAACTATTAATTATATTAAGAAATAAGAAACAAACCATTAAATTAAACTAGATGGAGTATTTTTTATTTATGTTTATATCCTGATGTAGAGAAGAACAAATTAGGGTTTAGAGTGCTGAGTGAGGATAAAGTAGCTCTCTCATTAGTAAGAAAACTAGAATGTTTACTCCTGACATTCAGGATTACCTGAGGCTCAACCACTGAGATGAAGAGTTGGGAGTTAGCTTACTTGCTGGGCCCTGTGATTTGATCATTGTCCTTTGATGTACAGGTTGGACTGTGAAAGGGTAATCTTTTCTCACTCTGGAAATAAGAACACTTTTCTTATGCTCTTTTTCTGCACTCAGGCATGACCCACATGGGTTCCTGGTTTGAGGGCACTTTTGTTCGTTGGGCTGGCTTTGCCGTGATGATAGCAGGGACCTTTCATTTTTATCTATCCATTAATGTCAGTTCTTCTTAGTTGATGCCTAGGTAAGCTGGCTGGAGTTGCTGACCAAGGCAGCCAGTTAAAAAGTTGAATCCTATTATTCCTGACCCTAGAGCTCTCTAGTCCCCTATTCCTTCTGTCACATTTTGCCTATTAAGGACCTTTAAAGGTACTAAGGATTAAATAGTAATAAGATTTAGTAAGAAAGACAAAGGCATTCCTGTAAGGAGAAACTGTAAAAAGAGAGCAAGTTTAATAGTATTACTTAAATTTAATGGGGAGAGAGGATGGAGCTACCTAGAGCATCTGCATCAAAGCAGAGGCCTACCAGGAAACTGCACGAAGGTGGAAACAATAACTTTTGGGTGATTTTACCTCCCAGATCGTTAGTAACCAGAGCTGGTACGCTTAACAAGGAAGCTATAGTTTAAAAGAGAAAAAGGACTTTCTTAATTTGGTAAAGAATGAAAACATTTTCAACATTGTTTTCACAAAACTTTTGTATGTGAAATCATCAGCAAACAGTAGTTTCTATGAATAGTAAGACTTTTAAAATGACCATAGTTAAAGATTTATTTATAAAAATTGACAATTTTTGCTTGATTTTGCAGTATACAATGTTTTAAAATAGTAAATAGAATAGTAAGTAAACACATTAAATCTTTTAGGAATTTTGTATAGCTCTTATCAATTGTTAGATTTTCACATAAGCATATTGAGATGGTTGAGTATTACTTTTTATTTTGACAATGTTTCCCAAAATGTTTCACCATACTAAATGAGCCTAATTCCTTAATATCTCTCTTTTTACAAAGATAAAATAATTCCTGTATATGGGTTATCTTAGGAGCTCTCTAAGACCTAACATATTTTTCTTAAAAAGTCAACTTTTTATCCAGAATTCGATTTTTAAGGAGTTTTGAGAAGTTAAGTCTTAAAACAGTTCAATAATATAGAATTACTTATTTTGCCAAGGGCATATACGTTTTGGAACCCAGTTCTTATTTTCTCTTTTAGTAGAGACCTGATAACTTGATTTAGGCACAAACTCTTTATGGGTAGATTTTCTACACAACTTAACAATTTGTTGTTAAAACTGACCACAGTTTAAGGATGCATAGTGTCCTTTTAGCAGATGAACACAACTTAGCAGTTTTTATAGTTACAATAGCAAAACATTTTAGAGAATTATAAAATGTATAGCTAAAGATTTGTTAAGTAATTCCTTTCTGACCAGGAAGGTCCAGGGTGAGATTTGAAACTGAACAATTCAGAGGCAGTCTTGTGAAAAACTTCCCATACCATCTAAACCCAAAGAAACATCCAGATTAATCTGTTATTTCCTAAATGTAGTAACACATAAAACAGTCTTCCATAATTTAATAACATGGACAAATTTTAGCAACATACACTTTTAAAACATATATATATAGAGAGAGAGAGAGACAAAACACAAAAACCACATTTTTCATTTAAAGCCATATTCACATGCTAGACAAATTAATTATGGATAGGTACCTTTAAAGCAGCCTTTAAATAACCATCTCTTAAGAGATCAATCTTGTAATATCAGGCCTAGGATTAGCTGATAGATTTTAGTGGGTAATCCTTAGAAACAGGTTGGGTATTTCCCATGACTTCAGCCTGTAATGGAAAGCGATTGTGGGCTATTACTAGATCTATGGCATAATTTGGAATTCTTGTGATGTCCTTGCAAGAACTGAGTATTATTCCTGGGCTTGAGCCCTTGAACTAGAGAGTTGCTGTGTCATTGTTCCTGCTTCCCCTCTGCCTTCCTGGATGTAGAGGGTGCCTGCCAATGGGACCTAGTAAGATCTGTGACTACTAGATCCTTGCAGCAACCTGCAGGACTGAGATATTTCTTCTGTTGGACATCTCCAGACAGGAGTCTTTCCCTGAGCCTTGGGCTCAGGGCCAAGAGGACTCAGACACTTGCTATCTGCTGCTTCCCCTCTGCCTGTGCAGAAGGTGCCCACCAATAGAACCTATTGACCCACTACTACAGTAGGAATGCTGGGTATAGATCTCAGCCTTTTACACTGAGTAAGTTGTACCCCCTTTTTTGATATGTTTGCCTTCTAAGTGGTGGGCCTAGCATGTAAGAAGCTGAGAATTCTGAGGTTTGGTTTTTCCCAATATGTTAGGACCTCAGTTTGGCCACTTTAGTGACACAGGTCAACATATCTTTACTGCTTTCTTTCTTTAGATGTTTGCAGGGAGAATGATAAGAAGTCCAGGCTGTAAAATGTCTATAGCCATCATTGGAATACACAGTTCCTAAAATGATTGGGGTAAATTTTCCTGTAAAGGAAGGCTTTAGGAATATGTAGTCCCACGGAAAGGGTAATTTGGATTAGACATTTCAATGCCTGCATTCCATTCTGGCCACTTTGCTAGCTTTGCAACTAGTTGCAACTAGTTCAATGGGAATTTCACAAAATTGAGGAGAAATTGAAATACTAACAACACTGAGTTCGAATGAAATTTGGTAAGAAGAAATAAAGGCATACTTATAAGAAGAAACTATAAAAAATGAATTAGGCAATTACTTATTTTATAGGTTTAAAGGAAGAGAGGGTGAGAGCAGCAGTTGTCACCTTGGCTTCCTCTCTCCGATTGCCAGTTGTAGTTTGAAGTAAGCTTGGTTTGTTAGGAAGGCTACAGAAGCGGAAGCTGAGGCAGGCTAGCCAGATCTCAGAATATACTGCAGGAGACACCTTCAGAATTTGCAGGGGCACAGTGGCCTGCCAGCTGAGCGAGTTATCCCAGTGTGGGGGAGAGCACCGCATTGATTGGCCAGGCAGGCGCTGGGAAGCCAGAAAGCATGACTGGCAGCTATGAGGCTGGAACCTGTGGAAGAGGGCATAGTGGAGGGGTGTCCTGCAGCTGCTTTGAAAAGGAACTCTCAGCTCCCACGTGTGCCCATGGAATATAGACCACTGAGATAGTTCTGGTTCATGCTCTCAGTCGGCAGTGACTGTGATGCCTGGGCACTGCAAACAATTAACCATCCAACAGCTTTCAATTGACCATCAGGGTGGGGCGGGGGCAGCAGAGGAAGTGCTCCTGTGAGGACATCAATTCTAGAATGGAAAGGAGGTGCGTGCAAGAAACAGGAATATTAACCTGAAAGTGGTGGCTCCAAACAAGAGAAAACCATGTGAAAGCAAAAGAAATGAGAGGAAGGGAGCAAAAGAGAGGGAGGGGAAATTTGGAGAAGCCAACTTCTTTTATCCTAGGTTTTGCCTGACATCGTTCCGACCAAAAGACTTTTCTGAGTCCCTTAATCCCCAAATGAGTGCCACAGATTTCTCTGAAAAAGTGTACCTTGCCAGTCTGGCCTCCAGGGAGAGAAAAAGAGCAGAGCTGCTATAGGCAGACCTTGTTCACCAGAGCTAGCAAATAGAGGCTGGACCAGGCAGAAAGAGAGTCTGCTTACCAGTGTTGCTGGTCGCAGGCATCTTGCCCTACATTCCGGTGTCAAATATGAGCGAAAGGAAACAACTCGAGATGCAGGATCCATCCAGAAAAAATTCATGGAGAGAACCGTTTGGCCAGGTTCATACAGCAAGTTTATTAAAAGTAGTAGCAGCAAGCTTAAACTCCCAGCTGGCTGGGAAATTTATGTTAAGAAGGAAATACACCGCTGTGCCACCACATGTGTTGCCTGTATCTCCTCTCAGAGGCAAAATCGATTTTTGTATATACCTGAAGTGTGGGGCTCACCCTCTTCATGAGTGTATCCAGGAGTCTGGAGCTCTCATGATAGCTGGTGAGGTCACCTACAGTAAAACAGCATGAGTAACTAGGGGTGTGTCTTTAGACCCAGGAAGGGTCTAAGACCCTAGGGAGGGGTCCTTGCTTCTAGCAGTCTTAGGTTTCGCCACTTAGCTAATTTTTCACTCATACATCTATCTGCATACCAGCTGGTCCTGGAAGAAGATGGGAACCCAGACCTGAGCCCTTCTTGTTCTCTGCTACAACATGCTGACCAAGCCAGGAGTAGATGGGACTGGTATGACTGGGACTGGGAATATACTTGGTCAGCTGTCTACAGCCACAATGTCTGTATTGAACTCCGAGTACTCGTACACAGAACCTCTTGCCAGCTGAGGCTCCTGGCACCAGCTCCTTGTCCATAGTGCTTTGAAGAACATGCTGGTGCCCACAGCTCTGTGACATCTCTACTGCTGCCACACGGGTCTCCTCAAAATCCTTGATGTGTAATGTGATCTGTGGTATACTCTTGTGTTCCTGCTTAAAAAAAAAAAAAATAATGATTTGATTACAGTGCACTGAGCTTGCGCAAATGAGTGCCGAATGGACACTGGGTGACTCTCTGCCTCACTGAGTAAAAATAGTTAAACATCTCAAAAGAGATCCTAAGATGCCAAGAGGCAAAATGTCTTCATAAGCATTCTTTGTGCACAGTCACCAGGAGGAGCACAAGAAGAAGCACTTGGATGCCTCAATTAATTCAGTTTTCTAAGAAATGATCAGAGAGGTGGATGACCATGTCTGCTAAAGAGAAAGGGAAATTTGAAAACATGGCAGAGGAAGACAAGGCCCGTTATGAAAGAAAATGAAAACTTACATCCCTCCAACAGGGGAAGCAAAAATGAAGTTCAAGGATCCTACTGCACCCAAGAGGCCTCTTTCAGCCTTTTTCTTGTTTTGTTCTAAGTGTCACCCCCAAATTCAAGCAGAACATCCTGGCCTATCCACTGCTGATGTTGCCAAGAAACTGGGTGAGATGTGGAATAACAGGGCTGCAGATGACAAGCAGCCCTATGAAAAGAAGGCTGCTGAGCTGAAGGGAAAATACGAAAAGGATGTGGCTGCACACTGAAAAAAAAAGGAAAGCCTGATGGTGTGAAATGTGGGGATTGTCAAGGCTGAAAAGAGCAAGAAAAAGAAAAGATGAGGAAAATGAAGAGGGTAAGAAAGGAGGAAGATGAAGATGGTGATGATGAAGTTGGTTCTAGTGCAGTTTTTTTCTTGTCTATAAAGCACTTAACCCCTCTGTACACAGCTCACTCCTTTTAAGGAAAAAAAATTGAAATGTAAGACTGTGTAAGATTTGTTTTTATGCTGTACAGTGTTCTTTCTATTTAGCACACTACCGAATGTGTCTTTAGATAGCCCGACAGGTGGGGGTTTTAAGTGGGCATGGAAATTTAAAGCAGGTTCTTGTTGATTCTATATGGGGATGGTAGTTTTTTCATCTTCACTTGTCTCTGATGAAGCTTATGCAAAATAATTGTTATGTTAATGAATACCACTCTGTAATTGAAAAAAAAGTTACAGTTGTTTTATTGACATTCTGATGCTTCTAAGTACAGTTTTTTCATTTGTCATGACAACTTCTAAAAACCCTGCCCCTTACTCATTACTTCTGTGATCCTGCCATTATGCGTGTTGGCCAATAGGTAGCGTCTCCATCCTTGAATTTGTGTTCTTTTTAGTTTAACAAGAATGAAGAATGTTACTAGGCAAACAGAGGGTAGCTAGGCATGTTCCCTGATGTTTCACCTCCTGTGTTTAGAAGCATTATCACCTTTGCTTCCCTGGTTATACTCCCCAGATATGGTTGGTGGTGCATGAAATTTAAGTTGAAAAATCAGTCACCCTGAAGGACCTTGTGTCTGATATATTACAAATGGAAGTCTTCCCTGTTAATACTAGCCACTGTGTATTACCTGATTAGTCCCCAGGTTTTCACTGGAGCACATAAAGTGAAGTTACCAACATACACTTCTACTTTGACTTCATAAAGTAAAACATTGAACCAAATAGTACATGGGCTTCCTTTACATGGACATTTAAATGATCCAGAGGAACTATGGCCCATTTCTGTTTCCAGCTCCTGGAAAGTATGATTTAATAGTTTGTTGTGATGTAGGATAAGGGCTTTGTGTTCGTCCCTTCATAATAACTATGCAAGTCTCTTTCACCTGCTCTCAAGCTTGAATCTTGGTAATTGCATTTGCTTTATACACCAGAGTCTGCAGTCCTAGAGAACCTGATCTCATGGCCCAGGGCTCCAGCATCGACATTTGTCAGACCCCAAAGAAGGAGTATTGTGCTCTTTTGGTACACTGTGCACAACAGGATAACCAGCTAGTTTTTATCTCTGGATGTGTTTTTATTATGCACCTGGTTATGGTGGCTGTGTTCTACTTCTGATATTTACTATCATCTTTGAAATTGTAAGACACATGAATGGACTTCTAACATGTAAAGGTTACTTGAGTGTGGTACATTTTAGTATAGTAATCCCCCTTACATGGTTCACTTTCAATTTCAGTTACCTGTAGTTAAAACATTACATAAAATAAGATACTTTGAGAGACACTGCATTCACATAACTTTTGTGATAGTATATTGTTACATTATTCTGTTTTATGCTGTTGCTGTGCATCTCTTACTGTAATTAATTTATAAATGTATGATATGTATGTTTGTATAGGAAAAAAACATTCATAGGGTTCTGGTCTACCCAAATTTCAAGCATCCACTAGGAACGTATGCCCCTTGGATAAGGGGAGACTTCTGTACAAGTTGAAATTCCAAATAGCATGTCAATAGCCAAAGCCAACCAGTGATCCACCTCTTTTCTCTGAAACTTCTGTTAAGCTACTAGCTAAGCTTCCCTTTCAACTATGGTAATGGTCAGAATTTGGGAATACAATGAAATTTGATTACTGGTTTAATTAGCATTATTAAAAAACAAACATTTTTGTTTTACTATAGTAAATCTAATTGCATTTTGATGAACTAGTGTTTAATAAGTATTAAAATATTAGGTTAAATCAGATCATCCACATTTGACTTTTTTTTTTCTTTACCACCAAAAACATAGTCACATAGGTTCAGTCTAACCCTCTTCATTGAGTTTGGGTGCTGTAAGAACTAGAACATTAGTTTTTAGTAGCTATACTCCTTCCTAGGAGATGTTATATAATCTGATACTCTTTACAGAAAGATTTTATTATGTTTCTTATACCTTACCCCATTTGCTACAGTGGAAAGGCATGCTAAATACTTTGGAGAATGAAGATAGTTCAATTTGGATTAATTAGAAATTTACTGGAAAACTTGTTTCATGATCATTCCAAATGAATCAAAATGCTGGCAGTAGTTCATAGAAGACCTTTATTTGAAAGACAGTTAGCATGCGTGCACTTAGCATCTATTCATTGGGTACCTGCAGCATCTATTGATAGGCAGTCAACTAGGTTCAGGGACTTCCGCCCTGAGACCTGCCCTCACAGAACATGCATATAATGGAAGAAGTATATTCCTCAGACAGTTCCATGGGTGTGGCAGCTCCAACAAGTGCTTCAGACATTCCAGATGTTTTCTGTATGTCTATATTTGTAAAAAGAACTATAATGTATATGTTCTTTTATGACTTTTAGATTTAAAATTTCATGAAGAACTTTCCACATTGATACTTTGTCACTGCTTTTATTCTTATCACAGTAGTTCATTATATTCAAACACTTCATTTTTAGTTTTTTATTATAACTAATGCTCATAAAATTCGAGGACTATATTAGGGTAGGCTGAATGGTGGAAACAAATAGACTGAAAACATAATGAGTCACATACAGAAGTGTATTTTTCACGAAACTATCCATGGTGTTCTGCAACCTACCAAGGCCAGTGCTGACTCTGCCTCCTTCAACCTGTGGCTTCCGTAGGGCCTCTGTCCTCATGGTCATCCTGGCTGCTGCCGCAGGAGGGACCCTGGGACTCTGGTCCCTGTCAACTCCTTGTGCGAGGTACCACAACCAAAGTGACTCTCCACACAGCCCCCTGGTGTTTTGATCTTGTTTGCTATTCTCTTGTCTCTGTACCTCTTATTTAACTCCTTGGGCTGCCTTCAAACCTTGAACTGATGGACTTGTGTGGGAAGCAACCTCTATAATCTTATTTTCACAGAATACTTGCTCCCTCTTTTAGGCTTACTGGGAAAACCTTGACATTTAAGACAGGGATCTTCAAATCCACCACCTATTTATATACAGCAAATGAAGTACTAGTTTTTTCATGTTTCAATTATTGGTAGGGAAAAAAGAACTTTATGGTACACAGAGATTATGTGTAATTACAATTTTGTTGTCCATAAGTAAGGCTTAGGGAATACAGCCATGCATCATTATACTTACCATCTGTGGAGTCTCTGCTACCACAGGAGAGCAGAATAGTTATAACTGATCAAATGGCTCACAAGACCTAAAATAAAGTACTTACCTGGCCTATCCCAGAGAAGTTTTACAAGACTCCTAGTTGAAAACTTGTTCAGGCTTAATCTCTTATTATCTCTTGTGTGAGGTATATAAACTGCTGTCCTTTCCAATTTTCTGGACTTTGCTTCTTCTTATAATTGCCTGCAGGCAACCTAATTCTTTATGGAGTTTTCTCTTATAGAACCTTACAGAAAACAGCATTGTTTTCTGTGTCTTTCTGTCAAGCGTTTTTCCCCACAAAATCTCCGACTTCACTGGTACATGTTCTGCCTGCTGTTGTCAGGTGTTTGATTTCATGACAGGGACTTCTAGCTTTCTAGCTGCAGCTTTTTTCCTGTTTGACTGTTGATTCAATATCACATATTTTAGATTGAAGTCATTTGTATTCTAGGTGATATGTGGTGTTCCTGAGGAAAGTCTGTGCAAAGCCGTAAGTCTAAAATATTGCTGATTCGCTAAAATAACAATCCAGGTGGCTGGTCTGGATTTGTCAATGATGAGGACACACACAGTTGGGTATATTTTACCCTTTGTAGTTCTTTAAAAACTAGGCTGACTGCCCTGCGTCTTTTTATTGGTAGTTTCTAGTGTTGCTCTAGACTTGGCCATTGCCATTCTAGCTCAGGGAGAAGGGAAAAGACTAGAGAGGATTCAGGGGCACATGTATGGGCCTAGCTGACTGTGTCCTGGCCCTGGGAAGTACTGTTCACGTTTCAGAAGGTTCCCTGTTGGAATAGGATTTTATAGGGAGGCTACTGATGCAAGTGTAGTTTTTCAGTGCAATTCTTCAAACCACTCATTTGAATAAAGTATGTGTATGTGTTTTCAGGCTATCGCCCATTATGAACAATCAGCTGATTATTACAAAGGAGAAGAATCCAACAGGCAAGTTATTATTTTTTCTTAATTATAAACAGGTTGTATTATACATGATAATAGACAAGCCTTTTCCAGACTCAGTGAGCATATTTGTCTGTACCAAGGAAGGTGTGTGGGAAAGTGTATTCTTCCCAGAGATTGTTATTGACTCTATTTTGGTTCTTTCAGTTCAGCTAACAAATGTCTGCTGAAGGTGGCAGCATACGCTGCCCAGCTGGAGCAATATCAGAAGGCCATCGAGATTTATGAGCAGGTGAGGCCACCAATGTCTGCTTCCTGTAGAAGTGTTCTGACAGATTTCTTTTAAACTTCTTATTTAGTTTTTTTGTTTGTTTGTTTTTCAAAGGAAAGGTGCAGGCAGAAATGAAGACAAGCAGAGGCAGGCAGGCAGGAAGAAAGAAGAGAAAGAAGCATTTTATTTATTTTCTTTAGTTTTTATCTTAGTGTTATCCCTGAGATGTATTTGGACTCTTTCTGGCAGACTTAACCATCAAGCCACGGGATGTGCCAGTTTTCTTTTTATTGAGATGTATTTTACATATCATGTATAATTCATCCTTTTAAGGAGTACAAATCAGTATTTCATGCCCTCACAAAGTTGTATAAATCCTCACCGTTACTTAATTCCAAAATATTTGCCATCCCAGAAAAGACCCCATTCTCCCCTCTCCCAGCCCCTCACAACCACTCTTGACGCTCAGTGAGTTCAGTTTTTGTAGGCCTTTAAGGTGTACGGAATCATATGGAATCATATAGTATGTTGCCTTTTGCAGTTGGCTTCTTTCACCTAACAGTTTCTTCAAGATCCATCTGTATTTCCTTATCTTAACTGAATAATATCCTGTTTATCCTCTTTGAGTCTCACTTCCCTTAAATCTGTAGATTTATGTTTCTTGCCAAATTTAGGACATTTTCAGTCATTATTCAAGTACTTTTTCAGCCCCCCCTGTCTTTCCCCTCCCCTTTCAGGGCTCAGATGAATTGGATATTAGACCTTAATTAAGAGTCACACAGGTCCCAGCTGCTCTGTTCATTTTTGCACCCCCACTCTGCTCTTTGTTTTGACTAAGTAATTCCTACTGTTTTATGATCAGTTTGCTTATCGTTCCCATCCATTCTGTGTTGAGCCCAGGCACTTTGTGTGTCAGTTATTCTATTTTCACTTCTGAAATTTCTATTTCTTTCTCTTTTGTATCATCTGCCATGTTTTGCTGAGTTTTTTATTTATTGATGCTTTTTATGCTTTATTTGTACTTCATGGTGTTTTTTTCTTTGATTTCAAACCTTTTTGTAATCACTTGTTGAGTCAGTTTTATAAATACCCTTTTAAAATCTTTGTTAGATAATTCCAACATTACTGTCATATCTTGGTGGTTTTGTGTTTTGTTTTTCATTCAACTTAAGTTTTGGTATTGCAAGTGAGTTTCAATGGAAAACTATGCCTTTTGCATTATGACTGGGTCTTGGCACTCCCCTGTAGCTAAGGCACAGGCTATATAAAACCCAGGAACCCAAGCTCAAGACCCAGGACTAGAAAATATAAATAGAAAATAATACTAATAAATTAGTTTTTTTAAAGGACTGTGTCTTATTGAAACCTCTGAACTATTTTCTTTGATACAACTCTTGACTGTGTTCATACTATGGCCTCTGTACTGCCAGTGGAGGCAGTTCAGGCTCTCCTCCCACCTCCTTTGTCAGGGTGGTTGAAGGTAGAGTGGGGCTTGCGACCTGCAGTATAGCGGCAGAGGTGGGCATTACAGCTGCACAGGGAGTCCTCATACCTCTTAGTGATGTTGACCTGCCACAAGCCCTCTTCTGAAATATGCCTGTTTGGGAGGTTCCCATATGGCCAGTCCCCATATGGTCTCTGTGCTCTCAGTGGCAGAGTGGGGGCTGGGCCCCTTGCTATTCGGTGGGATGCACATTTGGCTCTTTACCAGTTCTTCTGGGAAACCTGCTGCAGTGAGGAGGGCTCCTCTGCATTCTTGGAAGGAAGTTCATCCATTCAAAAGCAGTTAGCCTTACTCATGTGAGTAGTGGTGGATGCAGTTTTCCTGTAGTGTGTGGCTGGAGGGGTGCAGTCAATAAACGTTTTCTGTCTTGCCAGGCTGTACCCACTGGCATTTAAGGGTCTTAAGTCATAGATATATGAAAGGGAAAAAAAAAAGACAGAACTCACTGCCATGCTTGCCTTTGGGACTCCAGGTCCTGAGGTGGTCTACTCTCCTATTACCTTTAAGCTCTGTGATACTTGTTTTACCTAAAATGACCAGAGCTTTCAATTGTATGTAGGAGGAGGGAGAGGGGAAAGTATCTATGCCATCTCTCTGGAAACAGAAGTCTTCTGAGTTGATTTTAACAATTTGGCGTGTATGTATTAAATAAAGTTTCTTGTCCAATAAAATTTTTTAGTATATAGTATTAGGTTAAAAAAGTGTTATTTCATGGCTAAATTAACATAAGACACGGAAGTACTTCCTAAAGGGCGGAATCTAGGTGAGACTCAGTTTGCCTAATATAAGGCAGCTTTTTAGCTATAACTGCTTTCTGTGCCTAGGTGGGGGCAAACACCATGGATAATCCTTTGCTGAAGTACAGTGCAAAGGAATACTTCTTTAAGGCAACCCTCTGCCACTTCATAGTAGACGAGTTGAATGCCAAGGTAAGTTGTCCTTCACTGCTAGTTCTGGCATGTTACCCTGAGAACAGGCCTCTGGTACTATCGTTCTTGACACTGCTTCATTTGGGTGATGCTTGTTAGTGCAAGACTACAATGGGTGAATTGAAAATCATACTAAGAGTACTCTGACTGGACTTCCAGCAATACCTGCATCAGCTGCCAAAGCTGTTCTCCTAAGATTCTCTGGTACCAATGTTTTAAAGAAATGAGAGGGCCATGTGGGAGAATGACATCCTTTGTTAAACTTAGAAATAGATGAGAACTGGGGGACATTAAAAATCAAAAGTGAAAGCTGAGGGACCAGAAGCAGAGACCTTGTTGTCAGTCTGGGGAACTGAAGCATGCTTCATTCAGCGGTGAGCTGTGGGCCTCTGTGATGTGTTTGCAGACTGGAGAGTGTTAAGGAAGA
The DNA here is from genome assembly GCA_004363575.1 of Solenodon paradoxus. Taxonomy (NCBI): domain Eukaryota; kingdom Metazoa; phylum Chordata; class Mammalia; order Eulipotyphla; family Solenodontidae; genus Solenodon; species Solenodon paradoxus. Next base: position 29,795 of record RJWH01000410.1, read on the forward strand.
ACTTCTCCACTTAGCAGAGGAGAACAGACACCTCGTTTTGGGATTTTTAGAGACAGATTTAGTTTATGTTGTCTTCTCTATAGCAATGTAACTAAATAATGATGTAGAAATATATTATAAAATTCAAAATAAATGTTTATTGTATTGATTTTGATGTTGGAGTTAGCAGAATACTTTTAAAACACCTAAGTAGAATGTAGACAGACTTTATGGAGGTAATGGAATGTTTAAGGCTGTTTACTGATCAGACATTAACAATTGGTTTCTCTCAGCTTGCTCTCGAGAAATATGAAGAAATGTTTCCAGCATTTACTGATTCAAGAGAATGTAAATTATTGAAAGTAAGTAAAATGAGAACTTTGAATAAAGAGGCCTTTGTTATCAGGTGGGATTGGATATAAAGTGAAGTTTTAATTTGTTGATGAAGGAACCCTGGGAACTTTCCTGCTTTTGCAGGTTTCCAGCACCATTAGTCAGAGACATGAACGTGTTGTTCTGTAACAGGCATTTGAAATGTTAACACAAACCTGAGTCCCTGACTTGGAATAATTCTTTACTATATTTTAATATTTCTCCCATCTTCTAAGGTATTTGACAGCATCAGTTAATGTGATGCTAAGTTATTTCTGTATTTAAAGTATCCATAGATGGAACTTCTTAATTTACCAAACTGTTTCCCTATTTATGCTACCAGAAACTCCTAGAAGCTCATGAAGAACAGAACAGTGATGCTTACACTGAAGCAGTAAGTTATTCCTTTGGGATACAGTATATTTTTTTAAGATTTCAGATGTAGTATTTCTTTTCACTGTGTAAATACTGAACATTTTTTGAATATTATTCCAGTATACCTAATTCGTACTTCCCAGTATACCCTACAAACCTTAACAGTTAGTTACGCTAACCATGTCATGAGGCAAATTCAAACTGTTGCAGTTTGCTGTTTGAATATTTTCCCTTGAAAGTAATCTGATACATAAATAAGTGTAAAGTAAAATCATTTAAATACATTTAAAATTACAAAAAGTAGTGAGAGTTTATTTACTATGTTCTTGGCATAAAATAAATGGAAGATACTTTTCTCCACATTAATCTTTTTTATATTTGCCTCTCATGTTTAGAATTAAACAGATTTCTCAATATCCTCCTTTAGTGTATTCTTTGTGGCTTTGAAGTAATATTGGAAAGGAGTATTTTCCTGTTAACTTTTGCCACTTTCATCATACTGAATTCTCCCTTTTTGATAGAGTTGGCATGAGTTAAAGGAATTCTGCCTTTATATTCCCTTTCTTTGCAAGTAGGTTTTCTCACAGTCAGTGAATATTTGGAACAACATTAATTTTCTTTGTTCCCTAATAATTCTTGTGCGGGGTCTAAATTTTGGTCAAATTAAATGTGCTCTTCTTCATTTATAAAGACTGTTAGGATTTTCGCCATACACATGCTGACATACAGGATAGGAAAAGCATAAAAACTTGTCACAGGTTTCATCAAAATAGTCACAAGATAATGGAAAAATAAACACTTTTGAATAAAGGAAGCTGGCAGATTATCACTGTAAATGTTTAAAGAATTTAGAACACTGTTGTTTATGTTTTTGATGACATTTCCATGAAATAATCCTGTTCCTTTACCCTTGACCTAGGTGAAGGAGTTTGACTCAATATCTCGCTTGGATCAGTGGCTTACCACCATGTTGCTTCGTATCAAAAAGTCCATCCAAGGGGATGGAGAAGGAGATGGAGACCTGAAGTGAAACTTTTATGTCTCTGTGGCATGCAGCTAACTCAGTTACTCTTTAGTTACGTCTTAGGTCCAAGTGATCTTTATGGGATGCCCATTCGGTGGTTTAATTTTGTTGCACATGAGCTAAATGATCTATGTTGTTTGAACTCACTGTGTTTGTGCCGCTGTGCAGCGGATGGATGGGAAGCTCTGTGTGTGTCGTACTGTGGGTAGGATGGGCTATTTCATGCTTGGCAGAGTCCCTGGAGTTTTCTGAGAACCACTTCAGTACCTTGTTCCTGCTGTTTTGATATTTGCATAGTCCTTGTTTAATTTTCCCACACAGTTTTATGTCATTTTTCTTGCACTTTAATACCCAACCCATTAGTACTAATGATGCTCTGCCTGTTCTCTATATATCAGAATCTGGTGTGTTCTCTAAATGTTTGAGTTTAGTTTAGGGTAGTTGTTGGGAATAAGTTTATAACCTTCCTCATTAGATATAATTTTTGTTGTTGTTATCCTGTGATTCTTTTGATGGTGCTAGTGACCAGTTTCTTTGCTTTTTTATTGTGCTGTATGCTAATGTGCATGCGAAAATCCAGAACAGCCTGGATCTGCCAGCAGCACTTATATTGTGAGATGTGAGCTTCCCAGCGGAGTGTGTATGTGGTTTTGAGGTAGACTTGGTTGATTTTACTTACACACACGTGCGCGCATTTATTTGGAGTGAAAATCCCTTTCCTCTTAATTCTTACAAAGTAACATCATTTTCTTTATTTTCCACTTTGCCACTTTGAGATGGTGCCTCTATGTCATGGTCATGTAAATATTGTCAGGGCTAGGAGATTGTCCAAGTCCAAGCTGGAGAGTGTGCCTCACTCATTTTATCCATTTATTGAACCATTTGGGTGAGGTCGGGTAAATATGATATGGAAATGTGCTCTGTGTCCACAGGGGAAAGTACCCCCCAGCTTCTGAGTGGGCTTGATTTTCCACTTAGAAGATAGAATTGCTTGCTTCAGCTTGTGTTTGAACTCTGTCCTGTTCCTTAGTTATATGTAATATGTGCTCTCACTGTTTATGAACTCGATTTCTACCCTTTGGGTTACGTGCTGACATTGTACTCTAGACATGGTGTTCTTTCCACCTTCTGTGCATATTTTTATGTTTAAATGATATGTGTCTGATGTACATGGATTGCCAGACATGAGGAAGAAGCTGGTTCTTTCTAAATTGTGACAGCAGTCATTGGTGACAGATAATGAAATTTCCCATGTTACATCACATAGTCACTGGTGTTTATATGAATAGTGTCTTCCTTTGTGGGTGACACTCAGCTGGGATTGGCAGGCTTCTGTGGGGTAAGGATAAGCGGGAGGAAGGCTTGGGAATGGGCACTAGTCAGTTCAAATGGAGAAAGTATCAGGAAAGGTAGTTGAAAAGGGTCAGCTGATGCCCATGGTAGAGACTCTCCCTCTGGTGGCCCTCAAGTGGCTGTTAAGTGAGGTGTCACTGGATTGGTGCCAAGATAGTCAGTGATGTCACAGTGTCTGCTGAGGGGCATGCTGATGGACTAGAAGACATGGACACTCTGGCCTGGTCCAGGACACATGGTCCTGGAATTTGATGAGGATTTCTTCTCCCTCAAAGTCTGGGGTCCTTCAAAAAAACCTGGCTCTCACTTACAGAACCATTTGGAACAGAGCCCATTTGGTACTTTTTCATTTCCTGTGATTCTTGAGAAAGTGAGACCAAGGGACTTGTCATCCAAGTATCTTGATCTAAGTCTGTCCCTTTTGGAAATCATTTAAGTCCTTGCCCCAGTGTACTTGTTTCATCACTAATTTAGAAAGTCCAGTCTTACCACTTAAGTTAAAACCAAATGATTTATTTTAAAGCAATTTTGTTTAGCTCTCATGGTGAGCCTTTAAGAATACCATCTGAAAAACTAGTTTTAAAAATAATACTGGTGGCATTTGTTGTCAGAGAAGTCCATATTTTTATTGAAATAAACAATGGGGTCAGTGCCTGAAGAATTATTTAATACTTTACATGAGAAGAATGAAAATAATCATAATAGCTAGAATAGATCTTCCCGAAGATAAAAGGAAATAAGAGGGGAGAAGTCCCATTAACACCTAAACTTCTTTTCTTGAAATGTCCCTTCAACATAGGATGGTGTCATAGCCCAGAGGCCCAAGTTGGGTTTTCAGGATTTAATAGAATGCTATTTATGAACAAAATAGAATGACTATGTTATGGTTCTTGTATATTTTAGCAAATCTAGGGTTAGTTCATAGAAAAGTCAGTTAAAATTTCTTACAAGACAGCTTTTATGCTTTTTGTGACATTTTTATCGCTTGTGGGTTCCTTTTTTATTTAATTATTTGAAAACAGTATTTTTGCAGTTGTGGCCGTGTGTGATGGCATCACTGTTATTAACCAAAGTGTGTGCATTTATCGTTTCCTCTGATACTATTTATTTAAAACACCCAAATGCAAACCTTTGTGGCTTTTCTGGTACCTGTGATTGCCCATCAGCCGCCTGAGCCGGACCTCGGAGATCCTGCTTGGGACGTTTGAGTGGGTCGTCCTTCCTCGTGCTCTCAGGCAAGTTATATAACTGCAGAGAGTATGTATGTATGTGAACCTGTAAAGTAAATAAAGTAGAAATTATGAGTAATGATTGATTTAGTCTTTCCTAGCTAAATTTACAGATAAGGAGCTTCCTTTCCTCTTGATGTTCCCATTGAGTTCAAGACGAGTATAATTTTCTCTAGGTTCTTTGAATATCCACCCAAACAGTAGTTTGTTAAAATTCAGGGCATTATAACAGTTTTGCAAGCTTCAAGTTTATAAAGGAAGCCCCCTAGATCTGTTCACCCAGTCCACTGAGCTCATTATTCTGAACCCCACCTTCTCCTCCCTTCCTGCTGCTCCCCTTGGACTCTTAATTGCATCCATTCAGGCTCTTACAATCCCTTGAAAGTTGAGGAGTGGTTCTAGAATATGTTGGGGTGAGGTGAGGATTCCTGAAACACTCAACTCTGACAATGCAGTTGTTGATTTCCCATTGCAGGGTCTGACCAGGGATGACACATGCCTTTAGGAGGGTCAAGCTCACTGTTCAGACCAGTGGCAGCTTAGATTGTGGGAACAAATGAATGGTGGTGGGGTAAATGTGGGCCAGCTGCTCTGGCTGGAGAGTGGTGTGTTCAGGTGCCTATGTACATTCATAACTTACATCATTCAGAGCAGATTTTTAAAGTGACTGATAAAGTAGGCCTTCCCAACCTTGGAACTTTTGATTTTTTAGTCATTCAGAATTTATCACTCCAGATTTCCCAGAATCATTGTTTCCTAATAGATGCCACCATGGTGTTTTTTTGTTTAAGAACCATTTATTTAGAGGAAGGAAGCAGGCAGGAATGAAGGCAAGTAGGCAGGCAGGCAAGAAAAGCAAGGAGAAAGCAGCGTTTATCCTTCCATTTAGTTGTTCATGTTGGTTATTCACCCTGGGCCATGAACCCAGGTTCTTGGGCTTTATATGGACTATGCCAGCTGGAGTCACAGACTTAAACCAGTAAGCCTCCATGGCATGCATCCCACCATGGTAGTTTTAAACTTGGTTTTGCCAGCATTGGTTAGAGTCCGCATACATACCGGCAGAAGTTGAGTGCTTTCTGGGGCTTTGCTAGGGACACTGTTAGCTGTCTGACCTGTACCTGCTTGGTCGTATCTACCCATCTTGGTACATGTGAACAAGTAGTCGTTTGCATGAGGGCCCTACCCCCACCCCTTAAATGATCCTGCTACTTCAAGTGACGTGTAGTTAAGGAAACTCACTTGGTTTTCAAAAATGTCCCTGGTGTGACAAGATATAAAATTTAACTAGTTAAAATTTTAACTTACGTTCAGCAAAACCACATTTGTAAAAAATCACCAGCCCCACCCCCACCCCTCAACTCTGTACAGCAAAAAATTTGGTAAAACCGAAGGTTTTAGTTTTTGGATAGAACTAAATCGCCTCCCCAGAAGCCTTTCTTGATGCTCTGGGAGCAGCAGTGTCGGAAATAGGTGCACTTTCCTGATACCAGGTTTGGGTGGACTGACACTCGGGTTAGCCTTGTTTTAAGGCTATACCAATTAAGAGAAATGTAGGAGAAACGCCACAAATCCCTAGGAGGAGCCTTCCACAGGACTCTCGGGGCACCGTTACCGCCACAGGCAGAGGCTTACATATATTGGAGAATCTTTGTGATGCTGGCTTTGGCTGTCCATTGAAACCAGCCCACTGACACACTCCATAGCACACAGGTTACTCCTGCTGAGCAGAGGGTGGTTTTCCTCACCACCAAACCTTTACTGTGAAATAACACATATGCAATTCAAATAGTTTAATCCTAGGACTACACACTGACTTTACAGATACTGAATTCTAATAATGGAAATAGACTTTGAATTCTAATAATGGAAATAGACTTACGAAACTATTTTTACAAAGCAAATCATTTATTAAGTTTTTTTGTAGAACTTCTAAAGAAACTGACAAATTCTTCCAATAGGTAACAAAATAATCTCTTATTTAAATTCCTTCTCATTAAGATGACTTTATTCTATGAAACAGTACATCAGCTGGGCAGGTTCATTCTCTTTACCAAAAATAAAAAGGTATGTGACAGTCACCATGTTTTTGTTCTGTAAACTCAACTAGGATATGTTGTTATAATTTAATTTGAAGTAATTCAGTACTGCTATCTTCAAGAGCAGGTATGAAACATGTTATAAGCACCTAAAACGCCTCGAGTGGCTTTAGTATATACTTTTTAACATGTCACAAGATGGAACGAAATAAGCACTTAAGAAGAAAGTCTTTCCTCATTAGTTTCTGGCATAGTGCAGCTATGTCTTCATCCTGGAAATTAGATAAAAGTACCTTTCTCTTAGAAAAAAGTTTTCACAGCAAGTTTAATAAATTAAAATGTGAGAAAAAAAGCAACTAGTGAGCAAAACAATTCCTCTTCAGGGTTCTCTTTTTGAATTAGTATGTTCAGGGTTATACGTGTCAAGCAATTCGTAAGCTTATGGCAACATACCCATCACTAGAAACAAGATTCGGGCTTGGCCAATACAGCAGAATGGTCTTTACTGAAAATTCATTGAGTTACATCCAGTGTAAGACAGCCCAAGGAGCACTTAAGACAAAAGTCACTGCTTCTCCACAATCTATACTCTTAAGGCATAATCACAGAGGAAGTGTGCCAAGACTCTTGGTCCCCTCCGCCTATATTCTCACATGCTCCCAAGGAAATAAATGTATGGCAATTACTTATGTTTCAAGCTCTTGATGTGGAAATGAGTCTGTGTTAGGGAAATCACAGAAATTAAGTCAGGAAAACTTGGCAAACATACTAATACTCTGCTCTAAGATTTGTCATATTTCAGTGCTACTCATGGATAAAATGATTACATGACAGTTCAAGTGTTCTAAAGGTTCTTAATTTTTTATACCTCTTGCAAACACCTCTTGCTGCTATAATCTTTGGTAGGACAGCTTTTACCTAATCCAATTTTTAGGAATCAAACTATAAACAGTCACAATTCATGACAAATATCCTACCCACATCAGTGCTATGAGTAGGTTATACTATAAGCTGTTCTGCAGAGTTCAATCTGTCATTCCTTTTTCAGTGCCTACAGAGTAGGGATGTGAGGAAGGAATGCATTCATCCATTTCTTCGGTCCCCAGAGCAAAGCTTATTTGCTTCAGTTTGATAGGAAAGACAGCTAAAAATACATGGCCCCAGATTTTAGCTTGATAGAAAAATACGTTGAAAGTATCAGAAGTAAACCCACGTGGAAGTATAAGGCAGGGTAAGACCAAGGAGACCATTAACAGCAATTTCATGATCACTGCCCTGTACTCTTATAATTAAAGTTGCAAGCAGATGTCCAAACTTCATAAACATCAAGATAAAGCATTAGAATGATTAGCATAAACCACCTACACCCGGATTAAGTGAGGCTAGGTTACTGCTTTGTTTCTTGATACAGTGTAGCTGGTATCATGCAAATCAGATTTGTATGGGAAAACTGCAAATGCTTTGATAAAGACGTGCAAGGTAGCAGAAATTCAGAAAAACCACAGAAACCATTCCTGCCTGTGCCTCTGCCCACAGACTTGTTTCCTTAGCCACTGTGTGGCCTTATGCAGCTGTCACAAGCAAACATGCCAGCTCTCACTCCATATTGGTTAGAGAGTGGAGCTGGGTGGGCATTGAGTCCGTCTGCGGAGTCAGCTCACTGAGCTCACTGATCGTAGTTGCCAGCAGCGCATCTTGGGGCACCACGGACTCGTCCGACTTGCAAGTGGTATCCGCAGAACTGTTCCCGTCCATGGCAGGTACACTGTCCTGGACTGTGGCTAGGTTGTGGAAATGGCCATTTTCTGCAAAAGATAGTAATTTATCCGAAAGTTTGGATGGCGTGTATTCGTCATCAGGCTGCTCCGTCTTGTGCACTTCATCATTCTTGGGCGAGCCATCTACAATGACAAGGAAAGACTTCCATGGAGTATTCTTATCATGAATCTACAAATAAAACCAAAACAAAAAGTCACTGAATGTGTCTGAACAGGAAACTAAATCTCCCAATTCACACCTACTTATCAGTAAGTACATCTTTTAAAATAGTCTCCAACTCTGATTTCTTTTGCGGCAAAACACCCTTTCATTACAGGCTCAAATACTTTTGCACCACTCCTTCACTGTCAGAAGTACTTCTATCAAGGGTTGTGCCTTCCTGGGCCTGATCCTCATCCACACTAAGTATGTTCACCACCCAGAAAACCCAAGGAAAAGAGGCCAGCTGTCTTTCCTCACCACCACCTTATGGGGCAAGAATAAGGCCGTCATTCTTGGACAAGCCCTGCTACTGCTTACTGAGGTGTGCCGCCGGAGGGTAGACTTGTCAGTAAATGTCCGTCCACATGCATTACACATAAATGGCTTCTCTCCCGTGTGGATCCGATGATGGCGCTGCAGTGCATTGAGCTGGGTGAACTGCTTACCACACTGATCACAACAATAGGGACGCTCCCCTGAGACAAGAAAAGAAGAGGACTGGTTGGTCTCTTCAGTGAACTCTTTGATTCTGAATACATTCAGTTTGTAAACCACTGAAAAGTATCAACATTCCACCCAAGGCAAGGCTACGTGGGAATGACTCAAGGGTCAACCTACAGGCACAAATCTACAATACCAAAAATTGTGGCCTACACCTCAAAGGCCAAATCCATACCTGCAGCTGGCAATGCAGCTACAGAAATGTTACCTTTTTTTTCAATGATGGACTATAAAAATCCAAGACCCATGATACTGGATTTACATGCATACACTGACAGATGATTAACCCCAATTCTAATCTAGAACTGTTAGAAAATGTTCATGTTCCTCATCCATATTCAAAAATGCCTTTTCATTTTCTCAGCCAGAAACTAGAAATTAAAAATGTTACATACTATTATGATATCCAGGTAAAGCTAAATTCCAAATCATTTTCTAGCAAATCTAAAATCATAGGATATTTTTCTTGCCACATTAAACCTCCTCTAGAGACATTCCGACCATACCTGTGTGGACTTTAATATGCTGGTAAAGTGAGTTCCGCTGGGCAAAAGTCCTGAAACATACTTCACATTTAAAGGGTTTTGATCCAGTATGGATTCTATTGTGATGTTTTAAATATTCCTTAGAAGCAAAACTCTTGCCACATGTTTCACACATGAAAGGTCTTTCACCTACATGAAAGGATCAAAAAGCTAAAAATGTTACAGGCATTCACAGAATACTCAGGAAGAGTAGATCCATGTTCTCACAACCCACATGAACTCTAAAGAACCTTGTAAGCTATGAGCTACTCTGTTCAGAACTGTCCTAAAACATCTACTCACATAAAGATGGTTACTACCTCAAAGCTGGTGTAAAATGTTTTTGGAAATTCCAAGAAAGGTTTCACTAGAATTAAAGAGGTATTCAGCCAGTCAGTTTGGAAAGTCATTTCAAACAAGTAAACAACTTGTTTGGAAAAACTGTTGAATTTTTTTCAAAAAAATGATTCTCTGGATCATGTTACCTTAAGAGGTATAACACACATAACTGCTCTAGAGTTCCACCTGTTGTCAACTTGAATTCCAATACACGAAAAAAGTGTTTAAATATCACATCACACTGTGGAGTGTGGTATCCTTTACTCCCAGAGATCACACTCATCTGATTTCACAGACCTCAAAATAAAGACTGGCTTTTGTAAAATTTGAATTATATCAACATTTTCATGAAATGGCTGATTCTAACTTAATCCTTTAGTGTGATATGACCTCACCTCTACCCCCAAGTTAGTACTAAACATAATTATGCTGTTTTAGAATTATAATTCAAGTCACTAAATGCCTCGTGTCTGTTCTGTCTGTATTTGAATTTGAGGTTCACATGACAGTGCTCAGAAGCAATGCAAGCAAATGAACTGGGCTACTGTAACTAGTGTGCAACAGTTAAGAGTCTGCATCAATCACAGCAGGTCTCTGAGCCCCATGGTTACTGTGCTGAATCAGACTAAAGCCAACTCAGTTTTTCTCCTTCATGTAATAAGAGCATATAAAAAACAGAAAAATAGAAATTTAATAATTTCACCATCTTAATACTACCTAGAACTATTTTCCTCTAGTCTTTTATGTGCAAGCTTTCAATATAGTTGGGGGTTACTGGATGCTCAGCTGTGCATCTTTCAAGTCATCATCCACCACTCAGCCAGTAGGGGGCAGACTGACCCAGCTACTGAACCACTCCCATGTGTCAGAGATCTTTTCCAGTACTTTGTTACTAGAAAGAGCTGGAAGGGAGATAATAGCATAAAATTTTCCCCATATTCTGAACAACTTATTTCACACAAATTGCTATAAATGGTATTTAGTAGAAACTTTCCTTTCTCTCACATGCCAGGTCTGACTCCAGGGCATGGGCCATGGCCACAGGCTTGCCTGCACTGGAGGTGTGGTCGTATTTTACTGACTGGTTTTTCCTCCCTAGATAGAAAAGCTACCTCATGGCTTTAACCTGCACCCTTTCGTAGATGCCAAATTCTAACTAAACACTGCAGTTTCCTATGACAGCTAGGAAAGACATTCAATCACAACAACATGAGTATTTACCTGTGTGACACCTTTTATGATAAATCAGCATGTGGTTCTGAGTGAATCTTGCACCACATTCATCACAGACAAAAGGTTTTTCCCCTGTATGAATTCTGAAAGTACAACATTCAGAGGACAACTTAGGATGGGTTTCAATACAGTTTCCATGCTAGCCTGCAGGGAGTTTATTCCAAGACTGAACGAGACCATGGGAGCCAAGGGAAGGAGGTCATTGGGCTGCACTCTCACGACCGAGTAGCAAGTCTGCGGGACTGCATGCCAGGTGGCAAAGGACACCTTTGCGGATTTTTTAGTCACTGAATAGAAGCACGTGACACTTGTAGATTTTCATTCAGCTTAACCAACCACTACACCTTAGGAACGATGGCTGACAACATGCCACATCATCACAAGCTTTACTACTACTGTTTCCTAATACATAACCAGCCTTGACAGAACTATTCTTAACGTGCTGGACCCCTGGTTTCTGAGTGTGCACGTTAATGTCATGATTATACGGAGGCCTGGCCACCACACTACTGAGCACCTCCTCAGCCCAGTTTTGAAATGTGGTATTTAAAGAAAAAAGATGAACACCATGACCCCGCCCCATGGGCTGGCCCAGGTTTGAGGCCAGATATAGGGCCAAGATGAATACTGCTCATCTGGGTAACAAGCATAAACAGCACTGTAAGCATATGTGAAAAACTTGACTGCCACCCACCAGCAGTTCAAAAACATATCAATGGCAAACATATCATCCTAATTCTGGAGTTGAGATGAACCAATGGCAGACTTTCCAAACCCAAGGTCTCTAGGAACCCAAGTTGCCACCTGAAAAGCTGTCTTTTCAAAGGCTGTGCCTACCTCATGTGGGTCTTCAGCGCTGAGGGTTGCGAGAACTTGGCCTGGCACTCAGTGCAGCCATAGGGTCGGTGGCCTGTGTGTGTGCGCTCATGCAGCCGCAGGGCTGTCTTAGAGCTCAGCCCTTTGCCACACTGCTGACAGTGGTGCCGCTCGCCACCACCCTCATGCACCTGCACCACGTGCCGCCGGACATCCTTCTTGCGCTTGAACTTTTTCCCACACAGCTCACATGGGAAGTGGCGCTCGCTGCTATGCACATGGCGCTGGTGGCTCTTCAGGTTGCAGCGGTTGGCGAAGGTTTGGCCGCAGGTGTCACAGCGGTGAACAACCTCAGTGGCTACACCGTGGTGGTGCCGGATGTGCTTCAGGAAGCTCTTCTCATACAGGAAGGCCTTTTCACAAAGAGTGCACTGGAAGTTGCTCTTCCTCTTTGCTCCCTCTCCATCCTCCTCTCCACCCTCCTCGTCCTCCTCCCTGGGGCCCACTTTCTGCAGCACCCCCTCCACACTGGCCCTGGCCCTGCAGTCCTCCTCGTTAGCACCCAGGTCTATCTCTGTCTCTACAGTGTCCAGGCTGGGGGCCTGGGGACCTCTGTCCTCCCCTGCATCAACCTCAGCACATTTCTGCTGTTCCCGGAGTCGTCTTGTGTATTTCTTTTTAGGGATCTCTACAAATACCTTTCTGCCTGCCAGCCTTCCACTAGCTCTTCTGATTTTAGGGTAGGGAGGCTTCATGACATCTTTTTTCTTGTCTGCTTTCTCCTTGAACTTCCTGGGGGGCATATCCAGCAACATGCCATTGCTAATCCTCTCCATAGGGGGATCTGAGGAACTTGGTAGGCCATTGGACAGAGGACTGTCCTCAACTGTAGTGGCTAGAGCTAGTGGCTGCTCAGGAGCAACACTGACCTGCGAGCCACCACTCCCTTCAGCCTCCTGAGATTCTGAGAAATTCTGCAACTCCAAAAGCACCGACTCTAACATCTGTTTCTTTAATTGAAAACATGTTTCTGATAAGTCCAAACATTTTAGCTTTTCAGCCATTTCCAGCATTCGCTGCACCCGATCCTCTTCTACCTGGACCTTTGCAGTGTAGACAAACTCAAGGAATGAAGCAAAATCAACAACTTGTACTTCATTTAAGTAGACATTAGTCCTGGTGCCATCTACAGTCTTCTCATTCAGGAACATCTCCTTAAAAAACTTGCTGGTGGCTGCCAGCACAGCTTTATGGGCCATGAATTCCTCACGGACGCCCTGGTACTCCACGCTAACTGTCACGTCACACAGGTGGCCAAGAAGGCGTAGTTGATGCATTTCATGCAGAAGGTTAAAAGGTGAGGATTTGGATTCCAGCAGAACTGCGCCACTTTCCATGTTTCTTCTTTCCAAAAACAGTTCTGAAAACGAAAACAAGAATTATTCATGTCAAAGCAACCACTGAATAAAAAGGACTAATCGGGTGAAGATTATTTCAGCTTTCTGGAGGAAGGACATAAATTGATTTAACAACCTAAACCTAACTTTTCTCATGTAAAGATTCAAAACAAATTCATCTCTAGGCATGTTTCTTAAATCCTGAAGCAACTTTATAAAGTTGCATGAGAAAAAAATGGATTATTACTAAGGTTTTCCTCAGTGTTAAGCAAATTAAATGTATGATTAATAAAATATATTAAAGCAGTGTTTGCTTATCAAGGTCATTTTCTAATTTGCTTAGCTATGGACCCCAAAAATGTCAAGAATTTATAGCAGCAACAATGTCTGGTTCTTTGATCAGAAATCCAAATAATTAAAACATATGCCCATCACTGTAAGGGAACAAAGCTTAAAGAATCATGTCTGCCTTTAAAAACAACCAACAAAATAAATACATGAGGAAACTTAATGGAAAAGTTGCCCCCAATCCATGGCCATGTCAACACCCCCAAACATTTCATAATTTTGAATCACTCTACTAGAATACTGCAAGTTCACAGTTTTTACAAGCTGTGTTGCCTTGAGCAAGTAATGTAACCTTTCTGAACCTTAGGTTGCTCCTCTGCAGAAGGCTGATGCCCTTGTGAGGGGTCAAATAGTGCTTACCCAGGATGGGTTAGCTAGTTGTTACTGGCTTCCCAAAAACCAGGCCTAGGAACATCCTAGTTGTTACTGGCTTCCCGGAAACCAGGCCTAGGAGCATCCCCATTCCAGAAGAGGCATTAACAAGATAACAGTGACAGCTGGACTTGAGCCTGGGCCTGGTCCGGGACTGGTCTGGGACTAACTGAAACTGCTCAGTATATATCACTCACCTTCCAGCCAAATTAAAGGACTGCTTTTACTCCCTACATCTTTTCCACAGCACCCCCACCACTCCAAAAGGCCTCCCCTCCTCGGTTTCCATGGGGCCCCACACCATTCTGGGTCATGTCTTCTGCTTTGCTGATTCTACTCTCTCCTCAGACTCCTCAAATGTGCTTTCTAGATTAACCCCAAAGTTCGCTGATGAATCGACCATCCTCTTCCAGGTTCTCTTTGGTAGCTGGATTTCCACCCGCCCACCCCAGCCAAATGGTAAATGTCACCTCAGCCGCATCACATCTAGAGCAGAAAGTGTCTCATCTCCCATGAGGTCTCACACCTCTCCTGCCTCTCCAGTCCCATCAATGACACTGCTTCTGGTGCCTGGAGCTACCCTGCGGTGTCCACAGACACACGCACAACCCCTTCATGGAAATAAAGATGAGTTCAACCATAAAAAAAGACACCTGGGAGGCCTGAGACTCCAGTAACTAAAAATACTGACCGACCCTAAGTAAAGGATGGGAGAGGGGGGCGACTGGACATCAGCGATTCCAGTCGCTAACACACGTCCCCTGGCCTGACGGCCGCTCACCACTGGTTCTCACGATCCCCAAACCTCAGCCAATGGCGCCCTCGGGAACGTGCGGACTCAAGGGAGTCTGACTCCATCAACAAGGAGCTTCTGGGTTTTCCCGTCTTGCCCGAGCACGAGCGCCCGGAGGTCATGGCCACAGGCGATTTCGGCCTGGGAGATAGCGACCTCTTTCGCGGTGACCCGCAGGCATCCCGGGTCGCCGCCCCGAGACCAAGCAAAGCCCCGACGTCGGCCCCACCCCGGCCCCGCGCCGGCGGACGAAGCGCCGCGTAATGGGCCTGCCCGTCGGACACGGGCCTCCCCGGCTCCCACGCCACCGAATCCCACTGCGTCTTCGCAAGGCCCGCTCTCCGCACTGAAAGCAAAACACAACCGCCAGGAGAGGGTCGGGAGACAGCGGCAACGGACTCACCGCCCCTCCTGCGCAGCTGCGCATCCAAGGACCACGGGCTTGGATGGCCTGCCGGCAGGCGGGACATCACATAGCGCCGGCGTCGCCGATTTGCCACAACGGGCCCCGCCCATCCATTGAGGCTCCGCCCCTCATTGGTAGAACTGCGTGCGCACGTCCGACTGCGTCGGCCGTTACGGCGGAGTTACGTATCGCGACCCTGGGGTCGCGCTTGAGGCCGGCCCTGCCGGATTGCGTCACCTGCCGCAGGCCAAGTGCACGCCTGCGCAAAAGAAAGTGATGGCTGCCTCGCGACTCTCGCGGCTCAGGCAGGTTGGGGCGGGGCGTGGTGAGTCCCGGCGGTCACGTGAGCGGCAGGCTAATGATTTGGTTACGACTCCTCCAGGTTACGGTGCCTAGATGGGGGGTCTGTACTCAGGGTGGGGCGGGCTTCGACGTTTTCTTACAGGACCTGGCGAGAGGGGACGCTTTGTCTGGCCCGCGATCCCCTTGACCGCTCCTTGCACCGATCTTTACTCCTCTTAAAGCCTCCTGATACCCGCTCGGTCCTCGGTTCCGGAATCAGAGGACCCCGAGACCCCCTCTGTTCTGGAGTCGATGTGACCTGCTTGGATAGTCCAAGGACAAAAGACTGAGCGCTGTTGAAATGAGGAAAAAACACGAACGCACCTTCCCCCGCCCCCTTCCTTTTTCTCCGAGCACTAACTTCGCAGCCCCTTTGATGGCCGTAGATCCTTTTGAAGCCGAGGCTGTGCATCCGCTCTGAGGACGTTTGTCCTTGAATCAGCATCCAGAGAGGGCCCCCTGAGGACCAAGCCCGACTCCAAGTCGGCTGCCCTCTGCGACTTGCAAAGAATGAGTGAGCAGTTTGAACTAACCCTGACGTCATGCAGTGTCCTGATGGAGTTGTGATGAACTCTGATCCACAGACCTGTCAAGGCTTCTCAGATAGTATAAATGTAATGGGTTGCACCTCCTTGGCTTGGTGAAAGAGCGAGCCTGCTGTCATCTTTGCTGAATTCAATGCACGTTCAGTAAAGAAAGTTTTCTTTCTTTAGTACTTTTGAGAAGAGTTTGAGGTTAGCAGTTTCGGGGGTAGAAGAAGGTTTTGTTTTTGATTAATTTCCCCAGCAGGAGCCAGCTTCTCATACATAGTAGGTGCTCAGTCAGTAGTTTAATAGAATGATTATCATCTTTGTGTTGACAACTCTCTTTATATTTGTATTTTGTAATTTCAGGAAATTGGAAAAAACACCATTTTCACTTTAGCCCCAGAAAAGCCAGAATCATGTTTTTATTTTATGATTTTATTTTGCATTATAAAAAGGTGATTTGCTTTCTCTTATACTTCAATGCTCGTTGGCCTTCTGTATGTCTCCTTTGGAAAAGTTCTACTCAGGTCTTGTGCCCATTTACTTATTTATTTTCTTATTATTGAGTATAGAAGTTCTTTTTATATTCAAGCAGAAGTTGCAAATATTCCTCCTAGCCTATGTGTTGTCTTTTTATTTTCATGATGGTGTCTTTGAGCACAGGGATGTTTAATTTTGATAAAGTCCAGTCTGTTTTTTCTTTTGTTGTTTTTGGAGCCCATTGTTTAATGCAAGATCATTGTGGTTTATATCTGTTTTCTTCTAGCAATATTTTAACTTGGGCAATTAGATCTTTGATCCACTTTGAGCTAATTGTGTATTGTGAGTGATAGGTCCCATCTCATTCTTTTGCATGTAGGTATACAGCTGTCTCAAAGCTATTTGTGGAAATGACTGTTTCCCTATTAAACTGACTTAGCATCTCTGCCATTTAAATGTCTTCTCTCTTGCTGACTCTAACAGTAAGTCAAAGTGATTAAAAGCCTAAACCCATTAAAAAAATAAAATAAACCCTGACAAAACCTGCCATTACTTATGTGAACACATGCTCTGTGGGCACATACACAGTGCAGGCCCTAACCTGTGTTGTAGCGAAACTCTGTAGAACTGAGGGAAAGCAGCCACAACAGAGAGAGAAGCTGGGGAGGTTCCACTGTGCTGGGTCCAGAATACTTGGAGGTGAGGAACAAACCTTGAGGCTTTCTTCTTTCCATGCCGGAGACTACAGGGCATGCATCCTCTTGGCAGTGCATGGGCATGGTGTGGGAGGTGTGGGCGGGGAGGGGGGTTGGAGAAGCACACAAACAGCTGGGCCAGAGGACACTGATCCCACCATCTCCCCATGGGTCTGTGCATGATTCTTTGAGCCCTGGGGTCCAGGAGCAAGCAGTTATGACCTTAAATGGGCTTCCCCATGGGAGAGTCAGCTTGATCCATCTATGTGTACAAATCTCTCCCAAGTGTCCAAGACCATTTCTAGGCTCAGCTGGGTCCCAAATGCCATTTGCACTGAGTCCTCGAGCTGCCCACCAAAAGCTCACTCCCTGCTGACCTGCTGAGAAAACATCCTGTTTTCTCAGCGGAGGAACTTGCAGTCCCAAATGAATACATGCACATGCACGCACACATGCGTGCATGTGTGCGCTGCAAGCCCTCCATCTGCTCTCACATCTCGAAGATACTCAGCAGACCACAGCACTTACTCTCCTCATTTGTTCAATTTTCTGCCTCACAGTTGTGTAGTGTAGACAAATTCCAGAAACAAGGCAGATTCCTCCATGCAGATGTCATCTAAAACAGTTGTATCTCTCAACATCTTGTGTCACCTCTCTGAGCAAAGCCCCTTAAAGCGGTTGCTCAAAGAAACAAAGATACCCTGTGGACCTGAGGCACCCCTTGACCCCCTGGGGAGCAGGGCACTGCATCACCCACAGGTGGTGGGAGGTTGCACCACAGGCAGCTGCTGTTTTGTCTGCTGGGCAGTTTCTTCTCAAAAGACAACAAAGAAGAACCAGAAGAATGAGAACCTTTGTGTAAGATGGATACTTAGTGGATGACTGGAGCACAGGAGTGAAAGGATTCACAGGTGATCAAGTAACAGATTTATTCATTCTCTGGAGGAGGACAGGGACAAGAAAGACTCTAGGAGGTGCATCAGCCCCAAATTATCAAGGCTTTGGCTTTCTATAGGCTTATGGGTCAAGAGTGAGTGTGACAAGTATGATAAGAGGCAAGGTGTTTCCCAGGTTTCACACAGTTTGGGGGTCTTTTGGGAGACAGGATGTCTTCCATTTTCTGATATAGCTTGAGCTTTTTGGAAAGCAGGGTATTTTCTAGTTTCCATAGCTTAGGAGGCTTTCATTGTTGAGAGTATATGCAGTAAGGCCATTTTCAAAGGAAAGATGGCACCCAGCTAGGTGATATGGGTCTTTTGTGGACAAGGATCTTTTATGCTTGGGAGAGAGAAGTGTCTCTTTTGGAGGACTTTTGATGGGGGTCATTCTTGGGTCATTCTTACATGGTTCTGGAAGTCAGGAGAATTAGTCTGTAGGTCAAATTTGGGGTTTTGGGAGGACCTTCAGGAAAAGTAGCATCCAGGGGAAATAAAAGAAAAATAAACAACTGGGATTACATTAAACTGAAAATCTTCACAGTGAAAGAACACCTCGCCAAAACAAAAAGACACAACATACTAACTGGGAGAAGATATTTGTGTTCCATATTTCTGACAAGGCTTAATGTCCAAAATGTACAAAGAACTTATAAAACTCTAAAGAAAAACAGGTAATCTGATCCAAAATGGCAAGAGGAATTGGAGAAACATTTTTTCTGAAGACGATATACACATAATGAACAGGTACGTGAAAAGGCTATCAGAGAAATGCAAATCAAAATAATAATGCGTTATTACCTTATATCTGAGAGATTGACTATTATCTAAGAGTCTGGAAACAACAAATGTTGGTGAGAATGCGGAGAAAAGGGAACAGTTACACTGTTGGTGGGAGGTCAAATTGGTGCAATCCCTATGGAAAACAGTACAAAGATTCCTCAAAAAGTTGAGTATTAAAATTCCATATGATACCACAATTCCACTTCTGAATGTCTATCCACAAGATACAAAAACACTAATTCTAAGAGATTTATGCATCCCTATGTTTATCACAGCCCTATTCGCAATAGCTAAGGAGTGGAAACTACCTGTGCCCAACATCAGATGAATGGATAAAGATGTGATATATACACACAATGGAATACTACACAGCCATTAGAAGAGATGAAATCCTTTCATTTGAATCAACATGGATGGAACTGAAGGGATTATGTTAAGTGAAATAAGTCAAAAGTAGAAGGACAGATACCAGATGATGTCACTCATAGGTGGAATGTGAATATAAAAAAAGGAACAGATGAAATAAAATCAACCCTTGGACACTTGCAATAGAACTGAGGTTACCAAGTGGTGGTGGAGCCCACTGGGCAATGGTAAAGAACACTTTGTGATTTGGTGGAGGGCAGGATGTATTGACATATATTTTAGGAATAGGGAAAACCACATATGGGTTTATTTTCATGTGTAAAATCAAAGTTACTGCAATAAAAAAATTTTTAAAGAAATTAAATATTCTAAAGAAAACAAGTATGTATTGTCCTATAGCCATTGTATTTGCAATTCAGTTCTCAATTAGAAATGTAGTATTTCAACTCTCAGTATGCAAGAAAAAGAAGTTAACAAATTATGCTTGACATTTCCAGGCAGATGTTTCTTTAGGAAGATTAAACTTCAAGGTGCTTAGGAAATGAAACTTTATAGATTTACAACAAGAAAATGCCACAAGTAAAGCCAAAGATTTAATAGCAGAAAACAAAGCTATTGAAATCTCTTTCCCTCTGTAAAGCCCTTTCCAACAAATATAAAAATCAGATTTCAGTCTTTAAGACATAATAAATTTTCACTTTTAAAAAATGGTGTAATAGAGCATGTACTTATTTCACAATACATAAATATGTCAAATCATTATGCTGTACTCTTTAAAAATATACAATATTACGCTTCAGCAGAGCTGGAAACATTGGGGAAATGCTCGCGATGCCGCGCTATTTCAGACGTGGCATCATAAAGTGGCCAGGGAGGAGCACGTAACGCGAGTCTGTCCCCGCCTTTCACGCTAAATCACGCCCCTACGGGTCTCTCCACGCCTGGGGACGGGCCGGTACGCACTGAAGCAACACTCACAGCCCATTGGCTGTCAGACTGTCATCGGACGATGACGATACCGGCCCTTAGACTGACTAGGCCTGCTAGGGGAAGCCTGGCATCTTGATCTCCGCTGACCCATCCAGTACTCCGTTGAGCTGCCCGGGTTCCTGGGTGCTTGCTCCCCG
This sequence comes from Solenodon paradoxus, assembly GCA_004363575.1. Lineage (NCBI taxonomy): Eukaryota > Metazoa > Chordata > Mammalia > Eulipotyphla > Solenodontidae > Solenodon > Solenodon paradoxus. Next base: position 50,130 of record RJWH01000410.1, read on the forward strand.
TCCTCCATCAACCTGCTGTTGGTAGACCGGCGCGGTGGGCTCGTAGGTCCTCTGTGACTTGAACTGCAGGTCTGCCTGTGCGTTCCAGCGGGGAGATCGTGGTGTTTTCTTCTGAGGAAGAACTCTGCCTCCTACTGGGCGATTTTCCTACTGCGGCGCATTCAGGGCAGTTTGGGTGGGTCAATGAAAAGTTTTTAATTTTAGCACCTGCCTTAAATTTGAGCAAATTAGCAGAACTTTACATTATTTTTCACAAGGTTAAGTTGGTGATTTTTAAATATTTTAAATACATGTTTTTGGGAACCCCCTCCATATGCTTCAATGAGACTTGTACGTGGAGACGTTGCTTAGGCCGGGTTCAAGGACTTAGGTGCGGGGGAGGGGAGGGGTTGGGGAATGAGGCCACTCTCTCATATGCTCACAACTTGAATGTCTTCAATTGTGTTGCCAAAAAACATTCCTAATTCTTAAATGAGATTGTAATTGAAAAGGCAAATCACTATAAAAAATAAAGAGTACAGGGGGCATAGAAGAAATGCTTTATCTTCACATTAAAAAATCTAGAATCTTGTTCCTAAGCACAGCCATTTTTGCCTATGTATCAAGAAAATACATGCACACAACAGGTCTTTCAATAAAGTCTTTTCGTTATGACTTGAAGAAAAGAATTCCCTCTATATGGAGTGTGCTTGTTCTCCCCATGCAGTTTTTACCCCAGTTTCCCTACAAACCCAAAGAAGTGTATCGAAATTGTTCCAGTGTGAGGGAGCATGTGAGAACAATGTGATAGAATGTTCTCTTGTCCAGGGTGGTTCCTGCCTTGCACCCTGAGCTGCCAGTATAGGCTACACCCTGAGCTGGAATAGGTGAGTTGGAAAGTGAATGAGTGAATATGTTGATGCTTAACATTAGAAGTATTTCTTGAGTCTTTATTTAGAAATTTGGTGTTTATTTTTGTGACCAGATATATGCTTTGGAAGACTAACTCTTGTTTACATAAAGTAGCACATGGTAAAATCGGTTTCCTTCTACATTCTTTTGCTCAAAGTCATATTTTCCAAGAACTTATCAATGACATTAAGTGAGGATTTACAGCATAAGCCTACATGGACTAGCATCTTTTCTTTAAACACAAAATCAATTCCTCATCTATAAATTGAATAAAAAATATTACAGAAAACCCTGAGTAGTTCTTAGGATGTTGTTTATGTTTCTCATGATAAATATTGTTATACAAAGAGCTTAAAATTTGGTTTTCTGAGTACCAATGAAAATTGATTCATACAGTCTATTTTATGGATTTGTCTGCCTTTTGTCTTCAAGACTAGAAAAAATCCATTCTGTGGAAACATTATTTGTTTAGCCTCGTATTGGTAGATATTTGTGGTGCTTTTACTATTATCAGTCAGACTACTATGATAGATTAGCTTGTATGAAGACATGGTGTGTATATATATATATATATATATATATACATATACATATAGTCATTTGCATTTAAAATGCATATATAGTAATGGAACTATAAGGAAAGGGTTATGAGTTTTAATGTAGAAATATCACATCAAACCACAGAAGAGAGCAAGAGAAGAAAGGAATTGAAGAAAATCCAGAAAACACTTAACAAAATGAAATATTTCATAACTATCAATAATTACTTTAAATGCAATGGACTAAATTATTGAATCAAAAGTAGTTAAATGGATTAAAAAAGAATCCTAAATGAGTGTGTTGCCTATCAGAGACTCATTTCAGATGTAAAGCACACACATATACTGAAAGTAAAGTAATGGAAAAGATACTGTATAGAAATGGAAACCAAAAGGAAGCTGAAATAACTACATTTGCACCAGTCACAATAAACTTTAAAACAAAAACTATAATAAGACAAAGAAGGTCATTATGTAATGATGAAGGGTTCAATCCAACAAGAGCATATGATATTTTAAAAATATTTTTGTACCAACTAGTATCACATAAGTATGTAGACTAAAATTAAGAGATCTAGAGGAAGAAAAAAACAGTAGGAAACTTTAAAACCCCTACTTGCACCAATGGATGGAAAATACAGATATAAAACCAGTAAGGAAACATTGGACCTAACCACACATTAGACAAGATGAACTTAACAGATGCATACAGAAATAATGAACTTAACAGATATATACAGAAGTATTATCCAAAAACACAGAAAATACATTCTTATCTAGTACTCATGAAACATTTTCCAGAACAGAGTATATGTTAAGTAATATAAAAATTTAATAAACTTGATTACAATCATATCAAGCATTTTTATCTGATCATAATGGTATGAAACTAAAAATCACAAGAAGAAAACTAGAATATTCACAAATATGTAGAGCATTAAAGAGGAAATAAAAAAATAAAAAGTATTTGGAGACAAATGAGAATGATGATATGAGCTGCCAGAACTTATGTGATACAGAAAAGGTGTTATTAAGAGGGAAGTTTATAGCAATTCAATTTACTCTGGTGGTCCAGTGGCCTAGTACATACACCCTTCGGAACAGTCCACATACATCCTAAGGTCCACGGTTCAAGACCCAGGGCCAGTGCAGGAAGGGGGACAATGAAGATGAACAGCTAAATATAAATAAATAAAGTGCTTCTGTCTCTTCTCTCTTCCTGCCTGCCTGCCTACTCGCTTTCATTCCTGTCTTTCTGCCTGCACCTATCCTTTAAAAAAAAAAAAAAAAAAAAAAAAAAGAGAGAAGGATTTGTCTTAAGGTAAAACTGGTAATTTTTGGACTAGAAAAAAGAGAAAGAGAATGTTATAGATAGTTTCTTTAATATCAGTAGTATGCTGATGTAAAACCAAGCTTTCATTTCTTTCATCTACTAAAAGGACAAAAAATACTCTTAAATTATGTTTAGCTTTTAGGTGCACCGTGGTGGCCTAGTGATCTAGTGCATCCTGTATGCAGTCCACCTACATCCTAAGGTCCCAGGTTTAAGACCTGGGGGCAGGGGGAGCAGCCAATATGAACAACTAAATAAAATAAAATGCCTCTTTCTTCTCTCTCTCTTCCTGACTATTCGCCATCACTCCTCTCTGCACTTTTCCTTAACAACAACAACAAAAAGGAATCTGATGTGGGGAAGTCTGCATAGATTATAAAAATACTCAACTGATCATTTAGCTAAAACAACAATTATTTTATGGCATTTATAGAAACACATATTTTGACAAGATTTAGGAAGGTAAATTACTTGAAGCTGAAAGTATTTGCTTTCTAGGTATACTTCTATTTTTAGCTTCGGATGTATTTTGACTGCACCCAATCCCTACTCCACCAGGGTGCACCTCAATCAAATTCTAAATTCTTTGGCATAGAAGAAATTTCTAAGATACTTCCAGAAGTCCCCTAGAACTGTCTCCAGAGATTTGTCTTCTACTTATAGAGATACTAAACAAATTAGGCTTGTTTGATATGATTGAAATTGAATTAGAAGCATTATCAAATACTTATGAATATGCAGTATTAATACGAATGGACCAGAAATTATTTGAAATTCTCAAAATTTAAATGTCCTGTATAGGAATTTTAGTAACTTTTTAATTTAAATCATTAAAATATATTGTTTTATTTAGGTATATCAAATGTGACAGAAAGAAAATCATAATGGTGATGAATGTTAACTTTGAAATTTGAATAATCTTTAGATCTTAGAGAACATTTTAGCACTTTTTGTTTATATGTGTGTATGAATAGGTGCATGTACATACATGCACACTTTAAAGTTATACTTGTGTATGCACATTTATTGACAAAGAAAATTAGTAAAGAAAAACAAAGAGGAGTGCCCTGGTGAAGCAGTGGTTAGGTCAATTGCCACCAAAGGAGCACACACTCCTGGGTTCAAGTCCCGGGTCCTAGGGAAGGCAACCAGGAAAGCAACAACTAAATAAAAATAAAATAAAGATGCTTCTTCCTCCTCTCCCTTCCTGCCTGCCTACACTCTTTCACTCCTGCCTGGACTTCTCCTTTAAGAAGGAAAAGAAAAGAAAATGAAGAAGAAAGCTTTGATTTTAAACAATATTTTTAAAGTATAGTAAATAATATAGTATGCTATTGACCTAAAAGTAGATACATAGATCAATGGAACAGAACAGAGATCCAAGATAAACATGTACATATACTTATATATGTATGCATATATATGTATGTATATAAAAGTTATTAACTGTACAGACATTATAATATATATGACAATTAATGATAAAGGAGTCAAACTATATTATTGTAAAAGGACAGTCTCTTTAATAAATGATGTTGAGAAAACTAGTCACATGCAAAAGAATGAAACTGGACCACTAACTTATACTATATAAAAATATCAACTCAAACTAGATTAAAGCTCTCCTTACCAGGATTTCTACCACCAATCTCCTTACCAGGACTGCAGGAACTCCCAGTGCGCCAAGTGCTAAAGTCACATACCCCTCCACTGTGCTTCTGGCTCTTTATATGTGTCAGAACCCCCATGAGAGCAAGCCTTAGAGCAGGGATTAAAGTTTAACTATCAGGACAGTGAATTGCCTCTGGCTCCAGTACCCAGTCGTGGATGCATCCAGATCCATAAGGAAAGCTGATGGACTAGTTCGACATGTGGGACATGTGGGACATGTAGTACGTGACCAGCACAGTCCCTTACCAAGAAACAAAAGAATGACATCATTTGAAGACCACCAATAACTTCAAAGGACAATGTCAGCTTGTCCAATCAGGAACTGAAACCTGGTCTGCAGACTCCTCTCTCCATCCCTCTTCCTCATCATGTGGGATTTTCCTTTAAAAACTCCGACCATTGGCAAAGCCTTGAGTCAGCCTCCCCACTAATGGGGTCTTAGCCTCCTGGCTAGCTTCATCCTCTCTCTCTCTCTGCTCACTGCACCTGTCTGATATGTGGAGCGACTCTGAACCTACGGGATCTGGACCTACCTTGGTCAGCTCCACCCCTTTACCCTCTGATTAAACCTCTGCTTGCTCACTTGCCTAACTCTGTTGTGGGTTCTTAGAGCGACCTGAAAACCCCCACAATATGTATCTCCTGTCCCTTGCTGATCAAGGAAGATACACAAATGTGAGATATAATACCACTTTCAGCAAAACAGAAGAGAGATTGACAATAGCCAGCCTGGTGAATTGTAAGCACTAGAGAAGTATATGCTTAAACATTTAATCATAAAGGAGAGTAATAAAAGTGAAATAGATTCATCTTTACAAATACAGTGGAAAAATTCACATAGTAATACCATAGACCATAATAGCCCATCTAAACAAGGCAATGATCACAGAGTTAAGAAGGTGTCTTATAATTCAAATGTGAAAGCACTATGCATAACTTGAAGGAATATAGAAAACTAAGAAATAAGACATCACAAAAAAGAAAATAATTCTCCAGCAATTGAACTCAAAACACAGGGTACTGTGAGCTGATTACAAAAATTCAAAATAGCGGTTAAGAAGAAACTAGACAAGTTACTAGAAAACTCAGAAAGGCAATTCAATGAAGCCAGGAATAAAATAAATGAACAAAGTGACTTATTTTCCAAAGAAACTACAATAATGAAAAAGAACCAAACTGAAATTCTGGAGCTAAACAATTTAATAGATAAGACCAAGAATGCCATAGAGAGCATCAGCAGGCAAACCAGAAGGAATAAAGAAGAAATGACTTGGAGGACAGGGGTTTTGAAATAACACAGAAGAGAAAAGAACAGAAAATTAAAAAAAAAAAACCAAAAACCTGAAGAAGCCTAGGTGAGTTGTGAGATTCCATAAAAAAATAAATAAATAAAATAAGAAGAGAGAGAGAGATTATTTAAAGAAATAATAGTGGAGACTCTTGCAAACCTGGGGAAAGATCTGGATATACAAGACCATGAATGAACCATATCATCCTATCATCTGAATAAAAAAAAAATCTTTAAAACACATTATAATGCTAATGTCAGGAATCAATGAATTCAATAGAAACAATCTCAAAGGCAGCCAGCAGGAGGGGTTGGGGGCAGGAATGTAAACAAAGAAACTCCATATTGGGCTTTCTGTGGATTTTCCAACAAAATTTCTAGTCCAGGAGTGAAGGAGATAATATATATCAAAATATTAAAAGTCAAAAATTTCAAGCCCAATTTGCTGCCAATTTTCAACAAAGTTATCTTTTAGATAAGAATAAAAAGTTTCCCAGACAAACAAGAACTGAAGGAGTTTACCAATACTAGACCAGTGCCTCCAAAAAAATGCTGAAAGGGTATTTTTGAAGAGCAATAAAAAGTTTTTAATCAGAGACATGAAAATATATCCAACGCATGGGTAAAAGCAAACACATATATATATATGTATTGTTAGGCTGGCTCAGAAAGACGGGACAGCGGGCAGGGACAGCGGGCATGCCCGGAGGGCATGCCCGGCGGCCAAGCCCAGGAAAAAGGTGGATGACTTCAGAATAAGGGATGCGACCCCCACACCTGGATTCATGGGGCCAATCCCCAATCGTGATATGGGAAGCCCGCGAAATTTCTCTGCTTAAAAGAGCCGGTACCCCTTTGTTCTGCGCGTGACTTCCCCAGGCCTGTTTTGCGGACTTGGGAGTTTCGCCCGGGAGCGCAAAGTCCAATAAAGCCCTGACTATTCTGCTTTCTGTCTGATTGAAATTTTCTCCTCGCGGAGCTCAGAAAAACCTTACATGTATATATACTCATAAGACTCAGAAAACTGTAACTCTATATTAGGATGGTGTGTTAAGTACTCAAAGCAGAAAGGTTAAAGGAAAGGAGTACTAAAAATATAGCTATTATATATTGTTAGTGAATAAATAACAAAAAGATAAATTGTGATATTAATAAGATATTAGGGAGGAATGAAAGAGTACAGTCTTCATAGGAAATTGAAGATATATTCCTATCAACCTGAAATGGACTGTTTTATCTGTAAGATGCTTTATGTAGCCCCTTGAAAATCACAAAAATAAACCTAGAGCAGATGTATACAAGACAAAGATGAAACAGAGAGAAAAATCGATCTATAAAGTTACGCAAAAGAGAAGGAAAAAAACAATAGAAATACAAAATAAGCAGAAAGCAATTAATAAGATGGCATTATTAAATTCTTTTATAGCAATAATTACTATAAATATAAATGGATAGAATTCACTGATCAAAAGTTGCAGAGTAGATGAATGGATTTAAAAAAGAATCCGAACCATATGCTATCTAAAAGAGACCCATTTGAATCTTAAGGATGCATATATACTCAATGTGAAGGAATGGAAAAAGATATTCCATCCAAGTGGAAAATAAAAATAATAAGGGATAGCTATACTTTATATAACATACGATAGACTTTAAGTCAAAAGTGGTAATAAGAGACAAGGAAGGTCATTATATAATAATTGTTAGGCTGGCCCAGGGACAAAAGCAGCAGCGGCCATGCCCGGGAAAGGCCAAGCCCGGGAAAATGGTGGATGACGTCAGAATAAGGGATGCAACCCCCACACCTGGATACACAGGGCCAATCCCAATCGCCATATGGGAAGCCCGCGAAATTCCTCTGCTTAAAGAGCCGGTACCCCTTTGTTCGGGCGCGCGACTTCCAAGCCCGCGACTTCCCGGCCCTCTGCGGACTTGGGAGTTTCGCCCGGGTGTGCAAACCCCATTAAAGCCCTGGCTATTCGACAGTTTTTGTCTGATTGAGCTTGTCTCCTCGCGGAGCCCAGAAAAACCTTACAATAATAAAAGGATTAACCTATTAAGAATATAAAACAATTATAAACATATATGCACCAGACATTGGAGCACCAAAATATAATAAATACTAACAGATATGAAGGGGAAAATAAGTAACAATATTATAATACAAAAATAGTAGGAAAATAGGTAACAGTATTATAATACAATAATAGTAGGGAACATCAATACCACTTTCAACAATGGCTAGGTCATCCAGATGGAAAATCACCAAGAAAACATTGAACTTGAACCAAATAGATTTAACAGACACCAATAGAACAGCCCATCCAACAACAGCAGAATACACATTCTTCTAAATGTACACATGGTACATTCTCAAGGATAGATCAGATGACATATCACAAAACAAACCTTAATAAATTTAAGAAGTTTGAAATCATACCAAGTATCTTTTCCAGCCCCAACTGAATTAAGCTAGAAATGATAAATATAAGGAAACTTACAAACACGTAGAAATCAACACTCCTGAACAACTACTGGGTAAAAGAATAAATCAAAAGGGAAAGAAAAGATTATCTCTAACCACATAAAAATGGAAACAAATGTACCTCTGAGATACTGCAAAAGCAGTTTCTGAAAGGGAAGTTTATAGCAATGAGTGCATATAATAAAAACTAGAAATACTGCAAATAAATAATCTAATTTTACCTCTCAAGAAACTAGAAAAACAACATATTAACCCAAAATTAGAAGGAAGGAAAAAACACGTCAGAGGAAACAAATTAAATACACACCAAACAATAGGAAAGATCAAGGAAACTAAGAGCGGATTTTGCAAAAAGATAAATGAAATTGACAAGCCTTTAGCTAAACTAAAGAAAAAAGGAGAGAAGACTCAAATACAATACAAAATGAAAAGGAAGAAATTACAACTGACACTAAAGAAATACATAAGGTCATAAAAGTCTACTGTGAAAATTACATGCTAAAAGTAAGAGAACCTGGAAGAAATTGTTAAGTTCCCAGAATCACACAATCTATCATAACAGAGAAAGGTCTGAGCAGACCAATAATGAGAAAAGAGATTGAATCAGTAATTGAAAACATCCAGACATAGAAAATCCCAGGACCAAAGAGCTTCTGTGATAAGTTCTATCAAACATGTAAAAAGAATTAACACTAATCTTTCATAAACTATTCCAAAAATTGAGGAGCTAACACTTTCAAACTCATTCTAGAAGGATAGTATGAACCTGATACAAAAGTAAGAGAAGGACACACAAATAAAAAAAAATTATATACCAATATCCTTTGATAGGTGCAAATATTATCAACAAAATATTAGCAGACCAAGTTCAAGAACTCATTTAAATGATTATACAACATTATTAACTGAGATTTATCCCTGGGATTCAGGATGATCCAGCATAGCATATATAAATAAATAATTATGACACACCACATTAATAGAATGAAAGATAAAATCACATGATCATCTCATTAGGTGAAGAAAAAAACATTTGACAAAATAGAACATCACTCCATGATTAAAACCCTCAGCAAACTGGGTATGGAAGGAACATACCTCAACATAGCAAAGATCATAAATGACAAACCCATAGTTAACATTATGTATACTCAGTGCAGATCAGAAACAAGATAAGGGTATCCACTGCCACTGCTCTTTTTCAACCTAGTACTGAAAGTCCTAACTAGAGCAATTAAGCAAAACAAAGAAATAAGGTAATTCAAACTGGAAAAGAAGAAGTAAAATTGTCATTATTTGCAGATGATATAATATAGGCTGAAAATCCCAAACACTCAACTAAAGAAACTGTTGGCTCTAATGAATGAATTCAGTAAGTAGCAGGACATAAAATCAAAAACAGAAATTAATTATATTTCTATGCAACAAAAATGGAATATTGAAAAGAAGGAAAACTATCCCAATAGTGTCAAACATAAAAATACTTGGAATCAATTTAACTAAGTAAGTGTAAAACTGTACAATGAAAACTATAAGATTTTGTTGAAAGAAATCAAAGCAAACAAATGGAAGTCATCTCATGTTCATGGACTGGAAAAGCTAATAATATTTTACAGTGTTCAAGCTACCCAACCCATCTACAGTTTCAGTGCAATCCCAATCAAAACTCTAATCACATTTCATAGAAGAGGAAAAATCATTCTCTCAGCCAGACCCTGTGTCTAAGGGACAAAGCAACCTTCTGCACTTCTCAGTTTGCTCTCTGCATAGGAGAGACTGTGCCTGAAATAGGCCAGGTTGTGGGGGCAGTAGGTGTGTTGTTTAAATCACATCAAAGCAACATCAAATCTCTGGTCTCACCCAGGGCAACGTGGTCTGCAAGCCGTTCTTACCAGACCCTTCTAATCTGAGTGAAAACACTTACGGTAAGTGTTGATTGGGAGATTTAGGGCTCTCCAGATTTCTTGCCCTGTTAAGTCTCAACTGCAGGGGCAGAGTCCTGACGGAACTCCCTTACATCTTGCTCCCCAAGCTTTAGCGGTTATGTAGTTTGTATTCACGATGGATGACTTCTGTGCCTCACCCCACGTGTCCACCCTCTTTTCTGGAATTTCAGCTTTTCCCATAAAAGGAGGCATCTGTTCCACATCTGCTGACCCTGAACTTGACCACGTGACTTGCCGGTGTGCCAGTAGCACCGTGGAGAAGCGAGGAGTGAGCAAAGTCTGGGGACTCAGGGAAGGATCTCCACGCCGAGGAAGGCTTACTTTGGAGCGCCGGGTTGCGGGGTAGGGTTTCCGCGCAGAAGAAAAGAGTCGCGTCCCGCTGACGCAGAGAGCAGCAAGGTGAGCTGGGACGGCAGCGTGGGCGGAGGAGGACGTCTGGGTGCCCACTCCCCACCTAGGACCGTGAGCTACAGCCCCCAGAAGTTGAGAGGCACACGTACTCTGTACACTGCTCCCGCGTTCAGGGGCGCACCACAACGGAGCGGGAGCGGCCAGACGGGGATTTCATCCTCTGCATTCAGTCCCACCCTGCGGTCCAGCCGCCAGGCTCGGCCCACTAGCCAGTTGTGTAGCCTTCGCTGGGGTCGGTGGAAGTGTGTGGGGGTGGGGGAGTTAGGGGACGCCATAATAAGCCTTGTCGCAGGGCTGATTGGGGCATAGAAGCATCTTCTAGGGCCATAGATCTCCCCTACTTCCCTTCCCTCACTGGAGTTTATAGGAAGGTTGGAAACCTTTCCCGAGTTGGGAGGGGGCTCTGCATTTGAGTACTCTCTTGCCGGGAACACAAATTTATTATTTTTAAATCAAAGATGCAGTCAGGAATGAAAGAGAACAGAGGCAGGCAGGAAGAGAGAGGAAGAATCACTTTATTAAGCCCTTGGATATATGTGGACTGCACTGGAGGATGTAAAGACCCAATCGCTATATTCCACCAGGGAGCGCCTGGAACATGCATTTAAAATCTGGCCTCAGTAAGTAATTATAAGGCAAATCTAGGTGAAGAGGCTCCTAGTTTTTATTTGGGCTACTTTTTGTACAATTTAAATTACTCTGAAACAGGAATTGGGCTGAGTGATGGAACCCTTGTGTTATGCATGTGTTCATATTCTAGCAGAGGAATGCCTGCCTAGTAGATAGTCTGGAGAAGGAGGAGACAGCAAGGACATGGCCTGTATTGTACTCAGGGGGTTCCACTGGTGGTGGGTGGGACATCTCTCTCCATCCCCAAAGGCTGGCCCGGCCTGTTTTCATCTCCTGATGGCACCAGTTGGGCATGTTTCTGGAAAGCTACTGCATCACCAATGGGGAGACGGCTCTTTTATAGGGACTGTCAGCAGAAGCAGGGTAGTGAGTGGGCAGAAAAGGCCAAGTGGACAAGAACAAAGAACAGCTGAGTAGGTAAGGACAGCAGAATTCCAGGGCAGGACATCTCAGATACGGTCAGTGTGGGTGGAGGTAGTTCTCATTTCACAAAGTCCATCTGTTACATTCAGGTTTGTCCTCAGCGTTGGCCAGTCACTGAGCCCACTTTCAAGTTTGGGCCTGGGTCATGTTCTCATGCTACCTATGCTTGGTGTAGGGTCTTTCCCTTCTGGCCAAGCCCACAAGCCCCTCAGTGTGTTGAGAAGCGAAACCTTCCCTGTCACCTGTATCACCTTTCCAGTCCAGTCTAGATTCAGTCCCAAGAACAGCTGGACTCACAGCAGCAGCCTTTGTGCTCAAGATTTGGCTTCTGTGACTAATGAATTTGCTGAAGGTCTCTGGCAGAGCAGGGGGAGCAGAGAGTGGGGTGAGGCCCTGACAGGGCAGGGGCCAGTGGGAGGGACAGAATATTGGAGAGCTGCGGAGGGTAGGTGAGGGGATAAAGGGGAACTGTGTGGCAGAAAGCAGTGGAAAGACATGAGTCATGTCCAGGTGGATGGGTTAGGCTCAGAATTTCAGGGGATGGGAGGAACCAAGGCTCTTGGAGGGGGTCTGCTCCAAACTGGGACATGCAGTACACACGTAGAGTCCAGAAACCTCTTAGAGATTTCTAGATACAGCTGTCTTTGCAGATCACTGTTCTCAGGCTTCTTCTGAGGCTTGTAGCTCCTGAGGTCAGACAGAAGGGCTCCTGAGGTGTCCTGTGGTGCCCTAGGAGTGATATCTTCATTGGACTTCAGTATTTGCCTTAGGCAGGCTGGCAAGGTCCCTGCGAGGCCACCATTGCAACACCAGCATGGGGGAGATATACAGCCATTCGTGTTGTGGGTGGGGGCTGTGCTGCTATGGCACAAAGCTCATCTATATGGAAGGTCCTGGGCCAGTTTTTCAGCTTGCTTCTTTCCAGTTCCTCCCATGTCTGCATGTCCTTAATGCTTCCAGAAATGGGCTTGTCTTGGTTTGTGGGACAGTGACATTTGATGGCTGCCCACAGCACATCCCCTGCAGACCCCATTTTGAAGATACTCACCTGGTGCACTCACAGCTAGATGAAAAGTATCTCTAAATCAGTCTCTGCACTGACTCTCCCCTCTGTGGACACTGCTTCAGGTCTGACAATTCCATGTCAGTTTGGAACTTCACTTGGTATCCCATGTGTATTTGAGCAGCATCTCAGCTGAAGTGCTTGTCTTGGCCTGCATGTGTGACTTTGAAACCATATTTATCATTTTTACAACTTGTCTCTCAATTACAGTATGAATCTCTTTAGGGTAAGGAATGCGTCCTGAGCCTGCCCTGGTTCTGGGAGCCCAAGCAGAACTGTCGTCCACCATACAATTTTTTTTCCTCACTTGGGATTAGGTTTTCTGCAGTGAGTGACATAACCCAAATCAGTAATGGCTTAGAGATTTACTGCTCTCATTAAGAGAAGTCGAGGGAAGGCCAACTGGGGCTATTCTGGTGGTTCCTTGTAGCCACCAGGGGCCTACACTCCTTCTAACTCAACAGTCCTACCTGTAGGGTAGAACTAAGCTATCCTCATGACCCAAGACTGGGTCAGCACCAGTAGTCTGGCCACAACTGATTTCCAGGTAGGAGGAGGAGGAAGAAGCGTTTACTAAAACAAAAGCCCAGTCTAGCCCTGCCAATACTTCATTGGATAGAACTTAGTCACATGTCACACCTAGCTGTAAAACAACCTGAAAGTCTTCTAGGAGGGTACTTTGTGCTCCTAAACACTGGTATGCAGTAGCTAGAGAAGGGCAGAGCTATTCAGAGGAAACTGCCACCAGTGCCAGCAGGCAACTCAATGTCCTCTTCTCCAATGTCCTAACCCTCAAGCTTTCTTTTGTCAAAGAAAATTTAATTGGGAAACCACATGGCCTTGAGATATCACTATTAAGTGAGACTTCCAGTTTTCCTTTTTTTACAATAGAGAAATGCAATTATAGTTGTTCTTCAAAGTGGATAATCCTAGTTACTGACCCTGTTGGCAACCTCACCCCTGACCTCAGTAGTTCTTCTTAGTAGTTCTCTTTGTCTCTACAGATTAGCTAAAACAACTGTTCCCTTTAAAGGCAATTAGGTAACTTCAGTATTCCATCTGTTGTCATTCATTTACCTCTCAGCTAAGGTTCTCAGGTAAAGCTCAGCCATTCACTAGGTGACTCTGATGTACTCTGTAGGAACTATACTTTAAGAACATCCCACACTTTTGAAGAAGGCCAATATCCTGCCCTACCCTCAGAGATCTGGGTAAAGTTGTTCTTGGGTGTAGGATTGGACAAAGGTAATTGGACAGGGATTCCAATGTGTAGAGGAATGTACACCCCAATTCGGGTACCTGTGCCCAACTGTACCTGTTGTCAGCCTGAACCTTACATCTCTAGGTTCTTTCTCCTAACTTTCCAGCCTGTAGCAGTCCTTCTCCCTCCTCAAAACTTAGTCTAACACATCAGGCCAAGGAACAGAAGCAAGATTTGTATTATACTTTTATTTGTCACAATTTCCAGAACCAGTCTCTATCGGGTAAGTAGAAAAATAGAAAAGTTTACTACTCTGAAAAGGCAGCTATGACACACAATTATATGCTCAGAAAGGGCTCTTCAAATTTGAGCAGGGTTCAGCCTTGGCAGGTAGCTTACAATAACAGAGGAGCTTGTGTTCCCACATTTGAGATATTTCCCTCAGGGCTAGTGCTGAGGAAGAACCTGTCCCTGCCTCACTAGACAGCCCAGTCCTGGAACCGGAAGCAGTCACTCGCTATCTTCCAAACCGTGTTGCTGGGTGAGGCCTGGGCGGTCAGGAGGAAGTTCTGGTTGAAGTCTCGTTGTTTGTTACCTTCAAACTTCACTGTCCCACAGATCACCACAAGGACTGTGGTCTGGCTTGGGGTGGCTTCATCATGAACTGGTTGGCAGTCTACCACATTGATTTGGAACTCACTGGAAGGTAACATTTCAAAAAACTCACTCAAAGATTCTTGTCCTGAAACAGCATTCCCATTCCACACCAGAGTGGCTGTGTTCATGTACAAGCGGGACAGCAGACGCCTCCGCTTATCCATGGTGGTGTAGTAGACATTGACAAACTCTTCAGCAGCTCTGCATGCCTGGTCCACATAGGTCTTGAAATCCATCTCCCACTGCTCTGCTGAGAGAAGACTGCCCAGGGACTTTCTGCACCCGAGGGAGCTGGGCTGTAGGGCAGGAATGTTGAAGAGAATCCATATGAATGCCAAAGTCTGTTCTGCACCAACAATGCAACAAACCTTTTCTATTGGTGGCAAAACAATTATCTACTATATAGAGATATGACTCTGGGCTCAAATTGTTGTGACGCCTAAGCTCACTAAACCTGTTTGCTCATTTCTAAATGGGAAAAGCACCACTTGTGGCATGGCTGCGATATGAGAATTAAAGGTAGTGTGCATCAAGTACTTAGTTCAAAAGCCTGTTACCTATATGTTCAGAAAACGGTATTACTAAAATTACTGCTATAACCTTATTTTATAAAATATTGCATTATTTATAAAAATATTGACCATGGAAAGCCACTTTCCCTAACAGCATGGAATAGGTGTGAGGTTCTTAGAGAAGTGGAGAAACAGTTTATCCTGGCTAAAGCCAGCGGCTCATGCTGATGTGGTAGTGACCCAGCAAAGGTCAAGCAGATGGCATGGACTAACAGCTGCTAAGTCTGGGAAAGCTTATGGAGAGCTCACCACCCAGGGGCTGGCAGGGCAAAGAGGCGGCAGGTTTAAGGTTAAGGGGGTAACAGAACAAATGCCACAAGAATAAAACCAAATGGTGGCCAAACTCCTCTTGATAAGTTATTGGAAGCAAGCATGACAGATTGGTGGGAGTAAGAAGGGAGGACCCCAGCTTCTGTGACACTAATATCCACCAGGTGAATCCTGTGACCCACAATGGGAAGACAAGTTAGAAATGGCTAAATTCTAATGGGGAGTGGGTAAAGAAGAATTAAAATTGAACTGAAATGTTACATTTCCTTAAAAAAGGTCTATAGTGCAAAAAAAAAAATTGTTCTAGGTAAAGTAGAACTGTTCTAGTTCTCTATTTTTCGTGATTAAAATATTTCACTAAAAAAATCTAAGAGAACATTAGTAAAATAGTGGATGTATTTAGATTTACTAACTTAAATATTGAATTTTTTATCATTTCACAGACCTTAACTTTCTTTTTTTCAGTATCAGTTTACAAAAAAAGTAAGATTCCAAAGGGTCAGGCACTCCTACAGACTAAGAAAGGTGAAAGGCACATGCAGGGAACTGTGGAGAGCTGGAAGGGAGCTTGGTACTTGAAACAGCAGTTCTGCTTGGGTATGGGTCCTTCTACTCCTCCATGGGTGCAGTCAAGCCTCAGTGAAGATTTATCTGAGGAACAGTGTTTTACTGCCATCCCCTCACTTGGCAGCGGCCAGTAGTATTAGCACAACAAGTTTACAAAGGAGAATGAGACAGGACCAGATCCAAGTCAGCATGGCAAACGCACTCCTGAATGAGACCGAGGACACATGAAGTCTTTTTCTCTAAGAGCACAGTTCTAGGCCCGCCAGTTTGCAACATTCCCTTGACATTCCTCGGGCGCCCACCGTCCCTATTCCTTCTGAGAAACACCCCTCTCCCCGCTGCTACCTCTCGCCGTCGATCTCCAAAGCCAGCTTCCCAAACCACGTTCGGCACTGAGCGCCCCCAACCAAGGGTGACGCCCACCAGCCCCGCCGCGGGGCAGAGCCGGCAGGAACATAAGGGGTGGACACCTGGGGGCTCCCGCCATCGCGGGCCTAGGGCTGAAGCAGGCGCCTCGAGGGTGGGCGAGGCGCCGTGACCAGGGAAGTGGGGCGCCGTTTCGGAGGCCCTGGCGGTCTCTCTATACTGCCTCGCGGGGCCATTTACCTGCGCGCCTAAGATCTCCGGGTCAGTGTGGAGGGCTGGTGAGCGCCGGCCCAGTCGCCCGAGGCGGACCGCAGCTTTACGGAGACCGGCCCCTCAAGGCCGTTGAGCGCGCCCGCCGAGGCGCTACCCCGTCGCGTGCCTCGGAGGAGCGGGGAAAAGCCAGCCTCTTCTCTTCCTCCAGAGCAGTCGCCGGGTCCCTGAACCCTGAGTTCAAGCGCTTCTCCGCAACTCCCGCGGATTCCCGCGCGCGACCTGCCCCACACCGGGCAGAAACCAGTGTCCGATCCCCGCCTCACCCTGATGGACATTTATACTAACCAATGGGACGATGCGTCTGGAAGATAGCTCCGCCTAGGTGTGGCTCAAAATAACAGGCGACTTCCGGGAGAGACGCTTTCCCAGAAGACCATGCAAACCTGCGCTCGAGTTTTCATTGGTCGGATCCCTAATTGGATAAAGCCCTCCACGTTCCGCCGGGGTGGAGCTCACTTGGCTGTAGAAGGTGGGATCTACTTACGCGGCTGCAAGTTTCATGTCTCTAGCAGTTAAGAGTGATTCCAGTTAAAAACGAGTGGATTCCTTTTGATACAACCTTAGGGAACCAGGAACCGCTTCGCTCACCTAGCTGTGGCTTTTAGTTCCCCGTGGCGATGTCCGGTGGGCAGCGGGAATGTCAAGGACAGAGACTGCGCTCCCTCGTGCTGAGTACCTGATCGATCCTTTGCGGGCCAACCAACCCCTTAATGTTGACATCTTAAAGGAGCAAACCCGATTTTAGTTAATTGGGAAACTCGGAGAGAAAGCGGAGGATGGAGATCGGTATAAGGCTGGGAAGTGTATGCCAAAAAGAAGTGATAGTGATTAACCTACTCTTGTGAGTTGCTATCTCTGGGCGTGGCGCAGAGTTTGGTCGATATTGTGATTCTCTTCTCCAGCCCCGAAACAAGCTGCATTTCAGCGGACCCGGAGCAGGAGTTTTTAATGAATTATGTTTAAAACAACAGGCTCAAAAAAAATGGTAACTAGGATTTGGGAAACTAAAACGTAAAAGAATTGATTTCTTTGGACTCAGGATTCTCAACTCCACCCCTGGGTTGCAGACTGAATAATTAAACCATGTGGGAGCCCTCTGGACTGGGTTAAGTTTACCGTTGCTGCCACAAGGGGTGTGTGTGCAGCATTGGGGCTGTACATTTAACTCTTACCTACTTAGCTATTCTTTGCTTAAATCTTAAGGGAACCCTCACTGTCAGATTTCAAGACAAGTTTAGAAACTGAATGGGCTTTAAAGACATTCCTGGGACCGCCTCCCCCTTGCAGGAAGGAAGTTTCACAAGCGAAAATTTGGCCTAATTCTGTGAAAATTCTGTATTAATGTAGTATTTTGAATATGCAGACTCTCCTGCTAGATACAAGACGGGGCAAGAAGCCTTTCTGAATACTCCCTAAGGCTCTAGTAACATTAACATTTAAATCACTCTTTGCTTTCCTCTCTAATATTCAGAGCCAAAGAGCCTGGACACAAACCTTTTTGTGTTTGTGACAAGTAGATGCAAACCAGACCACCTACTCAAGGGCCATTATTAAAAGGCCACCCAAAATTATAACAGTGGACAATCTATTGTGATGTTTGACTATTTCCATGTTTGAATACTCATAATAAACTACTGAGTCATAATTTCAGGGATTTTTTTTTTACTCGTTATGAATTCTTTAATATAGGTAACCTAACCCTCTTGAACTAAGCAGGTGAAAATATATTGTGTGTCTTGTGGCTGAGATGGTGTTTGGGGCATAGACCATGTAAAACTCAAGCAACCAAACCCAAGGCGAAAAATGGAAAAAAAAAAAAAGACAGCTAAATAAAATGCGTCTTTCTCCTCTCTCTTCCTGCCTGCCTACTTACCTTCATTTCTACCTGTACCTTTACTTTAAAAAAAAAAAAGTCACCGCATCAGTGGGTGAAACTGAGACCTGACTTGCTGCAGGCCCATTAGGGCCTGCTGTTTTAAGTTTTCTTAGGTTTCCCTTATAAACCCTTGTCATTTTATCCTCAGACCTTCGGGGAGGTGTGGTTATTAACCTTTTACAGGAGGAGAGAGACCAGCCTGGAGTCAAGAGTCACTTCAGAACTAGCAAAGCGGGTTAGGGGAACACTTGTCCAACTCCGAGTCCTTGTAAAACATGAAGCTTTAGGTCTGAAACTGCAGAGCCTGCAACAGTATAAGAGGCTAGCAGCTTTTCAGATTTGAATCTTCACTATGTGAAGTTGTGCCTCATCCATAGTAAGAATTTAATACATACTTTGAACACACAGGCTTGGGTTTAAATCTTCGTTCCACAACATTCAAGTTGCAATGACTCCTCTCTGACAGTCTTAGAAGCAACCTGGTTTTCATTCTTGCTCTGATCCTTTGAGAGGTGAGAAACCCCTGGCTCTAAGGGACACAATGCTGGCATGGTATAACCAGAAAATAGTTCTGGGATTCCAGGAGACCCAGTTTGTATCACTGAGCCCAAGAAGGTATATGCTAGGAAATTTGGAGGTGAAATGCTTTTTTCTCTTTAGACTTTTGGACATGTCATATGTGATGGTTCAGATGTATTCTTTATTGGCACTCTGAGGAGGGAGTCTCTGAACAATGAGGCAGATAAGAGATGGGGAGAAATCAGGTCTTTGACGACTGTGCTGGCAACCAAATCAGCCCTCAAGTTTGGACTTTCCAGTTTCAAGAGCCAATTCCCTTTATTTTCTATATTATTTAAAGTGGGTGTAAACATAAAGGAACCTAACTAGTGTGGTTTAACTGATTACCAGAGAGTTGGTGGCAATTAATTAACCTTCTGGAGGCTCAACTGCCTCCTCCATGGAAGGAGAGAGCAACAGTCCCCACCGCCTCTCGAAGTGTTACCTCGGAATGGGTTCTTGTGTTCTTGGGGAGAAAATTTACCCCCAGATACTGTGACACATCATAGTTTCATGAGGACGCCAGGCAAGTAAAACACACCACAAAGGTTATTGTCAAAGTAGCAAAGTGAAAATAAGGGTGGAAGGTGGGATGAATTCCCTCTGTAGAGTTATTTTGATTAGCTTACTAGCAAAACACTCCCCCAGAACACTCCAGAGTAACTCAGGAAAGCAGACTCAGTGTTATAAGATTTGACAATGATTAGCTTCAGAAACAATTAGAAACTTTTGGGGCTTTTCTCCCTTTACCTCCATCTGGAAAAACTCTCAAATCACCACCTAATAAACTTCCCAATGAAAGTAGGGCAAACAGGATCTGCCTCACAAAAAAATGTATGGGTTGCCGGAAAGAACAGAGGAAAATAAAGAAGCCCTTGCTGCCTCCCATCCCAGAAGTAGGATGACAGTGATAAACTAGAAGCATGAGATGTAACTAACGCTCTCTTCTTTAAGGAAATCCCATTAAGTTTGAGATCCTAGAGCTTTCTCTAGGAAGAAGACAACTATAATAGCTTCATTACTTACCTTCCTCCAAAATCCCTCTCACTAGCTGACAGGCATATGGAGGCAAAGTTGTATTGGCAAAGTTACATGGGCAAAGTGGCAAAGTGCAAGTAAGGGTGAAAGATAGTACCCCCAAGGTTAGAATACAGGTTATTCCCAGAAGAGCTGACCCCAAGTTCTGGGAGTTTGGACCTTCATAAGGCTCTGGAGGAGTTCCACAATCTTGGCTCGACCTAGGGATGTTTTGGGGTGGATTTCTCCCTGATTACCCACAAGGGGTCAAAACTGCTTTACATAAAACTATTTTACATAATGAACATATAATCTGGGTTCACCAAAAGGTGAAACTTGCTCCTTCTGATTGATAAGCTG
This sequence comes from Solenodon paradoxus, assembly GCA_004363575.1. Classification (NCBI taxonomy): domain Eukaryota; kingdom Metazoa; phylum Chordata; class Mammalia; order Eulipotyphla; family Solenodontidae; genus Solenodon; species Solenodon paradoxus. The sequence continues at coordinate 70,527 of RJWH01000410.1, forward strand.
ATTAGTGGGGCCCACTTTCTGTGTCTTGTTTTTTTCTGTTTTCCTGTTTTTCACCCTTCCACTATTCCTTGCTTATGGTTAACTGCTACATAAGAGAAGTGGACGGGGATGGTCCCAGTCTCTTCTGACTCTTATAAGGCCCTAAGGAGACAATGCGTGTGTGGTTCATGGTTAGCACAGCCTGAGCACAAAGAAAGCATTCAGAAAACAACTACTTTGACATTTTCATAAACAGCAACTTCCTTTTTTGCCAACACTCCTTCCAATAACTGAGTTTTACAGGTGAGATAGGCATGCTGACAAATTGGTAGGATTTGTCACCACATCACATAGATATCTTCCAGAAGATAAGCTGAGCTTAAGTAGTTGGGAAGCCAGTGGCCCATTTGCTGCATGGAGTGTGTCCAAGGAAAACACTCATCTGATCATTCACCAGTCACAGGAGCTCTGAGAACAGGCTGTCTTCCATGCCTTGGGGTCTAGAATAACAAGATATAGCCTCTCCAGGGTTCTCTGGTGCCCAGCTTAATTGCACATTCGCCAAGAGAGGCTTCGTGACTTGGAGCTTGGCCTTCACCTAATAACTGGGCCATGTGCCTCATGTAAGTCCACCAAAATCAAATGTTTGTTGCTTCCCTTCTCCTACCCCTCCCCATTTGCAAAAATTATTCAAGTGACTACACCAGAGTGAGCTCAGAGATCACACAAGGACCTGACGTTAGGCGATACGGGAAAGACTGAGTTATTTTTCATATATTCGCTGTGAAACTTTCTCTTTCAGCTGCCAGTTAGTTTTCCTACAGCGGGCTAGTCTACCTCAATGTGATGTTGATGTTATGACATGATGATGATAGTGATAAATATATACACATATATGTATATATAATATTATATAATATGATGTAAAATATAACATGTTTTCCTCCCCTTTCCCTGAGAGCTCCTACAACCATTGGGACTTCTTAAGTGTGGACAGCAATGAAGGTGTCTCTTGTTACACTAATGAAGTGACTTTTAGAAGCACCTAAGATGGGGACTGGCTTCCAGGAGAAGCAATCCTATGATTAGAGAGTTGGAACTTCCAGTCCCAGCCCCAGACCAGGAAGAGGAGAGGGACTGGATATTGAGTTCAGCTGTTGATGACCAGTGAGTTAGTCATTTATGCCTGTGTAATGAAGCCTCCATAGAAACCCAAGAGAAGGGAGTCCATATCAATGAACACCTGGAGATCATGTGCTCTGCTGAGAGGGAAGGGAATCCTGTGTCCTTTCCCTATACCCTGCCCCATGCATTCCTCCATCTGCCTTCTCCTGAGTTCTATCTTTTAATACTAAACTGGTGATCTAGTGAGTAAACACATTTCTTGAGTTCTGTTAGCTGCTCTAATAAATCAAATTCTAAGAGGGGTCATGGGCACCTCTGATTTATAGCCAGTAGGTCAGATGCACAGGTGACAACATGAATCTGTTATGTAAATGTGGAAGGGAGCAATCTTGTAGGACTGAGTTCTTAACCTCTAGGATCTGGTGCTTGATTGGGTCTATAATGTCAGAATTGAATTGGATTTTAGGACACCCAGTTGGTGTCTGGACATTTGCTTGGTGGTGGATGTGGAAACATCAGAATACTCATTTACCACTGAAGGCAATGTAAAACGATACAGCTACTGTAGAAAAAGTTTGATTGTTTCTCAAAAAGTTAAATATGGAGTTCCCATGTGAGTCTACTCCTAGGCACATACTTATAATTGAAATCAGGTACTCAAACAAGTATACGCTCATGAATGATCCCAATAACCAAATGTGGAAAAAATACAAACACTCATCAGTGGGTGAGCAGATAAACAAATTATGGGATACCCCTACAAGGGAATATTATTCAGTCACAAAAGGCTGAAGTACTAATATACCCTACAGAATGAAGGGACCCTGACGACATAGCAGTAAAAGAGACCAGACACAAGAGATCATGTATGTGTGAGTCCATGTATATGTAATGTCCCAAACAGATATCCCACAGAGACAGAGTTTGGACTGGTACTTGCCAGGGACCAAGTAAGAGTGGGGAGGAAGGGGAGAGGGTTTTACTTTGACTGATGGAGATGTTTTGGAGAAGATAGAATTTATTCAATATTGTGAATACTCTGTTCTATGAACTTTATCTCAATAATGATTAACAAAACCCAGAATGCCCTTCCTTCAGGCTCACCTCTGAGGCCCTCTTCTTCAGATCCAGCTTCTGGAGGTACCCTTGTCCATGTACTGCAAGACTTCTGTCCCATGAGTTGTTATCTGTCCCTCTTAACTGCTGGATCATGGACTGGAACCCTGATGCTCATGGTCACTCAGACTTTCGGTCCAGGCTTCTTCTGGCATCCAGGCCCAGCTTGACTGTCTTCTCAGGGATCATTCAAGCCATCCTGAGGAACAGAGAAGAAAGAACTTGGGAACTTGGGACCAGAGAGACCTATGTGACCTATATGGCTGCATGCAAACTGTCTAACCTCTGAGGTTCGGTTTCCTCATCTGTTAAGACTGGGGTCCCTGGTTATGCTGGAGTGTGAATATGCGTGGTACTTGTCAGGGCTGCATCTCCAGCCTGTTGTGGCAGCACCCTGACCTCTGGTCCCACTCTACCTACTTCTCCTTGCAGGGGGATTGACTTTTCTGGTCCTAGTCCACAGGATAGGACTATACATGAACTCCCCTGTTCTAGGTCTGTATTCTGATTCCTAGACCTCCACAGAAGACTGTATGGGGTCCCTGTCATTGCTCCATGGCTCCCTGCTCTGGTCACACTGAGTGTGGCTATTCTCTGGTCTCGCTTTCCTTGGGTCCTTCCTTTACCTTGAGCCCATCCCCATCTTGTCATGAGTTCTCTTGGTCCATCAGGGTCAGCTTCAGAGAACCCCTTTTCTGCCCAGCCTTCTCTGAACTGTCTGGTGCCCTCCTTTGGAATGTTTCCTGTGCTTGTGGGTCTCTGACTTCCATGGTCCTAGCCATCTGGGCAGGAGATTCCACAGAGGGCCAGGCACAGGATGGGACTTGGGAGTGCTTGATTGATGAGGAGTACTTGAATAAGGAAGTAATCTTAGGAGGTCAGAAGTGAGTTACAAGAACTTTCCTTCCCTGGTACCCAGAAAGTTACATGGAACAGAAAGTGAGGTACCTTCTTCTTCCCTCTCCCTGATGAGGGTGCTCTGGCTGCAGACTCAGGCCTCATCCAGGGCAGCGCAGGATGCCTGGGTGCAACACCCAGAGCTGCCTTCTACAATGACAGTAGAGACACAGGGTAAATAGCCCAACTCCCAGCCCCTGGAACTCCCCAGGGATGGGCCCCAGTACCCACAGTGCCAGCCTGCTCAGGACACTCCCATGCTGGTTCCCTGCCACGCCCCAACAGGTGTAGGCCTTCTGTCATCTCCCAAACTGCTTACGCTTGATGACCTTGCCAAAGTCTGCTGCTAGGGCCACACAGCCTAAGCTTTGAATGAGAAGACAAGGCTTTCTTTCAACTCTAAAACTGCAGAGGCTCTTAAGTCTCCAGAGGGGCTCTCCTGCCCCTGGAAGGTCTGAAACCCAGGTTATCAAGTCTGTTTCAGTGACAAGAAATAAGAAACTCAACTACACACATGCAAACAAACTCCAAACAGAGGTTCTAAAACTTCAGGGACACCTGATGCCATAGAATGAAGTGAGGTCAGGCCAGATTTTGCATTTCTAACCATTCCCCAGGGCATACTGAAACTGCTGGTCTGGGGACCACACTTTGAGAACCACTACCCTCAACTAAAGAACAAAATTCCCAAGGATAAGGGTTCAAACTTGCCCCAGGTTGAGGGCTGGATAGAAATGCCTTTGAAGTAGAGGTTTCCTGTTTCCTGATTTCTTCTGATAAAATGACTCCCAAATCCATGCCTGGAATCCTTTGGTCTCTTGTGATTTAAGATATAAATCAAGCACTTTTTTTTTTTTTTTACCCCACTCACCTGGCGACCTGTCCAGCCCGGCTGTGGCATGGAATCCCCACCTTTGAAGTTCTTTAGGCTTGTCAGCCTTTCCTGCTCTGAGCTGCTGTTCAACACAATGGCCACACGAGTGTGGTCTAGACTTTGGAAAAAGACTGTTCCTCAATTAGAGACCTCGAACTTCCATGGCTGCATCTCTGGTTGGTTCCTGATCACAGACAAAAGTGCCCACTCCTGAAGTGAAACTTTGACAAGCATACAAAGTCCAAGAAATCTCATATCTTAACAGGTGTCTGTGAAGAGGGACTTCATTTGTGTGTGCTTTTTTTTTTTCTTAAGGTGGAAGTTTTAGAAGTCTTTTTGGGGAAATAGATGTCCTGCTATCTTCCCAAGGCAGCAGAGCTTGTATTATTTAGTGCTATTTAGCATCTCTGAGGTACTGTTTAAGAATGCTACATTGTTAGCATTTGTGGTCAAATGTTTGGCCTTTGGAACTTTGACCCAAGGCAATAAATGAACAATGTTTACTGGGACAAAAATGGTGAGTCGGGTGAGGACCAGCTCAGGAAGATGATCAGGTGCCTTGGGCAGAGATGTCAGCCAGCCGCTGAGGTGGGGGTGGGGGGAGGGGGACTGTTTAGAAGACACTGCCGCCCAGAGGCTGCTGGCTTACCCGGGCTGCCCAAGATCAAGTCTGGTCTTCCTGCTCACATGATGGTCCCTGGGGGTCTCTGGGAAGTGAGGAGTCATCTCTGCTGGGGTTCTTTGGGGATCTTGACAAGGAGAACTGGCCATGCCCCAAGTCTCCCAGCCATGGTCTCCGTAGTCCTTGGTGAGGTGAGAAGGGCAGCTGTCTTGAATGGCCAGGTGGTTGTATCAACTTCACGGTGACATATTTATTTATCCATTTGAGATATAACTGTATTATATTAGTTTCAGGTGTACAACATAAGTGTTCAATATTTGTATATATCATGAAATGATCATGACATTAAGTCCAGTTAACATCTGTCATCATATATAGTTATAAAAGTTTTTCCTCTGGTGAGAACTTTTAAGATCTATTCTTTTAGCAACTTTCAAATCCGCGGTATAGTATTGTTATAGTCACCATGCTATACGTTACAGCCTTATTTATTTAATCACTGCTAGTTTGTACTTTTTGACTTCCTTCACCCATTTTTCCCAACCCCACCTGTTCTAAAACCCGATCTGTTCTAAAATCGCTATTTAAAAAAAAAATATTTCATTTATGAGATCTTCTGACTAATTTCACTTGGTACAATGTCCTCAGGTTTGACCCATGTCATAACAAATGGGAAGATATTCTTTTTATGATTGAATAATATTCCACACTCATGAGCACTTAGGTTATTGTCATATCTTGACTTTTGCAAATAATGCTACAATGAACATCTTATATTTTTCGGTTAGTGTTTATTTTTCATTGGGTAAATACCCTGTAGTGGAATTGGTGGATCATATACTATTTCTATTTTGAATTTTTAAAAGAAGTTCCCTCTTTTTCATAGTGGCTGCATTAATTTGTACCAGCAATGCATAAGAGTTCCTTTTTTCTCCACATCCTGGAAAATTCTTGCTATTTATTATCTTTTTTGACAATATACATTCTAACAGATGTGAGCGGATAGCTCATTGTGGTTTTGATTTGCATTTACCTGATCAGTACCTTTTCACATACTTGTTGGTCATTTGAATGTTGTCTTAGATAAAATATCTATTCCAATCCTGTCCAATTTTGAATTGGATTTTTTTCTATTCAGTTTATGAGTTCTTTAGATATTTTGGATATTGACCAATGAACTTGTTTTAAGGTCAGATATGAAATCTATTTTTTAAATCCTTATCTTCACATTCTTTCTCCTCCATTTTATTATTTTAAATTGATTTTATTGAAGGAATGTTAGATTTTAGGATTAAGTAGTTTTAGAGTACACATCATAGCAAATATCTGTCTATAATATAAGAAGTAGGAAGTTCACTGCTATTTCAGTTTTTTCACTATACAATTAATTCCCTTTCATTTTTTCCCGCTACCCTTCTCCTTCTTTTTCTGCAGACTGTGATTTGCTTCTTTTTTCTTTTTTTGGCTAAAAGTCTATTGCTTGATTTAATTCCTTTTTTAAACTTATTTTTCATTGTAGCAATTATTCTACACATTAAAATAATTAAAATAATTTCCTATGTATAGGTTCTTAGTTATGTTTCAATGCACCATGCCCTCCGCCAAATCACCAAGTGTTCTTCCACATTGTCCAGTGGACTCCACCCATTTGCCCCAACCTGCACCATTCCCTGTTGGTAACCTCAGTTCTTTTGCCAATGTTTCAGGCTTGGTTATGTTTTGGTTGTTCCTTTGTTTTGTCTATTCACATTCCACCTATAAGTAAGGTCATCTGGTATCTTTTTTCTTTTGATTTGTTTCACTTAGCATAATCCCCTCTAGTTCCATCCATGTTCATTCAAATGACAGGGTTTCATCTTTTCTAAGGGCTGTGTTGTATTCCATTGTATATATGTACAACATCTTTATCCATTCATCTGATGTTGGCCACTTAGGTAATTTCCAGTTCTTAGCTTTTGTGAATAGGACTGCAATAAACATGGGGATACATACGTTCTCTGTGGATGGATGCTTCTGTATCTTTTGATTAGATGCCCAGTAGTAGAATGACAGGATCATATAGCATTTCCAGCTTCCGTTTTTTGAGGAATCTCCAAACTGTTCTCCATAGAGGTTGCACCAATTTGCACTCCCACCAACAGTGCAAAAGTATTCCCTTTTTTCCACATCCTCGCCAGTATTTGTTGTTTCCACACTTTTGGATAATAGCCAACTCTGAGGTGTAAGGTTATAGCTCATTGTTATTTTAATTTGCATTTCCTTGATAACAAGCTAGTAGGAACATAATTTCATGTGCCCGTTGTTGGCCATCTGTACAGTCTCTTCAGAAAAGTGTCTCTCCAATTCCTCCTCCCATTTTTTGTTTGGATCGCCTGTTCTTCTGTTGTTGAGTTTTATGAGTTATTTGTATATTTTAGATATTAAGCCTTTGTGGGAATTATCATATGCAAATATCTTCTCCCAGTTAGTAGGTTTCCTTTTGGTTTTGGTAATGTTTTCTTTTGTTGTGAAGAGGCGCCTTAGTTTGACACAGTCCCGTTGTTTATTTTTCTTTTTGCTTCCCTTGATGGTGGAGTTGAATCCCCAAAGGCTATGACTAATGTCATGGAAAGTCTTTCCTATGTTGTCTTCAAATAGCTTTATGGTTTCTAGTCTTATGTCCAAGTTACTAACCCATTTCGAGTTCATTTTTGTAAATGATGTTAGAGAGTGGTCTAGTTTCATTCTTTTGCATGTGGCTTTCCAGTTTTCCCAACACCATCTGTTTCAGAGACTCCTTTTTCCATCAAATGCTTTTGGCTCCTTTGTTGTAGATTAACTGGCTATATGTGAGTGGGTCAGTTTCTGGTAATTCAGTTCTATTCTCCTGATCTGTGCCTCTGTTATTGTTCTAGTACCGTATTGTTTTGATCACTATTATTTTGTAATATAGTTCAAAGTCTGGAAGTGTAATCCCTCTGGATTTGTTCTTTTTTCTAATGACTGCTTTGGCTATTTGGGGTCTTTTATTGCTCCATACATATTTTAAGATTTTTTGTTCTATTTTCTTGAAATAAGCCCATGGGATTTTAATGGGGATTCATTAAATCTATATATTGCTTTGGGTAAGATGGCCATTTTAATGACAATGATTCTTCCCAGCCACAAGCAGGGGATGTCTTTCCGTTTCTTTGTTCCTCCTCTATTTCTTTTAAGAAGGACTTGTAGTTATCTTTGCATCAATTTTTTACTTCCTTTGTTAGTTATATGCCCAGGTATTTCATTCATTTAACTTCTATTTTAAATAGTGTGATTTTTGTTTCCTTCTAGTTGTTGATTGCATATAAAAATGCAACAGATTTTTGTGCATTGATTTTGTAGCCTGCCACTTTACTGTATTCTTTGATGATTTCTAGAAGTTTTTTTATAGTTTTTGGTTTTTTCAATATATATGATCATATCACCTGCAAATAATGATAGTTTTACTTCCTCCTTTCCAACTTGGATTCCTTTTATTTCCTTTTGTTGCATAATTGCTCTGACTAAGACCTCCAGGGGTGCAAGTAGACAACCTTGCCTTGTTCATGACCTAAGAGGAAAAGCTTTAAATTTTTCACCAATGACTATGATGTTGGCTGTGGGTTTTTCATATATGGCCTTTATTACGTTGAGGTATGAACCTTCTATTCCCATTTTATGGAGGGTTTTTTATCATAAATGGGTGTTGAATCTTGTCAAAAGCTTTCTCTGCATCTATTTATATGATCATAAGGTTTTCCTCTTTGCTTTTGTTGATATGGTGTATGACACTAATAGATTTATGTATGTTGAACCATCCTTGCATCCCTGAGATTCATTCCACTTGGTCATGATGGATGATCTTTTTGATGCATTGTTGAATTCAGTTTGCTAATATTTTGTCGAGAATATTTGCATCTATGTTCATTAGAAATACTGGTTTATAATTTTCTTTCTTGGTGACATCTCTGTTGCTTTTGGTATCAGTGTCTTCAATATTTTGGAAGCACTTGAGAAGAGTAGATGTTAATTCTTCTCTGAAGGCTTGGTAGAACTCATTGGAGAAACCATCTGGTGGTGGGTTTATATTTTTGGGGAGGCCCTTGATTACTTCTTCAATTTCTTTGCTTTTGATTTTTCTGTTCAGGTTTTCGAATTTTTCTGGGTTCAGTCTTGGTAGACTATACTTCTATAAATCTATCCATGTCCTCAAGGTTGTCCATTTTGGTAGCGTAGAGATGTTTTGAATTTCTGTGGTATCTGTTGTAACTTTTCCCATTTCATTTATGATTCTAGTTATGAGAGTTTTCTCCCCTTTTTTCTTTGTGAGTCTAGTCAATGGCTTGTCAATTTTGTTTATTTTTTCAAAGAACCAACTTTGGTTTCATGGATCTTCTGGATTGTCTTTTGTTTTCTTCTGCTTGAATTTTGATTATTTCCTTTTTTCTGCTGATTTTTGGGTTTAATTGTTCTTATTTCTCTAGTTGCTTTAGGCATAGAGTTAAGTTATTTATTTGCAATTTTTCTTGTTTCTTGAGATAGGCCTGGACTACGATGAACTTTCTCCTTAGTACTGCTTTTGCTGCATCCCATAGATTCTGGTAGCTCGTGTCCTCATTCTCATTTATCTCTAAGTATTTTTTAAGTTCCTCTTTTACCCAAGATCGCTTCAGGAGCATATTGTTGATTTTCCAATTACTTTGGGGTCTTCCAGCTTTCTTTTTGTGATTGATTTTCAGTTTTAGGCCATTGGGGTCAGAGAAGATGCTTGATATGACTTCAATCTTTGTAAATTTGTGTAGAGATTTTTTGTGTCCCTGCAAGTCAAATCTGTAGTCATTGGGTGAAGTGATTGGCATATGTCTATTAGACCTGTCTGTTCCAGATGGTCATTTAAAGTGTCTGTTTCCTTGTTAATTTTCTTCCTGGTTGACCTGTCCATTGTTGTAAGTCAGGTGTTGAAGTCCCCCACTATTTTTGTGATGCTGTCAATGTCTCTCTTCAGGTTTAATAATACATTTTGAGACTCCTTCATTTGGTGCATGTATGTTAAAAAGTGTTATGTCTTCCTGCTGGATTGATCCTTTAATCATTATACAGTACACATCTCTGTCTTTGATTATGCTTTTTAGTCTATTTTATCTGATATGGATATAGCTGTTCCTGTGCTTTTGTGGTTGCCATTCGGCTGTAGGATTGTCTTCCCACCACTGACTTTGAGCCTTTGTTTATTTCTTGGAAGAATGGGTGTTTCCTGAATGCAGCAGAAGGTTGGGTTATGCTTTTTAATCCATTCAGCCACTCTGCATCCTTTGACTGGTGAGTTTAGTCCATTAACATTTAGGGTGATTATTGATATATAGCTTCTAAGTGTCATCTTATAGTTTGTCTTTTGTATGTTGCTATAGATGATGACTTGTTCTCTTTCTCTTTTTAGGTTGGGTGAGTGCAGTTATATTTTGTTTGATTTTGCCTTTTGTTTTCTTCATTGCTTTCTCCCTGGGGATGTATTTTGAGGTTACCCTGAAGTTAGCATTTACAGTTCTATGCTTACTACCTAATTTTATTTGAAAGCATATTAGTCTTCCACTCATTCTCACTATCCACATTTTTGTTCTCTTCTCTTCCTCCCCACTTTTAATATTTGCTGTCTGTTTATCTGTGTGATTATGCTTTATAGTCATCCTTTAATATTTTATGCAAAGTTGGTTTTGTGCTAATAAACTCCTTTAACTTTTGTTTGTCAGAAAAGGTTTTTATCATTCCTTCAGTTCTGAATGATAATCTTGCCAGATATAATATCCTAGGTTGAAACTCCTTTTCTTTCAGCACTTTTAATATATTATGCCATTCCCTTATGGCCTGTAGAGTTTCATTTGAGAATTCCATGACAATCTTATGGGGTCTCCTGTGTATGTGATATGTTTTTCTCTGGCTGCTTTTAATAGTCTTTCTTTATCTTGTATTTTTAACATTTTGATGATGATGTGTCTGGGTGTATTTCTGTTTGGGTTTCTTTTATTAGGAACTCTTTGAACTTCCTGGATCTTGAGGCTCACTTCATTCTTTAGATTGGGAAATTTCTCCTCTGTTATTTCTTCAAATATGGTTTCTGCCCCCTTTTCTTTCTCTTCCTCTCTGATGCGAATGCTCTTCCTTTGTTGTTATCCCAAAGGTCTTGAATGCTGGCTTTGATTCTTTGAATTTTTAAAATCTCTTTGCTGGTTTGCTTGATTGAATTCCTGTCTTATCTTCCACATCACTGATTATATTGGAAGCTAGATCCATCCTATTGTTGAGTCCCTCTATTGAGTTCTTTAATTCAACCATTGTGTCTCTTACCTTTTTGACGTCTTGTTTTAATTCTTCTCATTGCTTTCTGACATTCTTGCTTACTGCCTCTACAGAACTGGAGTCCCATGAGTATGCTAATCACTGTTACCCTAAATTCCTCTTTAGGTAATTTACATGTATCTGCTATATTCAGATTTTCACCTGGGTTTTTTAAATTGAATCCATCATTTCATATATATTTCTCTGTACCTTTGCTATATTGGGCATTCCGTTTATATTTCTGAGGATTTGTTTTCCCTGATGTTGCATAGGTTTGACTTGCCCAGGATTGGCTATCAGGCTGCAGTTTCGCCTCTACCCACAAGGTGGCACAAACGGGTAGCATTGAGGTTTGGGTGTGTCTTCTCTCTATAATCCAATGGGTGGGATAGCTGATGTGTGGGGTTTTCTGTGGTTGGATATTGGTGGGCGGGATTTCAGTTCAGAGAACCACAGGCTGTGGCGTGAAATGGTTGTGGGAGGGGTTTGATTTGGCCGATTTCTAGTTAAGTCTGCGCTCAGCGCAACTACATCACGTGGGCTAGCTCAGCTTCCGGTGCACTGGCTGTCCTTTCACCCCTCTGTAGCTCAGCCCCACTGGGCCCTCCTCTTGCTGCCTCCACAGCTGGTCTTGAAATTCCTACCCTCCCACCCACTGTGTATCTGGAGACTCCATAGCTTCATCCCAAATCCAAATCTGCGACTCAGCTGAGGACTGCTCTGGGTGCCCTCACCCATTTTTAGTCTTCAGCTGAAGGGTCAATTGTTTCTTGGTGTTTTTCTCAGGAAAATACGTGATTTTTTTTTTGTTTTGTTTTGTGCTATCTGTGGGGAGTGACCCGAAAGTGTGTCCAATCGAGTCATCATCCGGAAGTCCAACCTATAGAAATCTATTTTTAAAAATAGTGATTGTAGATAGGGTGAACAGATTTGGTTGCCAGGTGTTAAGAGGGAAGAATGTGGGGAGAAATGGGTGAAGGAAGTCAAAAAGTGCAAACTAGCATTGATAAAATAAATAAGGCTGTAATGTATAGCATAGTGACTATAATTAACAATATTGTACTGCACATTTCATAGTGGCTAAGAATACATCTTAAAATAAGGACCAATTGACCTTACAATTTGCAATTATTTTCTCCCATTTGGGTGGTTGCCTTTTCAATTAATTAATGGTTTTCTTGGCTGTACTGAAGCTTTTTAGTTTGTTGTTTATTTATCCATTTGTATATTTTTGCTTTTGTTTGAGGACCAAATCTAAAAAATAATTGCCAAGACAATTGTCCAAGAGCTTGACACCTAGTTTCTTCTAGGAGTTTGTTTCAGGTGTTATGTTTAATTCTTGAATCCATTTTTAGTTATTTTTGCAAGTGGTATAAATCCAGTTTTATTCTTTTGCATGTGTCTGTCCAGTTTTCCCAGTATCATATTGAGTAAACTGTTCTTTCTTCATAATATATTCTTGTACCATTTGTTGTATATTAATCAGCCATGTATGTGTGGGTTTATTTCTGGACTCACTGCTCTGTTCTATGGTCTATGTGTCTGTCTTTAGGTCAATGCTGGTTTGATTACTATAGTTTTATCATATAGTTTGAAATCATAAGCATGATGCCTCTAGCTTTCTTCTTCTCAAGATTGTTTTGGTTATTCAGGACCTTTTGTAGTTCTATACAAATTTTAGTATTTTTTGTTCAACTTGTATGAAAAGTCCCAATGGAATTCTGATACGGGTTGCATTGACTCTATAGTTTGCTTCAGGTAGAATGGAAATTTCAACAATATTATTTTTTCCAATCCATGAGCCCATACTATCTTTCTATTCATTTGTGCCTTCTTCATTGTCTTATATTTTCAGTGAATAGGTCTTTCACCTACTTAGTTAAGTTTATTTCAGGTATTGCATTCTTTTTTATGCACTTGTAAATAGAATTGTTTTCTTCATTTCTTTTAAATTTGTGGATTTATGCCTGGTGTTCAGCAACCTCCCTTGTGGACAGGATGTGTGCTGGTTCTGCTATGAGAACAGAATGCATTCCCCATACCAGGAGCAAGGACACGGATTTCTTTAGTAACAGTTTACAGAGAGCTCCAATGAGTCAGATACTTGCTACAGATTTTGGAAACATTGAGTAATTTATCTCCCTGAAAAAGCTATGGAGAGCTCAGCACAGGTCTGGTCCAGAAACAATTTGGAGACTTTGAGAGTTCCCTCAGTTGCTACGATGGCATTATAGCCAAGTCTTTGTGGCCCAAGAATAGACTCCCATACCTAGGAACGCACCTCCAACCTGAGAATACCCTCTAAGAAAGACCCCTGACCTAAAGAATAAACTACCTAAGAATGGGTCCCTCCAACCCAAGAATGGGTCTTTCAATCTATAGTGGACACTCAGGCCTTTAGAATGAACCCTAACCTTCATTTTGCATGTAATTCCAGGGAATATTAGTATTGAGTGGGGAAGCAAGATGAGCAGAAGTCCAGAGAGTGTGAGGAGCAGGTGACTCCTATGGACTGCAAGGACTCAGTCCCAATGGGAGAGTATCCAGAGTATCCCCACATGTGCTGGAGTAGCTGGGCATTTACCATGAATCCTCCTGTGTCATTGGTTGAGGGCTCTCTTGGACATTGATGCTCTGACCAGAATAGTCCTCAGAGTACCAGATGCTAGCATTGGCAGCTCTGGGGTTGTTGAGGTGAGTTGGGGGATTATGAGCAGGTTGGGAGGCGGTTCTACTTCATCAAGAAGAGGACATTTAAGGAAGTCTTTGAAGGCTGAGTGGTGATCATGTTGTGAAGTTTCTATTTCACTCATCATTTATCAGGCACTTCAGGACTCAGCATGTACAGCTGCACATGTGCAGTGTTGTTGCACCAGCACTCTTCCTGTGGTCTGAGCACTCATAATCTTGAAGGACAGACACACTTGGTACAGGGAAGTGAGCAGGCTTGTTTCTTAGGCAGGGATGAGCCTGTTGAAAGGGTACAAGTAGCCCCAGGTGAGGTGTGCCTTCTCTCTGGTACAGTGTGCATGCAAGTGCAGGAATGTGTGGTATGCCCATGTGTGTGGGGTGAGAGGGCATGGTTATGGAGACACTGGCTCTCCTTAGCAGCAGACAGGAAGAGAACAAAGTCCTGAGTGGCATGCGTGGACGATAAACCTCAGAACCTGGGCAACCCAGCTTAAATGCCCACCTTGTGAGGACAGGGGACTGGCAAAGAGTTCCATGCAGCTGAATTAGGTGTCATTTACCAAGGCTGTGGACAAAATATCTCACAACAATAGTGAAAATAATCACTGTTATGCTCACAAATTCTGCAGGTTGAGATTTGACTTGAAGAGCCAAGAAGGTGTATCTAAGCAACTTGGTGTGGGGGCCTCAAGTAAAAGGCTCAGGGTTACTCAATGACTGGGACAGGAATCACCAAAGACTTCTTCACTCACCTCTGCCTTCACCAGGGACTTTCCTGTGGATTCACGGAGACTGGTGCAGGATTCCTTAGGAGAAGAGGAGAGAGGGGAAGGCATGGAATAGGAAAGGAGAGAGAGAAGGAGGGAGGGAATGAAAAAGGGAGAGAGAGACGAGAGAGACAGAGAAGGACAAATCAAAGACCAGTGTAAGGCCTCCAGAGAATGCAGTAGCACTAGGGGTGCAGAGCAATGAAACTTGGTGAAACATGATCAGTAAGACTTGGGGACTGATTATGGTGTGAAGAGGACATGACAGAATGAGGAAGAATCTAGAATTATTACTTGGTTAGTTCTATACATAGTGGTTCCCCTAGATGAAATGGGAACTGAAGGGACTATTGGGGAAAAGATGGGTGGTATTTGGGGATGCTATATTTGGAGGGATGAGTGTCTAAGTAGAGATGTTCATTGGACATGGGACAGGAACGTAGGGAATATTTGGGCTTACTGTGAGTTTGGGATCTGATTACAGGTTAAAGGGAATCTGATGGAAGACAAAGCCATAGGCACGGCTGACCTGAATGTCCTTATCTCAGTGTATTGGTCCAATAGAGATCAAGAGAGGCCAATTTCTCATGTATCTGATGTAGAAGAAGCTCTTCTTTATAGTAGCTGTAATTATGATGCCATGTTGGATGCTTAGCTGAGGGTCTCTTGTGTTGTTTGCATTAGTCAACATGTTAGTATATTTTACTCTTTCCATACATTCTTCTGTAGCTGTTGAATATTATAATTTATTATATTTCTAGTAGGAGACATAGTGGAAATGGCAAATTAGATTGAAAAATAGAGCTATTTTCAGGATAAACTGGGCTCAGGAAAGATGACAGGGTTTAATGAAGGAGCTTGCACATTCCAGAAGGTCCAAGGACTACAGGGATGAAGACATGAGATGATTTTCTGTTGTGGCTCATGTATTAAGCAAGCCCCCCTCACCCAGCCTTGGAAGCCACTGCTTCCATGAAGAAAAGGAGACGGTGTTCCAAGCAAGAGGACACACAGTGATGGAGGTTACACACTTGGTCACAGCTGGTCCTCACCCAGCGTGAAGTCGTTGTAAAGCCCAGTGCTCTCTTCTTGTCAGAAATTCCATTAGCCATGCTTGTTGCTTAGGAACCAGTCCTACAATTTGGAAATCAGTTCAAATGGAATTTTATTTTAAAGAACTTGTGTGACATGATTGCAAACTCATCATTATACTCTGTCAGGATTCATGACTGATAGCATCTCCCAAATTGCAGAGATTTTTTTGAAAGGCAAATTGATGCTTCAAATAGAAAACTGTGTTTCTGAGACTCTGAGTTAAAAGCTGGTTTTTTTCCTATCTTGAATAATCACCATTTACAAATGTATATGGCTTTATATGACAGGAATCTTCGCAAATGTCATGTGATGTTTATAGATGAGGAAACCAAGCTTGGAGGAGCTGTAAGTCTGGGCGGTGTGTTAGTCTTCTTGGGTTGCCAAAAACAAAGTGCTATGGATGGGGGTGAGGAGGTGGAGCCTAAACAACAGAAATATACTTCTCAAGGTTCTGCAGGCGAAAGTTTAAGATCAAGATGTCAGTAGGGTTGGTTTCTTCTGGGGCCTCTCCCCTGACTTGTAGATGTCATCTTCTCCCTTATCTCCACTTGACTTTTCGTTTGTGTGTGTCTGTGTCCTAACAAACCTCTCTTTTCTTTCCTTTTTAACTTGTTTCTTCTCTAGTTTTAATGATTCATGACTGAAATATAACACTGTGTTAAGGCATTCAATGTGTTGATTTGATATGCAAATGTATTGCAAAATAATCACCACCATAGCTATAGAAAATGTCTCCCTCACATTATAAAATTAGCATTTCTTTGTGATGAGAACATTTAAGATCTTAGCAATATTTAAGATCTTAGCAGTTTTCAAGTTTATATTATAGTATTTTAAACTATAATCACTATGCTATACATTAGACCTCCAGAATTTGCTCATTTTATACCCTTTGTCCAACACCTCCCAATTTCCCCAGTCCCTGAATCCCTGGTAACCACTCTTCTAATCTGTTTCTCTGAGTTCAGTTTTTTAAGATTTCACATACAAGTGAGATCAGAGAGTATTTGTCTTTCTCATCTGACTTATTTCACTTAGCATAATGCCCTCAAGTCCCATCCATGGTGTTGTAAATGGTGGGATTTCCTTCTTTCTCATGATGAATATTGCATCTTTATCCATTCATCCATTAAAGGACATTTAGGTTATTTCTATATTTTGACTATTGTGAATAATGCTTCTATGAACATGGGGGTGAATAAATCTCTTTGATACGCTGTTTTCCTTTCCTTTCTGTGAATAGACACCAGAAGTGGGATTGCTGGATCAAATGACAGTGCACCTAATTTTTTTTTAGGAAACTTCATTGTTTTCCATAGTGGCTTACAGACTTACATTCCTACCAACATTACACCAACAAGCATCCCCATTTCTCCACATCCTTGATATTTCTTTTGAATAATAGCCATTATATCAGATTTGAGTTGGTAGCTTCATTGCTATTTTGATTTACATTTCCCTGATAATCAGTAATATTGAGCACCTTTCCATGTACCTATTGACCATCTGTATGTCTTCTTTGAAAAAAAAAACAATTTGATTCCTCTGCTCATCTTTATGTTTTGTTTTTTTTTCCCCGTTGAGTCATATGAGTTCTTTATATATTTTCGATATTGACCCCTTATCAGATATATAATTTGCAAATATTTTCTCCAATTCTCCAGTTTGTCTTTCATTTTGTTGTACAGAAACTTTTTAGGTTGATGTAGTCCCATTTATTAATTTTTGCTTTTTTTCCTTGTACTTTTGGTATCATAATAAAAAAAAAAATCATTACCAAGACCAATGTCAGGGAGTTTTCTACTATGTTTCCTTTTATGGCTTCAGTTTCAGTTTCAGCTTTTAATCAATTTTGAGTTACTTTTTTGACTGGAGTAAGATAGGATCTAATTTATTCTTAGGCATGTGACTGTCCAGTTTTATTACCATTTACTGAAGAGATTATCCTTCATTCATTGAGTGTTCTTGGATTCATTTTCAAATATTAGTTGAGTGTATTTGGGAGAACTTATTTATGGGCTCTCAAATCTTCTTCACTGGTCTATGATCTGTTTGTATGCCAGTACCATACTGTTTTGATCACTATATCTTTGTAGTATAGTTTAAATTCAGGACGTGATGTTTCCAGCTTTGTTTGTTTGTTTGCTAGTTTTGGATTGTTTTGGCTATTTGGAGTTCTTTTGTGACTCCATATAAATTATAGGTTTTTTTTTTTTTTTACTATTTCTGTGATGATGCCATTGGAATTTCGGTAGGGATTGCATTGAATCTATAAATGACCTTGGGTAGTGTGGACGTTTTAACAATATTTATTTTTCTAATCTACAAATATTAGATTTCTTCATTTGTATTTTCTACACTTTCTTTTATCCAAGTCTTATCATTTTTAGTGTACAGATCTTTCATCTCCTTGGTTAAATTATTGGTCGTTCATATTTTTTGTTTCTTTAGTTTTCCATTTTAGAATGTAGGTTTCTAGGAATTTATGTATTTGTTCTAGATTATCCAATCTGTTGATTGTTAACAGTAGTCTTATTATCTAGTATAGTTATTTGGTTTAAGTTATAATGTTCCTTCATTCATTTCTGACTTCATTTGAGTTTTTTTTTTCTTAGTATAGCTAAAGGTTGGACAATTTTGTTTATCTTTTCATATCATTGTGGTCAGAATAGATACTTGGTATAATTTCAATATTCTTAAATTTCAAAGACTTTTTTTGTAACCTATCCTTGATAATATTTTGTATGCCTTTGAGAAAAAACGTGTATTCTACTCTTGTTGGATGGAATGTTCTGTGTATACCTTACTTATGGATTAGCTTAATTTGGTGTTCTGCTGTTGGGTGCATCAGACCACCTAATATATATTTTTTACCTTCTTTATCATTATAAAGTGACTTTTTTTGTTTCATGACTTAAAGTATGTTTTGTCTGATATAAATATAACTATCCTCACTTTCTTTTGTTTTTCACTTGCATGGAGCCTTTTTTTTTTTCTATTCCTTCACTTTGATGCTATGTGTATATTATTAAAGCAGCATATTGTTGAGTTTCCCTCTTCTACTCCTACTCCTTTCCATCTCTCCACTCTTGGATGATTCAGTTTATTTATATTTAGAGTTATTATGGAGAACCAAGGACTTTCTCAAGTCAGTTATTACTTTCTGATCATTTTGTAGTTTCCTCGTTCCTTTATTCCTCTCTTACTGCATTTTTTGTGAATGAATGGTGGTTGGGGTCACTCATAGGGGTCTATGCTGGTGTCTGGTATTCACACAGCTGAAGAGGACTGAGATGACTTCCAGTGTTGTTCCCACTCTGAGGACAGCGACTAAGGAGAGGCTTAGGCTGCTTGTGTTAATGCAAATAACCTATGGGCAAAATCTTCTGAAACTGTCAGATGGTTTGAAGCAGTTGTGCTGGCTGTTAGTTTCTATGGTAGCAAAATTTCCCACATTTGTCTACTGAGGTCACTAAATCACAATGGAAAAGGAGATAGTGAGACCACATCCACATACTTTTATTACAATGTGTTGTTACAGTTGTTTCATTTTCTGAATTATTATTGATAATCTCTTATTGTGCCTATTTTGTAAGTTAAAATTTATCATAGGTCTGTAAGTCTAGGAAAAAGAATAGTATATATAGGGTTTGTCATTATTTCAGGAATCATCTAGAGGTCTTAGAATGCATCCGCCACAAATAAGAGGGCCTATAAATCAAGGCTTTTGTTTGCAAGTGGCACAACTTATCTGGAACTTGCTTAAGCAAATCTTGATAAGAGACAGAGCTCTCTTCCTCTTCAGTTGGAAGTGTTTCAAGAAAAGGAATATTATTCAAAGGAAAATGAAAGTAAAGATGATTACAATATTGTAAGACAGCAAGACTTCTGGAAAAGCATTTTAATTAGATGAGCAATGTATGTAGTTTTCTTATTTTTCATATGGCTCCCACTGTGTGGCTGCAGTTGTAGCTCCTGCTTTTCTTTTTGGTCCTCACCTTCTCTCTGTACCTCAGCTTTGCTGGTCTAGGTTGGGTGAGATTAAGTAGATGCTGTGCAATACCCTGAAAGGTTGAAGAAGCTGCTCTTCTCTTCTGGGTGAGGGGAACTCATTCTCACTGGGAAGGTCCCTCTTGGTGCTGAGCAATATCAACATGGGGGTAGAATGATACAGACAAATGAAGCTGCTTTCCTTTCTTCTTGTGCAGTTATTTTCACTCAATTTGCTTCACTGTGCTGCTAAAGTTCCTTAAGTGGACTCTGGAGTTCTCCTAGAGCTGTCTTTAGTCATGAATAGTTGTCTAAATGCTTAACTTTATATGGGGACAGAGACTGGGTCACCTTCATCATCATTTTGGTGACATCACTGACCTAAATGCCTTTTTTTTTAGAACACCCATCCTACTGGGCTCATTCTAACAGAATAATCTCTTAAAGATCCTGTCTCCAAATATGTCACATTCTGAGGTACCAGGAATTAGGGCTATAGCATGGATTTTGAAGAGACACAATTCAACATAACAAGTACCTTTGTGGAAATAGAACTTTAGTTGAAGTTATCTCATGCCTGAAGTTGTAGCCAGTTACACAGTGAGTCTGCTGGGCTTAATGGAGTGTGATAACCTAGAAAAGGGGGGAAATGCTTCCCTGAACCCCTCCTCACAGATCCAGTCAGTGACCTGAAAGTGGAACTTGCCTGAGATCCTTGAGGTAGATGTGAGGAAGTGAGGGCTCTTGAAGATAGTTAGGGTGGGAGATGAAGATGGACTGGCTGGCCTCCTTTGTATTTGATATCCAGTGTGTCCTTCTGTTGTCTACCTTCTGATCAGCAGTCATTCAGTTGTGGCTACAGTGCCACCAAAGGGAGACATGATGGGGCCATAGTACTCCATAGTTCCTATGCAAACCCCTCTGCCACACACACACACTGACAGCCTCCCTGTGGCCTACCCTACAAGCTCCCTTGTCTCTTTATGGCCTCTTCAGTCCCTACTCAAAACTCCACAAACTCTCATGGTCTTCCCATGAGCTTGCATGTTCTTCCCATGAGCCCTCATGACTTCCACAGGGTCTTCCTACAACCCCCAGACTCCACATGACCCCCTCATAGTCTCCCCACAAGCTCCCTTTGCTGTGGACAGGTAAAGGGACAGTTTAGTGTCTCAGTTGGTTCCTCTACATGACCTTTGGGAAACTCCTAGGCTTGCTGAAGGTCAAATCCCCTCACCAGGCCCTTGGTCCCTTCAGACTCGGGCCCCTGCTCCCCTGTGTGAGCTGATTACATGGTAGGCCTGCATATTCAGAGTCAAGGAGATGCCAAGCATTTCACAATAAAATACTATATAAAAATCATTATTGAAGTTATTGAAATTAAATACAAACTTTAACTAGAAACATTAAAATTGTTTTCAGATAAACATCCCATTATGCAAACTCATTACATGTCGCCAAACTCTGCAATCACATTCATTTGAAGAAACTTTGGTAAATGCTTACCAAATGATTTTTTTAAATTAATTATTTTTTATTGTAGTAATTATCCTACACATTAAAATAATTTCCTATGTATAGGTTCCCCATTTCTTAGATATATTTCAATACACCATGCCCTCCACCAAATCACCAAGTGTTCTTCCCCATTGCCTACCAAATGATTTTCCTCTGCCCAGACAGCAGTCCAATATCCCTCTGCCCATTAGAAAGGAATTTTGTTTTTACTGTGAGTTCTTTAGTATAAGAAGTGAGTATCTTGAAGAGCAATTTGATCTGGAGCTTGAGGCTGCAACTTTGTCCTTTTGCTAAAAGGGAGAAAACACACTTCCAGAGCCCACTACAACCTGAGGCCCAGTGCAGTGTTCTGTGCTTCCTGATGCAGATGATAGAACCTGGACATCTGGAGACCTGTGTGACACTCACCTGCACTTCTCATTTCTCAGAACATTTCTCCCTTTCCACTGCATTGTCAGGAAATGATTTCTTACTGAGGCCCCTTGGGGAAGAAGAGGGTGTTCTTACCTCACCAAGCTTTCTGGATCCTGTCTAAGCCATCCCCACCAGGAAATCCCCTGACCCCACATCCTACCCCTCAGTCCTTTTATCCTGAGTCCCTCATGTTCCTTGTAGGTCCCCCAGGTTCTGCACTTGGGTAGCTTCATGACACCACCCCATGCCTCACCTCATCTGTGATAAGATGGCCTCTCCCGTGGGAGTGGGAGCATGCAGGATGGTGGGGGTGGTTTCCAGGTGCTCGACAGAGCTCTGTCACTGAGCTGGCTGTCTGACTGGTGAGTTCTCTTGTGGAGGGTCCCCGAGTGAGAGAGCAGGAGGTCCACCAGGGAGGCTGTGTGAAAGGGTGGTGGGCAGGACAGCGGAGAAGGTCTCTTGTGGTCCTGTGTCTGGTTCTTGTTTAGCACAATGCCTTTGAGAGTCACTGGGTATAGTGTCAGTTTGTCTACTTCACTGCTGGATTGGACCCCTGAAGGGCAGGGCACAGCGTGCTGGCAAACATGTAGGGATTTCCAGTTTGGGCCTGTTATACCTACAGCTCTAGAAGCCTTTTGTTGGTGTTGCCTTCTCAGGTTCCTTGAGTAAATATCTAGGAGTAGAATGGTGTCTTGTGGTTAAGGACATGTGTCACTTGATGAGCTGTGCCCTACTGTTTTCCAAAAGTGGCTACATCATCTGTCACCCCAGCCTCAGTGACAGAGCTCTTGTGTTCTCGCTTGCCACCTGCTCATCGGTATGAAGTGTCAGCTAGTCTTTGGCAGGACTGCTGCTCATAAGGAGTTTATTGTCACCACACAGCCGGGCTCTCAAGGCAGTGCATCCCTTGGGGTCACCTGAGAGCCTTTAAAGTCACTGTGTCCAGAACTGATGGCCGGTCAGCTGAGGTCAGAATTTTCAGTGCAGGGCCATGCGCACGTGTCTTTCAGAGCCTCACAGCTGCAGCAGGAAAGACAGCTGGCAACAGACAGGCCTTTTTTTGGGAGTGGGTTGCTGCTAAGGGAGCTGCTGCTCTCCCAGAAAGACCAGCACTGGGCCTGAGGGTTGGCCTGTGGATTGCACGCTTCCATGGCAGACTTCATTGGTGACAGCACATGTCAACCACTTGTCTTTTCTTTGCTCAGCACAAGAGTGTTGTTCTTTCACTGCTGAGTCTTCCCTATTGGGCGACTGGTATAACCTCACATCTTCTGCCTCTGCTGCAGATGTAGAGCTTGTACAAATGACCCAGCACCACGTCTAGGAAAGGAATCTTCAGAAGGCCCTGGAAGCCTACATAATTGACCACTTGAGTGACCTTGCTTCTCCCTTCTGTCCTAATTCCTGTTCTTCATGCTTTAACTTTGCCGACAGAGTGACTCTGTCAAATTCTAGAGGCCCCACCCATGGGCCCCACTAAAGGCAGAGTCAGTCTGTGTCCTTTCCTCTCAGTTCATGCTTGGCTGTGTTTTCCTCAGCACCCATGGGTGATAGATCCTTTTTTTTAGGTCCCAGAGTGTAGCAGGTACATCCTGTGATCCTAAGAACACACGACTAAGACTGCTGGGGTGGGGTGATCTGGGGTGTAGGTAGGACCCTGTTCCAGAAGCACTGGAGACTGGTGGAGGAATGGGAAGGATGGGGAGGGCTGCTGAATGTGGGCCTCAGGTTTAATGGGCCATGCAGCCAGGCCTTGGTTTTGACTGAATGCCGTGGAAACTCGGTCCCAGGCGGGTCTAGGAAGGTCTTCCCAGTACTTCTTCCCCCTGTGGCTTAGGTTCTAAAGTTCAAGACTCCCAAAGGAATTTTAGGACCATTCAAGGCATTAATGAATAAGAAAAGTTCTACTGATGAGGAAAAAAGAAAAAGAAAAAGCACTCTCAAGAGCAGGCTTGCCTCTTTGGAAGAGAGAAGGGGAAGAGGAGGCACCTGGTGAGAAAACCCCCAACAGTATATATAGACAGGTATGGGGGGCTATTTTGTTGATTTCCCTTTTCCTGTCTGATCCATCTGTCTTTTGTTAATTAATTTGCCTTTTCCTCTTTTATAGCTCCAGTTCGCATTCTGTCCCTTTCAGTGGAATGTCTGTGAGGCCACTAGTATGGCCCAGGTAAGCACCCATCGTTCCTGACTGTCAGCATCCTGTCTGAGCTGGGCACAATAGTGTCCCTGCTCTCTTGGCCTGCCCTGACCTTTCACCGCCTTCCCCAGGCTGCTGGCCTGCTTCCCTGGCATTTCTTCCTCAGCAGGAGGACAAAGCCGGTGAGCCCCTCTTTGCTGCACTCCCAAGAGTGAAGCCCATGAAGAAAAACACATGCTCTCTGAGTCCTTCTTGCCCCATAGAAGCTCCTTCTCCCTGGCGTGTTTCTGTGTCCAGTCTCCTGTCCTTAAGTGCTTGTGTGCAGTGCTCAGAGCTCCCGCCTCACCTTTCTGTTCATGTCTGTGTGCCTAGTCTGCCCTGAGGTCGCACATCCACCCAAGCATTTTTTGACCCCCAACTCACAGAGCCTGTTCAGATCCCAGGACCTCAGTGTTACCAACCAGCTGGCACAGCTACTGCCCTTGGAGTCATCAGACATGTCATCAGCAGTCAAAACCAATGCGTGACTCCCATCTCTTCCCCAAGGGCCTTCTGCTTTTCATCTCACTAAATGACAAGCCCGACTTCTGGTTATTCAGCCAAAAGTTCTGTGGAGGTGGACTAATATGCCCGAAACTGCCCATGTCCCAGTCCATGAAACCTGTGAGTGATGGGGTATAGGACCCAGGAGCAAGAAGACACCCTCCCACTCACCTTGTAAGGATCACAGGCTTTAGAGAATCATTAATCACCTTATGAATTGTGCCCCTATTCTAATCACTTTCACATCTCCACTGGATGTGGGGATAACATTACTGTCTGACCACAGGCAGTCTTCACTAGTCCTTCCCAGCCAGCACAGCTATCATTAAAGAAATGGAAAGGGGGCTCCTGGCTTTCACCTGGGTATCTGCAGAGGCCTGCAGCTCAGACTGGGAATCTTACCTCTCACAACCTGTAACAGTCTTGAACACCTCCCTTTCAGAGCTCCTTTGCAGTTTCACATCTCTACTCTCCCCGACCAGGCGAAGAGGGAAAAAGAAGAATAATGAGTAACTTGTATCTTCAGCTTTTTCTCAGGCGTTTTGGGAACAACAGCAAAGTCTTGGAAAACAAGTATAGTTCCTGTGACTCCAGGTCACAGTCACCATCAGTCACTGACTGCGCAGAAATCCCCCTCTTCCGGGGCCCTCAAGTGTCTGAAGAACAGTTGAAAAGCTTCAGTCTGTGGCTGCTCTAAGGAAGCAGCCTCAGACTCTCCCCTTGGCTGTCTTTCTCCATGCACCCCACTGCGTGGGCCCCTTGTCACCCCCTTCTCCCTTCCCAATCAGGGCAGACTCCTGTCTCCTGCAGACAGCTGCACACTCTTTCCCTAAAGAGGCTTTTCTTTTCTTTGCTTTACTCTTGCTTGCAAGAGTGCTTCTTAATGAGACTCCCCTGAAATCTTTCTTGGACAAAACCAAGGACCCCAGCATACCCCACTATACCCACACCCCATAGATATGACTATGTTACCTTATGTGCCAAAGGATCCTTGCAAGTCTGACTAAGGTTGGGGTTTTGTGATGAGAAGACGATCCTGGGTTTCCAGTGGGACTGATGTAACCACGGTTCCTTATTGGAGAGAGGCCAGAGGGTCAGAGTCAGAACAGACTTGACACAAAACAAAGGGTGAAGGGATGCTGCCATGGCTGGGAAGCTGTGGCTCTAGATGCCAAGGGGCAAGATCCTCCCAGAGCCTGAGAGGTCACAGCCAGCCACACCTGCTGTTGGCCCAGGAGGCTGCATCAGACTTATGAGTGGCTATTATAAACTTGTGTTGTTTTAAGGCACTCCTTTGTGATAATTTGTTACACGGCAGCCATAACTTAACTTAGCCTTGAAGGTTTCTCTCAGTCACTGCTAAACTTGTCAGGTCTGCCTGCAAAATATTTCCTGAATTTGATGACTTCTTAGTCCCTGCTGCCTCCCACCCCTCCCCAGGATGATACAGTAGCCTCTTGAGTTGCTCAATATCTTTGTTCCCCATTCAGATGCTTTAGGAATAGAACCAGCTTTGTTTTTGAATGAGAGGTACATGGGGTTCCCAAATGCAGCCCTGCATTCCTCAACCTCCCCTGAAGTTCTTACCACCAGGAAATAAGCAGAAGTATATATACAATTCCCAGGAAACACATTTTAGTGAATAGATCAGCTCCTTTCCTTACTCCTGCTAATTGGAGTGCAGATGTGCTGGCTGGAGCTGAGTACCACCTGGGACCATGAGGTGGCATCTTAGAAGTTAAAGGAATGTGGAGTCACAATAGCTGCTTGATCTACTTATCTCTGGACATAATTTACATTAGAAAAAGAGACTTCTGTGTTGTTGAAGTCTGTTATTGGGGATTTTGTGTGGATCCCAATGACACACAAGTCCCATATGATCACCCAGGTTCTGGGCTGGTCCCAAGCCCTTCATGACCCCAGCATAGCAACCAAAGTGGCTCCTTAAACCCTAGTCAGTCCTGCTCAGTTCCAGATCCTCCAAGGCCCCCGTTTCAATGACCAAACGCCAGCAAGGTCCCTGCATGATACATGATACACAAGTGCTCTCTTTCCTTTCTCTCCTCATCTCTTCCTCCTCCTCTCTTGTGTCCACTGCAGCCACTTCGCTCTGCCAGATGCCGACAGACCGGCCTCTCTCTCTCTTCAGCCTGGCCTCTGCTTACCAGCCACCTCACCTGAGGACCTTCACTGACCCTTCTCCCCAAAGCAGCCTCTCTCCTCTGCCCCATGCCTGGTGTCTCTGCATAAACTGACACCCTGCTCAGTGAACACTCTGAATGTGTGAGTGAGAAAGCAAGCTGTCCCTAGCTGGGAGGTCTGAGATTTTTCAGGCAATGGGAGGAAAAATATTATACAGTAAGCTCTGGTTTTCAGGAAACTTGATTTAACAAAAGCTTAAAGAACCAGGAACAGTTCTCTGTGGGGTTTGGAGTCTTGTTTTCTGCTTCCCACCAGGGGTAGGGGGTAGAGTCTTATAGGGCCATTGTTTTTAAGAGAATAGAAGGAAGGAAGGGAG
Source organism: Solenodon paradoxus (assembly GCA_004363575.1). Taxonomy (NCBI): domain Eukaryota; kingdom Metazoa; phylum Chordata; class Mammalia; order Eulipotyphla; family Solenodontidae; genus Solenodon; species Solenodon paradoxus. The sequence goes on from RJWH01000410.1 coordinate 97,146, forward strand.
AGGAAGAAGAAAGAAGGAAGTATTTTTATTGATTTATTTGTTTACTTTTTTCCTCCTGGCCTCTGCAAGGTCTTTGGTTTTTATATGGTTCACACCCCAGCTGTCTCTGCCACCTGAGCTACTAGAATGCACCTTAGGGACAATACTTACTGAGAAAGGAGCATGTGGAGCATAAGAAAGATCTAGAATGTTTCCTTAATTTTTTTTTTAGTTCTTCTGGGTTACTACTCTAAACCAGTGGTTTCTAAAGGACTGATGTTATCTCTTCCTTAGAAGACATTTGTCAATATCTAAGACACCTTCACTTGTTACAACTGAGTGTGTATGTGTGTGGGGGGAGAGGGGTTGGTGCTAATATGCCTAGTCACAGAGGTCAGGGATGCTGCCCAACATCCTGTCAGAATAGGGCCTCACAGCAAGGATGACCCAGACTGGTGTCAATTGTGCTGAGACTGAAAGAGCGTGGTTAGATATATATTGAGATATTCTGCTGGTATTGGGTATGGGGTAAGTAGGAGGAGGACAAGTTTTGCTTTCAGGTAAATTCTTAGTGATTTATACATGGATCCATCACAAATCAATGATCCAACAAGCATTTACTGTGAATTTAACGTGGACTTACATATTGGTCAATTACACTATTTTCTACTTTCCCATTTCTACCCCCTGCACATCCCACCCCTATAGACTCCACCCCCTGTATACCCCATTCCTACAACACCCACCCCCTTATACCCCACTCCTACAGCCCTACCCCTACACACCTCACCTCTACAGCCCATCTCCTGCACACCCCATCTGCTTCAGACCACATCTTCTACTTCCCTATTCCCAGCCCTGGTGGCCAGACTTTCCATGACTTTTGCAGTCTTATTCTTCTCCTCTGCTTAGAAGCAGATGAATGCATGAATGAAATACACAGACAGGAATGACGTGGAGTGCATGGAGGCCAAGGGCACTTTGACCATCCTTGACTGAGGGCACTTTGCATATGGGGGTTCACTAGTGAGACTTTGGGAGTCATTTCTGGCTATTGGGGAATGAAGGGGCATTTGTGGTTACACATAACATCGTCCCATGTTGGGCTGTTTAATTGGTACTACTTTTTCTAATTTTATGGAAAAAAGCCAAATGTGAACAAAAATAGTTTGAAAATTGTGACTAAGTCTTAAATCAGGTGAAAATCAAGATTTACAAAGCATACTTGGCAGCATGTGGCAGGGAAAGAAGGGAGGCTGGACTTGCTGTAGGAGTGGGGTGAGTCAGTGTGGGGTTTCTCCAAGGCTCCCTGACTCAGAGCCTGAGAAACCCGTTCTCCATCACTTGATTTTCATTGCCTTTTAGGATCAACTACTGGGCATGTGTGGACGAGCAGAGCAGAGCTTCTCTTCCCTTTCTAGAGTGTGATGCCTACTGGCACTTTAGAAATCAGAACTTCTGGAGTTAGCAGACTTATGGAGTCATTTGCCTAAACTGGGCACACTTTTCTGGCTCAGGTAACCAAGGTGCTGGGGTGTCAACCATGGAAAACCCAAGGACCCAGTTTCAAAAACTAAAATAAAAAACTAGCTAAAAGAAAAACGCTCCCTCCCTTCCTTTCTTCTTTCCTTCCTCTCAAAAAAGAATTTTTTTTAGCTTTCCTAATAGAAACCAGAATCTTTGTGAGCCTGTGAGCCCCTGCACAGCTCTCTGTGTGGGCTCCTGGTGGAGCTGGAGGCTGCTGCCTGGGCCCTTCACACTCTAGCCTTTCACCCTGGGGAACAAGTATTCAGCCAGCAAGGGCTGAACCGATAATCAGGGTCTGGATACAATCAGAACACAAGCAAACTGGTTTTGGTTTCATCCTCTCCCAATTATTAGCTTGATTATTGTTTATTTAGAGGAGCAGGGAAGAGGAAAAATATAAACAATCAGGATGAAGTAATTTCAAATACAAGCAGTTTGCAGGACACGCCCATCTTGAGTAGACCCCAAGTTTTGGCACCAGTGTGACTTGCTCTTGAGTCTTCTCAGGACTGAAGCCTGGTGACACGAATGAGCTTACAGGTGGACTTAGCACACTCTCTGTTTTAGAAATTTTATTGAAGGAACTTTGCGTCATCGCATTATATAGATTATGATGCACATTACTGCAAATCTACACCTGTATATAATAAATCAAGTTTACCACCAACAGTCTAATTCTGCTCCTAATCTTATAATTGATCCTTTTACCTGATTTGCCACTCCCAGCACCACCTTCGTTCTGGTAACTACTAATTTGATCCTAGAGCCTTAAGTTGGGTTTTGCTTGATTCGGTTCATTTGTTTGGTTTCTCTGTATATCATACATGAGAGTGATCATATGTTTGTGTTTCTCCTTCGGACACACCTTACTAAGTTAACACACTCTTGAAGGGACACCAGCATGTTATGGTTGGGAATTCATCAGAACCCTTCTGCTGTCTTTCCTGTGGAGGCAAAAACAAAGATGTAAAGTTTTGCTTTATGCCCCTTTAAGAGGTAATGAGTCCTCATTTCCTCCAGGACCTCCACCATGGGAACGTGGTTCCATCCTTCACTGGCTCATTCTTCCATGTCCAGTGAGCACAGGGGGTCTGGGAACAGGACGGATGTGTGTAGGCCATTTTGAGAACTTCATTTTGGGGGACATGAACTTATGAACTTCTAACTTGACTAGAATAGGAAAATCACTTGACCTAGTTGTAAAATAAACACCATACCCTTTTCTGGGGCAAACAGCTTTCACAACATGGTTTGGAAGTTGGGAGGAATGGAAATAATGACAAAGAATATAGATAATCAACTGCCAGGACAGATTTTCCTTCCCTCCCTCCCTCCCTCCCTTCCTCCTTCCTTCCTTCCTTCCTTCCTCCCGCCCTCCCTCCCTCCCTCTCTCCCTTCCCTTTTCCATTGTTAAATTCATTTGCTGAGCACTTTGAAGTGGGGGTGAGTGGAAGAAAACTGTGGACAAGTTGCACATAATGCCTCAGTTTCCCCATCTGTAGGCCACAGGGCCTTTTGCCACTGACACTGCCTGTGACATCCTCTGCACTACTCTGGATACCCATCTAGGAGCTCAGGACCAAGGTCAGGTTGGGTCAGTGCCCCCTGGTTGCTGTCTTAGAATTTTTACTAATTTAGAACAGGGGACCCTGCACTTCTGTCTGAATGAAGGCAACTGCGCATGGTGACTCTTGAAGAGAGCATGACATCTGAACTCAGTGCCCAAAGCTGGGGGTTATCCCTCCAGAAGGACCCCCCCATGGCCTGTGAGCAAGGCTGAGCTGCTTGGGCCCCATGACTACAAGATAGAGCTGGGAGGGATTTGGACTTGGGAGGTCCCAACCCTACTCTACCGTTGAAATCTTGGTGGGGTCCAGCTGTGGGTTGTGGTGTGCCTGTGACAGATTTGAGTGACGGTGGTAGGTGAATAGCAGAAGGCTACAGGAAATAGCCACAGCACGGATGAGGGACATGGTGGGTAGATACCATGTGCTGAAGCCAACCCTTGGGCCATGTAGGGTAGCCTCTGTGTGCAGGGGAATATTAGAGCCACTTTTTGGCACTTGCTACAATTTGTACCCTGAGAGTTTTGAAGCCTGGAGACATTTGGGGAACTGGTTAAATGGAAGTCAGGGAGTCTCCTGCTTGGGATTGCTGTGGCTCTGCACTAGAAAAGCTGATCTCAGACCCAGAAAAGCTGGTTCACTGCTGCTAACAGATCATGATGGCTGGGCCTTCCAAGTTGCCGGAGGGGACGGAGCCCAGAGCTGTTTGGAGTCATTCCTAGGGTCCTCCCACTGGACCAGATGAGGCCCCCGCCAGGGCTTTCAGTTCTGTAGTCTGAAGCCAAGAGCCAGAGAGGGTGAGCAGGAGGGGAGCATAGTGGACTCTGGTCTTCCTGACCTGTGAGCTTGTCCCTCAGGTTCAGCTGGAAGGCTCAGAGTGGTTAATGGATGGTGCTTCTCAGCTTCCCAATCAATTTGTGGGTTCTGCCAGCCTTGCCTACAGTTTTCTGTGCCCAAGTAAGTGGCGTCAGATTCTGCTGCTGGCAACTACCTTCCAGACTGTTCCTGGTGACGGGGGTATTATACAGGATGACACACAGCAGTGGTCCCCAACAGCTCAGCACCTGTGGCTGGAAGGCCTGGGAAGCTTGCCAGGTGATTACGCCTGTGGGTGACTGAGACCTGCTCTTTGAGAGAGGTCCAGATGTTGCTGAATTTGGTAGATTACTTGGAAGCACAGAGGTGGAATGCTCACTGCTTCTTCCGTCTGTGCTGACCAGAGCCTTCTTCCTTGTGGACTGAGCCTAGAAATAGAGGGTGAACATGCTGAGTTCAGAGAGTAGTCTTGTGGAACAGGTTTATTTGGGTCGGCTAGAGTCCTCAGAAACCTCGAGCTGCCTTTCTGCATCACAGCAAATGATCTGACCTTCAGCGGACAGTGAGGTTAGGAGACAGACTTCCCCGTACATGTGTCAAGGACTGAGGTGCCCCAGCCAGCAGCCAGTATCAGCGTGACCTGGCTGATACCCTGTAGCCCGGCCTACGTCAGTGAGCCTGTGAGCTCTGGGGAATTGCACAAGCTGCCCACAGGGTGGAGGAAGCAGCATCCTTGTTTTAAGCCATAAAGTGCTGGGCTGGCTCATTACACAGCAGTGGATACTGAAACAGACACAATGACCATTTTTTAGGAGACTGCTGGAAGGTGCTATGTGACCATTGTTCCGTAGTTTGAACACACTCTTGAGTGCTCTGGTTAAATGACAGTCAACATTTACTGGGAACTACCCAGCCCAGGAAATTCACTCTCTATATCAAAACTTGAAAGAGAGCCTTATTTAAAAATTCTTTTTTTAAGCTTATAAGCTCTGAGACAAGAATCCAATTCTTTTCACATGTGCTTTCTGAGTCAAAGATTATTATTAATTTTTTTTTCTGGAGATATGACCCTGTATCTATTAGAATCAGTTGTTAAGATGTTTTCATGCCATGTATTTAGAGGTTGACATTTCATGATGTCTGTGTTCCGTTTTACATATTTAGCAACTATAAAAAAGAATTCCATATTCTAAGGTTAGCAAAATTGTTAAAATAATTTGTGAAGGGTTTATGTCCTTGGCTAAGCATGATGAGAAACTAAGTGTTGTTATCTTTTATCCACACTCTCCAGAGGCCTTCTCTACCTTCTGGAAGTGAGTTTCCTATTAATGTGACATAGACTAGAGCTCAAGAAGAAAAGAAAGAAAAAGTTGGGAGAGAAACTCACCAACAGCTATCTTTTTTTCTAGCCTGTTAGCTTCACCATAGCTTCTTGGCCTTCAAGGTCTTCTTGATTATAGCACTTGGGGGAAGATCTTCATCGCCACACCCCTGACATCTGGTCCCCCCTGAGATTCTCTTCAGTGGATGTTTGGGGAGGACAGTGGTGAAGGAAAGTTTCATGGGTATTTGGGAGGATGGGACATAACAGCAAAATAAAGCCATGTCTTCGCTGAGTGCTCAGCGAGAGATGAGGAATCTCTGGCTTATGAATTCCTGCAAGAGATGAGGGTTCCTGACACTAAGTACCCCCAGGCCCAGCCTCCTATGGGGAGAGTTCTTTACGTAATAGCCTTAGATGCCAACACTGGAGCCAACAGGGTGGGCCAGTCTATTCATTCCATCACCACCTAACCCTGGCATCCCTTTCCCACCCAGTGATGCCCTCCAACTTTGCTTCCTCTTAGAGTTCATTTCCACCTCTACCCTGGCTGCCCTCATCAACTTTCCCAGGAATCTGGCCATACCTTGGGACATCTCCATCACTGCCTTTGCCTGCCATTTGGAGCCGTTTAATTAATTTCCCTGACTTCTCCATTCTCTCTTCAACTCTTCTCCAAGGGTTGTGCCTTGGTCATTCCTGCTTCCTGGGCTGCAACTGACCCAAGTGGGTGCATGATGCGTGTTTCTGGAATAAATGAACAGGCGGTCTTTGAGAACACTGTGGTCCTCTCTCTCTGATAGGGTGTGGGTCTCGGAAGTGGCCCATGTTCACCATTATTCCGAATTCTAAAAAATTAAAGACAGATAAGTCTATATCCTTTTGCCAAGGATCATTTTGTAAACCTGACAATATTTTGGAAAGAAGTTTTTGATTTCCCTTTCTGTCTCAGAGACAAATACGAAGAAAAACATCAGCCGGAGCAATGAAGTTGTAGTGTTCGTTCAGATCATGCACTTGCTGTTAGTTCATTGACACCCATGGGAGTTTATTTCTGGGAGACTAAAGCCTCGTGGGGCAGACAGACCACATGTCCCTCCTTTATCAATCAGGCCAGAAAGACAGCCACACCTAGGACGGCTAATTCACCCTGACCCCAGTATCAGGGGACTAGCTGTGTTAGAAAGCTTCGAACAATACAAAAGTCAGAAGGATGTTTCCTTCCTTGAGTCCATGGGGAAAGGGCAGCTCTTTTTGGATGATGAAGTCATTCTGAATTTTTGTTCTGTTTATTCATGTCCTTGGAAGACACACAGGAGAAAACATCAGCAGATGACAGCACTTTGCATCATTTCTTTCTTCTCTTCTAAAATTAAGGGATACAAATGAAAACCTTGTTGTATCCTTGGCATTCATTGAAACATGGTTCATTCATTCAACACATACTGAGTGTTGACTTAGTGCCATTCAGGATGCAGCAGGAGCCATGAAAATATGTGGGCATGCACATGCACATGCATGCACACACACATAGAGCAAATGACAAGGGGGGGTGGGACATACTTGTGTACTGTGAGGGAAGCAAAGAGGAGAATGATAACAGCCTGGAACGCTCCACAGTTTCACATAAGACTGTCAGAAAAGACCTCTTGAGATGTGGACATTTAAGCTACACTCTTGAAGATGAAGAGAGAAGTTTCATTCTATGCAAAGGGAATAATGAATGCAAATGTCCTGAGGTGGATAAGATTTGGGAATGTTCAAGGAGCAGAAGGGTAGTGCCAAAGACTGGTGCACAATGTTAAGGGGAGAGTATCATTGGACAAGACTGCAAGGATCTCAAGAGATCATGTGGGCTCACATGCCAAGAAACAGAAAAACATTTTGTTCTTACCCAATGGAAAGTCAGCAAAAATGTTTTAGGCACAGCAGTGATGCAATTCATCTACATTAAAGGGAATCACCCCTGGGCTCTATGTGGAATGGGTTGTAGATCAGGGTTTGGGGAAAATGGTGGACAAGGATGGTGATATTGATGGTTAGGGTGATGCTGATGATTAGAATGATGATGTCATTCGGGGAGTGAGTGTGATGGTAGTGACTATGGTCATGATGAGGGTGGTGGTAGTTATGGTAGTTATAGTTGGGGTGCTGATAGTAGTAATGATGATGGTGGTGATTAGGTGGTGAAGGTGATAATGATTGGTGCAATGATGGTTGAAGTTGATGGTGGTGGTGGTGACAACCATAATGGTGATAACGATGTAATGGGGCTGCTGGGGGTGATGATGGCGGGAATGATGATGGTTGTGATGGTGATGATGGTAGGGGTGATTTTTAGGTGGTGATGGTGGGGGTTGTCGTGGTGGAAATAGTGGTAGAGATGTTGATGATAGTGGTAGTAGAGATGATAAAGATGGTTGTGATGATGGTGGTGGTGGTGGGTGGTGATGAGGATGGCGAAGGGTGCAGTGGGGCGGAGATGAAGACAGTTTGGAGGCATCTGATGTAGTTGAGGTGGAGGTCATAGTGGCTGGGAAGGTAGTAGCAGTGAAAAGTGAGAAATAGGCCAGTGGTAAGATGCACTTTGGAGATTATGTCTTCAAGAATTACTAATGAGGTAAGGAAAAGGGAGAAAATGGATTGCTTCCTGTAGCCAATTGGCATTGGAGGAAGCAGAAGCCCACTGGGGTTTAGTTTGGCTGTGAGGTCCTCAAGGAAGCCTTTAGGGGATGTGCAGAGGCAGGTAGGAAATCAAAACAGGGTATTGGGGGAAATTATCTGGGCTGACATCTGGGGGCCATTGTGATCAGTCTCATTATTCACGATCTCGGGAATGAACGAGCTTTTATAGTGAGGAGAGAGAATCCAGGACCTGGAGGCAGGGTTGACTGCCCTGACAGAACTAGAGCCTGTTGTTTTTGGGTCAGGGACTCAATGGAGGGGTGAGGTGGGGAAGACATGGGTGGTAGTTCCCTGAGGACAACAGTCTCAGGGAGGGAAGTGGGATGAATCAGGCAGGGTTTGTGGTCCTATGTTTAGTTGAGTGGGATGAGGAAGAGAGAAGGGAAGGAGGAGGGACACAGCAGAGGAGTAGGCTAGATGAAACCCTGCTGGGTTCCAGACAGCAGAGATAGAGATGTTTTCCTGGACATCCATGTATGCTCAGGAGGTGCCAGCTCAAGGACTGTGAAGCTCCAGGCTAGGGAAGGAGAGACCCTGGGCCCAGGTTTGTTTAACAGGCATGTTGTTGCAGTTGGTTGATGGGGACAGCAGTTCAACTACTCAGATAAGAGGCACGGATGGGTTCTGCAGGATCTGTAGTTAGCCTGCCCTAGGAGGCAGGGTCTCTCCTGGGTCCTAGCTAGGTCATGCAGGGAGGATGGTGCCTGCAGTTGGCCTCTTCCAGAACACAAAGGGGGTGGTTAACCTTGACTCTTCTCTAGGACCATGAGGCTCAGGTGAGGCCCCGCCTTCCCTGTGGTCCCAGAGGACAGGTGTGTGGGTGCACTGACTGGTAACCATGTTGGGCCCAGTCAGGCCTACATGTGGTACCGAAAAAGTATGAAGAGCAACGTGAACCCAGCCTTCACTCAGCACCCCTTGAACACTAAGTGCACCCCTCGAACACTAAGAACAGGCTGGGTGACTTGAGTAAAGTTTCCAGAAAGAGCAGTTGGCCAGGGACCCTTGACTCCCAGGGGCGGTGTGTCTTTGCAGAGTCTGAGGGCAGTTGACATGTGGGTCTTTGGAAGGATACCACTCTGCTTGGTGACAGGCTCCTGGCAAACCGGGTTTATCCCTGGGTGAGATGAGGGGAATGGTTCAATGTTCCTTCTTTTCTTCTGCAGCAGAGGCCTGTCTACAAAGGAGCCATCCAAGAATTCCATTCAAACACAAATCCTTGCTTCCTTTTCCAAGAATTTTCAAAACATCATACAATCATCAGGACACAGTTTGCTCTAACTTTAAGTCTCCTATGGGCGGGTCACATCATCTGAGATGCTGTATTTGGACCTGAGATTCTGATCGAGTTTTTCTGTGGCAGAACTGTAGTGTCCTGTTTGGATCAGCATCAGCAAGGGGCTGTGGGTAAATTTCACCTTTTGCAGGCATCACAGAACACCCAGAATATAACATAAATGCTAAACAATCAACCCCTTGACATTTGTTAAGTCACTTTGGTTTATGTGTTTCATGTATTCAATATATCATGCTCACGGATGGTGAAATAGGGCTAGGGGATGTGTTTGATCCCAGAGGCCCACGAGCTCGGAGCGGGGAGTCGGGAGGCTATGGTCAGCAGAAAAGAGAATCTTAATGACAGTCTGTGGAATGGGGCAGGCTGGTGGCCCCTGTTTCTGCACCAGCAGCCATCAACAAGGCCGAGTTCTTGGGGATCCATGATGCTTTTGGTGGACTGGCTTTCCACCCAGTGCAGTGTGTGCAGAGGGAGATGCGGGGGCCAGGCCAGTGGTACAACAGCTCTAGCTCTATGGGTGGCACCAGGAACGAGGCAAGAAATGTGTGGGTGGAGCCTTTGACACTTCATCATGAACCTGTAGCTTGACCCAGGGAACATAGGCACAATGTCAAAGTCAATATAAAGTGAAAATGTCAAAGTAAAGATTGGGAAATCCTGAGGAGGACACACTTTGAGAAGAGCAGCTAAGGAGACAACCAGTAACCCACCAAGGTTACAAAGGAAGGGATGAAACAGTGGTGAGTGCTTGCTGTCGTCTTTGCCCCTCAAAAGAATCAAGAAGATACACAGACTGCCAACAGGCACATGAAAAGATGGTCCTCCTCTCTTGTGAGTGCAAGTCGAAGCCACAGTGAGACACCACCTTACACCAGTGAGACACCACCTTACACCAGTGAGAATGGCTGTTATCCAGAAGTCTGGAAACAAAGGTGCTGGTGGAGAAAAGGGAACTCTTACACTGATGTGAGAGTGTGATTGAATGCATCTTTGTCCCTGTCCAGTTTGTGACCATGCAGACCTGAGTCTTGGGACACTAGGCCCATTGGAAGCAGTCAGAGAGGGGTGTGGCTCTTCTCCCCTGTGTCCTGTACCTTCTCACCATGCTTACCGGGGCGCACCCCTGAGGTATGAGTCCCAGCAGGCAGGAGGAACTCAGACTCCTGGCTCAGGCCCTCTCATCAGCATTTGTCTCCCTCCCTGAAAGATCCCTAATTGAGTCATCTGAATGGAAGCTGCTTTCTGTCAGCATCCTGGTGATGCAGTAAGAAAGGACTTCTTCATCTTGCCATAAGACTAAGGGTACTTGTGAGCTTCTGCCATTAGAGCTGCTCAAGGTGAATTTGGATGATGTGGCAGCTCAAGGAGCAGAGGTCAATATGAAATATGACATGTGGGGATCTCCAGGGGAGACCCTAGTCTACAAAGGAGAAAGAACTCTGGAGGCAATGGGGAAGGACAGAGTGGGGAGCAACCCTATCCAGCTTGGGAAAGCACTAGTATCACGGCTGCTTCCCGAGGGGTCCTGCTCTGGCAGGATGGCCTGGCTCCAGAAGACCCTGTTGTGCACAGTGGCGTGCTCAGGCCATGGTGGGTCTGAAGCGTGAGAGTGGGGCTGCCCACAGCAATGCTTGGAGAGAGATCTGAGCAGACTACTTTGTGGCCACCACCTCTTGGTGATGTTTTGGAGGTCTCCAAGCTCTCTGCATGTGATTGTGAGCTCCTCCATCACTGTCTTCCTGGACTGAACTCATGTAGACATCACAGTCACCACCACTTTGATCAGGAACCGCTACTCCAGTGTGGGTATGGAAGTGAGTCCCCGAGGAACCCCTGGAGAAGGTTCCATCATGGAAAACAAGCCTGGAATGTACAGGGTTGAAAATGCAGTTACAAGTAAACATCTGGGAAATGTCTGGAAATGTCGAGGCTCAGCTGTTCAGTGTCTTTGGGATGTGGAGACATATCTGAGACATGGAATCCTCCATCTTCCTGGTGCCCTAGGCTTAAGCGGGAAGCTGTCATTGCATATTCCATTTCTTACCTATAGCCTAGTGAGGACTGTGGCCAAACAGGACAGCAAACCCTGCCAGATGCGTGTGGACAGAATTGATACTCCATTTGGTATGTTAAGCAACAGAGTTAATTTACACCCCGCATTTTCTAGATTTCAGGGGGACATGTATTGTGTCTCGTTAAGTGCCTGCTGATTGTTCAGCTGTAGAACTGAGTAAGAGGTCTTGGGAGCACTGGGTTGATGAGCAGCTGTTCACAGACCACTTAACATGTGCTGCTGTGCACAAGGGGCTCTTGATACCATTCTACATTTCTCTGACATAGATGTTAGTATCACCGTTTGTAGATCGAAAAGGAGGCTCTGCAAGGGTGAGTAATTAGCACAATATCACATCTTTTAAGTGGAGGATCTGGGACCTGAAACTTTCTTGACTTTCTGCACCTGTGCCTGATGAGCAAATCTCCCATCATAGGTTTTACCCAAGGTCGTCACTATGACAATGACACAAGGAAGGGAGGGGACTTCAACACTCCTTGAGTGTCTTACCTTGCAAATCTGGAAAACTGCCGTTAAGCCGAGCCTCTTGGATGAGGAACCCAAGTACATCTCAGATTGCTGTTTAACCACTGTTGGCTACTGGTCCCTGGAAGTGGGCTCCCCAGAGTGCACTTCCTGCCTTGACACTAGTCCTGGGAGGAAGGGTGCTTACCAGTCACTGGAAAACACAGCCCAGAGACATGTCCTATGTCGCACAGCATGGAGACTCTGGTGACAGATGGTCACAGTAGCATGTAAGTTCTGGGATCTGCTGTGGCAGTCCCCAGGACTCCCAATTTTAAGATGGGCCAGTCTGCAGAGTGAGTTTAGTAGGCTGCTGGGCGAGCGGTGACAACCCTGCCACTTTCAGCCACGTCCTGATTGTGTAAGGCCCGATGCACTGACCTGCTGTTGAGAATGGTGTCTGTCACCATTTCTTTGGCCCGTTTCCATGTGGCTGCACTTCAGTTCGCGAAGTTTCTTCTACTGCAGTTTATGTCATTGGACCTTTCCCTTAAAATATATCTACCCCCCTTCCTCTGTGTTCCTCAGGGGACAGGCCCTCTTAGGCCCTGAAAGCAAAGCGTCTGCTCTCTGGATGGGAGTAGATTCCTTCCTTCTCCTCTGATGTCACTGCTGTTTCTGCGTGCACAGATCTCAGGGCATCTAGTTCTTTTGCTGCTAGCACAAGCAGTTGGTTAAAGATGGCTGTTTGCTGCTCTTTCCAAGGAGAGGTGGCATCTGATGGCCCTCCTGGGGTCCGGACTGGCCTAGGGGTGAGCTGGATAGTAGAAAGCACCAGAAGGACTGATTCAGCTGTGACATGGTTTGTACCTTGCTCTCTTGGGCTGACTCACTCTCGGGGCATTTCCCCTTGGCACATCTACTTTCCTGGCCTTGTGAGGAGTTCCAGTCACATGGAAAGGATACCGGCAGGGACTTGGTCCCCTTGCCTATAAGTGCTTGGCACTACATGCGTGAGTTAGTGTGAATTTGTGTGCTCAGGGCTGACCCCACTAGAACACAGACTGAGTGCTTTAAACTCAGAAGTTGTCTCATGTTGGAGGCTGGTACCTTTAGGATGGATTTCTACCTCTCCTAGCTCCTGCTGTAAGCCCGCCCTGGGCCCCTCCTTCTGCTCTGATCCTCTGGGTCCAAGGACACCAGTGACTGCATGAGGAGTCCACCCCCTGTCGAACGTTGGCACTTGCTAATTACAACTGCAAAGACATAATTTCCAGATAAGGTCACATTCTGATGTGCTAGCCTGAGAACAGGGATCGGGGACACAATTCAGCCCAGAACAGCTATTTTAGGTATTCAAGTAGCTGTGCCTCTGATGCCTCCAGCCTCAGCTACTGTATGCCTCGAATGTCTCAAGAGAACCCATGTGAACTGTGCACTGTCCCTGTACACTGACCATGAGCATTACTAAGAAGCAGCATTTTTAGCCACCGAGTTTGAGGTGGTGCTTTCACAGCAGTAGAGAAATTAAGGGTCAAGCTGGAAGCACTGTCCTGGTTTTGTTTTAAATTGCTTTATTGTTTCTTTTGTTTACATTGCTATATTCATTTAAGGATATTGAAATTGCTCCTCAGTCTGTGTATTTCACGTCACACCCACCCCAGAGCTCAGTGTCCTTCACCACCTTGCTCCCTGCTTTCTTCCTTCCCCTCCCATACTCTTGGTAGCCACTCTCTCGTATCCTGAGAATTTTTTTTGAGATTTGTTTGGAACAGTGATTTTTAATGATGCTTAGATCTAGGGTAAATTTGCCCTGATATATTTTCGGGGTGATACCTAATAGTATTCTAACGATAATGAGTTGAAATCAAGCTCCCGTGAAGGAATAATGGAAGTGTCCGGACATCAGTGCATGACTGCATAAAGAGATGTGGCAATGAGGTTCTGCTTGGCCGTGAAAGGGGAGGTCTTGCCACTTACAAGGGATGGATCTTGAGGGGATTTGACTGAGTAGATCAGGTGGAGAAAGACAAACACCCTCTGACTTCACTCTCTGCACAGGGTGACTGAAGGGGCCATGGTGGTACTGACACAGGAAGGCTCTTCCCAGTCACCAGGCGCTGCAGGTTTGGGAGTATCCTAAGGTCCACAGGGAAGTGCATACATCCCTGGAAGGGCCACACCATATTAAGGATGTAGTGGCTGGTGCAATGAAGGTGTTATGGTTCCCGCTGTGTTCCCTAGAGATGGATAGCAGGCTGTGGATGTCCCATGATGTCAGCAGGTGTCTCAGTGCCATTCTGCCTGATGTCCATACCTGATGCAAGGTTAATCTGGACATGGGAGCGATGTGGCTTAGTTACATGGCTGGTGACTCAGAATGTCACCAGGGGCCCAGGCCATTTGGTGAGAACTGAGGAGGACCCGTCTGTGACTTTGCAAAGGACTTGGGGAGGGGTCCAGGCACTGTGTTTCCAGACTTGTTGCAGAATGAGAGTTACCTAGGAAACGTTGTGCTCTGAAAACTATCACCAGATGCCAGGCCCCAGTTCCCTGGTCCAGGGGAGGGCCAGTCATGATGTCACTCACCCCACAGAAGTCTGGGGGACTTGGATCCTGTGCTCCAACCCTCACCAGCCTTCCTCCTCTTTCTCTATCTTGTTTTCAGGTTCTCCCAGGGCCACGTGAGGTGACAGGCATCCCAGCTCCTCTGCCTACTGGTTATGGCTTCAGCTTGGTGGTCCCTCAGTGAGGCAGAAAGACAAGTCAGCTAGTGGCCAGTGGTGCCCTCGGAAACCTGGTAAAGAAGACAGTGATGCCGCTGTTGATGCCACGGTGTTGGTGACAGCCTGTGGGCTGAGAGGAAACAGAGCAGATGATTTCCCAGAACTCCAGGCCGAGATGACCTGCACAGACTCCTGGCCCGCTGACAAAACAAGGAGCTTCCAGGGGCACCCACACAGTGTGCAGTGTTGCTGCTGTTATAAAAAATACCTTGAGTAGAGTAACTGCCCTCCTCATATTACAGATAATGTTCAGTGAACACAGGGGTGCATATATTTTTAAAAATTAATATTTTGGATAAATATGAAAAGTGGAGTAGTTGGATGATTTGGAAGTTCTATTTAACATGTTTTAGTAATAGCCATACCTCAGAGTTTCCACAGTGACCGTACCAGTTCCTACCAACAATGCACATGTTTCCTTCCTCCACCCCATCGTCCACTCTCATCTTTTTGATAGAGACCAATTCACACTGGTTTAAGGTGATATTTCATTGTGCCTTTGATTTGTATGTATTCCTATAATAACAAGAGATTATATTTTATCTTTCCTGTGCCTGTTACCATCTGTGTGTCTTCTTTGAAGTAGTGTCTTTTCAGTTCTTCCAGGCAGATGATTTTGATTTAAAGAAACATGGTTAGACAGACCTCCTCAAAGTAACACCTAGTAGGTTGAATCCCTCCAAGCTCTCACTAGACACTCCTTTGTCATCTGGGGGTCATTTGACAGGTCATTGGGATCCTTCCATAGAGAAGCTCCTGTAACTTGTACTCTTGATCACACTGCGGTTCCCAGGGCCAATGTGTCCAGGCAGAGGGGTAGAGGTCATGCCAGAGCCTGCCTCTGACCTCCACATCTGGCCCACGATGCAGGGAGCTCTGTATGACACGCAAACACATCTCATCTTTCGGGGAATTATAAAGTGGATCTTATTGCAGATTATTTTCCAGAATATACTTCCCAAGTTTCCTGTTCATAAAGGAAGAAATCATTATTTCCCCTAATTTTGGCCGGCCTGAAAATGCTGTCCTCACAGTCCATCTAGTGTCAGGAGAAGTCACCTGTGCATCTGGATCCTGTGGCAGGCTTGGGGGCCCACCCTTTCCTCTGTGTCCTGTACCACCCTGGAGAAAGAGCCTGGATAAGCACCGGGTATGTCTGGCTGCCCTCATGTACCTGGGCTGGCCTCTCCTGGATTAAAGCATCCATGCCTTCTGCTCACTTCACTTTCCAGGGTCATATGGGGAGAATTTTCCTGAAGGGTGGGGCATGAACAACCGGGAAGCAAGGAGGAACTGGGACCTTGGTGAACCCACATAGATGCCTATCTCCTAGACAGAAGTCCTGACTCAAGTGCAGGTTCCTGGAGGGGTCCAGCCTCCAGGAAGTGGAGGGAGTGACACTGCAGGAGGAAGGGACTTCTTTCTGGGTGTGGCACCTGATGGGGGTGGGGGACCCAACCCAAATGAGTGGGTCACTGTCCCTCCAAACTCTGAGTGTCCCTGGGTGTCTTCTCTGACACCCCTATGACTGCCCTGACTTCTCCAGTGAGGCCACAGCGAGGGTTTCAGAGCCCCACCTGGCAGAGAACCTCCTTACACGGAGTTGAGCTGCTTGTCCAGGCTGTGCACGGGTACCTGCCTGGACGTCTTCTCACTCCTGGTTTGGGGCTCATTTCTTTACGTGAACAGTCATCACCTGGAAAGGGAGAGAAGACGGGGAGGCCCCATGGCTACCACTCTGTTGGAGGAAGGTTTTGGAGGGAGACATGGACAGTGGTACAGGCTGAGCCTGTGCTTTGTAGAATAGAGCTGAGCATGAGCTTCTGCCTGGAGGCAAGATCTGACCAAAGGAAGCACCTGCCAAGGCAAGGGTGCTGGTGCGATTTGGGACCAGATGTACAAATCAGGATCAGCTGCTGGGGCCTATATCACCCTAGTTGGTTCAGAAATGTGAAACTCTTATGCTGTCCTTGGAGTCCCCTTGGAGGGTGGCTCCTTTGGGTCTGAGATTCTATTTCACCAGTAGCATCAGGTGGGATTGGCAGTAGAGAGGGAACTGGGATGAATGGCATACTTGCTGACTGGCTGTATGCATGAACATTTCATACATGATGCGGTGGCCCAAGTTGTCCCCTATAGTAGGCATCAGAACCCTGCAGGAGAGGGTATTTCTTCTGGAGGAAATGCTGGGGTAAAGGCCCATATCACTCTGATTTCTTCCCCCAGGGCCACAGAGGTCTGCTGGTTCTAAGGTTTATAAACAAGAAGGGTGAGGAGGAAAGGAAAGCCAGCATGGAGGGTGTAGGAACCAGGAGAAGCCAGCATGCTGACCTCTGGGTGCCAGGTCTGACACTTCGGAGGTCTTTACAGTGTGTTCAGAGGATGTGGGATTGATCTCTAAGCATATAGAAAGATGCTTGGTCTTCTGAAGTATCAGGGACAAGCAGATTAAAATCAATTAAAGCAAATTAAAGTAAATTCCTACTGCATTTCTGTGGGGACGGCAGCCTTGCATAGGGCTGACCATGGTAAGTGCTGCAGATGCTTGAGCAGCTGGGTCTTGCTCATAGCAGGTGGAAGATGAGGAGGTACAGTCATTTTGGAAAGTTCTCTAGTGGCGTTTTAAAAAGAAGCTTTATATGTTTACCTTATGAGCAAAGAATTTTTAGGTATTTATTCAAGAGAAATATAAACATATGTCCACAAAAGGCTAATGTAAATGTGGGAGACTATTCAGACACCCAGATGCCACATGCTCTGTGTGATGTTGGCATGTACCAGCCTCGTGGTATAAAGACCCAAGAACAACCAATGGGCAGGGCAGCTTGTTCACATGGATATTCATTCCATCTCCACTTGGTGATTCTCCCCAGTTCCAGTAGGAGGTCTTGGTGGATCAAGGCAGTTCTTGGTGGGGATTCCTGGCCTGAGTTCCTGGAGGGGCTTCTGTTATGGGGAGACAGGTAGAGACAGCCATGGCCAGAAAGAGGGGAGGGGTCACCTCCATCTATCTGGGGAGGTGTCACCTCTACCTGTCCAGTTAAGGGGTCTTAGGGGGAGCTAAGATCAGGTCTTATAGCAGTCAAGGTTTTCAGGGAGGGGAACCTGGGTTTGTTCGGGACAGGTCAACTTTTCCCCATCATGCCACAGGAATCAGGGAGGGACTAGAGAGAAGTAAGAGAGATGCTTAATGTGTAAGGAGGCATATACTCTCTGGGTCATGCAGAAAGCCAACCCTGTACTTACATCCCAGGGGGGCTGGCGCATCTTTAAATTTTGCATCCTAGTGAATTTCTGGCTTCACCCTGGTCTTGACAATGACAATAATTATGAATATCATCCTATCTCTCAAAACTTTTCGTATTTGGGAGACAAATTAGAAGGATGACCTACTTAGAGGGGAATGAGTGTTCTGGTGTCCCTGGAGAGGCTACTGCTGGCTTCCAGCGTGGGGACAGATGGCTATGCTCAGACAAGGGGCATGTAGGTATGTTGTTCAAGGCTCCTTTAGGAGTTTGGGTGATGAAGAAGTCAGGTTGTGTGGGACTGAAGGTCATGGCCCTACCTCCACTTTCTGGGTACCACATGTGACTCCTGGTCCGTCTGTGACCCCAGGGTGGTGGTGTCCTAGTGCCAGTGAAGTGCTGCTGGAGTGATATGGGGCCTGGAATCAGACAATAAATATCCAATAAAATAGAGACTCTGTATTGGCTTATATCTGAATATCTTGAAGGACAAACAAGAAACAAGCTCCCCTTGTTGTCTCCGAGACAACTATGACTGAAATGCAGGAGAGAGGCCTAGTTTCTACTCTGTGACTTTTTGAATGTTATACCATATAAATGCGTCACCCTCTAAATGATAGATGAAATAAACATTTAAAAGGAAATAAAGGAATAAGACTTTGTTCATGCTCACGGTGAACTGCACTGCATCACCCCATGAGGCTCTGCAGGGGACTGTGGGTGGGAAGAGCCCAAGTTCCACATGAAGGAGCTCTTGATGTGAGGCACCCTGCATGGGATTTGGGAGCATGGCACCCCAGCCTGCCTTCCTCCTAAACTGCTCATCCCACCTCACATTCCCTGGATTTCAGCCACAGGGCAGTCTCTTACAAGCTTTTTTATTTTTCCTTTTCTTCAAATCATGGCTAAGTCTTTTTGTGGGTTGAGAACAAGTTTTATGGGAGAGAAATATGCTGAAGATGCAATAAAAGATCATGACAAGCATTTCCTTCTGAAGACAGGAGGTCAAGTATCAGGGTAAAGCCAGTAATGCGATTCCAGAGAAGTCCAGCTGTTTGGATGGGCTCTGACTTACTTTTATGTTAGTGCTTGTTCACCAAAGTTAGAAACAGATGGTTTCCTTAGCTAAACAATGGTTTGCAGCAGGGTTTAGCAAACATCATAGTCTCTTGCCAAGAACTTTCTGGAAGTGAGTGACCTCTTCATCCAAGTTCATGTGTCGCTCGCTGGTCCTCCCTTCCTAGTCCAAAGTGTATTCTCTTTCATACTGGACCAGAGAGATGGAAGCAGGGCCTTCTTCAAGCTTCTGGCCACACTCCAGGAAGGAGCCGGGGGATGAATGGCACTTGACTGTTCCATCAGTGGAATGAGAAGCCACATGGTAATGAAGAACCTTCTGGCATAGGCATTACAAGATTTTCTTGCAAGTGGGGTCTATGTTGGCCAATTCCTGACTCTCTACTGAGAAGTCCAGGAGAAACTTCTGTCCATTAAAACTCCTAGAATCTCAGTGAACCAATAATTCTAGTAAAAACCTAGACTAAGTCAAAGACACTTAATTTCACAAAATGAAAATTAGATGAAATGAAAGAATATGTGTCCACCCCTATCTCAGTGCCCTCCTTTCTGTTACCAAAAATGTTATGAACAATAAAATAAAACACTCCCAAAGTGAGAATCAGAGGCTCCCTCGGGCCCTACCCTCACTAATAGTGATAATCCAGTAATTGAATCATTGCTGTACATGATAAATAAGGAAATATACTTTAGATTTACTAAGGCAATTCTAACAATTTTTGCATAAATTTTATACAAAGCATGTTGTTTGACTAAGATTAATATATTAATATTTCATGACCTCCTAGGTTTTGGTTGGGGCAGTTTTCCTGTGCTCCCAAAGGCAGCACGCAGACCAGTCATCAATATCGCAGAACCAAAACTGGTCAGCCAGTTCCTAACAAACTGCAAGGATGCATTTTTGGCTTCATGGGTGAGTCATTCTCTGCAATTACATAGCTCTGCTGTTGTCACACCTCCGCTGACCACTGACCAAGGGGCAGGAGTGGCTCCTGCTCTTAGGGAGGTGCTACACAGTAGGAGAAATGTGAGCAACACATGCCATTTTATCTTTTTCAGTAGCCACATTAAAAACAAAACAGAACAAAATAGAAAGAAGTGAAATTAATCTTAATGTTTTATTTAACCCAATGCATCTCAAAGGTTATTATTTCAACATGTAGACAATAAAATGAGATATTTTGCATTCTTTTCTAAATAGTCTTTAAAATTCTGTGTGTCTACACATGCAGAGCATCCCAGTTTGAGTAGTCTCTATTGCTAGAACATGTGCAAACTATGTTGAGCTCATCTTTGCTGACCAAGTCTCCAATTCTCTTTCTTTCCTCTTTGGAAACACCTTTTGTGGATCTTCTCAATAAAGTGTGGTGTGATGGGGTCTTGTGTGTGCCTGTCTGTCTGTGCATGCACAAGCTATGCATGTATACACTTGCATGCATGCATGTGTCCACATGTGTGTGCACTGGTGCACACATGTGCACAAGAGTTGTTCATGTGTTTGTGTATGATTTCACAAGGTCTATATGCATGTATACCTGTATATAGTGCATATATGTGCGAGTGTGCGCCTCCATGCAGACGGCATGCAAATGTGTATACACACATAAATTCACACACACGTGCATACAATGTATGTGAGAACATGTGCACATATATGCATGCACACACAAGAATGTATATACATGTCTATGTGTATGGGCCTATATGTAGGTATATGTGCAAATGTGCATGTGTGTGCATATATGTGTATGCATGTCTATGTGTATATATGGATCAGTGTGTAGGTATATATATGAATGTGCGTACACTGTATATGTGAATTCATGTACCTATGTGTATGTGTGTATATATATGTGTAATGCATGCACATGTATATGTGACATGCATGCATAACCATATATCTGTATGTATGTGTGGACCTGTGTGTATGTGTGCATGTGTATGTGCCTGAGGCAAGATTATGAGGACACACTCCCTGTGTCTAGAGAGTTACCAGGAGAGAAAGCAGGGTGAAAGGAATGTACATAAAATACAGCCCAAGGCAGGGTGTCAGCAGGGAGGGTGGGTGCTGCGACCTGCATGGTAGGTCAAAAGAGTCCCCAAGAGGAGGCTACAGGAGCCTGAAGAAAGACAGACAACTTACATCTAGAAAAGCGGGGGCCTGGTGGGACACTTCTCTCCTTCTTTGAGACAGTGACCCCGAGCTTGATTCCGTGATTTATTTTATAGGGCTGGCATGCAATGAGGTAATGCAAATAAAACAAAGGAAGAATGCAGGCATTCAACTCTACTGCTGTTATCAGGAGAGCAACATTGAAGGTCGAGGCTCAGTTGCTTTTTGCTGTTTATCTGCTTCTTGCTCTGTTGCCTGTGAGAACTTCTGTCTTGGGAAACTTTGCACAAGCAGCCAGAAAGCAGTTCACTCCCTACAGGTGGGCAAAGATTCCAGGTCCTCCTAGGAGTGAAGCAAAGAGAAGGATGGTAGACAGCTTTCATGGGGGAAAGGCTACAGTCAAGGACACGGCAGCGGGTGAAGGCAGGAGGTTCTGGGGTGTCTAAAGAGGCAGGAGCTCTGGGTCTGAGAGTTGTCGGGGGAAGTGATCTGGCAGCAGCTGCTGGAAGAAGCATAGCCTGGGGACTAGGAGATGTGTGGGAGACACACAGGGCAGCCCAGTCAGCTGGGGTCACCGGAGAGGAGGGAACAGGATTGGGTGGTCATGGGCAGGGTGGGCTGTGTGGGAGAAAGTGGGATTGGGAGAGAAGGTGCCTGGGGACCTTAATAGGGCTTTTCCCAGAAGCAGGGCAGTTGGGAGAAAGGAGGAAGGGTTTGAGTTTGACAGGAGAGGTATCCATTCTGCAGATGTCTGGTTTGCTACTGACATGCACCTTGTTCTTGGTTGGAGAGGGGACCAAGAGAGTAGGGAAACTTCCTTAGGTGCCATCAGCTAGAGGGTGACAGTGGTGGAAGGTGAGGGTAGGGGAACCTCCACCATGAACTTCTTTTCTTAATGGCTTGACTTTGATTTATTGTAAAAGTCATGTCAGCATCCTATCAATGAATGGAGATTAATTCCTGTCTCTTTACTTAACATTCTAACCCGTGTTAACCTGCTCTTTCTTCTGACATTTTCTAAGATCAATGAAGTTCCAAACTTTCTCTGGTGTTAATGAGGATTTCAAAGGTTTTTTGAAATAAGGGTGCATTGCAATATTCCTGTTCCCTCAGCCTGCATCACAATTTAAATAGAATTGTGTAATAACACTGCATTGTATTTTGTTTGTCCATGATTGGGGATGATTTTACCTACTCTGCTGTCCTTTAATAAATGCCACAGGTCCGCCCAAGGTCATAGAAGTCATATGGAATGCTCTAGGCCTGCCCCTGCTTAATGAGAAGCTATGCAGAGGTCAGGAACCCCCAAGCTCTACTGTTCTTTCCTGAATGTGTCAGATGGGGTGGCATATGGTCTCTGTCATGAACTTGCCCCTTCTGCTCGGAGATGCTGGTCATCTAGTATGGGATAGGAAGAGATACTTCAAGAATACTCTCCTCTGCTTCCCTCTTAAAAGAGAAGCACTAGTTTTGGGGCCTATGTAAAGTTTCATTTTGGGGGCAAATGTTCCACAGTGTGCTGTGCTCTGACATCTGATTCTCTCCTTCCCAGTGAGGGCATGTGCATGGGGGTGGGTGGTGTGTAGGCAGATGTTACCTGTGCGACTTCTACCCCTTTCACCAGCCATAGAGGAGACTTCAGTGGAGATGGCAGGGCCTCTAAAATCCTCCCCTTGAAGTATTGGGTCCTGCTGGAGGATGTCAGCCCGAAGAGCTGGTGGACTTGCAGCACGTGGAATGAGCGGAGGTAAATGACTATGTGTTAGGCCCCAATATGGGGATGTTTGTTTTGCAGCATAACTTATCCTATCCTGCTATTAACACAGGTCAAAACCACTTTGCTGGGCAAGGGCTTTTCCAGCTCTGCTCCTGCTCACCCTCAAGCTCGTTCCCACACACAGGTGCCACTAGTCTTTGGTTGCAGATTGACAGACCAGGGCTGGCAGGTCTGAGCAGAGGGAGTTGAACCAAGAACCAGGGTGTCATGCAAGGCCTGGTGGATAATGGGATCAGCCCCAGTCCCGGCTAGATCTCTGAAGGAGGAGTGAATGGAGGTATGGGCCTTGTAGCCTGGCAAGTAGATAGACAAGTAGACAGCAGCCCTGCACTAGAATACAGAGGAGAGTCTCCCTTCCACAGGTACTGAGTAAGGTCCTGTGAATTTAGTTGTCCAAAGTCCTGGCCCTGGCAGATGGGTACTTCCTCTGAGAACAAAATTCTAAGGACTGGAATTCACATGGCATTTCCTGTGGATTAGATACTTTACATGAGTCATCTCCATTTGTCACCACATCCCTGCAAAGCAGGGAAATTATTCCTATTTTGTTCATAAGAGAAATGCAGGTGGGGAAGTTGGCATAATTCAGTTTGTTAATCAAGAAACTGAAGCCCGGTCTAGTTAGAACAAAGAAAAGGCATTTATTGGTGGTTTTAGAAGTGCAACCCTCAAGACACAGACCCAAGAAGGCCTTGGATTGCATTTTGTGCTACAGGGGAGGGAAAGGACTGACAGGCACAGAGAAAAGGCGGAGTAGTTCTCACTCAGGTCCGCCACATAAATGAGACTAGAAGTTAGTCAAGTTCTGACTTGGTGTTAAACTATGCAAGTTGAGTGAGGGTTTGCTGAATGGTAACTGGGGGTCAGTGGTAGCTGACTTGACTTCAGTATCTTCCCAGAGGGGAACAATAGTGGGCATCCCTGAACACATGAGTAGGTCTGTGATGTGCCTGGGGCGAACCCTTCACAATCTCTCGCCTCCCCACTCTTGTTTTGGTTTAACCCATACTAGGATAGCTCCATTTTTCTCTTTTTTACATTTTTTTGTCAGTTTAATGTGGGTCTGATGCCAAGGCCTCTTTCCTTTCTGATACACAAACCTGCTTCTCTAAGAACAGACTCCCAGACAAGTCTGGAGGTCTGTGGGCAGCAAATGGGACTGATCGTGAATCAGCTTGGTGTCTGACTGAGGGGTTTTGAACTCTGAAACCTTTCCCTTCTTGGGCTTCCCCATATGGCGGCTTGGGACTGACTCTGAGACTGGGAGGGGCTGCCTTCTTTATCCATTTCCTAGTGACCAGTGGCTTCTATGCAGAGATAGGAGCAGGTGGTTGACTTGTCTTTTGACCCAATGGAAACGTCTTTTGGATGCAGGGTGTCAGCCAAGTCAAATTCCAGTTGTTGGGCTCAAATGCCTGCAATCTTTAGCTCTTGCCCTGTGACCACATACATGTTAGCTCAATGCATTCTCACAGTTTTCATGTGAGATGGGAATTGCAGTCCTGTGTCTACTCAAGGTCACCCTGCTAAGAAATGGTAGAGTTGGGATTTGAACACAAGCTACCTGGCTCAGTCTGTGTTCTGAATGTCAATGCTGTCTGTGTCCTCTGGCAAGAGGCAAGGGTGGCCTAGAGGAATGGAGCTCAGCAGCACTGGATTTTCACATGCGAAGAATAAATTTGGATTATTACCTCACAAGTTAATGCAAAGGAGTCAAAGACCAAAAAGTTAAGTGTATGAAGCTCTTAGAATAAGCATAAACTTTGAGACATTGGATTTGTCAATGACTTCTTAGATACAAAACCAAAGACATAGGCAACAAAAGGAAAATACAGACAAATTGAACTTCATAAAAATTAAAAAAAAACTGTTGATCAAAAGACATTATCAGTAGAGTAAAATGCAGTTTACGTAATTGGAGAAAATATTTGCGAATCCTATAACTGAATAGGGATGAATATTTAGAATATATAGAGAACTCCTAAAATTCAACAACAAAATCAAGCAACCTAATAAGAAAGAGTAAAGGACTTGAATAGATGCATCTCCAAAGAAGGTATATAAATGGTCAAGCACATGAAAAGAGGCTCAGCAACACTAGTCATTAAGGAAATGCAAACCAAAGCCATAATGAAATATCATTCCACAGACATTAGGATGGTCCCTATTAAAAAAAAAAAAATAAAAAGAAAATCAAAGCCTAAACCCCAGAAAATAACAAGTGTGGAAACTGAACCACTGGTGGGGTTGTTAATGGTGCAGTTGCTTTGGAAAATAGTATGGTGCTTCCTAAAAACATTAAATAGAATTACTATGGATCCAGCAATTCAAGTTTTGAGTATAATACCCCAAAGAAATGAAACAAGGGACTAAAAAAATAGCAGCTTTATTCACAATAGCAAATGCAACACAAGTGTTCACTGACTGATAAATGGATAAGCAAAATTGAGCATATACATATTATTCAACCTGAAAAAGGAAGGAAATTCTGACACACATTATAATATTAATGAAGCTTGACATTCTTTTAAATGAAATAAATCAGTCACAAATATACAAATGCTGCATGATTTCACTTCTACAAGGTAGTCAGATTCATATAGTTAGATTCATAGAAAGTTTCTATGGGGAGGAAATGGGGAGGATGACTAGTGAGGGAGGTCATTTTTATATAACTTGAGAGTATTTGATAATATTTTCATCAAGTTAGTTAGAATATTTTGTAGTCCTAAATGACATTTAAGAATATTTTTGTGAAGAATAATTTTATGCAAGTCATAAATCTCTATTTTTGAGACAAAGCAAGAACTTGCAAAATGGTGAGTGCGTGTTGTGTGAGCTTGAGTATATATGTGTTTGTGACTGTGTATGATGGTTTATGTATGTGTGTACATGTGTGAAGGTGTGTGTCTTTAGGTATATATAAAACATATGAAATCAGAATGGGAGGCATTAGCAAAACTACATTTGAATTGCTACAGCTCAATTTTTGTTTTAAGTTTAATTTCATCTTGCAGATAATTTTTGTTTGTGAAGTCTTGCCACCTACTGTTGTGATTTGGCTCAACTCTGGCTTCTGAAAAACAAAAGGCAAAATGAAACAAAACAAAATGTTGCATTACTTAAATGCAAGTTGAATTAGAAAGACTGTTCATCTAATTAAGAAATTAGACATTTATTGAGCTCATACAAGCTGCCAGGAGCTGCATCGGCAGAGGATAGGGGTGCAGGTGACAGGGTATAAATTGACCCCAGAGGGTGAATGATTAGATGGCGTCAATGCATAGCTGAACTCTGCTTTATACTTGTTTTGCAACCAACTCAGTTAAAAGCACTTATTAGCAAATATTATGATACTCACAGTGAGAACTAAGGGAGAGGCGGGCAGTGACAGTTTGCTTGTCCTCTCAACTTCCCGAGTGGTCCAGGAGCAAATCATTCTGGGTCCATGGACCTTCCTCCTTGATATCCTTCTGTGTTCCAGGGCTCTCTTCTCACGCATTGCTAGTGTTTTCCCTTTCTCTTTCAAAGACCTCCCTGTATACATACTACCAGCTAGAAAAAGATGAAATTCTGCCATTTACCACAACTTAGATGGTACATGAGGGGATTATGCCGAGATAAGACAGATGGAGAAAGATAAACACCATATGATCTCACTCATATGTGGTAGGTAAAGAAACAAAAAAATATTAGATTATAAGAATAAAACAGTGATTGGCAGAATGGAAGAGGGGAAGGTGGTGGTAAATGGGTTAACTGTGTGGGGCTGAATTTTGGTGGTGAACATAATGTAGGGTAGACAGGTATTAACTTGCAATGCAGTATACCTGAAGCCTATGTAATGTATAAACCAATGTTACTTCATTAAAAAAAACAACTCTCTTCTGTCTCACTAGTCAAGATTTTTCTAAAAAACTCAGTACCCTGGTTGGTCATTACCCCAAGTTGGGCAATGAAGCAGTTACAGTGTGGTAGATTGAGCCAGACAGACCTGAATTCTAACTTCATCTCTTCTATTTACTGGTTATGTGACTCTCCTGAGAAACTTAACCTCTTAATCTGTAAAGCTGTTTACAGCATGGCTACTGCTGGGGGGTTGTGTTAGGATTAAGTACCCAGCACATGGTTGAACAGCGTAAACTCCATTCTCCATCCACTCATTTGCCATCCTGTCACTTTGTTGAGGTGCTATCTTCTACCTGAATCTAGGGAACAGGCGCTAATAGTGGAAATGTTTGGTGCCTCAGGGGCTGACGAGAGAGATGTGGGGCCTCAGAGTGCTGGACACCTTCATATCATAGCTCACAGGCATTGCACCTTCTGGGTCACATGCAGGACTGGCCTTCAGTGTCCAAACATGTGGATTGTGTCTCAGGCAACATCAATAGGATGAGTCTGAGTCCTGGTGAGAATCCATCAGCTCAGGTTCAGTGAGGGTGGAAGCTGCTGTCTGGCCTTGACTCTGCTGTGAGTCCTCCAGGGAGAGAATACTTGAGTGGCTAGTGTTTTCCTCGGCACCTGGAACTGTGCTTCTCAAACTTGGATATTGTACAAGTGCCTTTTAAAGGGAAACAAAGGTTATCCCTGAAAGCATGGAGGATGTGTCACCACTGTCCTTGAAGTTAATGTGAGCCCTTCCAGTGCTGTGTGCAGAGTTCAGGACAGAGAAAATGTTTTAGGTTTCCAAGGGTAAACATTCAGGGAAAACTCAGGGAGCAAAGTCGTGCAGTTCCATTTCAGCACCAACTTTCTGTCTTCTTGGTGGTCATAAATCTTCCCCTGGAGAGGGGATGTATGACAATCCTCATACAGATTTCTGTTTTTATTCAGATAAAGGAAGCCCCAAGGAGGATTCCTTCTGCATCAGTTGGACCTCCAAATGAAATCGCAGACCCTAATAACAAAATTTTTGTAGCCCACTAAGCATATTACTAATGAGCTTTGGTCCTTCGCTTCCTCCTGTTATGGGTTCACATTCTACCGTTTTCTGTTTCCCCTTGGTAAGTTGTACCCAGTCTCAAAAACAGCTTATATGTCAGACTGACCTGGGATGTTGTTAGTATATGGGTGTCTCGAATTTGGAGAAAACAAGGACTGACTGACTGGCGACCCCTCACATACTGCACACCAGTATCCCTTAGGCCTGGATCCTGAGTTGTTGCTGATACTGAAGCTAGAAATGATCAGATGGCCACCTGTTCAGAAGACGCTCCCTTATCACAGATCTCCCAAGCCCAGACTCCCCCTTAAAAACTGCTTGCTTTTTTATTCGGGGAGGTTGAGGATAGAGACTTAGGTTTCCACTGTCCCATTTTCTGCAGGAAATACATTTCCCTTCTCCCAAGTCTAGTGCTAGATTTTCATTCGGCACCGCGGCACAGGAGCTGGAGGCTCGAAAACACAATGACATTAGGTCAAAATAATCAGGTCAAGTGTCCTGCTGTGGACTCCTTCCTTATTCCACTGAAACTTCGAAATACTTTGTATATTGAAAGTTGAGTAGGTAGCTGGGAGAGATTCAGTTTCAAAACTGTGAGACAAGAGATCAGTAAAGGAGACGAAAGCAGACATGGGAAGAAGCAGACAGAAGGCATCCTGCCCATTTCTCTGCACCTTCTGGAATCAGTCTCTCACCCTGTGGTTGGGCCAATGAATGAGCAGCTGTGTGGTGCTTT
Organism: Solenodon paradoxus; assembly: GCA_004363575.1. Lineage (NCBI taxonomy): Eukaryota > Metazoa > Chordata > Mammalia > Eulipotyphla > Solenodontidae > Solenodon > Solenodon paradoxus. The sequence continues at coordinate 125,530 of RJWH01000410.1, forward strand.
TTTAAAAAATTCATTTTTTGAAGGAATATTACATTGTAATATCAACTAGGATTAAGGTGATAGTAAATCACTATCTGTATATGATACAGTAAATTCACCACTATTTTTTCCCTTCACTGTACAATTAATCCCTTTTACACCTTTGCCCTCCTCCCCTCCTCCATCTCTTCCTGTACCCACTAACAGATTTGGTTTTTTTGAGGGGATGGGGGTGCTAAATCCATGTGACCTTTTAGGTGGCACTCTCTGTACCCTCCTGCAGCCCACAGGAGTCCTGTCAGGTATAGTGGGCAACATGAGGACCTTTGGAGCCCCAGCAGTTTTCAGAGAGGCCATATAGCCTAGAATATTCTCCAGTGTACCCGTAGTGGGTGTAGCTCATCTTTGAAGTGAGAGAGTGAGGTGATTCATGATGTTGTTTTGGAATGCTCTCCTACTGATAGGAATTGCACGAGAGGCTTCAATGCAAATCTGAGAACGACCCTGGTGTGACTGCAATGTCTCCAAAGGTTGTTGAATATGCTATGTAGGGAACATTCAGAAAAGAAAATGGGCTTCCAGGACAGGCCAAGGGGTCACCACTGTCACCTCTGCACCCGTGGGGCTCTGTGCACTTGCTTTCAGGTTGGTGGGCTTGGTTTGGCGCCCAGTTTGTAGCCAGGAATGGGTATAGAACTGAGCAGAGCACAGGCCTTTGTTCCTACCTGCTATCACCCTAACCCCAACCCACAACTGGAGACTGGGGGCTCCTTAAGAAGAAAATAAAATTACAGAAAAGACAAAAACTTCCTTTCACCAAAACACCACCTCCCAAGAATCACCCAAGATAGTGTTTACTGCCCGAACAGCCCACCTGTGCACCTGCACGGTCCCTGGACCTCCTGTAATTCCCAGAGCATCAGGTCCTCAGTGCCCACCACAGGCCTCTGCCCCTTCCTTCCTAATGAGTATTCCTGGCCTGAAAGCATTTCTACCCTCACAGACTCCCTGACTTCTTCATGCACACTCGCTTCTTAAAAGTGCCCTATTCTCTTACAAATTTTTGACAAGATGTGAGAAACATTTTGAAGTCATTTGAGTCTGGATAACTAAGCAGAGCTGGGAAGTTGTTGAGAATTAGGCTTCGGATATATCCAGGCACATCCAGGCATACCCAGACACACCCAGACACACCCAGACACATCCAGGAACATCCAGGCATAACCAGGCACATTCAGACACATCCAGGCACACCCAGACACATCCAGGCATAACCAGGCACAATTAGGCATACCCAGACACCTGGGGAAGGAGCTAAAATAAGCCAGCCAATCACGAAATCCAGGATTGAAAATAGACCAATCATTGCTCAGTTTCTCATCTGATTTGCACCAATCAGAACTCGACTGACTTCCAGTCTGTTTTGCAAAATGAGTCACCAATTGGAACTTGAACTTCTAACTTCAGTTTGCATAGCTGACCAGATTGAGAACCTGCCCACCTTCTCTGTGTGGATGTGTGCCCACCCCACACAGGCAACTAGGAGAACAATTCCAGGCCTTCCTAAGCCTGTGTCTCTTGGGTCGCAGTCCTTATTAAAACCCCAAATAAATGCTTATATTTCCTTCATCCAGGTTCCCTACATCTGGGACAACACTGTTAGGGCAAAGCTGATGTTAAACACAGTCACACTATGGCCTTTTCATGGTGGTTCTCGTTTCTGTTTATGGTTTAGGGGGCAGGCCATTGTGGGGTGCCCTGGGGACTTTCTGGGGCAGATCAGGAGCCCACAGTGCCTGTAGGGGGCCTTTGTCCAGGGGTCTGGAATGACCTTTGGCAGCAGTCCCAGTGCTGGTAGGTGACAGTGGGAACTCAGGCAAGTAGCTCACCAGGTAAGCAGGAGATTCAGCAAAGTTGATAGGCTTGTGACTTCCCTGCTGAGAGGGACACCACCCAGATCACTCTCTTTTCAGTCAGTCTGTGTTTGATCTTTCTGAGAAGGGTTGGAAAGGGCATGGGTCTGCTGGAGAGGTTCTAGATGCTGAGAGGCAAGAGGGCCAGGGAAGGCAGTGTAGCTTTGGGACAGCTGTGCGGTTGTACGCACATTTGCTGTGCTTTGTGACTTGCTCCCAGTGCTGTCCTGGCAGCCTCTGTCCATTTTTTGTGGACGGTGCACAGAAGCAAATCCGCACATGAATCAGGGATCTCGTTCCCGCTGTCTCTTGGTGTTCCACCATGACCTGCACAGGGAAGTGCCCTGGTCATTTGAGTATTGCCTGTGTGGCCTGAAGACCTGGGCTGGTGAGCAGCTGGCAGCAGGTGGTATCTTCCTGGGTTAGGCCTGGCTTCTCCCACAGCCACGTGCAGCCACCTCTTGAGTGTCCAGGCTGCGCTGGGCCACCAAACAGGGAAAGTTTTCTCTGTCAAGTCTAACTTGTAACCTGCATGTCTAAGAAAGCCACAGTCATGTTCAGAGAAAGGCCTTCTGGGACTAATGATCTGTGACACGCTTCCCTTGACCAAAAGGAAGTCATCAAGGGTAGAGCAGTAATCATGATGATGCAGGGATGTGCACTGGATGTTAGCATGGAACACATATGCCTCGGTGTCTAGGACTCTAAGCCTCCTGCTAGACTGCTCTTGTCAGATTATCTGAGCTTCTTCTGCACAATGCTCTTGGTTTAAGGCTAAGGGGAGTACAGACAATCCCACATCATGTTGGAGGGCCTGGATTTGAAGCAAGCGTGCCTCTCTCTCTCCATGACTTCCCTGTCCCAGTTCCCCGGCTTGGTGCTGACCAAGGATGAGTCCAGAAGGAGAGCAGGGAGGGCAGCTGCTGCTTCTCCAGTGGCTCTGGGATATCTCTGAGTGCTTTCTGGAAATAAAGTCCTGCTAGCAAGTGCAGTGCTGGGCTGTGGTTGACACAGGCTGCAGGCATTGGTGCGTGTTGAGATAAACTCTGTCAATATAGACCCTTCAGGAAGCAAAACACCTGCTAAAGCACACCATGTCCAAGAAACCCATAGGTAATGAATGAAAAGTGGTATTTCTGTTGAGAAAAAGAGTGCAAAGGAAAGCACTGTACTTTGGAAAAGAGGGTATCTGACAGGCTAATTGCACCCATGGGAAGAGTCAGTGGTGGGCAGGGTGCTCAGGAAACTGAGCCCTGTGTAAGAGCTGTATCATCAGGGATCAAGGAAAGGCAGGCAGACCTTGTAAAGCCCTTGTATTGCTCACAGCATCAGCTCTGTGCTGGGTTATAACTTGGCCTCAACAAGCTTGTTGAGAGGGCAATGACTGAGGAGAACAGTGGTGGGGGGGCAATGACTCATTCTTACACATTTGACTAATGTTGGTTTCCAAACAATACAAATTGAAGGTCGAGGCAGGAAAGGATGAACCGAGAGGTAGTCTGTGCGTGGCCTGCTGCCCCCTGCTCCCCGCAACCCCAGTGCAGATGAGTCACCTCTTCGTGCTTTGAGTGTCTTATTGTAAAATGAGGGCGATGAAGGCATGTTCTCCAAAGAGTGTCGCAAAAACTAAGATAATTCAGTCAAGCATATAGTACAGTGTGTGGCAAAGAATACAGATGCAGTAGGAGTTGACTAATATACAGATTTTTTCTAATAATAATTGTGATGATAATCAAAAAGGAACAGTCACTTTAGAAATTTGCCTCAGCACATTGCAGTATTAGATGTGTGCTTAGAAAGAGAAATCGACTTACAAAAAGGCTTCAAAAGTGGGTAGGAACATTTGCTTGGAGAGAAACTGTGTTGGCAAGGGCCCACCTCCATCTTAGTCCTACACATACTTATTTGGTTCCTCATTAATGGTGAGAAAAGACTGTTACAATATGTGAAACATTCACTGAAAAGCAGAAGAAATAAATGTTCCCAGATGCCATATGAACCTATGTTTTCAATAGTTTCACATATTTATTTCCTGTCTTTTAAAATATGCTATTTCTTTTGATCAGGTTTCCATATGTGCAGAGTTTAAACAAAGTCAGATTCCTCTACATGGCTCAGTGTGGGCCAGCCCTCCCCGCCCAGTGCCCTTTTCCTTACTCACCTCCTGCAACAGATTGCTTTTCCTTTTGCTAAACTGCACGCTTTGCATCACTACCTCTTACGTTTTCAGGCTTACACACTTGTGAGGAATGGATGTAAGTCCACTGGTGCAAAGCCAGCATGGCAGTGGTGACGGGCTTAAATCAACACTCAGCTTGCCAGGTGCGCCCAACTTCAATTCTGACTACACTGGTAGCCCTGTCCAAGGACATGGCACATGATGCCCAACATCTTCATCTCCTTGAGTCTTTGCTCCCTCATGAGCTGGATGTGGGTGACTGCCACGGAGGACAGCCAGGGCCAGTGGGGTCCCCTCAATCAGAGAGGCTCAGCTTTGGGTTTTAGAGGCAGCAGGCAGCCATGTGCAGGGAGTAAGGAAAGGAAGAGAAGGAAACGCAGGGGCAGGCTGATAAGGCTACAACATCAGTGCAGACAGTACTTATAAGAAAAGAGATATTTTGAGTCCACAAGTAAACTGCAGAAAGTGGGCTCCATTAATCAGCTTAAAGGTCAATGATCTTAGAAAAGAGGAACCTGAGCTAGATGATACGGGCCAGTACCAACCTGCATGCACTCAGGTGCAGAAGGATCAGGGTGCACCTTGTGGTGAACCCTCTTCATTATGCGTTCATCATAATAAATAAAATCAAATCAGCATTGCACTTTCTAACCCCCTGATTTCCCATCAGAGAGAATTTGGGTGCTATGTAAGCTCGGAACCTATCAACTGAGTTACTGGAACTCTCCACCCCTTTCCAGGAAAACTCTGCCCTGAAATGCCCTATGGTGGAACCAAGGGTGTGGAACTCAGCCAGAATTCCATAAAGGTCCAAATCCCTAGAACTCAGGGTCAGCTTCTCTGGGAATGATTCATCCTCTACACCTGAGGGTGTGCTTTCACTTTGTCCACCATTCCAAGCTTACTTTTACTTTGCCACTTTGGCAATAAACTTTATTATTTACTTCTGGGTCTTCATGAAACTGTGACATGCTTGAGTGTCTTGGGGTAAATCTTTTCCCCAAGATCATAAGAACTTGATGAAGGCAAGATCCCTCATGGACCCAACATTGCCCAAACCCAGTGGAGAGCAGATGCATATGTGGTCCTTTCAACACAGCGTCCAGCTCTCTGTATTGTCCCTTGATCCTTACATGCACACAGAGATTTTGACATACATGAAAAGCTATGGGGGCCTGCAAGGGGAGCAGGAAACCTGTCCTGCTGTGCCCGCTTTAGGTTGAGTCACATGGGGCCGAAACTGCTACTTAGCTGGCCTGGGCCATCAAAGGGGCTCTTGGCCTGCTTGGGCAATGCTCTGACCTCAGGCTTTTGTCTGCATTTGGGACTGGGGATACTGGCTCATCAGGGTCTCTGTGAGGACTTGGTGAATTAAGCTATCTGGGAGCATTTTTAGAAACCATGGCCCATTCAGTGAGCATAGCTCCTTGGTGCTGGCGGTGAGGGACGCTGCTCACAGGGAGAAGGCTGCTCATGTAGAGGCCGGAAGGATCTCTAGACTGGGAAACTTGAGAGAGTGGGTCATTTGTCTTGGTGTGGAAATGGTGTGTGCAGCTATGGACCTTGGCATCCTGTGAGTGGGGAGGTACCTATGGAGCCCAGTGTGGAAATGGAGCCTCTTCCCAATAGGGTGGGCATGGTGCCAAGGTGACCAGGACAGAGGGTAGGGTCTAGAGGAAACTGAAGGGGATGGGCCCTTCTTCCTGTGACGTTTGTGCGGCCTCAGTGGGGACAGACACGTCTATCTGTTTCTATGTCTTTTAAGGCGTACCCTACCCCCAGGGTTAGCTCCACTTTCCAAGTCCTTCCAGTGATGTGTGATCCTGGGGACCTGTGAACCATGGGGGAGCCAGGAGAGAAACACTGGTTACACCCTCTTAGGCTGTCCTTTCACTCTGCTTCCCATATCTTTCTTGTTATTAGTGGCAAAGCAGGATGGTGTGATGGGATGTGCTCCTGGCACCTGATGCCAGATGCTGGATAACCTCAAACTGGGCCTGAGGCAGCTGTTGCAAAGAAGGATTGTTTTTGTCTGCTATGACCTGTAGGCCGTGTTCTGACCAGGTCACCTCCCGTGGGGAGCAGGGGTGTCAGGAAAAGGACAACTATGCCACCACTTTCTATGCATTAAAAATGACATCTCTGCTTTAAGCTGAGCAAGCTGAGCTCCAGAGAGATTCTGCACTGACAGTTAGATAGTCATGGGTAGGGCTGGGATTGGACCTGTGTCTTCCTTGTTTTACTTTGAGCTGGGGTGTCTGTCACCTCCTGCGAAGGGAAAAGACTCCTATGTGTACTCACATTTACAGGTCATCTGTAAACTCAGATTGGGCTGAGTAGCATCCTCCCAATGTCCACCTGGAATCTCAGAACCCCAGAGTGTGACCACAGAAGGTCACATCTGGGAGGCACAGTGGGTGTGATTAGATGGGGTCAAGAGGGGTGGACCTTAATCCAGCATGACTACTGTCCTTGTGAGAAGAGACCCAGAGACAGACTGGGCAGAGGAAGAGGCCATGTGATGGAGGATGACGGGAATGAGCACCATGGTCCAGGTCCTGGGATCACCAGAAGCTGAGAGAGGCAAGGAAATACTTCCTAGCCCTCCAAGGGAGCGCGACCCTGGCGACACTTTGGTCTTGGACCTGTGACCTCAGGCCTCCAAGGGAGCACATTCTCTTAGTCTAAGTCATGTCCATCTGGGCAACCCTGGGAACCAACAGAAGCTCAGATGTGAGTCTACTTGGATGTGTGTGACCCAGTCAGAACATAGGTCTGGGGTCACAGATGGAAATTTTCCTCCCCTACAGCATCTGCTTTGGGTGGCCCCAAGTTTAGATTCTGTGTGGTTGCCTTTCTACCTGGCAGGGAGGGTTGAATCTCACCTCAGTACCCCTTCCCAAGCAGGAAGAGATTTCCTGGGCCCAGGGGTAGGGGCTTGGAGCACCACCCAGTGTGGCCTTGTGAGGCCGATCCACATGCAGCTAGCTGGGGGTTCTCCCAGCAGGTCGGGGTGCCTCCAACAGAGACAGGGGAGTCAGACAGCAAGCAGCATCCAGTCTGTGCCTGGAGCCCTCACGGAAGGACCCTAGCCCACTGGAGTCTCTCACACAGAACCTAGGCCAGAATGTCACCAGATCACCAGTCTTGCAATTTAAACTCTGAGGATACCGCTGCATTGAAGGGTTTCCCATGTCCTCGTGGGCCTGCTGGAGCCCACAATTCTGTTCTGATCAGATATCTGGCAGAGTGTCCCAGTCTGGCTGCTCTGATGGTGTCTATGACAAAGGGCTTGGGGACAACACTCAGGAGCTTCAGTGCCTTCTCATCAGTGTGCTCAGGCACATGACGCCTTCTGATCTTGCTGTTGAAGGGCATCTTCCAGACCTGCCCACTGCAAAGGTACCCAGTCTCCGTTCCTATGCTGTGTGTTTGGAAGCCAGTCACTCTGCCTGGCTCACCCTCAGCGAGAAGGTAGTAAGTTTCTGCATATATTACTGAGTTCCATTTAAAATTGCACCCCGACTCCCATTGCCAGTCAGCTTGTTTCATTTACCCCAGCACTTAGTGTGCATGGGGTGCAGCATAGTTCCCCTGTTTGTCCCAGTAGGGCGTCAGCTACAGCAGGTAGGGGTTTGGAGTGGAACGGGAAGCAGAGGGAGACTCGGAATGGAAGTATGTGTGCGTGCATGCGTGCATGTGGTGCTAATCTGAAGTCTGATAGTTGTTGGTTGTGTGAGACAGGGAACAGCTGTGAGGTGTTTTGGGGACTGTTGAAAAACTGGGATGAGAGACCTGGCCTTTAGGGATGCTGTGAGTGATAAAAGCAGTCAGGAAAGTGTTTCAAACCAAGTGGGTGTCTGATATATTTTTACAGGATTTTTTTGGTTTAGGGCAAAGCTGATCTAGTATATTTCTCAAAATAGACTGAATCCCCTCGGAGGAAGTCCTCCCTCCCTCCCTTCCTCCCTCTGTCCCTTCCTTTCTTCTTTTCTTCCTTCCTTCCTCTACCCACCCCTGCCCCACCAAGCATGGCTCCCTGAGTTCTTCAACTTGGTGTCAGAAACTCAAGGCCTGTGGTGTTCACAGGTTGATTCTGGCTCATGAGGGTATGGAGATTGATCAGACCTTCTCATGAGACCCCACTGTTCAACTCCCAGGAGGGGCTTGTCAGATAGAGTCATTATTAAAAAGTAAATTGCATAAGCCTGCAATGAAATAAGGCATATTCAAATGAAGGTAATAAGTACTCCAAAGTCATCACTTTTTAGCTATTGGCTAATTTCCATTATCAATGCTCTTAAGGTTAAGCTAACTGACTGTCAATCTGGGGGAAGACTGTGTAACAAGGCTAAGGCATCTCTCACTGCATTCAGATATCATGTTGTTAGCTCAAAACTGGTCATGGTGGGAGTATTTGTACCACAGAAATAAACAAACATTACATATTAGGACTTGTAATTTTTGGAAAGCCAACTCTAAATCAACGCTATCACCATGGCTCACTTCAAAACTACCCATCAGTATTTCTTACTGGGCTTGGATTTTCTCTCCTTTTGAAAAGTTCCCCAGGAGATACTGTTTAGCCAGTGGGCAGAGTCTGCAGAGTGGGTTTGGAAAATGCTGAGTTTTCACCATTGTAGGGCTGGGATTTCTGCCAACTGGTGTCTAGTTGGTGCTTGAATGCCCTCAAAGACAGGGGGCTCACTACTAGAAAGCAGTCACCAGAAGACACAAACCAGCCCTCTATGCACAGAGTTCTGGCACCTCCTTACTGGCATGTCTGATAGCATCTCCACAGAAGGGGCCCAGCCAGTTCTGTTCCAACTCTTCCAGTTCAGCGAATAGGACCACTGCAGGCCACTCCTTATTGTTCCCATTCTGTGGGCATTTCTACAGGCCACATCCTTCTCAGAGAAGAGCCCTCAGTTCTCAGAGACACATGCATTTTCTCTTCTCCAGGCTGACGCAGCTGTGGCTCCAAGCCCAGCCCAGCCCACGCTCTGCTAGGTCCTGACAACACCGGCCGCTCGCCTACCAGTCCTTGCAGTTTGTTGAGACTCACATCTGCTGAGTCTGTCAACCAACCTTCTATTCTTAGTTATAGCCCCACTTACCCCAGTAACATCCATAAAGGTATTTTATAGGATAAGACCTTAATATGTCAACTTCCCTTGACACATTCATAAAGAATTTGATTAATGAATTTTCACGCATATTTATTGGGGAGACGTACTCCTCTGATAGCAATAGTCTCTTTTTGAGAGGATGAAATTTAGCAAAAAACAAATAAACCAGCTAAAATTTTCTCAACTACCTACCAATTCAGAATGGGCTTTTTTAAAAAACATTGTTCAACTTTATGTACAAAATCATTTGATTTCAAATAAACAGTTAATGTGAAAACAAACATTATTATTATTTTTTAAAGGAATGGTACAGGCAGGAATGAAAGTGATTAGGCAGGCAGGAAGAAACATTTCTATTTATTTTTATTTTGGTTGTTCAACTTGGCTGCTGCTCCCCACACACTCTACCCTGGTTCAGGATATGAACCTGGGTCCTTGGGATGTATTTGGACTGCAACTGGCTGGAGGTGGGGGATCTAACTTCTATTCCAGCTTGGTGTGCCTAAAACAAACATTCTTTTAAACAGACTTTTTTTTTTTTTTACATCTATTGTACCACCCAAATGGTGTACATCTTACATGATTTCTTTAACAACTTTCTTTAAGGGTACATATGGAAAACATTTTTTTAAATAAATAGAAACAAGGGGATTTTTTTCAGCTTTCACTATAAAATGGCATAAAAAGTTTTCTTAGCCAACATAATTTCATCACTATTTGAGGGAGGGAATCACCAACTTTCTATGCAAATAACACTAGCCTTCTTTAAGCATTAAGATAATAATTGCTTAAGAAATGATATAAGCAATGATTCTATACCTACATCTCCATATATATGCATACATATTTACATGTATATGTATATACTTATATACATATACATACATATATATATGAAGCTTTAGCAAATTAAAACCCAAGAGAAATGCTAGATCCACTATCCAGAGGCATGATCACAAGTACTATAACTCATCATTTGGAAAGCTTACAGTCAAGAGTCTGTAATGAAAGTTTTCCTTTTTCTTATTTTTTACACACAAAAAAATGACTAAGAACTTAATACTGGACGACATATCAAATCCATACTATCAGTTAAATAACCTCACAGTTAAACGCATCTTAGAGACCAGTCAGAATGAGATCTTAAATAATTTCTTTTTCTTTTTTTAAAGAAAGATACAAGCAGGAATGAAGATGAGTAGGCAGGCAGATAGGAAGAGAAAGGAGGCAGAAGAATCTTTATTTTTATTTTATTTTAGTTGTTCACACTGGTTGTTTCCCCCTGGACCTGGATCTCAAACCCAGGAGTATGTGGTTGCGGAAGAGATTGACCTATTTTGCTTCACCAGGGTGTGCTGATAACAATTTCATAATGAGGACTTTTTTTTATTATTCCAGATTATGTGTAATATTTCTCTCAATTTAATTCCTCCATCTGACTTGTACGTCCAAGGTAGAGACTTCATTATACATAAAATTATACCATGTTATAATTCTACTCCAGTAAAAATATGTCCCTTCTCATTGGCCAATAGCTATTCCTCTGGACACGACTACAGTTAACATAGTAATTTTCAAAAATTAAAATAAAGCATTGGTGAAATGAAATAATGGCTCTGCAATGTCCTACAACCTTAACTCACTGACTGTCAATGAAAAGGTTTTGGGTTAGTAACTGGTGGGTCGAGTGAGGTGTCTGTCTTCTTGGGGAGGCCAGTCCAGTGCTTGCTGTTTGAAATGCTTCTTGAAGTGAGTGCGCAGAATCTCTATTTGGTTCCATTAACCTCTTTTCCTCTTCTTATGAACTAACAGACTCAGCTGAGAAGTGTCCAGTCTTTTAATAAAAAACACTTTTGATATAATCACACTTATATAGACTGTTTAAAAAGACAAAAAAATTAGTAATATTTGAATGAATTTGAAAGATGAAATATTTTGTTCTTATATATGAAATTTTTATTTCAACATGAAAACCATTGTGTAGCTGATATATATACAACATTGATAAAAATAAGGCAAAAGCCACAAAAGTTATGGGAAAATATTAAATGTTTTGATTACATAAAAATAATTTTAAAAATTCCTGTCATAAAAGACACCACAAGGTTATAGACATAAAAAAACTGGGAGAAAAATGTTTTATATATATATAATTTATATTTTATATATCATATAAAGCATTAATACCAGACTACAAAAAGGTCTAAAATCATTTAAAAAGACTAATGGTTTACGATATGACCAGGCTGTTCACAGTAGAGAAAGCTCACTGGCCAAGGTAAATACCACCCATAATTGGGGAAATCCAAACTAAATCAGTCATGAGATAAGACTCTCCACCTCTTAGGCTGGCAAACATGAAAATGTGTGATGTTCTCAGATGTTAGCAGGTGTGGGAAAACAGCTGGTTGATCTGGGGAGAATGCATCAGTACTTCTATTTTGAGAACAATCGAATGTGCTTATTGAAACAAAATTTATGCACATACTTTGATGCTGCAATTCTACTTCCATGTCCGCTCTAGAAGAAGCCATGTGAGCTGGGTTTTCGGAAAATGCTCATTGCGGCATTGTTTATTGGAGTGGGGAACAGCAGCCTGGTGGGTGAATGGATACCAGGGTTGATGGGGGCTGTCATTTTCTGTTATTTGCTTTTGTAATGCATTCAAGTAGGGATTAAAAAATAGCTTGTTAGGTGAGAAAAACAGGTACAGAATAAATGTATTTTTATAAAAAAGTAGGTATGTACATAAGTGTAGTATATACTGGAAAGAAAATTATCAACACATTAGACATGAGATCATAGATCATTTTTAACTTCTTTTGGTTTTCTTCTCTTCATTGTCTACATTCTCTATATTTTTCTACAAAAACATAGGTTGTCTCTGGAATACATTAACATAAAGGACACAATTACCCAGGGGCTGTGAGGACCTGGCTTGGTCTTAGAACCCATGAGACTCGGGGGTGGCAGAGCTCTGAGCAGATCTCATGTCTGGTCCATAAGGAAAGGCAGGGGCCCAAGATAGTGCTCAAGGGTTTGGGCACCAGTGGATCCATCCCAGCATCCCTGCCTGGAGGAGCCTATGTCTCCTGAGATCAGGCCCTTGCCCTCACTCTTCCATTATGAGCCAAGGGACTGGGAGGGGACTATGTGCCTGTGTGTGTAACATGGGTCCCTCCAGGTCTGCTAAGGTCCATTCCCTCTAACTTTCCACAGAGTTTGGTGGGGTCTTAGAAACAGCAAAGGCAAATGCCTTATTCAGAGCGAACATTCCTGAGATGACAAGGACCCAGGCAGAGGCTGCAGGGCATTGGGCTTCCGAACAACTGACTATGTTCAACCTGAAATCTGACAGCCTCTGTGGGCAGATTTGGTTGAGGAATGGAGATCAGAAACTTCTTCTAAGACACTGATGAAAGAATGCATTCTTTTAGGTACTGAACTGAAGTATAGTGAGCATTATGATGTCAGAAGAGAGGCTGAGACCCCGAGTTCCTAGAGACCTCAGACAGGCTGTTAGAAAGACTGGTGCTGGGCATGGCATGCTGTTGTTTTCAAGACCAAGGAGGTCTTTTCACCATTTTAAAGTACAGTTTATTGGCACTGAGATGTTATTGTTGTGCAATCATTGCCATCATTCATCTCTGTACCTTTGTATCTTTCCAAATGAAAACTCTTTCCCATTAAACAATGCCTCCCCAATCCCGTTCTCCAGTGTCATCCACTTTGTAAAATTGCTAACACTTTGCTTTCTTTTTTTATTTTCATTTTTTAGTACATTTATTTTTAAAGTTTTATCTTTTTGAGTATATATATTTAGGGTGCACCCTGATGGCTTAGTGGTTAAATTCATGGCCTCCAGCCAGTGTGGTGCATCATAAGGACCTGGATTTGAGACCCCCATCTGGGGGAACAATCAAGATGAATAATTAAATTAAATTAAATAAGTGCTTCTTCTGCTTCCTTCTTTCTTCCGGACTGCCTGGTTACTCACCTTTATTCCTGCCCATGGCTTTCTTTTAATGTATACATTTAACATTGGAAGCTATCGGCAATGTATTTAAAGTCAGGAAAAACAGGAGGAATGGGAATGTGTCAGTTAGAATGCTGAACACCACAGAAAGGAGCGCTTTCCTTGAGTGGGTTGAATACCACGGCAGCATCCTGTCCTCAGCTGAGTGTGTATTGGCACGGGCTGGCTGGGTCCCTGAACCAGGCTGACTACAGAAGTAGGTATAATTAAGACCACATGCAACACAATAGCTCCTTTTTTCACCCAGAGGGTCTGCTTCCTCACAACAAACATTTCTGATTTAGAAGATAAATAAGGTTTGCAGTTAGAAGAAAATTAGTGGAAACAGAAGTTTGGCTTTTGCCCAAACCAGCCTAAGGCAGGAACTTGGCTCGTGCCATGCTGTGCCAGTGTCTTCTGTGTCACCTTGGGCAGCCCTGAGAGCACCACTACTAGGACTCTTTAGTTATTGACTCCTAATAGAATTGATCACTTTTCTGGCCCATATTTATTTGAAAAAATAAAAGGTGCAAACTTCTCCCCCTATTCCAGGTGGGGAGGAGTGTGAGTGAGGGAGGCAGGTACTTTCATGAACAGACTGGATGACTGAAATTCAGATTTGCCACCACAACTGGGTGGTCCGTGAGTGAACCCCTGTCCTCAAAGCTATAGTTTCACTTCTCTTGATTGAGGGTAAAGTGGGCAGCATTCAGCACACATTCAATACTTAATCATAGTGGAGTAACAGAAGAAGAGTAATGGTGTGTGAACAGAAACTGTGAGTCCCCATCCAAGTCCCTTCTGCTCTGGGTGGCAGTGAGAATTCTCTGTACACAGGTAGGCAATCACCACAGATGTTTCTGATCCCCTACATGTCATGAGCTTCCAAGGATCTTGCATGGCCTGGGCTTTTGAATTCCATCATCTTTTGCTCAGAATTTTGAAATAACTTCATGAGTGGTGACTTGTCAGGCCTTCTTTTGAGGGCTGGTCAACTTTATGGTGACATCAGGAGAATGCTTGAAGGAGGCAGTGCTGACCACAAGTTCAGAACCCATTTTGCTCATGTGTCTACACTGACCCTCTTTGATAGAGGTGGGCTTATCTGGTGTTTTATTCAAGGGAAACCTCTGTAACAGGGCAAGAAGACCCTTAAGAGATTGCACCCTACTGGCCCACGTGGGGTCTGGTGTGACCTCTATTTGCTGTCTTCCTACTTTGAATCAATTTCCCACTTCCTTGCTTGGGTGCCTGAGTTCACCTTCCACAGGGATTTGGTTCTTGCCCCCACAGTACTGAATTGTTCTGCTTGTCTGGCAGATTAAATACTTAGGTGTCTAACTATCAACTTGAGATTCCAGACCCCTATTTTTCGAATTAAATAAACATAAGTATAAATGAGTCTCCATCCCAACACATGCTGCTGAGACTTCTTACTAATGTCTTTTTCCTGAATGTTTGCTCTACTGGGGAAATGTCCCTAGTCAAACATGATCAATCCAGAACCGGTCGTCATAGTGCCTCAGGTTGGAACTGAAGTTCACTTGACCATGTCACACGGACATGTTGGTGTTAGTGCTGCTGTGGCTTCTGTGGATGCTCTCTCTGCACTTAGCATCCTGGGATATTAGTGGGCAAGGGTGTTGTGCTGGAGAAGGGCCTGAGAGGAGAGACACGATGTGTGCTAGTTCCCATTCCCTTCTCTAGGCTCTGGAACAGCAGCCTTGGGTAAGATGGTTGTCATCGTCTCCTCAATCCCCAGTGGTACTACGGTTCCTATCAAGGGATTAGCCAGTGGGATATTTTAATTATTTAAAAAATACTAGTGTTAAGGGAAAGAGCTTCCTAATAGAGGTTCTCCAAGACACTGCCTTGTGAACTGACTGTCGTGTCACAGGGGACAGAGCAGGAGGGAGCAGGAATTGTTCCCTTCACAGACACTGAGAGATTGTGGCTCCCAGCTCTGATCATGGGATTGCCTCTCCTCCTCACTCGGGTGCAGGCACTGGGTTTCTTTGTCTGACGTCCAATGATCTAACTTGGGTGCTGTTTCCACATTGATCCTTTTGTTAAAATATACCCACCATGTGCTTTGGGGTTGGACAGGAGCAGGTAAAAAACAGGCCAGATATCCACTGAGAGGACTGGGAAACATGGGGGCTTTGCAGGCTGTGGGGCTGGGGTTCCTGGGGCCTCCACTCAGTGCAACCATACGGGCCACTGAGATCCCCTCACACTAAAAACTCAACCCCACATGTTAAAATACCAGGGGTATTTTATAATTTATATTCATAACATTGAACTATTATATTATCTGAACTATTATATTATCTGAATAATAGAATATTCAGCCAAATAAAAAGATACAAGTAAAGATGCAAGAAACAATGTATTAAATGATTTCTATTTCTTTTAAAAATTGTGGACATGAAATAAAAAAAGTCATTTTTCTTTACTGAAAAGTATTAGATTCTTGCTCATGTGATTGAACATGCTGATTTTATAGACCTTGACTGAGGCATTTCAGTACAATGGTACAGGTTTCTTGGAGTCCAGCTGTATGCATAGCTGGCTGGGGAGGACCCCTCTCAACATATGAGGCTCTAGGGGAATCAGTGAGTGACCCAAATCAGAGCCCTCATATCTTTGATCCCATTCACTGATGCTGCAAAGGCTTGTGCTGAAATAGAGTTTCCAAATTTCCACCTATTACTGACATTAAAGAATTTTCCTTGATGTGTCCTGGTAGAGTGGTGGTTGCGTGTACTCGACATACATCCCAAGGTCCCAGATTCGTATCCTGTGGCAGGGTTGGGAGAATAACTAAATGAAATAAATAAAGTACTTCTTCCTCTTCTTTCCTCCTGCCTGCTTCTGTTCATCTTCATCGCTGACTGTACCTTTCCTTTAAAAAAATACTGTTTTCTTATAAGGCATGACATTTATATTTTTGAACAAATAGCTGCAAACCCACCCAAATGCTGGATGATTTAAAATGACTAGAAAAGTCTATTTGCAAGTTCTTTCAGTGTCTATGATAGTTTTTTAGAAGTGACACGTTTATATTGTTTCTGGTGACAAAATTGTGTAAAGGTGGAAAAAAGTTCCATATTTTCAGTCACCCCATTGGATGGGTTTCCTGGAGAAGCAGTTCGTTTCTCACCCAGTGTTAAACATCACCTTTACTCGAACAAGTTTAGTGTGCTAGATTGCCTTTGCTGCTCAGCTTTTGTCCACAGGGACAGTTCAGGCAAAGGAGCCTCCCACTACCAAACAGAGGTGGAGTCAGGTACGTAAGAGGTGATAGAGTGTGGCCTCTTCAAGCTTCCCTGTTTCACCTTCAGCTTCGGTCTTTCTCTACTGCAAGACCTTAAGCCCTATGCGGCTCTGTCACATCATGTAAAATGGAAGCAACGTACTCACCTTACAAAGATACATGTTTGGTAGTGGGAGGCAGAATCTTCTTACCCAGAGCTGCCAGAGATAGTCCCAGAATGTCCTGTACATTCCCACTCAGGGTCAAGGTCGCAGGGTCACCCTCCTCTAAGTGCCTGTAATCTGCAAGCACAGGTCACCACCTCGAAGTAGCAGGTAGAGACCTTGAATCAACTCATGTCATCAACCAGGCCCTAAGGATCAATGCACTCTGGTAATTTTAAAGCTCTCTGACTTCATTGCGGATGCAGAATTCCCAAATGACGAAAACCTGCGGAGTTTAAGTTCACAGCCATTCAGTCAACGAGGGCTTCCTGTTTTTAAGTTCAGGAATTTCTTTAAAACATAAACAAATCAAGTTGTTTTGGACCTCGGATAGATATTTCCTAAGAGAATTTTGCACGAAACATAAATAGGTAATATATGGGCTATGTTCAAAATAGACACACTTCAGAGGAAGGGGGCTTAAAAGACACATCCTAAATGGTTGCTGAGTGGAAAAACATCTGGAAAAATAGCTGGGCCTAACTTTCACATTCTATTTTTTTCCAATGGTCAATGAAAGCATCTAAATATAATTTCTAAGGTTGACATATATGGGGTGACCATGTTGAACATTAGTCTCTGCCCTTGTCCTCATGCCCTGCAGAATTTATGTCTGCTGCTGGCAAAACCTGGCATCAGTCCTTCAACCCTGTGAGAGTCTTGGGGAGGGTCACTTCCTAGTTCCCAGATTAGCAGAGAGAGCCTGCAGCTGGTCTCCAATTGTGTTTATCATAGGGAAGCTTCAAGAACAACCAAAGCCACAGTCTCTGCTGCACAGTGGCTGGTGTGACCACAAGGTAATCATCTCAAGACATTTGAGGTCTAGAGTTTGCATCAGATCTGTTTCCTGTTTCTGCAGCAAAGTAACTGGTGGAGCCTGCTGTAATGGAAAAGATTTTATTGGGAGATGTTGGGACTTCTCAAGGAACTCAGAGGAGTTGGGGACCTAGGTTTGGGATCTCCATTTGAGACAACCCCTGACAGATCCCAGTGGATTGGGATCATATACCGGTTTCCAGGGTGTGGTGCCTCCCTGTGGCCAGCTCCCTACTCACTTGAAGGACTCTATGTCCAGGGTGCAATGGTCCAGGCCTGGTTCCAGAAGGTAGTTTGTCTTTCATTGTCAAACTTTAACCATTGGGGACATGCACCAAATATCTCTCACAACCTAAAGGAGTCTAAAACACACCCCTCCTGCCTTCTCTTTTGGGAGAAATATGTATTTGGAATAACAACAGTTAATCTGAGAGTAGCTCATCTTTACTTCACACTGGCTCTGGTCTGAGCACTTTCTGTGTATTATTTCATTTGCAAAGATATCACGTGCCCCTGGCTTCTCTGTCATTACCAACACTCATGGCAAAAGGTGACTCATTAAAAAAACCATCCATGAGGGGACTGGCCTGGCAGCTAGGCTCCACACCTGTGCCCACCCCACTTACCTCCTCTGTGTTGGTTGGAGTTCATCAGCTCCAGTCTACCACACCCAGCACAGAGCCCGGGGCTTTGGGGCTGCAGGGCAACAGGTGAGGTGGGTTAGCACTCTGATGGCTCACAGCACAACCCCCAGTCATTGGCACTTTCAGCACCACACCCAGGAGCCCTGGCCTTTGATGAGCAAGCTCAGGGATGCCTGAAATGTAGCCTTCTGTCTACTGGGGCTGTATTCTGTGGGGGAGGGGTGCGTGGAAACTGCCTGCACAATTTTGGTGTGGCCAGGGATGCTCACCAGGTGCTGTTAGGCAAGCTCTCATCTCACCAGTCGGGGAGATGCACAGAGCAGTCAGCAGGAGATGCTGGACCAGAGGCCTCAACACATTTGCAGGTTTCTGAGGAATGTGAATGTAAGATGTGCACTGGTGAGGTGGTTTGGTTAGTCATCTTCGACTGGCAGAGGCTGCATACATCTCAAAAACCTGGTTTCACATCCCGGGGCTAGGAGAACAACCAAGAGGAACTGCTAAATAAAATAATGTGCCCTTCCTCCTCTCTTTTCCTGCCTGTCTCTGCTAACCTTAATTTCTGTCTATACCTTTCCTTTAGAAAATATTGAAAAAAGCTATGAATGTCTTGGGGTGGGGGGTAACTTTTCTATCATGTGCTGAAAAAATATTTCTGTGAGATTTGTAAATGCTTCCTGGACAAGCACGTGAAGTATATTCCATTTAAACTGCATGATTATGTAATTATATAACTAGGTAAATATAATTACTATGGTACTTTCATATTAATACCCCCAATGCATCACAAAATTTTTGTCTGAGATTCTGCCATGTGACATTGTTGCTCCTCCCATCAAGAGATAAAGAGGATTCTGTCACCTCATTGAATTTGGGCTGGATTTTGACTGGCTTTCATTGATAGATGGTGACTGGAGCTTGGGTCTTGAGCACCTTGAAGTCCAAGACCTACGTGATGTGACAAAACCCGGGCAAGTATGCCAAAGAGGTCATGTGAAGAGAGACTGAGATGCCAGCATCTCATTGACAACTCAACAGTCAGTACCAACTGCCAGCACATGCACTGGCCACAGCAGCCCCGTCAATCCCGTCAGCCCTGTCAGCCCTGTCACTCTCCCAGGGACACAGCTGCAGGCATGAGCCCGACAGCTGGCTAATAGCCAGCTGCAGGGTTGTGAGAAAGAATGAGGGGTTCTGAGTCTGGGGTTGCTTGTGTCACAGAAATAGATAATTGAAACTAACTAGGCTATACAGATTGTCGAAAGAAATTTAACTGGTGATCTGAAATTACCCAAGCACTAAACAAAAAGGAAATGAGAGCGCTTGTGTGCATACAAATTTTACCAGACTTATGAATAGAGTAAGAACTTGCCGTTCAAACTTAAAGTTTAAGGGGGAATGAGGCTTTGAAAAATTGTTGTGATTTTAATAAAATACAGGTTTCCCCCCACAAACTGAAAGTCGAGTATTGTTATTTGATATGATTTAGCAGTTGACTTTTCAGTCAGGGAGTGCCCCCAAATTTTTCCGTATAAATTAATGGTAATAGCATTTAAGGCCCCCAAAGAACTTTAGACTATAGCACATTGGTATGTTCTGCTCTCAGAGAGCAGAGACACTAGCCTAGTCAGGCATCTTTCCCTTTGACTTAGTAGGGGAGTTGGAGTCTCCCTTGATAGCCCCAATTCTGGACCCCATTCAGGCTGAGAGTGCCATCATCAGCTGCTGGGGGTGTGGGCTGCTAGAGTTTCAGTTGCTCCCTCCTGAAAATTGTCCTCTGCTCCTGGGACCTTTCGTAAAGAGCTCTTGGCCGTGGGGTCAGCCCACAGGCACACTGGATAGACATTTTCAAACACTTTGGCCGTGGCTTCCAGGGTGCAGCTCACACTCTGAGCTCTCTGGGGCTTAGGGCCAGAGCTGGACTCCAGGGCCCCTGCTCTCTGCTCAAATTCCCCTGCTCCTGGCCCCAGCTTTCTCCTGAGGGCCCCAGATAAAGCAGCCATGTGTGCACCCCATCTCAGGATCTGTTCCCAGGGAACTCCGCTGAGGCCAAACAGAAAGGAAGTGTGAAAACCTGCTGTTTCCTGACATGCACCGCTTTCCTCCGAGGATAAGTCCACTGGTGGGGTGCTGCTTCTTTAACGCATCCCAGAGAGTATTTCTAATATTTCACTTGTGGAATTTCAGCAGTAATTATAAGGAGATGGGTTATTGTTTTCTTCTTGTGTTTTCTCAGGATTTGGTATCCTATGTGCTGAAAAAAATAATCATGAGACAGTCTCCCTTATTGACACAGAAGATTTAAAATGGTGCTGGAATTACCTGTTACTTGATTTCTAAAGTTTCACCAGATTTTATAGACATGGATATCAATGTGTGTAGGGGGTGATTCAGACCTTTGGAAACATTCCTAGCTGTTCCATGAAGATTTTATCCTTTCAGAAATTATTGTTTTTATGTCAAAACTTTATTTTGTAGATAAGGAAAACTATGAATGCTGTATATATTTCTAGAACAACGTTTATTCTGTTTCATTTACATGGAGCTAAACAAAATGTATCTTAGAAGTATTTCAATGTCCTCCTTTCCTATTGTTAGTTCTTTATTCTCATTTCTAAGTTTGGGTTTTGTGCTCCCTCTTTATTCTCTGCTATGAATAGTTTTACTGTCTTTTAGTCTGTAAAAATACAAGCAACATAAAAAAGTTAAAAAAAAATCACTATATATCTGATCACTATGAAATGAAACCTTCAACAATTAGTGGCCTTCTCTTTATTCATTATTTGTTTATAAGAACATAAATACAACCCACACACATAATACAGTTTCTAGTATGATACTATCTTGGAATATAACCATTTTGACCTCTTGTATTTTTGTATGAATTCAATTTGTTGTTACTAGCTTAGGGTTTTCTCAATCTTATGTGCATTAGTGGTTGCTCTGCAGTATTTGCTTCTCTTACTGCCTAGTATACTGTTGCTTTTAAGCCTTTTAGAAGTGCTGCCTCCTTTTCTATTATATAAAAAGTGCTGGCCAATCAGATGGACACTAGTCCCATGTGGCTATTATGTCTGTGAAGTGTCCCTGAGTATACACTGCCCTGGTGATGTAAAACAAGATAATATTAAAAAATCTCCAAATGTCAAAATAATTATATTTTAGATAAGTTGAGTAAAATTAAGATTATTATGAAATAAATGGCTTGCTGAAAGCAAACTTTTTGAGGCATAGTTATGAAATTTCACTGGAGTCCAAAAGGAGATGAGCTAGGATAGGAGTAAAGCCATGAGGTGGTTCTGACGTGAAAGAATCAAATTCATCTGAAAGTTTCCTGAAAAATGTACTCATGTACAAGGTCGTATTTTGATCTGATCTGGGTTCCCAGAAACGAAAGCTTTGTTCTTCACTCTCAGGGAAGCCTGTGTGCTGGCCTGTCTTTGGCTCTGAAAGCTGCCAGTGGAGGAAGAGTGGGTCCTTAGGAAGAAGGAAAATAGGAGAAGTCATTGCAGGGCCAGTAGCCTGTCTCCTGTAGCTGAGGCTGAGCACCACAGGGGCTTGTGTGCTGCGCCTGCGAGATGAGTGCCACCAGCAGTGAGATCTAACGACTAAGAACATGCACAAGGGTGGGGAAAGCAAACAAAAGGCTGTTTCTGTGGCTTCTAGAACAAACATAATTTTATTAGACGTTTTATGGGCAGCCTCCAATTTTCCACTGGATTATCACATAGTTGAGGGTTTTCTATTTATCCTGACATCTCTGTGGAATGTGATGCCCAAGCCCAAGAGGAAGTTCTGAATGGTGAGAAAGAGCCCTAAGGGATGTCTCCCCACAATAGAGTCAAGTCCAGTGGCCTACACTCAGTCGGGGAGTGGTGGGCATTTAGTGAGCAAGGTGATGGGTCAGATCACACCAGGTATTGGAAGCCACAGAGAAAAGACTGTAATTTATCAAGAATTCAGTAGAATGGATGCAGGGGATGTTCATAAGAGGAATGGTATGATCTAACTTAGGTTCACTACTCTAGAACATTTCGTAATTGTGCACGAGATAACTGAAGGACAGAGATTAAGACATCTAATCACATCACCGTAAAGGGCAGATGGAGGCTCCTACCCCCACCCTGCTTTCATTCCACAAATCCAGCTCAAGGCCAAGCACATGTCTCCCATGCCCTGGCACTCAGGGTGGTGGACACAATGTTATATGGTGAGTCATTTCTCTAGTACCTCTGCAGATATCCCCTGACCCAGCTGAACCTGCACACTGAGGATGAAAAAAAGCAGGTGAATCAGTCCAAAGAGTTTGAAGCACCAGGGCCCAGAGGTTGCCCTTTGTAGGATGGGAGTCTGGCGGCCTGGGCTCAGGTCATCCTTGGCTGTGAGAGCAGAGCACAAGACTCATATCAGTGCTGGCGACCTTCCTGCAGAGCCTTGAAATCTCAGTTTCTTCTGTAGGGAGGAAAGGAAGTGGCAAATAATCATCAAGGGTGTCTGGGGATGACAAAACAGTTCTCTCATGAAAAGAAAATGAAGATTTTGCCCTAAGAGCTGGCTTGCATTTCCAGTCCTCAGGGGCGGAGAGAGAGCTGGGACATGGAGGGAGCCCTGTTCTGCATGGCAGCTCTCAAACTGAGAAGAGCACAAGAATAGCCTGGGGGTCTTGTTAAAATCAGATCCCTGGAAAAGGGTGTGGGATTCTGAGCTCCTGACAGGAGGCTCTTGTCTTCCATACCTCCAAGACCAGAGGGATCTTGGGCGACCAGTTTCTGAGAATGCCACATGTTAGAAGCCTGAGTTTCCTGCGGGATCAGGAATGTGACTGGTGGTGTGGACATAGAGTGACCCAAATTTGAATCCCTACAAAGAAGCAGGAGGGCAGGAGGAAAGGAGGAGCATCTGGCTGATTTTCCTTTTGTAGAATCAGTTGGGGTCAAATAACAGACCTGGACTTAGGTTGGAGAGATTCACTGCAAAGTCTTCTCTAATTTCAGTACCCTGAAATGAGTGTACGGATTTAGGGCCAACATTGACTGGTTAATGTCCTACAGGGCTTTGCAAATGTAATACATGGGATTATTTTCCTACAGGACAGAAATTGTACACATCTATATTAAACACAGCATCTAGTCTCAGATAATTGTAAGCGGCAGATCAAATGCGGGTCCACTCTCCCAGATAACTGACAAACCTGTGGGTGGTTTCACAGAATATTGCCCCAGTATGGTAATAAAAGATCATACTAGCCACTTCTTTTGCCTATTTCTACATTTTAAATACTGTTCTTAACATCTCCAGTAATAAATTATGCTTATTAACTGAACTGGTCAAGCTATATCCAAACTGTACCCTTATTCCAGATAAGCATGACAGTCAGCAGAGCTTTGGGGTTGGTCTTTCTGTACCCACTGATGACACAGTACTTATCTTGTTATTTTGCTGTTTGGGACCATAAGCTTTCCAAAAGGACTTATTTAGTAAATCTTAAAGCATTAAGGAGGTGGGGGGAGGAGCTCGTTGCTATTAACAGTACCCCAAAGAACAAAAATGTCTTCAAAACAAAAATATTTTCCTGGGGGCTGAACAATACAAGATGCCAGTAGCTGCATGTGCTGAGGCTGTGCGGGGAGGGCCTGCCAGTGGAACTATTGTTAGCTCTCCCGGAGCCAGAAGTCCTGTCTGCACAGCAGATGAGCCCCCATTTCCTAAAGCCATTAAGCCCACTTTAATTAGTCTGTTAATAGAAATTGTTGTGAGCCAGTTATTCCTTGTGTGCAATGTTTGCCTCCAATCTTCTCTGTTAATTCAGTTGAACAACATGTAGCAGGAGGAGTTCAGCGATTTTGTTAACAAAAAGAAGCTGACTTATCAATCAGATTTTAACAGCCAGATTGAAAAACAGGAACCGTTTGGTAATCTTTCCAGCACAAATGCGAACAATATGATGTTTGTTCTTGGCAAACCCTTAGGTTTTCTAAACAGTGAAATCACCCATGTTCTTTAGAGAGGCAGGATTTTATTTTGAAATTTATGAGAGACAATGGTGGTCCCCTGAGCTGCACTCAGTGCTTTCCTAGGTTTGGGTCCACAAGTCATCTGCTGCCAGAGGAAGCAAAGTAGAAGCGAGAAGACAGGTGTTTGCTGGGGAAGGTGATAGCGACTTTGAGACAGTGGGCAGGGAGGAGGTGGTGAGGCTTTTAGCTCATCTCTTGTTTTTTCTTCTCACTGTTACACTGTTTTCCCTCCCAGCACTTATCACTGTGCTGTGACATTCAATATAATTTTCTTTTTGTTGTTGCTCCTGTGTGCCAACTGTCTCTCCTCATACCCCAACCCGGCTGGAATGTAAGCTCCACAAGGACAGACAATTTCTATTGTTTTTCTGCTGTTGGTACAACACCTGACCCATAGCAGCACACTATAGATATTTGCCAGACACTAAGAAAGAGAAGAGCCAGGGGACCCCAGCTCCCAGGAGCAGGGAGTCAGAGACAGAAGGACTCTCAAGTCTTGATTCTCTGGGGAAGGACAGAAATCTTAGGAAGGTGACAAAACTTTGGGATTGAGCCAACATCTGGGCTATACTTTGAAGGAGTTGCTTTTATGGATGAGGAAAAATATTTATGTGCAACTCTGAAATAGCCTTGGGCATTCGCTACCAGCACCCCTCCTGGTAGCCTGGCTCTCCCCAGGTATAGCTGAGGGCTCAATCCTGTTGTGCCATTTCATGTCTCAGTTTCTCCCCTCCATTGCCCATGCTAGACAGTGGGGAGTTCCCTGAGCTCCACGCTGCTCATCTGTCACTAGACCTTCACGCCTCCCCCTTCTTCTGGAATAACCTTTCTCTCCTTGTATGCTTTGCGTGAACTCTTGTTCAGCTTTCAAAGTCTAGCTGTAAGTGTCCCTTTTACTACCTCTCCCCATCACTGGCTAACAGTCTTTTCATGGTGCACCTGCATTCTATCCTTATCTGTAACAATGAGAAAAGCTCCCTAAGCAGTGGTGAACCACCCTGCATGCCTTAGCCAACACCTGCTGTGTTAGCCTTGATGTTTGACCCCTGCCAACATCCTCACCAGATAATACACCATCCTCCCTCGACAGAGGAGAAACCAGGGCTCAGGGAGACTGAAAACATATCCATACAGATGACATAGCTTCCACATAGCCCCGTAGGATTTGAAGGTGTGCTGGACCCCAAAGACCATGCTGGCAGGGTGATGCTCAGCTGTTGCCCCAGCTGGCATTCAAAGGAGTTCCATTGCATGTTTTTCCCTCAGATATCCTTGTAGAATGTTAGTTCCCTTAAATTTCACCTCCGGAATCTCTGCTGGACCTCAGAGTGTCCCTCAAATGTGATCATGAATTTGTCTAATCCCATTGGTTGTCATAGTTTTTGGCCATGACTCTGCATCTCCTGTGGCACCTCAGTGTTGGATCCTGGCTGCTGGGCCAGGGTTTCTGTCAGGCATTTCTCATCCAGGCTG
Organism: Solenodon paradoxus; assembly: GCA_004363575.1. Lineage (NCBI taxonomy): Eukaryota > Metazoa > Chordata > Mammalia > Eulipotyphla > Solenodontidae > Solenodon > Solenodon paradoxus. The sequence continues at coordinate 151,172 of RJWH01000410.1, forward strand.
GTGGTCTTGGGTGGATCTCCCATGTGTGTTTCTCCCTGGAAGGGAAAGTCTCATATTGTGTTTATTATATCCTAATATTTTAGATTAAAACAGCCTTTTCCTTGATCATCTCGCTGCTTATTTCCACTAGATGCAAGTGGGGTCATGCTGGATTCACACTGTTGATGCCTCAGAGTACCCCTCTGCCCCCACGGTGGCCGAGGGCTGGCTGCTGGGTGTGCTCATGGCGCAGGAGCCCCGAGCAGTACATCTCTGGGCGCTGGATGGCACCTGGTCTCCACAACATCCTCAGCACACGTTTGTCCAGTGACTAAGTGAGAGTACACACAATGGAATACAGGTCTAACATTGGGGTATGCTTTATTTTTGATGTTCTTTGTTTTTAAGTCTATAAAATAATAATGATGAGATTTTGTGTTGATTATAACTTTTTTTAAAAGAATAGATCATCTCTGAGCTCCCGTCCTATGTAGGTAGTGTTTATAACAAGACCACAGGTGTCCTGTCCACAAATGCAAACCCGCAAACCTGCATTTATTTATCAACTAGAAGCCACCCACCAGGCTCACCCACAGCTGTTGAGGCTGAACCCTGCGATTCTGCACGTGACCTACGCACACAAGTGTCTTGACCACAGTGACACTCACTGCCTTTTACCGTGACCAGGAAGCCGTGCAACCTTCCCTGGGTAGCTGGGCGCTCTTCTCTGTCTCACATGGGTCAGTTTTTATTACCATCCTGACTGACTCTGAGGAAGTAGGCAAGTTGTCTGATGCTCCAACAGTTGTCATTCAAAACGTCCTGTCTTTCTCCACACCCTGGCCCCTGGAAAGCCCCCACAGCTTCCCCACTCTTCTTCCTGCCATTCTGAGTCTATCCTTAGGAAAGGCTCAACATGCAAATCATCTATAACTTCTCAGAGGTCATGACAGCTATCACCAGGTCAAGCTGTTAGAAAGGCAGCCAGAGTCAGGATCAAGCGCAAAAATGCCACCAACAGAGCTGTCAGAGAGTCATGTCACACTGGTTGCAGCCACCTGTATTGTCAGCCCGGATGGATGCATTTTTATCGTGTTAACATTGTCAATAACAGCTGCATTAAATTACTGATATTTGTACAACATCTACTCTTCACAAAGCATTCCGCATCCATTTACTTCTTGACTCATTGCCACACCTATGTGGCATCTGTATTATCTTGCCCTGGGATCAGGGATTCCCTGCCCTAGCACCCTCTCGCCAGCATCCTCCTGTGGAGCAGAAGTAGCCCCAATGTAAGAACATCACATGAGACACAGAAGGCCTGGCCGGACACTAAAATTGCTATCTGACCCCAAGCACATTTTCTTGGGGTTTTGCTTTTTCATTTGAGTGTTAAGCAATTGGATTGAATCAATATTTTTTCACATGGTATCTCAACAGATGAAGGAAATTTCTTAGACTGAAAAAATGAGGAGTGGGCCTGGAAGTCTTTCTATCTGTTCCCTTCTGACTTCCCTATCATCACAGAACCCTCTCTGATATTGCAACCCCCAGCCCCCAGGGCGCCATGTAAACACTTGACCTGATGGTATGTAGGCCTCTGTTCATCCTAACATTCTCTGACTCATTTTGTGACACCATGCTTCCTCCTCTGTGAAAGTAAATAGACTTAAATTCTATTGTCTCTAAGATTACTTGATATTCGTGGTTCAATCCCAGAAGTGCAGGGGTTCTCGACAGCCTGAATGTACTGCCCCTTTCCTGGTCAAAGACCTGAACTTCTCCTGGGAGAAGAAGTTTCCTTCCATGAGACTAAGAGGGTCACATATGTGTGGGTTATCTCTGCCTCCTTTGTGAGTATTGAGACTGCCCACTGTTTCTCCTGGGGAGTTATGCTTCCCACAGCATCGACTTCTATAAAACTTTCCTTTCATGCCAAACTAGTCCCCTTGGGGACCAAGCAGAGATAAGGAGATCCTATTACTTACTTAGCCACACTCTTCCTTTAATTGTCACCAGAGGAAGGAAAGCTCCTTCTAAAATGGCTTCCTTTCTCCCAGGAAATAATTGTTTTTTATTCATAATGTAAACACCCAGGGATAGAATTCTGTTTTGGGGCAAAATGGAATAACAAGGACAGGATTTATACTCCCACTTGAAAAAGGACAAAAACAACAACCAAAAAACTAGGCAAAACATATGAAATGACAGTTTTTCAGGACAGTGGAATCAGGCAATGGAGGACACCAACACTTGAGAGACAGGAAGCAAATCAAGCAAGGCCTATGTTGGCCTAAGCTCATGGCCTTGAGTTTCCAGGTTGTGGTGCAAGGAGGGGAAGACAGTTGGAGCCTGATCTAGTCCCTGACTGAAGATACAGAGATGAGAACTCAGAGAGTGCAAGGAACTAGAATCTACAGGGAAGAGTAAGAGACAGGGGAGGAAGATTGGGAGGCTAGGAGAGAAAGAGTGAGGGAGAGAGAGAGAGAGGGAAAGAAAGAGAGAAAGCATGCACTTAGGAGATGTGCAGAGGGTCCCTCTCAATGTTTAGTACATTATTGATCTGTTTATGAATGAGAAAAAAAGTGCTGGGGAAAGAATTGTCTGAAAAGACTAACTAATACCCAGTGCTTACACAGGAACGGTGTGGAACAGGAATAGTGCCTGTTCTCACCCACAGAATTGGACAGATCATAAAGTTTGCTTACATATTTTCTTTGAGCGAACGGCTATTTGTCATTTGCCCACTTACAAATGATGTGGTTGTTGTTCAGTGTGGGAGTTCTTTATATATTTTGGATATCAATCCCTTATCATATAGATGATTTATAAATATTTCCTCCCATTATGTGTGTTGCTTTTAATTCTGTTGATAGGTCCTCTGGTGCACAAAAGTTTTAAAGATTTATGAAGCCCAAATTGTCTATTTTTCCTTTTGTTGCCTATGCTTTTGGCATCATATCTAAGACATCATTCCGGACCCAATCTTATGAAACTTTTCACTGTAGTTTTTTTTCTGAGTTCTAAAATTTTAGCTCATATTTAGATGGTCAATTCATTTTGAGTTAATTTTTATGTACAGTATCCAAATACTTTTTTTGCACTTGAATATCCAGTTTTCCCAATGTCATTTGTTGAAAGGCTGTCTTTTTCTTCTTGAAAGGCTTTGGTGTACTTGTCAAAAGTCATTTGAATATATAAATATTTATAATATATATGCTGGTTTATGTCTTTACACTAGTACATGCTGTGTTGATTACTGTAGTTGTGTAATATGTTTTGAAACTAGGAGTGAGGCCCTAATTTTGTTCTTAATTATTCTAGCTGTTTTGGTTATTCATGGTTCCTTGAGAATCATAACACTTTTAGATGAGTTAAAAAAAGTTTTAATCAAAAACAGTCATTGGAATTTTGATAGAGATTGCATTGACTTCACATTCTTTGAGTAGTAGTTACATATTAAGCATTAAGTCTTCCAATACATGAGTATGGGATGTGTTTGCATTTATTTAAATCTTTAATTTCTTTCAGTGGTATTTTGTAGTTTTCAGTATACAAGTCTTTCAATTTATTGGTTAAGTTTATTCCTAGGTATTTTTCTTTTTGATCTATAATAAAAATAATTGTTTTCTTAATACACTTTTTGGATTTGTTTTCATTGTTAGTTTACAGAAATGCAACTAATTTTTGCATATTGATTTTGTATTCTGCAAATTTGCTGAATTTATTTTTTGTTATAATTTTCTTGGTGGAATATATAAGGTTTTGTTTGAGATAATTATGCTTTTCCCTTTCCCATTTGTATGGCTTTTATTTGCTTCATTTCTTTCTTCAGTATTGTCTAAGTTGTATTTTTCTAAGAATTTGTGCATTTCCTCTAAGTTTTGTTGATGTAGAGGTTCATAGTACTCTTTATAATACTTAATATTTCTATAAAATTAAAACACCTTTTTAAAATTTCTGATTTTAATTATTTGAGTCTTTCTCTTTTTTCTCTAGTCAAACTAACCTACAGAAGTGTCAGTGGTCAATGTTGTTGACATTTTAGAAGAAATAACCTTGGTTTTATTGATTTTTCTCTATCTTATTTATCTCCTCTCTAATCTTATTTTCTTTCACCTAATATCTTTTAATTTAGTTTGTTCTTTTTCTAATTCCTTGAAGATAAATTTAAGTTGTTGCTCCGAGATCTTCTTTTTTAATGTGTTTATAAGTAGAATGAGCATATATTTTTGAGACAAAAAAGGGACATTGGGATGGCAAAATTGGGACAAGGTTATGTGCTGGCAACTAAGGGAAAGGGCAGGAGTGGAATCCAAGCAGGAGCAGAGCAGCCACACTAGGAACAACTAAGTACTAGGTAATACCCATCGGCAATCACATAGTAATGATATATGGTCCAGCGGGTCTTCATAGGAACAGCCAGGTACAAGGAACTTTGGCACCTTAGACAAAAACCAAATGTGGCACCCCTATAAGACCCACTGTGAATATCCTGTTTAAAACACATGCTTCTTTAACCATCCCAGTGCCAGAAATGCCCAATAACGCCACAGTGTCAGAGATAACCCCCATAATGCTTGTCCGTGGCTAGACCATGCTGTAGTGTTCTGTTCCCTTTGAAGAAACAGGTTGGGAGGGAACCCTGTTTCCCCAAGCCTCCTGTTTTCCTCACAGCGGTTGAGAACAGCAGGAGCAGCCCTGGCCCACTGCATTCAGCACCAGCATAGGGCTGTCTTTAATGTGGGGAGAACTGCTCTTTTTGGCTCACATTTAGACTGACCTGGTTTATTAAAAACAGGGTAAAATTGACATTTGTATTAAAAATATGGGACAATGAGGAAATATGGAAAAACCATGACTGCCCTGTTTAAAATGGTGTGTATTGTCAGTCTAGTTATGTTTCCCTTTCAGTGCTGTCTTTGCTATGAAATGTTTTAGTGTATTTTCATCTTCAGTTGCCTCAAGATATTTTCTGGTTTACATAGCGGTTTCATCTTTGATCCATTGTTTTACGAAGAGTGTGCTGTTTGATTTTCACATATTGTGAATTTTCTAGTTTTCCTTCTGCTACTGATCTCCAGTTTCATTCCATTGTAAAAGACACTTAGTAGGATTTCAATATTTTCTCATTTGTTAAGACTTGCTTTGTGGTTTAAAATATGGTCTATCCTGAAATATGTTCCATGTATACTAGAGAAAAATGCTTTTTCTCTTGTTCTTGGGTGGAGTGTTTGTTTGTGTATGTCTATTAGATCCAATTAGTCTATAGTATTGTTCAAGTTTAGTATTTGCTTATTGATCTTATTGGTCTGGCTGTTCTATCCATTATTGAAAGTGGAATAGTAAAGTCTTCCACTATTATTTTAGAGCTTTCTTATTTCCCCTTTAATTCTATCAGTGTCTTCCCCCCCCCCCTATATATTTAGGCGTTCTGATATTTGTAATTATAAAAATTAAATATATTACTTATTTTAGCAAGTAGAAATATTTTCTTATTATAAAGTGTCCCCTGTCTCTTTTAATAGTTTTGATATGTTTCTATTTTATGTGATACTAGTATAGTTGCTTTGTTCTGTTCTGGTTACTATTTGAATCAAGAGTATAGTTCCTATTTTTCACCTTAACTTATGAATTGTGTTATGGCTAAAGAGTTTATTGTAGGGAGTATAGTGTAGGGAGTAGTGGATTATTATTATTTTTGTATATTCTGCCAATCTGTGTCTTTTGATTATGGAGTCTAATCAGCTGAGAAATAATTTTTTTTGTCATTTTGTTGTTTTCTATATGACTTACTGCTTTTTAGTTTCATTCCCTTCACAAATAAGTATTTTGTGTTTTGTTGTTGTTTTTGTAATGCTATATTTTGATTTCTTTCTAATTTCCTTCTGTGTTTATTTTAGAGCTATTTTCCTTGTGTTTAATAATGGGATTGCATATACTACCCTAATGTTTTAACTATCTGTTTTAAATGGATACTAACTTAATGTCAATCATTTTCTTATTGTTCCACTACTTTATGTTATTAAGTGACTTCTTGGCACATCTTGGTGACTAAGCAGCTAAGTCCACTGCCTTTGGCACAGTCCACACACATCCCAAGGAATGAATTTGAGACATAGAGTCAGGAGAACAACCAAGACAGGCAACTAAATAAATGAATGTTACTTTCTCCTCTCTCTTCCTGTCTGCCTATGTGCCCTTATTCCTGCCTTAACTTGTACTTTTAAAAAATGTCTTTATATAGTCTGTAATTATAGACTTGTAAATATTTTGTGCTTTTGTCTTTTAAGTCCCATAGAAGACTATCAAGTGGAATTACAAACCAAAATTATAATAACACTGACTTTTATATTTGTCCATAAATTTGTCTTTAAATGATAAATTTATAGTTTTGCATGGTTTCAGGTTGCTATTTAATATTCTTTTGTTTCAGTTTGAAAGTCTTCAGCATTTATTTTAGGGAAGGCCTCATGGTAATGAAACTTCCCAGTTTTTGTTGACCTGGAAATGTCTTAATTTCTCCCTCATTTTGAAGGATATTTTTGTCAGATATAGAATGCTAAGTTGATTTTTTTCCTTTTCATCACTTTATATCACCCTACTGTCTTTTGACTTGTAAGTCTTACTGAAGTTCCCTTCAATTTGACAAGTTGCTCTTTGGTTGCCTTTTTTTTTTTTTTTTTTTCAAAGGGAAGGTGCAGGCAAGAATGAAGGATAATAGAGGCAGACAGGACAAGAGAGGAAGAGGACCCTGTTTATTTTCTTTAGCTGCTCATCTTGGTTGTTGTTCCCTTAATCTCAGGCCTTGAAACTGGATCCTTGGGATGTATATTGACTACGCCCAGTAGACTAAACTGCTAGCCCACCAGGGCATGCCTCCTCTAGCTTCTTTTAAGATTTTCTGTCTTTGGATTTTTGAGAATTTTATAAAATGTCTCAATGTGGGCATCTTTAGGTTCATCTATGTATTGGACTTTTTACTATTGGGCAGCTCAAATTAAACAAATCTGGCATCAAGTAAAATAAACTTGGTTGTGCTACAGTAATTCACTCTTTGTGAATTTAAACAAGAAAATGTGATCTCTTCTGCACATTAATGTTCATCACAGGTTGTGTGTGGGGCTCTGCTCACACTGGGATCCAGTAAGGCCTGTCTGGAATATGGCAAGTCATTGCAGAGGAGGGAAGGAGAGCTCTACAGGCATTAAGCAGTCTTAAGATGCTCACTCCTGAAAGTGGCATTTGTTGTTACCATTATGAATAATTATCCAGTATCAGTCCCGTGACCCCGCTTACCCAGACAACTGGAAGGGCCTGTTCTTTTCAAAGTTTACTGGGTGAGTTGCCAGTGGTTTCTGACCATAGATCTACTTTCTGGCCTGTTGTCAGTTGTTTCCATCACTTGGTGATGAGATAGTTGTTCAGACAGGTGAAAACAAGTCTTTCCCTTTGTTCTGGGGTTGAGGTTAACATGAGAAGTATGGGTTTTGAGAAGGTCAATACAGATTCAAGGCACTGTTTGATAAATCTCATACTATTTGGATACATTTTCCCTCATTCAGCTTAATTTTTTTGGTACATATTTCAGATGGGGGAGATAGACAAGGGGAAAACAAACAAAATGAAACACACAGCATTTAGTGAGAGTCTAAGGAGTCTTTTTTAAATGAATTTTTTTCCATTTAAAATGACTAAAAATTTTACATCTCTAAGAAAATGTGGACCTAAAACTTAATGCCACTCTGTTTTAACTAGAAAGTCAAAACAAATGTATATTATACATCATAAATAACAAAAGAGAACAATTCCATTTTTAAAGACTAAGGTAGAGATTGTCTGAATTTCTACGAATTTTGACATATAATCATTGCCCACATCTTTGGTGATCAGTAAAGATATCACACAGAAATTTTTCTGGTGTAGAGTTTGAGTTGTGGTACGAATCCGAGTTATAGAGTATCTATGCTACTTTAGTATTTAGGATCTCACTAAATGCTGTGCCCTGTGCTAGGTGTCAGGAAGAGAGGAGTGAATAAGACACACACAGTTTTGCCCCAAGGAGTTTACAGTCCAGCAGTGGAATAGAAAATTCAATAAAAATACTATAATAAATGGTTAATGAGTAAAAGAGTAAGTGTTCTGATGGGAGAGGTGTCAGTTCCCAACATAATTTCTCTGGTTCTTTACTCTGCTCAGATAAAAATGCATTTTCAGTGCTTTGACATTTTCCCATGGGAGCCATGCTGCTTTTGCACATTCAATGTGTTAAAAAAAAATGAGTTCTCTTCCCTTGTTTCTGACTTGCTGTTCTCTTTGTTTAATAATATCTAATCTGCCTGGTAAAACCAATAAAAACTGCAGCCCTCTGGCCTTTTTCTGGTCTCTCATTCCCTACATTGACCTGTCCCCACAATGTCACTGTCTTAGAACTGTCTTGAAGAATTTAATTTCAGAAAAAAAAAAATCATTTTTAATGGTATATTGTTAATTTAAGTCAAATTCAGCATATTTGATTAAAATGATGATTAAAAAAATCCACTCCCCCTGCAAAAAAAAAAAAAAGAAACACATACACACACGCACACGCACACACACACACACACACACACACACCAATGAAAACAAACATTTAAGCTGGAACCTTCCTCGCATCCATTCTGTTTGCTTTTCTTCTTCCTAGCATGAAGGATGTTCCCCTCGTTCAGGTCATTTAAATGACTCTATTTCCTAAGTTTTAAAAATGAGACTCCTAATAAGAGAGATTTTAAAACAGTTCTTTAAAAAAAAAAAAAAATTTTGGCCTCTTGTCTTTCGTAAATCTTGGCTTTACTCTCAATGCCTTATTTCTTTAGACCTAGCCAGAGAAAATTCCCCTTCCCCCGAGGTATCTGCAAAGTCTGCTGTCTGTGCTGTGAGAGCCAGAGAGAGAGCTGCAGGCCACTGGCTGCCTGGCCCCACCACATCCACCCAGGAGCTGGTGGTGTCGCTCAGAGACGGGGGGCCAGAGACAATAGCTCCTGGCTACTCCCCTGATCAAGTCGTAAATCTCCCTGCACTGGGAAGCAGAATGCACAGTGGCCGCCTGAGGTCTCACTGCCTCCCAGAGGGATGACAGAATTGTGGAGAAAGACTTGGAAGCAAGTGGCATGGAGTCTCTGTATAGTGGTTATGCTGAATCTTTCATGGTTTCCCTAGGAAGACTAATGCCAGTAGGGCCTGATGGGTTTCAAGTAGGGGTGCCCCCAACCCCGAACACAAAGCTACAGGCTGCTGATTGGATACAACTGCTGAGGTGACTTGAAGTGTTTTTGAGTCCTTGTCTCTCGTGGTCACTTAAGGAAGGATTGGGGGCCAAACCTTCTCAGGGCACTTCAAGACTCTCTTTCCACCTCTCACTGGCTGGGACCCGGGAGAACAACCCTTCTTGATAGGTCATCATCCCTAAGCCCTGGCACCTCGTCCCTTAGGTCTCTATACCCTCCACTCCATAGTGACAAGGGATACCTGAGACCACTGCCATACAAGACCACTGCTACCTGAGACTGTGGCCACCTGAGATGACCCCCATCCAGGTCACCCCACCCAGACCATCCCAAATTAGATTACTGTACCCAGGCCACCCCATCTGAGACCACTCCTGCCTGAGACCCCGCCACCTGAGACTATCACCCACTCATTCACCCAAGACTACCATTAACTCATCAGTTGAGATCCGAGCCACCCAAGGCCACCCTATCTGAGACCACTCCCACCTGAGATCACCCACCCATTCATCCAGTCAAGACCACGGTCACCCGAGACCACTCCACTTGAGATCGTCTTCACCCAAGTCTGATGCCTGCCCTGCGAGGGTCTCTCCCTTCCAGAGGCAAACTGCTATTCTGCATTCCCAGACCTGCCTTTATCCTGACATAGACCCCTCAGCTTCCCGCTCACCCACAGAGGTCTCTGTTTCCTTTTTAACTCTGATCACAGGAGGGAGTTGCCGCAATGGTCCCAACACCTTCTTGGGGTCTGGCTCACCTTTGACTTTTGCTCCACCAGTTTCACCCCCTCCCTCTATGAACAAACCTCTCCCTGTATTAGTGCAGACATGCACACAATACATACTCATATTAATGCAGAGACCTCACACACAAGCACACATAAAATATACAAAGTACACTCACCTACATGCACTCACAGATACAGATATGACACACATATGTATTGTATCCCACATAAACTCAGCACACACTCACATCAATATGCAGGCATCATACACAAATACCACCTCTTCACAAACAAACACAGCCTCATATCACATCACACTCTACTTCAATACGCCACATAAACACCCACACCACATACACACCTATACCACACACAGACATGTCACACAAATGACACACATAGATGTCACACACACATCATATCACACACAGACACAACACAGACACCAACACACATAGATACTACACATATACCACACACATGCCACACACAAATGTACACACCATGTACATTCATATACCAGACACACCACTCAAGACACAACCACACATAAACACAACACAGAAATTCAGACACATAGACACACAGTCGCTCACAGAGCACTTGGCAGCTGCCCAAGAAAAAAGGAATGTGTGGGTCCGAATCTAAAGGAGGTTGCATGATCACCATTCGCCTCTAGCTTTCAGAGGAAAGAGGCAGCTGCTGTGACAGCGGTTCTGTTTGCACTCCCAACCCCACCCCGTCCTGGGCATTTCTTGCTACTCCTCTGTTTGTGGGCTTCCCCGCACCCAAGAGCCAGCTCAGTCCAGATGGGCAACTGGAATAGTCAGGATAGCACCCACTTTCCATTTCTTCATGTGTCATTTTGTGTGTCTTCCTCTCCTTTCTCAGCAGGTCTTCTGAGACTGACCCTGCTGTCTTGAGTGGTCACCCTCTCATAGTGCCCTTGCTCCCCTTCCTCCTGAAATCAATGACAACTGCCTCCATGCTTTGTATCCCCCTGTCAGGGTCAGTTTCCTGGGCCCTGGATCATCTGGTGTTGGTCACAGGCTTATGCATACCTTTCAGTGCTGGCTTCTGCCTTGGTGCTACTGGGTCCTGCTCTTATATGGGGGACTTTGGCTCTGTCCCCTGGTTATGGACTGGACTGTGTCCCTCAAGAAAAGATGTGCTGGAATCCTCACTCCTGGTATCTCAGAATGTGACCTTATTTGGAATAGGGCCTTTTCAGAGGTGATAAAGTTAAAACGAAGCTCTTAGGGTGAGCTCTAATCCCTGAAGGGTCCTTATGATCAAGGAGAAATTAGATGCAGAGACAGAAAGACATAGAGGGAGGACAATGTGCTGACACAGGAGAAGAAGCCAGCTGGCCACCAGGTACGAAAATCTGAGTGCTTGCTTATCTACCAGTGTGTCAGGTCAAGTGGGAGTGATCCGAGCACATGTATTCTTCAGTCCTCCACAACCTCATGTACCAGGTGCTTGGAAAAGTCTCTGGGCGATGGTGACTCATATGGTGGCATGTAACTGGCCCTTCAGGTGCTGGCTTGGGCCCTGTGAGAGGCCGTGGAGTGGGGCCTGGGCCTCTGTCTTTCTGGAGGCAAGAGTGGCTGGTGAGGAAATGAGTATAAGACCTAACATGGGCATAACTGTGACCAGGGACCCTAGCTGGTCCTTGCCTTCTCAACTTGTGTGGCCCAGGGCAGCCCTGAAGATCCCTTTGAGAGGAGAAAACTGTTTCCAGGGAGGTCATGTCACTGGTTTCTCTGTTCACTCCCTGTTCAACCTTGCTCAGACTTCCAGAAGCTCTAGGGGCTTCCTGGAAGTGAAGAGAGTGGACTGCAGGTGAGCCAGGCTCAGATTCCAGGTCTCTGCTTCTCAGCTTCCTAACTCACCTGGACAAAGGGGTCAGCTGCTGAGTGCAGGGCCCAGCACCAGCCCTTAAAACAATGTACCACTTTACAAATGTCTATCATACCACAGTGACTTCCCAACATCCAAAGAAAGAGCAAGGGGGTAATGAGGCAGAAAAGAAAACTGGTTGGGTTCCAGAAATTTCAGGGCAATTTGAGCAGTACTTTGGGACAGCATCAGGGGTTAGCCAAGGAAAGTCATTGGAGGAAACATCGGACCCAATGATATCCTCTCACATCCTTTGGCTGGGGGTGCGGAAAGACTCACTCTCTGGTGGTTCTAGTGGGGATCCTGCTTCTAGGAATAAAACTCGAGACACATAAGGGTGGGACAAGGTGCCTACTTGCTGTCCGGCCTCTGAACTCGGAGGTCTGCAGCTTTCCTCCCCAGTGCCAAGCTGGTCCTGGGTGATAACTTCAGGTGGAATCCTGTCTTCTTTTTCCTTCCTTTCTCTTTTCATAAACACACACCCAGACAGCTCATCTGGGTCCCTATGGTCTGGGAGAGGACTCTGTCCCATCGACTGTGTGCAGTTGCTACCTCTGTCCTTACCCAGGGCCATGCTACCTTGTCAGGGAGCAAGCAGGCTGTCCTCAGTCACCCTCAGATGGACTCTGTAAATAAAGGCGTCTCTGGTTCAAAAAGAGAAGGCTCTACCCTGACCCCTGGGTGCACGTCCTGGGGCAGCTGGCCTTCTGGGTGGCGCTCAGTGGGACAGACCTCCAACACCCACCCAACACAGTGATGGGGCCACAGCGCACAGTGTGTGGTCCAGGACTGGGAGAGAGAGACTGAGATAGGCACTTGTGTGGTGAGGGGAAAGCCACTCCCCAAGTCCCACACAAGCCCACCCAGCAGCTGCACAGTCTGCTTTCTTCCGACCCTGGATGTGACCTGCCTACGCCCTTGGAAGGTCTATCTGGGAAGCTGCCAAGATGCAGGATAGAGACTCTGGGGATACCATCTCTAAAGAAGCCCACATGCAGTTTCATCTAGAAAAAAGGGCTAAAATTCCCCAAACAATACAGAGCCCCTGTTCTTGGCTTATCACAACCCTAGCACTATTCCTGTAGGAGGCTGTTCACAGGCTCAAACCCTGGTTGCCAAAGATGGTTTTGGATCCCTGGCTGCCTGTGCCCCGAGAGAGAGTCTGGATGGCTCTTAGGTGTTCTCTTGTCCTCCTTGGGGTTGCCTGTCTGCCCTATGCTCATCCTAGCAGTAGAGCAGATGTTTGGTGGGTGCGATGGCATATTGGAGTCTGACAACCATTGTGGAGCTAGTGTTCTGCACCAAGAAGCGTGCTCCGGATGGAGTGAGCACTCCCTTAGGGTGGCCAGCTCATTGCCAACTGTCTACTGGAGCTGCAGTTGAAGTGTGGATTTGGTTTTGGAAGACTTGATGGATTTTGAGGGATGAATAGGAGTTTCAGGGAGAAGGAAGAAGGAAGACATTGCAGTTAACTCATACAGCACATCCAATGACATGAGACAGGCTGTACATTTAGGAAACAGAGCAGCTCTGACTGTAAGAGGGTGTGTTGTGAACAGATAAAATAATAGGACTGCCTGGTCACTTTTCCTTACCGTCCTCAGCCCACTGTGAGCTCTTCAGATAACTCAGACTGCCAGCGTCCTCTTGCCGGCTGCCAGTTAAGCTCCTGGAGGCCCTGCCCAGAGGTACCTCACCTACTCTCCTCTCAGTCAGGGTAATGCTTCTCTCCTCTGATGAGGTACAGGAACCCACAAGCACAGCCAAACACCTTGTACCCAAAGCTCTGGGGTGTGAGAAGCTTTCTCTGAGCTACTTCACTGGATTCTCACATTCGCTCCTGAGAGATGGGTGTGCTGAGTACTGCTCCAGGTAAGAAAACAGCCCCAAGGGTCACGAGTGGCTTATGGACAAGAACCAGGAAGTAGGAAGGCTTGGTCTTGTACACTGGCTCTGGAAAAAAAATGAACATCCCTGCCTCCTACATATTCAGGGTTATTTTAATTATAGTCACCCTTTATGGGAAGGTATTGTCCACTGTCCCTGCAAGTCAACCTTCAAGGGCTGACATGTGGTGTGATGGTGGCCAATACTCTCTGATTACTGGCCTGCATGCCCTCTCTCAGCTCCTCATGTGTGTAAGGAGAGGGTGCCATGGACTGCAGTGCTGACTCCACAACTAGGGGGCTGCTGGACTGGGGAAAACAGACACAGAACCTCAACTATATGTTCCCCACTAAGGAAAGAGCCCACGCTGAGGGTTGTCATCCATCTCCTCTCACAGCTACTTCTTCCTCATGCTGGACATTGTGACTTGCTGTCTCCAGCTCTGAAGAACTTTCATTCTCCCTGCCCCTCCACCCAGACATTTCTCAGACACCTCAGTGACCTGAAAATATCTTATTAATCATTGAACAATTTGGACAGACTCAGTGATGTCAGTGACAAAACAGTTGACTTGTGGAAGTTTGGATATGCTGCCTCAGCACTGTCCAAGCCCTTGCTGCCTGGTCTTCTGTTTCCAGTTCAAACACGATCACAGTAGTTTGTGGCCAGACACCTGAGAGACCACCTAGGCTGCCTTGCACTCTCACCCAGGGGAAACAGTGGCCCACTCAGGGTGGGTTAGTGTCCCTTACTCCTGAATGGGAGCCCTGTCCTGCAAGAAAGAAGCTACAGGGCTCCAGAAAAGGAGATGTTGGTTGCAGGGGACTGCCTCCAGCTTCTGGAACAGAAGGCATGCCCTGGCAGGACCAGGGAGGGTGTGCAGGGTGGTTCTCAGGGAGCAGAACCTGACACAGGACTAGAAGACAGCATCCTACTGCTTTCAGGTTCCCCTCCAGGAAAGGATGGGACTGAGGCAGAAGCAGTCCTGTCATGCAGCCTTCCCAGAGCCTAAGACTCTGTGGGGAGCTGTGAGAATGGGATGACCCTTCAGAGTTGTCCTGGGGGAAAGGGTTGGGTCCTTGGGCCTCGAGGTGCAGCAGTACACTCCAGAAAGGGGTGAGAGTAGGAGGAATGGGTCTCTGTAATGGAGGCACTACCCCAGGGAGTTCACCATGTCCGGGGACATGAGCTAGGGTGCTCTCACTCATGAAGCGCTGGCGGGCTGCCACAGCATCCTTTGCAGTGTCCCTCGAGGTTCAGGTCACATTTATTATCTGTCTCTCTGCAGATGCCACGGCAGCCCCCAGCCACCATTTCCACTAGCACCACCAACTCTGCCCGTCCAGAGTCACAGAACTCTGCACAGATGCCCACTGTCATCATCTTCAAGGGCAACCATATGTCCAATTCCCCTGAGATGCTGAGGCTGCTGGGGCAGGCAGCAGTCAGTATGGGTAGAACAGCAATCTTGGGTGTAATTAGCAGCACTGGTGAGGCCTTCTGTATTGTCCCTGATGGAGACCTGAGGCTGTGCTTGGCCCCAGGTGGCGATAGGAAGTATGTATCACAGAGGGTTGGTCTCATGGCAGCTCTGAGGTGAGTGCTGTTTGCTTCTGAGGTAAAGTTTGCTCAGCTCTCGTGTTGTTCCCAGGACCATTCCCTAGGACAAAGGAAAACCTGGTCCATTTTGTATGTAACAACTCTCAGGATCCATCTTGTTTTGTCTTTGCAGTCTGTGAGGTGGGAACACACTAGAAAGGTGGTCAAGAACCTGTCAGATAGGTCAAGGTAAGGATTCCTGATTTTTTTGCTCTCTAGGTGTGATGGGAAAGAATTAGGGGTTCTAATCATTTTTTGTTTTTATTCTTGTTATTCAAATATAATGTACATATGGAAAAGAGCATGCATTAACAGCTCTATAGATTGGTTTGATGAATATTGCCAACTTAACAATATTAAGTCTTCCCACTCATGAACATAGGATGTCTTTTCATTTATGTAGGTCTTCTTTACTCTCTTTCAGCAGTGTTTTCATTGCACAAGTCTCATACCTTCTTGGTAAAATTCATTACTGAGTATTTTATTCTCTTTGATGTTGTGGTAAACAGAATTGCATATTTAATTTTTTTAGATTGTGATAGTGTGTAGAAACACAACTGATTTTTGTGTTTGTCTTGTATTCTGAAATTTGCTGAGTGATTTATTAACTCTAATATTGTGTGTATGTAGATTCTTTGGAGTTTTCTATGTATCAGACCATGCCATCCATGAATAGAAATGATTTTACTTCTTAATTTGAACACTGTAATGGGATAAATTATGTTCCCAATCAAAGTCATATGCTGTGGTCTTAACCTCCAGTGTATTTCGAGATAGGTCCTTTAATTATGAAATTAAGGTAAAATGAAGTTCTACGGATAGAGTCTAATCCAGTTGACTGGTATACTTAGAAGAAGAGGAAATTTGGGGACATCGGGTTTGTGTACACAGAGAGAGAACTTTGAAGAGACAGCAAGAAGGTGGCCATCTGCAAACCAAGGAGAGACCTCAGGAGAAAACATACCTGCTAACAGCTTCATCTCAGACTTCCAGCATCCAGGACTGTGAGAAAATAAAATACAATTGAATAAGTCACTAGTCTGTGTTATTTTGTTGCAGCAGCCCTAACCAGCTAATGCAGATAGCTTTGTTTTATATTTGAATAGCAATGACCTTCAAAAAAAATTGTGCTTTTTCTAGTCAGTGTCACAATGTGAAACTTCATGGCCTAATGAGGCCCCAGATGAAGCAGGGGCAGGCATGTGGGTGATTCAATGTCACAATGGTTCTGTGTGACTCTAGAGGACCTGCTTCCCACGAGCTGTGATGTCTCACTGTCTTCTCACAGGGAAGCTTCAGCCTCTCTCCCAGTCCTCCTGCTCACATCCAGATTCCAGAAGTAGAGAAAAATTTTGTCCCACAGAGACAGATGCTGGGTTGTGCCTTCCTTGGTGGTTGTATCCATTCCGGGATTTTTACCTGCTCGAGCTCCTGGCCTTTTGGGGATTTGTCTGCAGCATTAAGGCCCTGACTAGAATTTGCTAACAGAAAATTTTCTCCACTCAAGGGAGATAACCTGGGATAAGGCAGGAGGTAGGTGAGGCCACATCCTGAAATAGAGCACCCTCCTCTTTTCCTCAATTGGTCCCTGAGTCAGGTCCATCACTGCCACTGTAGGAGCTTGCCCTCCATGACCACTGGCAAGCCTCACCACCTTAAACCCAAAATGAGTATGGTCAAAGTCACCTTATTGTATTCTTTATCCATGAAGCCCTGCTCTTCTCTCTCTAGTCCTAGAACTAGCTGTCATCACAGGGATGACTACAACCTCTCTTGGGTTCTCTAAACACTAGGTAGTTCCCTAACACCCCATGCCTTCCGCATGCCTGGGACCCCAGGAGGACCCAGTCCTGGCCAAGCCACCTCCCAGCAGCACTGAACACAAGGCCCAGGAAGGGCATAGGTACCCTCCCCTCTGCTGAGGCACAGGTATGAGGGATTCTCTGGAACCTCCTACTTCACCCCATGCCCTTTGATAACCCTGGTGTCATTTCCCTTCTGTGGAACGGGACTAAGGATACAGAACCCCTACTCCCAAGGGGACCCAGAAGTGGTCAGTCCAACAGGCTATAAACATAAGAAGATTCCTTCTCTAATCAGCAGCCTCTTGGTGGGTTATTCCACCTTTTATTTGAGAAACCACCACCCAGCACGGAGAAACATTCTCTATGTGAGTTCAGTCATTGGTGCAGGAAACAGGAAAAACCTCCACATGCAGGTTTGAAGGCTGACATTTTCTCAGATGATGCATTTCCCATTAGATTGAGTCAACTCTCAATTCGTCCATCCACAGCTAGTTTTAGACCACTAATTCTTCTCTGACTCAGACTTGGGTTTAAATCCCACACTGTGTCTATTTTCATGCTACCTCAATTTCTACCTCTGCAAAATGGGCTTCTTAAGACCATTTCATTGTGATGTTGTGAAGATGAAATGAAATAGTGACTTTAGATACTGACTCTAGAATGTCCCAGGAAATTTATCCCAAGAAAGTAATAAGGTATTTATACATAAGAATATCATTAAAGAATGATTTGTTAGAAAGTATAGTTGAAATCTATCTAGGTGTTTAGCCTCAGAGAATTTGTTTAATCTGCTGAGGTACATCCTGTTGCAGGATATCAGGGTGTGGTTCAGATTATGAATCAAGTATCCTTTCAATGACACTAACAGGTATGCATAAGAGATGTACATTAAAAAAAAACAGATTGTGGAGCATTTTCTTTAGCATGATTTTTGGTGGAGGAGCATATTACTCATAGTAATCACTGCCTTCTTAACCCAGCTCTTCCAGGTAAAGTGTTCCCTTGCTAGATCTAGAAGGTCAACTTTGTGTTGGGGGCAAGGAGGGATGCCTGAGCAAAGAGTTGTTCTTTTGAGAATAGAAACAGAGTCTGGAAGGCAGACTGCTCAAGGAGGGAATCATATTGGGCCAGGCCACATGGGACATGATTTAGTAGTGAACTGAATTTGGAGGGTAGAGTGGAAAGGCCCGAAGTCCCCAGATGACAGGAAAGTTTTATTTGAGTGAGGGAGATGGAGAGCAAGAGGCCAAGCTGTCATCATGGAGCTCAGCTGGGCTTAAGATGTGTCCTTTTGTTTCATGTCATTTCTTGTCTTTACAATCAAATAATTGCTGCTGGAACAATGCTCTGTGAGCAAGTATGATTAAAATACTTTTTCTGGGTAGAGATGTTTCAGAAGATTGAATTTATCTGTCTAAACTTGCAGTAGTTCCTACTTTTTCTACAACTATCATTCAAATATTCATTAAAAAAAAGATAAGTGACCAGGCCTCTACTTTGAAAATATATTGACAATTTGAATAAAGTTAAACTTGAATTTACCAGCAATTCTCTTCTGTTGTGTGAGGACAAGGAAAGCATGAATGTCTGTGAACCAGGAATCTAATTGATCTTGGACTTCCAGTGCCCAGAACTGTGAGAAGTGATTTTCTCTGCTGGCAGAGTGTCCCCTGGACAGTCCTCTGTTAAGATAAAGATTGATTTCAGTTAGCTGCTGCCGTGAAGTTATGCAAAGGGAGAAAGGATGCACATGTGTTAGCAAAATCTTTAAGGCGGCTGAGTCAGCTGAACAACAGAATTGATGGAATAGACACCAGAATACAGAACACAAACCAAATCCAACCTCCCCCAGAGCTGCACCCAGTGCCTGCTTGCTTCTTGACCTTGTGGTTACGGACAGCAGGGTGGCCTGGAGACATACGTTTGTGAAGACAGGACATCCTACAGGGATTTTTCTTCAGGGTGACGGGTCACATTGTCTCCTGCATGGTACACATTCACACTCCAGATGTCAAAATGCAGTTTGTTTTGTCTTGAGTGAGGACTCAGCGGTCTCCAGTCCTGCCAGATGTAACAGCTTGCTTAATGGGTGTTTTCTGAAAGAAAATGTCTGCAGAAGTAAAGCAGGAGGGTTTGAGCGGCAGCAAAGTCACATGGAATATTAATCATTGAGTCTACTTTTTGGGGACCCCACCATCCCATCTTCCCTCTGTGGTCACTTGGCCTTCCTGGCAGTGTCCTGCTTATGTCTTAGGGGTGCTGGACTGTCTGCTATGATGTGGGTGTTTCTGTTCCTGGCTCTTCCTAGGGTCCTGGGTGGTTCAGATGCCCAGCAGCTGTCAGCCAAGGCCTGGGAGCAAGTTGGTTCACATTCCTCAGCCACAGTCTAGGCTGGATTTCTCTGAGGTACGGGACCCCTTCTTCACAGTATCACTCAGCCCACTTCCCTCCTAGAGTGCTAACAAAAAACTCCAAAAAAAAACTGCTTGCTCTGTCCTTGACCCCAAGTTTGGGGAACCTAAATCTGGGAATGCTGCAGACTCAGTTTCTAAAGCAGAGCTGCCCTGTTACCTCCAGGGGCAGGCACTGCAAGGGTTTCCCACCACTTCTAGGAAAAGGACAAAGCCCTTTTGGTTACCTTTTTCCCAAGCTGTCACCAACCCCACCTCACATCCAATATTCTCACAGTAGTCAGGGTGTCCCTGAGTACCTGCTTCTGACTTCTGTGTACTCTCTTTATCCTCAAGAATGATGCTCTTGGCCTCATGGACACAACTCAAAAGGCACTGCCTTGTGTGGCCTCCTTCAATTTATCCACAGTTCCTATAGGCTCCACTCGGCTTCTAGAACTTTCAGCACAATTCTCAATGTGGCACTTGTGTGTGTGGTGCTGCCTTTCAGGGTTCAAGTTCTAGTTCCCTCCACCAATAGTAAGTACCTTGCTCACTGGAACATAGTCTGATTCTTCAACTACCTCCTTGATCACTACAAGAGGCTGACTCTCAATAGTTTTATTTTAAAGGAAGAAGTAAATGCATAGACTTGTGCTCTATTTTCTGAGTTCCCAGGGTGACTTAACAACACAATCCAAGTCCTGACAAGGTTTCTTGACCATGGTTTGTCAGCACCTAGAAGTGGTGCTGTGGCCTCTGCCCCACATTCCACAGGCTTCTCCCTCAGGTTCCCTGTCACTGTTTCACTCACTCTGCCATACTGACTTCCATTATGTTCTTTGCCACAACATCTTCACCAGTCCTCAGGGGAACTGGTTCCCTGCCTGTCCCAGGCAGAAAGCCCTTCCAGGGTCTATGCAGCAAGGTTCCTTAACATCAGATCAGAGGTCACTCTTTCCTGGGCCAACTTACCGAGGACTCCCCTTCCCTTCAGCTACTGTCATATAATTATTTGGTGTGAACATGGGCACTCAGCTTGCTTAGTTGTTCGTTTGTTTATTATCTATAGCCCCCATGAGACACTAAGACACATGTGTGTGGGACTATCATCAGCATTGTGTCTCCAAGCCAGCATCAACCACACAGCTGGCCTGGCACTCAGAGGATCTCCTGAATGAATGCTGGTTTCCAGTTCTCAAAGCATTCCATGTCTCCAGAAGTAGAAAAGCTCATCGATGCCAACATATGACTCGAAGCCCAGTATCTGGCAGCCTTAGGTTAGCAGTGATATTTCCCATAGCACTGGAGTTTAAAAATTAAAGTACTTTTGAGAAAGTGAAGCATAGTTTCCAGACACTGTTCTAAAATATACTAAACACAGACATCTCAGTCTTCAGAAATTAAGTGTGTGTCACACACATCAACCTTTTTCCAAAGACTTTAATTTCAAACACAGTTCATTTGAGGTTCATTAAATGGAGGAGCTAATGTAATTACATAGTCAGCTCCCACATTCCAGCAAAAATCACTGCCCAGGGCACAGGGCACACAGCCCCTCCCCTTCCCATGGAGCTCTGCCTCTGCACGTGGCCCTGCCTCCATAGCAGGGCCACCAGTTCCACATAGAGGTGCTTTCTCCTGATTGGGCAAGGCTTCCTTATGTTTGTTCTGATGAAAAATGTCATAGATCTTTCTCCTCCAAGAGTCATAAGTCTCAAAATTAGTTGAAAAATACTTTTATTAATTTAAAAAAATTTTATTGAATGAACTTCTAACATTATATATAGGGTTGCCATGTATCCCAGTTTGACTGTGATTGTTCTGGTTTAGCAATGTTGAGACCCCCTCCTCCCACACCCACCTGAAAGCACACATACATACACACACACATACCCTGAGCCTGGTGATACCTGGTGATACGCCAGTTGGTCCCAGTTTCAGCTCCAAAAATTATGTTTAGTTTAGTTCTGTTACATAGATTTAAGGTGAACCTCATCAGGGATGGGAAAATTGGGTAAAAGGTCAATTCAATTACATGGCGAAGAATAGAGTTGAACTGCTTTTGGCAAATGTAATGTATTACAAACAGATGTTGATTTACCAAAAACAATTTACAAAATCTCTTTGAGGTTAAAAAATGACAGTGGGGGAAACTCAGAGAGAAGAGGCTTGGGGTCAGAGGAACAGGATGGAAGTAGGGGCTAAGCAGAGAAGAGGAAAGGGGGAGAGGCAGGAAAAAAAGAGAGGCTGTTGCTACCAGTCTCTTCCAAAGGAAAAGGAGAAGATCAAGACCAGTTATATACACAGTTTGTTCAGGTGGGGAAAGAAAATCATACTGTTATTGGATATTTTAGCAATGTGTTTGCTCTCTTCTGAAAAAGCTATCCAATGGAAAGCCATCGTCCCACCTGGACACAACCACTGGGCAACCCTGTGAGAGAGGTGGTTGCTCTCACTGGCTGGGCTGAAGACATGCCCAGCAGAGGGGACACATCTGTAACAAGTGCCTGTGCCAGCTGGGGCCCAAGGCAAGATGGGAGAGGGTCTGGGCTCCATGCAGGTGACTGCAGCCTCTACAGGCCACTTCCCCAGGGTGGAGTCTTGGGTTGCTTGGTGTGAATCTCTTTTTCCTCCCCTTCTTATTCTTCCGCACTAGACAGACTCCAGGGAGGGGAGCAAGCAGACAGGAGATGTTAAGTCCTATCCAGTGCCTGGCATGCACTTCTGTACCTATGGTGTCTAGAGTTGTGGGGCCCCTAGCAGGCTGGAGTTCTTATTTCTCTGTCCTGGTTGTGACCACTTGCCTACAGGTGCCACCTAGCCCATTAGAGAAATCCCCATGGCAGTGGTCTCAAATCTTGTTTATATTAGAATCATCAGGATTAAACCTAGAAGCTGCACCCCAGGGTCCAGAAACCAGAGTCTCTGGGATACAGCCTGAGCAACAGCATTTTGTAGCACCTGCTTGATTCTGTTTGTAGACCAGGCTGAGGCCTGAAGCTTGGAGGGAAGGATGGTGATTGTCTCTGGGGCTGTCTTTCCAGACCATCAAGTATACCAGGCCTGTTCATGTCATTTTCTCTGTTTCTTAGTCCACCTGCCTGTCTCCATCTGCCTCTCTTTGCCATAACTCCAAGGAGACACACTGCCCATCATGGGCCTTGAAGCCCTTTGTGTGCATGCATATGTGCATATGCACATGTGCGTGCTTGCATACACACACCCCACCTATGTGGCTACTCCACACAGCACCTCCAGCTCCGCTGCCAGCAACGTGGGAGCAGCTGAAGGGCCCCTGCCTTCCAAGGAGGGTGCTCACAGTAGAAGCTCTGTGTGGTTCATTGACTGAAGGGTGGGTTCTCCTGCTAGACCTGGTGGGAAGGTACTCACTGTGCTTTCCACTCCAAGTCCCCGAGTCTTTTTCTTCTGTCCCCAGGCATTTTGTACAGACTGTCCTGTGGTGATTCTCAGTTCATGTGTCTTTCCCTGAGCCTGGGTGGTGTGACATCAGGTTGTGGCCCTATTTGGCTGCTTGCTTCCCTGGGAAGATGCTGTCCTTACCACCCTTCCAGAGCTCCCTTGGGACTGACTGTCAAATGTGTAACTTCTTGGAATGTCCTCCTCAACCCAGTCTTTATCCTCGAATGTTGAATCTGCTGTCCGGATTCTGTCAAATATCTAACTGCCTGTCAGATTAATGGGGGCAGCTTTTTGGTCGTAAAGGATCAATTTGGAATTTCCTTGATGTAG
Organism: Solenodon paradoxus; assembly: GCA_004363575.1. Lineage (NCBI taxonomy): Eukaryota > Metazoa > Chordata > Mammalia > Eulipotyphla > Solenodontidae > Solenodon > Solenodon paradoxus. Next base: position 174,486 of record RJWH01000410.1, read on the forward strand.
TATGACCAAGATGCCACTGGAACCCACAAGTCTTACTGTGAAGGAATCAGGCTGCATTTGGTGAGTGTGGCCATGTGCGCTGATCCTTCTGTCCCACACTGCCCCCATGCAGGAGATAATTCCCATGATCCTGTGGGTTCTAAACCAGGTCAGCCAGCCAGGCTTTTTCCTCTTCCTCCAGAAAGGGGAGATTGGACATCAGGTTTTGGGGAGAGAACATCCTGCCTCCCTGCCTGCGCTTGCTCTTATGACCACTCTCCACTCACAATGGCCATCCCTAGTCCTCTGCCATGCCTGGCCAGCAGAGGGCATGGTCCCTACAGCTTGGAGTCAGGAGACCAGAGCTATCTCAAGGCCTGTGCTGCCCTGTCCCACCCTCCCTAGGCTGTTGGGAGTCACAGACTAGAGGTCCAGTGGGAGCTTGCCGAAGCATGGGTGTCCCCAAGGAATACTGTAAATTTCTTTTTTTCCAGACCCCTACCATTCTCCACATCCTGAAGCAGTGCACCTCACATCAGGGAACCCAGAATATCCCTCTTCAGCTGCTTCCAACATCAGCCCTGGCCCAGGCCCCTTTCTCCCAGGGACAAACCGGGCTTGGCTGGAGTACACGTCTCTCCATAGTTGGCAGTGGCTGGGGGCACTTGAGCTCAAGAAAACTCCCCCACCCAGTCTACCGTGCACATCTGGTACACACGAGGGGTGGAGGGAGGCAGCAGCCAGGCAATTGCATTTTGTGACAAATGTTGAGGACCTCATGACATCCAGCCACAGAACCAGACTGCTGGACTGAGTTCACCCATCCCTGCTGCGCGCTGTGCTGTCTGGTGGGGAGAGATATCAGCATGGAATGGCAGGATTTCTCTGCGTGACAGTGCAGTGTTCACATTAAAACAAGGTGCCAGGGGAGAAACATCCAGGATCTGCCGACTTTGGGGCCTTGGGCTGGTAGAGGGACCCTCCTCCTTTTGAAGGTTAGATGCCAGGACTTCGCAGTCTCTTTGATCACTCGCCAGGTAGAACCTTGACACCATCTGTCCCTCTGCAGAGAGTTCTCACTCCACTTCTCCCTGCAAGGGACTGCATCACCACTCAAGGCCTCAGTCAAGACTGCAGTGAAGCTGCCCTCCTTTCTTGCTCCGCATACCTGCAGCATGTCAGCTCCAGGGAGGCTGCTTGAAACTCAGCTTGTGTGGCCTCTGAAATGTTGTGTCTACCACTCTGTTTTCTGCGCCTTGAGTGTGAGCTCTTGAGCAAGGTATCTGTGTTGGGTTGGATGTTGGAATCTTCAGCCAGCACCAGCTCTGCACAGGTCAGTGGTGGGGTGGGGGGTGGGGGGGCAGGATAACAATAGAGAGCCGGTAGAGGACAAGATAGGCTTAACCATGCAGATTGTGTTGGGAGAGTCACTCTCAGGGGAAAGTGGAGGGAGCTGGGATATCTCAGCTGGAGTTAAGGAAGGCCTGTCCTCTGCAGGCAAAGGCCAGCTCCAAGGCTACACAGGAGCACAGGAGTCCTGGCTCATGCTGAGAACTTTTCAAACTGCAGGCGTAGTGCATTCACCCTCGGTCAGAGCCGCTGTCCTCTGAATAAAATGTCAAGTCTCTGCTTTGTGAAAACCAAGCTAAGGGATTTGGAGTGATAATAGGAGTAAAAAGATTCCAGAAATTATGAAACTTTAATAAAGAGTCTTCTAGTTAGTTAATGGGAGGATTCAAACCCAGAAACAGACAGATCACTGTGCAGATGACCTGCAGTTACAGTCCTGGGTGGGTTTTAATAACAAACGCCTTTGCGCAGGTGATCAGATTTGAATATTATTTGGGGATGAAGAAAATCAAGTACGGGATGGTTAAAATTTGTCTGAACACTGAGGAATCTCAGGGAGAACTTGGACAAACTCTGTTCTGTAGTTTCTGTCTGACTGACAGGTTGAGAGGAGCCTGCTCATTCAAGTCAGTGGTGCTGCCTATACTGTTTCGTCATAGATCCAGGCCAGCTTCTTCAGATTTCCACCAGTGCAAGTATCTTCTGGACCCAGGAGGGGCTCCCCAGAGTGATCTCCACAAGAAGTTCCCTTACCTCAGTTGAGAGCAATGCAGTGGAAGACAGGCTTGTGCTCCCTGCACACAGCCCTTCTCACTGTTCTTGTCTTCTTGCCTTACCTCTCCCCAGGCTCACCCTCCAAGGTGTCAGCTGAGGGGCGAAGACAGTGATAGCACACAGCAGCCTGGTAGCCCAGCCTCTTCTGTGAATTTCCACAGACAAAGGTCCCGAGGGAGCACTGCGTCCACAACCCCATGGTTTGTGACCAAATACAGCAGAGAATCAGGATTGTGCAGAACCCAAGAGTTCCGAGAGGTCCCACACGGTGACACTGACCCCAGGAGAAGGAGCCGAATGCTGTTTGTGAGCAGAAAAGTCTCCTGGCTGCCATGTGTGAGTGAGTGTTGGGTTTCTTTGCAGAACTCTGAGAGGTTTGTTGGAGAGGTGCTGTGACTGCGAGACTGATGGACACAAAAGGTGAGGTTTCCAGAGTGCAAACTTCTTCCTCATGTCTTGCCTTAGAATCTGAATGTGACACCTCATCATCCCCTGCTTCTTCTGAGGAGGGTTTGCATTGTCCGGTCCGTCTGGGATGCTGAACTGATGAGAAAGATAAATCTGGGTGGATGGGAAGTTGGGGAAGGAAGGAGTCTTGCTTCTTAGATCAGCTTCTGAGCCTTCTTTTGTTTCGAAGGATGCAGGTAGTGGACAAAGAGGAGCGACAACATTCAGGTGGTGTAAGATGCAGATAGAAGGCAGACGGATCAAAATAGGAAAGACTGAGAGACTGGAAGTAATGAGAGACTTTGCCATTTAAAGTGAGGCTACAGAGTTCTGGAAGAAGAAGAGAATCAGATATTTTTAAGAAGCGTTACTCTGGTTGTATTTCCTTTCCTTCGTGGGCTGTGCTTCTTTGAATATAGCTCCATGTATTGACTGGGCTATGTGAAATTCCAACTTATAGTTGGGTTACACACACACACACGCACACACACACACACTCACAAGAAATATATATCAGACATTTGCTTTTAAGGTGACAGATGAGATTATTCACACAACATATAAATACATTCAATTGATGGTTCATATTGAAACTAATATTTATCTAACAGATAGACTCAAGTCCACCTTTATTTCATTTATGACTCACCTATTCTCCCCTCCAAGCAATGGTGTTTGTACTCCAGCTATTTTCAGAATCCAGGATGCCCAGTAAAGGAAGCAGATCTTCTCTTGTATTTAAATTTGACAGTGAACCCTGTTACGGAAATACACCATAAATAGAGAGAATCTTTTCCCACCTGGGACAGAGAGCCCCAATATGTCTCCAGCCTTATAAAATTAAATGGCTTACCAGGGACCCTGTCAGCAAGGGTGAGATTAATGTAGACTAGAGTGGCCAGACTCCTTGGCATTGAAGCTGAGGTCCGATGTGCCAGGGAAAGTGAAATCAATAAGATGGATATGCAGCCTGGCGCCTGTTTGGTGCTTAATTGCCCAGAGGAAAGGCCAACAATGGGGACTGTAAATCGTCCTTGAGAAACAATCCTGGGAGTGGCTCTGCCTTCTCTGTCTCCAGTCAGGCCTCCCTGCCACACACCCCTCCACCACAAAGCTGCTTTCGGAGGCCAGGAGTGGTTAGGAGTGGTCTCCTTTTGAACAACACTGCTCTCTTCTGCTCCCACCACCCTGCCCACACTTCCTTGGCGTTTTCTTTCTCTGTATGAGGCCTCACCCCCTTCCTGTTTTTTGTTCACTAATGACTCTAACCCAGAGGAGGGAAATGTCACACTAAATCCTTTTCTTTATCTCCTCACCTCATTATCTGGCTTACCACTAAATCCAATCCTAATGGGGAAAACTTCTTCGGTGTTTAAAAAATGGGGTTCAAATTACCCATGACTCACTCTTGTGCATGTGGCACCAGAAGTCACAGGGACCCTGGTATTGGGTCACCTGGGTCCAGCATGCTCCTGTGTGGGAGCAGCACATCGCCTCTTAACATAAAAGAGTTGGTCACCTTTGCTGAGACAGCAGCTTATAGCCTCAGATATCAAAATGAGACATTGCAAAAAAATGTGATTTCTGTTTTTGAATTGCAGTTTTTCTTTAAAACATAAGCATTACCTGAGGCAAATTTTGGACATCCGTGCATTGTACTTGACCCAAATATTTACATTATTATGTATTGTCCCAAATTTCTGGCACCAGTGCAATGTAAGTGTTCCAAAACTGCTTCCATGCCTGGTAGAGAATTCTAATAGATGATTTCTCACCCAAAGAGACTTGCGGGGGAAGTGATAGAGGAGGGACTCTAACCCCAACATTTGGTGTTCCCCAGGGGAGAGGACTAAGAGGTACTCCCCTTGGTAGGGTTTGTGAAAGCAAGGAGGACTCCTGAATAGTGTGTTCACTAGGTCAGTGATGGCTTGTAGCCTTTTCTCTACTGCTCTCTTGACCTGCACTTCCCTCCTCTCAGAGACATGTGGGCTGGAAGCCATGTCAGAGAGCAAGATGATTTCTCCTTCTTTAATCTCTCTGGATCAGCACAACATATTTTCACCAGGGTGAATATTTTGGCACATTCTTAAAACTGGAGATACTGGTCAGGGGAGAGAAAATCAGTAGGGTGGAGGAGACTCCCTGGACATGACTATTTTTTGATCATGAGTAACAAAAACTGGTGGTCTCATGCTCTTCCAGGTGCTGCATACGTTGCGAAGTGTTTTTGTGCTCTTGACCCTCATTTAATCCCCTTAGAGGAAACCAAGAGCTAATCTCCTCATTTTGTTGAAATCAAATGATTTGCCCAAATTGACATGTTTATTTTGCAAATATTTATGGGCTCATCTATTGGGAATCAGGGACAATATTAGGCTCCCTGAGGGTGGGAGGACTTGACAAGCTAACTGAAATGGAAAGGGAATAATAGCATTTGTCTGGGTGTCACTCGGTAATTGAACTGAGCTGTCCTTAGGAGACGTTCTGTCTTATCTAGAGGCACGTTGGAGCAAGGACTCGACCTCATCACAGAGGGGTTAGGTGCTATGATCCCACAGGCCACTCAATGCTTCAGCATTACTGGTTTGAATTAGCAATTTTCAGAAAATCAGAACAAGGTTAAAAATGTCTGGCCTCATGGCCATATGCAATGCTACCTAACTCTTGGAAGAATCAGAAGATACTTGGCGATTTTATAGGACTGTGGGAAAATTAAATAGTGTATCTAAAAGAGAGTTTAAGGAAGAGTAAAAACAGTCTTCAAAAACAACTTATTTGTCCTATTTTCTAAAAATATTCAAGGCAAATTATAATAAAAGAAGTAGGGAGACTAAGTTGAGCAAAAGATAAAGATGAGAAATAAGCATTATGCACCAAAAGGAATGAGAGATAATGCCATATGATAAAATCTTTTCTAAGGATTACTGCAGAATCAAGTATGTTCCTCTGAGTTCCCTGGTAGCCAGGGGGAAAGGTGAAATGCCGAGAGACATGATTTTTATCCATTACTAACTAAAAACATACTTCCCTCTGTGCTGAATTCCAGAGGCTATCATTCCCTGCATCTCCCTACAAAACACAATGAAGACAGATGAGGGTCTCCATCAGCTTTTCATTCAACTAGAAATATTGTCCATGTGATTGCTTATCAGATCCAAGCATTCTTTTAAGAGCCTTTGACAAAGGTTAATAGCCAAGATACATAAAGAACTCATAAAACTCAACAACAGAAAAATAAACAATCAAAAAATAGGCAGAGGATCTCAATAGATACCTCTCCTAAGAACATTAAAAATGTTCTTTGTCACTTACTATTAGAGAAATAAAAATCAATAATGGCACCTTACAACAGTGAGAATGGCCTATATCAAAATGATAATAAAGAACAAGGTTGGTGAGAGTGTAGAGTAAAATGAATACTCACACACTCTTGGTGGGAGTTCAGGTTGATGCAGCCACTTTGGAAAATACTATGGAAATTCCTCAAAAGATTAAAAATAGAATTACCGTATAATCAAGCAATCTCACTTCTAGGTATCTAACCAAAGAATATGAACATATTAACTACAAAAGATGCATGCACCCGTATGTTTATTGCAGCATTATTTACAACAGCCAGTATATGGAATCAACTTAAATAGCCATCAATGGATGAATGGATAGGAAAATATGGGAGAGAGAGAGAGAGAGAGAGAGAGAGAGAGAGAGAGAGAGAGAGAGAGAGAGAGAGAGAGAGAGAGAGAGAGAGAGAGAGAGAGAGAGAGAGAGAGAGAGAGAGAGAGAGAGAGAGAGAGAGAGAGAGAGAGAGAGAGAGTGGAGAAAGAGAGGAATACTATCTGGGCATTGAAAAGGTGAGATCTTGCCATTTGACACAACATGGAGGGAACTTATGGGCATTTTGTAGAGTGACATAAGTCAGAAAAAGACAACTATGGAATGATTTCACTTGTATCTGGAATTTGGAGAAACAGTGCAAATGAACTGATAAGATAAAATAGAATAAAGCTTGGAACTTGATAGCAGAATTGAGGTTACCACAGAGGTGGGTTTAGGGGTGGGATCATGTGATAAATGTATTTATTATTATTTTTTTCTTCTTTCTTTTGTGTGTGGGTTTATTTAATAAAAATAAAAATTAAAAGCAAAAAATAAAGAAATCTGTCCAGTGATGAGGATGTGGGTGTGTTTAGACTCCCTTATAAGAAACAATCCTCACTGATTGCGATATGTGAACTAGGAATGGATTGAGAGGTAAACGTGGAAAGAAGAGAAGGCATCAGTCTGGAGCACCAGTGGTCTGACTGAAACTTCCTATGAGTATGAACGAGCTTGCCTTTTAACTTAATTGTCTTGCAGCATTTGAGAGTTGTAAGGGCACAGTCAGAGCCTCCACAGAGGGCACATGGTGGCCCTTGTCATGTGGCAGGTTGGTTTCATTTGTTTTAAATCTAGTAAGTGGACACTGACCCACCCCTTGCTTCTCACTTTTCTGTCCATCAAACCTGCAGCCATTGGATAAGAATATCTTCCTGTTAGGTTGAATTTAATAAGCACCACTGCCTCAAAGGAAGAAGACACCATTTCTAGGAAGCAGTTATATTTATCATTGAGTTTATTCTGGTCATTTACCAAAATTTTAATGAAATTCAAAACTAATATAACCTTGAAGTTTATCACAACATTTGTGGGCAAATGAAAATTAGTTTGAATGGGACCCCCTCTAACACGGAGTGCTGAGGACTGGAGTCTGCCTACCTCAGAATGGCTGGCACAGGATAGCGGCTTCGCAGGAGAAAGGACCTTTTTGTTTCAGTGGAGGGAAGGAATATCAGAGTGTTGTTTCTGCAGACTCCTCCCCTGCCCGCAGAGCCAGGGGCTCTGTCTGACTTACTTAGGGAGAGGGGAATTAGTTAGTGTCAACTACGATTCATCTCGAATGCTACGGGATTTTCAAATCTCAGCCTGACACCAACTGTAAAGTGAGAATAAAGCTGTTTGCAAACTGGAGACTCTGCTTCCTTCACTTATTGTCTTGCACATGGAAACTGCCTGCTTCTGTAGGAACAGGGCCAGTTAACACCTTTGATATGGAAAATGGTTTGCACAGCTCATGTTGAGGCTGATAGATCACCAGGCAGGAGCAGATAAAATTCTGTCCCGTTATTTATTTATAGCCCACACTTTGAAGAAAAATGAAACAAGTTCTCAGAGGTAGTTAAGTTTATTATGTGTTTTTGAGGGGTCTCCATGGAAATTTAAATAAAATAGAATACTCATACAAACTTTATGCCTATGACAAAGAAGTTTCCTATAGATGGTCAAATGATGGTTAAACACAATTTAGGAAATCAGTGCAGCATTCTCCATGATTTTTGTTTCGAGGTTGGGATGCCATCCTCAGAGACATCCTCAGAGGGATTCTAGCAAGTCTGGTAACCTATGACGTGTCCCCACTCCACCCCATGCCTGTCGTTCAGGGTCATAAGCTCCAGGGCAGGCCCTCTCTCCGTGCTGACCGCCAGAGCAAAATCCCGATGTGGCCCAGGCCCAGAGTCGAGCTTGGACACAGCCCTTTTCCTTTGCTTCCAAAATAATAACTCATAGGACAAATTCACTGGCCCCAAGTGCTTGAATGCTGTTCCTAACAGAAAACACCAAGTGTTCCAAACAGTTTGCTTTAAGGGAGCATGATTAATGTTTATTAACCATGACATGTTACCAAAGCTGAGTTCTGGAGACTTTAGTCACACCTCACAGCTGTGCCTGGTTGTAGGGCTACTCCTCCCTAGAAAGGATCTGTCTCTGGTGAGGCAAACAGACACAGGGCCATGTCTCTGACACAGAAGCCCGTGCTTTTGACTAAAGTTGCTGTTTTTAGCCTGTCTTAACTAAGTGACCTCAGCTGTCACGCAAGATGAGAGTGACACAGCTGATTGCCCCATGCTTCCGTGCCCCATTCAGACAGGGAATTGCATCCAAGGGTGACATGCAGTGACTTCAGTACAGAGAATAGCCAGTCCCGGAAGCCAGCGCTCACAAAGGGAGGGGCTGGTTTGTGACATCTGGAACATAATGGGGTTCTCTCTAAAGATAAAACCCTACCAGGGTACGACACAACGCACTTATGTTAGGTTGCTGAGACATTGTCTCTTCCTAGATGCTTAAACCTCCCAACAAGTGGACTCTGATTATGTCGTGACCTCCTGCTGCCTGCATGACCTCATCACTTCAGTGGAAACCAGAGTTTCTTATGGGACTTAAAACATGGGGAGAATAATTATCCAGAGATAGTTTCAGTGTTGATGCTCTTGTGTCACTCTCCCTTGGGGATCTGGCCTAGGGACCAGGGGACTATGGCATCACTGTCACCTCTGGGTCTTTCCTTTAGAAAGCATGGCTTCTCCCTTGGCATTGGGTTCCAAGCTGCCATCTCTAAGCCCATGTGGAGGGGAAGACCCAAGACTACACAGAGACTATTCCTGGCTCTGAACATCAGAGCCTCCAACCCCACACACCTGCATTTGGTGCCTGAGGCAGGGTATATGCAGTCAGGGAGCAGGGACAAGCCTGTCATAGCTGATGGGCCAGGGCTGCGCTGTGATAGTCTCCCAGTCCCAGGCCCCTGGGGCTGGCCATGGGATCTCATTGTAAGGTTTCCCCTCAGTGCCTCTCCATCCTAATCTGAAACTGTACAGGTCACAGCTCTGTTGAAGTTGGGCGGTGGGTCATCACTAAATAAGGCTCCTCTTCTCCTGACCCTATAAGGAGCAGGTTGGGGCCACTGACAGCATCCAGGCCCTGCCCAAGCCCAGCTGGGTCTCAGACTGTGGGCAGAGAATACCTGCCTTTTGGCCATGGTTTCCCAAGCAGCTTGTTAGTTCTGTGAGAGATCTTCTGAGGAGTTGCCAAAGACATGACACAACAAAGACACTTCTAATAGTCCATGCTGAACAGGAGGGGCTGTGTAGTCACAGAGTGAGCTAGGGACAAGGGTGTGTGTGTGTGTGCGCGTGCGTGCACATGTGTACATGTATGATACATGGAACTCTGAGTATGAGTCTGTGTATGTGAGCATGATGTGTGATTCTGTTGTGAGATGCTATTGTGAATGTGTGGGATATGTATGTTTGTGAGTGTAAAAATGTGTGGGCATGTGTGAGATTGGGTGAATATATGACATGTGTGACACTGTCAATGTGAGCATGTGAGTGTGTAAGTCTCTGTGTGAGTGTGAGACAATGTGAGTGTGTGATACATGTATGTGGTCTATGTGTGTGATTTCTGTGAGTGTGTCATATGTGTTAGTCTGTCTTTAGGGCTCTGCTGTCCCCAGAGACTCTGAGAGTAGAGTGGAAATAAAGAGAATGGCATCAGTCTGAAACCAGCAGGCAGTTCCCAGTTGCAGAGGCAGCTGTATCCACACCTGGAACTTACTGGAAAAGCACACCCATGGGTTCACCCACCGTGTGGTCAGGAGCTAGGCAGGGGCAGCACCCTGCTTTGACGAGCCCCACAGTGACTCCTGCCCTTGCTCAGCATGAGAACCTCTTCTCCAGAGAAAATCTAACAAGATACAGCTGGCATGTCTGCCCGCCTTCCTGCACAAGTATTAGTGAGGGCTGCATCCCCAGGAGTGCCCTAGAAGAGGCTGAATAATTGTCAGTCAGTTGTGTTGCAAATGACCTCACCAAGTTGGGAGAGTGATGGAGCCACTCACGTGGTCACTCCCTCAGTTAGTAGATATGATTGAATAGTGTGACGGGCAGTGACAGGTGACAGGAGCGAGAACAATGCAGGCCCAGTCCCTATGACCTGCATGCTCCCCCATTCTGTGCAGCCAGGCTGCCTTGCTAGTCATGGCTCTTGTTTTGACGACCACTCCGAGTCACCCTGAATGATGACTTACTAAGGTCATAGCAGACTCTTGTCTGACGCGTCCTGAATGGAGAGTGACGTCAGGGGCCCTGACTGTGCAGACCACATAAAAAACCACAATGAGAGGACAGGAGCAACTTCCTGTCCCACATGTGACAATAGGAGCTACTTTCTTGGTCTCTCTGAGTCACCCCTGTGATCTTGTCACATTAGTCACTCACTGGGACTCAGAACATTCAAAGGATCTTCTGGGCTGGGTTGGGGCAGCTGAGCATCTCATCATGGGGTTAGTCCTGTGTGGATAAGCTCTCAGATAAGTAAGCTTGTAGGCCAAAGCTTAGCTATAAACAGGTGACAAATAAAACTGCACTTGCGTCCATTTATTTAAACAGTGAATTATTGCATAAGCAATGCACATTCATCAGAGGCCAACTGGCAATACAGATGAGCCAAACCATGAAAAAAGACATATGTTCCCCTAAACTCTACCCGTCCAGATGCAAGTGTTGATGTTTTTTTGATGCTTCCTGGAGACTGATGTGCCTGCCTGTGAGAGGTCCCGCCGTGGTGGGATAACACTGCCCTGCTGACAAGTCAGCTTTTCATGGCGTATGCACTCAGACTTTCTCTGTCAATATATTTACATCATCTGTTTTAAAGAGCTCAGCACTTGACTAGCCCAGAGAAGACTGTCGCTGTGTTAAAGAAAACTATCTAGAATGTGCACAGGTGAATTCCTGGCCTCTCTTCTTCTAAATGGAGCAAAGGAACTGGACACAAGCTAATCTCTGGGGCCTGGGTTAGCCGTTATTCAATGAACTCCATGTGCAGTTTCAATAAGGAGGTGGCTTGGTGGAGAAGGGTTCTCACTGTGAGGAATCAGAAGTAACTGCTTTAGTCTCAGGTTGGCTCTGCCTCTTGGATGTGTTATCCACATACTTTGTGGAGCGACAGAGGACACCAGTGTGCAGAGCCTTCCTCACATCTCAGTCCCGGCCAGTTCTTAACTTGAGATCTCTTGGGAGATGAGAAGGATTTTGTCAAAAGCAAGAATGGGTCATGAAAGGGACTTCCTTTCCCGTTCAGAAAATGGGCCCTGGAGATCAGCCCACTTCCAGGATTATCAGAGGTGAGATGGTTGCTGAATGATCCTTTGTAATGAAGTCACTCAACCCCTCTGCACTATTGGCCACACCAGCAAAGACCCTTTGGCAAGGAGGGGACCAATAGATAGGGAAGAAACAGCTGCAGAAGCTTATCGCAGTGAAGTGTGGTTAGGGAGCTGCTGGCAACCCATTCCCTGGGATGCATTTTAAAGACCTGGGCTCCAACTCAGCTACTGTGCTTGTGACTTGTGTAGGCAGAGCCTGTTAACAGTCATTTAAACAAGCATCCCTCAGTTTTCCAAATGGGATGATGACTCCCTGAACTTCAGGACAGTGTTGCACCGGGAAGCATGCCTTGCAGAAGGCTTGGCCTGTACACAGAAGGCAAACGGGAAGGAGAAGAGAGAACCGAGAATGAATGGATGCTTTCCTCTCGGTGCTGCACACAGAATTCTGCTTGGACTTTGAGGTACTGCACAATGAACTTGCTTCCTCACTGTCTTTTCCGAATGTCCTTTCTACTCACGTGCTCACTGATTCTACTGCCCATCTTCCCTTGGTCCCGACGAATCCTCCTTCTGGACCTGCAGACACTGTTACAAGGACAGAACAATGGATGCAGAAAAGACAAGAAAAAATACTATCATCGTGTGGAGTCCTGATTCATTGGCACGGATGTAACCAGCATCCTGGGAGGAAGAATTTGCAAATCTGTGTGGTCTGAATGGACTTGCATTGGTTTATCTTGGCTCTGCGCAGAGGTGACTTGCCTCTATAAGAAGACCTCTAGCTGAGTCATTTTATCTTCTGCAGAGTGAAGGAATTGCTGATATTCATTTTGATACACCAGGAGAGAGAACCATGTCCAATAGGCCTTTCTTACCTCCTTGAGCTTTGATTAGTGCTTTATTCATCCAATAACATGTGTTTTTTTCATTAAACATCTATTAAAAACTTGATTGATTCCAGCCACTGTGCAAGGTGAAATAATGAAATTAATGAATGTTTGTCTATTTTCGATGACCTTTATTATTCTTCACAGAGTAAAGCTATTCTAAATTGTTCATTAAATGTACTCAATGTATATATTTCATGTTAGGTCATAATTACATAGATAAAGCTATTGTTATTCATTTACCATTCAAGATCTGTTTTTCTTTTAAATCAGAGAAGAGGCATCTTTTTCATTTAAATCAAATATTTCCTTCTCTATAAAAGCTACGAATGACTTTCACAAGTATATGACATATTTCTGCTTTCTTAAACTTGGTATTTTTGCTATTTTAATTTAAATTTACTTATTTTATGTTGTGCCGTGTTGGACAAAGGAACCTCATACTCCTGCCCACCCACTGGCCCTGCCTAGCTTCATTTGGGCCCTGTCTACCCCTGCACTGACTCAGTCCTTGAACACACACAGAGGAGGGGCACCCCGCCAGTTCCCTCCTCTAGCTCCATCCTTGCACTTGCTCCATTTTGACTCTGACCCTCAGGGGTCAAAGTTCGCTGTCTGCTTGTCCTACTGCCCAGCTCTCAGAGTCCTGCAGCTCCAGCATGGCCTTACAATCCTTCCTGCCCTGCAATCAGGGACTCTTTCTTCTTAGACTGCTCAGTTATGTCAGTTTCCTTGTGAAGACCTGCAATCCTGTTCTTGGCATGAATGGGAACGCCAGCCTCTGCCTGACCCAACTCAGGTTTTCTCTGCCTGATGGTCACTCCCAAGACCAAGACCTCCTTGCCTGCCTTCCCTTTATTGAGAAACAACCCTTTGCACAGGCTGTCCTTCCTGCTGGGATGCCCCTTCCTCTTGAACTCCCTCATGGGCTCCTTCCTGTACCTGGGTCTGAGTTGGCCTCCTGAAGGGGCCTGATATCACCTCCCTTCTCACTGAAGTCGCCACACACCCCAACCCACTCTGCTGTCTACACAGCCCTGAATCTACCACCACACACCTGAGGCCAGCTCTGCTGTCTACACAGCGCTGACTCCCCCCCACACCCATCTCAGCCCAGCTTTGCTGTCTACACATTCTGTTCCATGATCTCTGGGTTCCCTGAGTGGCTGCTACCTGTAGTCCAAAAGCCCAGCCCAGCCAGTGGGGTGCCCAATGAGGAGCTGAGAGCCTCCTGACAGGCACAGCATGAAAGTTGGGAGGGATTTCTTTTAGTCCTGAGGATGGTCTCTGTCTGACCAGCCCCCAGGGTATCTGCGGCCTGAGGGGAGTCAACCACACATGCTGGATGGAGCATGGCCTCTCCCTATGCAGGTCTGCTTCCTGGCCCCTAAGAGAACATTGGGGGTCCCTGGTAGAAATGCATTCCCTGCTCCCCATCAGGGAAGAGGTGTGTGGCTGCCATCCTGGAGCAAAGTGACTTTCACACCTGGGGACATCCTAGGAAGTCTTAGCAAGTACAGGGTGTGTGCTGGATCTCCAGGCCTGCAGATACTGTGTTTTAGACACTTGTATCTAAAACGTTTGGGCCAAGGAAATTTTTGTATTTTCCAGAACATCTCAGAGGACTTTTGTTTTGTGGGGAAATCTTTGTAAATCTGGATTTTAAGAAAAATATAGTGTGGACATATTTCTGTCATGAGCAATTTTGTGTTGGGCCTGGGGCTCATCCCGCCTCAGTGCTCAATGTGACCAAATCGCCCAGCCTTCATTTTGGAACAGGGTGTTGAAACTGTGAGTGAGCAGGCAGAGGCCTCAAGTTCAGAAGACACCTGTTCCACCTCCTGCTGGCAGCCTGCAGGGAGGCTTGTTCCCAGTGTTAGCATGACCTTCGGGGCTTCTGGGAAGTGGTCTCACGGTGCAGAGGAGAGCCCGCTTCAAACAGCAGCTCCATGACAGGCAGGGCAGTGGGCATGGTCACACTTGGTCAGGGCTCTTTCAAGTACATCCCTACAAAACTGCACAGGGACACTCAGGACCTCCTCAGGGCAAGCAGGCTGGACAACTGATGGATATCACACAAAAAAGCATGATGGAGGATTTGCCTGACATGAACCTGCCGAGTCCAATCTCATCTTCTTCCCACCAGTCCTGCAGCCTGTGAGGAAGGGCAGGGATGTGATTTAGACAGGATTGGGTGCTGATACTGGGTTTGGACAGCACCTCAGAGGTACACACATCCACACGCATGTACACACATCGATCCACGAGCACACATGCATGTGCATGCACACAGCTATTCATGTGTTCACACATGAATGTGTACTCACATCTACAGGAGTGAACACACAGTATACATATAGATGCACATACATACATGTAATACAATAATATCTCACCTAAAAATTACACATGTGTAGTTCATTGTCAAACATACAAACACGTTTACATGCATATATTTATTTATATATGTTCGTGCATGCACACACACATCCCTCCTCCCTCTTCTCTCTCTTTCTCTCCCTCTCTTCCTAGAAAATCTCTAGTTTCTAAGAACCCAGAAGCTCTTAGACTCATATTGTCTCCCTGATCTTCACTTTGAATGGAATTCATTCCTGCTCCTCACAAATCATACATTTTCTATGAACATTTACAATTTTGCACAGCATTAAAACTTTGCTTTGTAAGTCATGAAAGAAAAGATATTACATACAGAAAGATGTAGAATTTTATTTGCTTTTATATCAGCTAACAGAATCCCAAAGATAATCACACTTCTTGACAATTAAAAATACTTTTATTTCCAGGTAACAATCTTCTCCCAGTTCCCATTTCTCTTTTCTAAAGGTCCCTTCTTTCCTGACTCCCTGTCCTTCTGAGCAGTCCCACAGCACATGGTCTCTTACACAGCTGGCAGCAGGTGTTCCCACATGCTGGATGCAGACACAGAGCAGTCATCTGCTTTCCATAGCGCCACACCATCTGAGGGTCCCTGATCATTTGACACAGAGATAAATACTTTCGCTCTTTTGAGATTTTGCTCAGTGAAAATCAGAAGTGTCAATTAACCTTTAGGCAAAGAACATCTCTTTTAAACAACACATGCTGAAATAAAAAATTCAAATGATAAAATACATACAAGAATGTGAGTTCCTGTACACTCAACACCTCAGAAGAGTATCATCATATAATAGGTGACATAAATTTGGGGTTTGTAATCAGTATTACTGAGGCACAAAAGGCCCCTACAACCTCCAGAGTGGTCATTTATAATTGTCTCAATTTACCACCAGAAACTAGCAGAAACCATCTCTGCCAGCAATAGTCAGCTGACGCAGACTTTGCCTCTTACTGATGTGTAAATCACAGCATAGGAATGAGAAAGATCATCCCCCACATGTCCCACAAATGTCCACTGAGCTCTGAATTCCCCCTGGCCAGCATGAGAGTGGGCACTGCATGGCCTCTCTGGTCTCTCCAATCTTCCTGGACACATCTATGGCTGTGTACTCTTCATCCTGGGGCTGCCAAGCTGTCCTTCCTGGCCTGCAGCCTACCCAATAGCATGGCTCAAGCATGCTCTTGAACTGGTGTCTGTGACCTCCGTCCACCCCCCACCCCCTCCAAGGAGAGATCCTGGCCCCGTCTCTGTGTAACCTCCTGCTTTAGGAAGCCAGATGTTGTATAAGATGGATCTGAAGAATCTGGAATTTGTTCTTTCAGCAAGCTTGGCTACATACACTGAGAGGTCAGATTGGGGCAGACCAATTTCAACCTCTCTGTCACCAGTGGGCACCCAGAGCTGCTCCCCATGCCTTTGCTGACCACCCTGTTCGAAGCACCCCTCCTAGCTCTTTGTGGCCCTGACCTGCTGTATTTGTGTTTACAGCACTTCCATGCAGATCTGCTGTGTCGCTGATGGTGGCTGCCCACCTCAGCAGAGTCCAGGGCAGGAGGCAGTGCTGGTCCCACTATCAGGTCTGTGTCTCAGTGATCACTGTACCATGAATGGGTGAGTCACAAGAGACGGCATCTCCCAAAGACCCCTCCCTTGACCCTGCTCTCCAAGTAGCAGTGAGGAGAGGAGGCACCACGTCCTTGTGGGTGCTGAGCTTGCCAAGGCCATGTGCTGCTTCATGCAGTGCCCTAGCTCAAAGAGCTGCGGCAGAAAGCCCTGGGAAGAGCTACGACCTCGGTCCTAGGACTGGTGGCAAAGGAGCCCCACCCCAGCTGATGGTCTGGTCATGGCCTGCTTGGTCCTCAGGCCTCCAGGATGCCAGTATCTCCCTTCAGTGTCTCCTGAAAAGAGAGTTCACATGCCATTAGGTTTCCTGCCCTGCACCTTCACTAACCTTTACCTTCTGGTCCCTCACTTAGGTGTCTGTGCTCAACCCCATGAGCCCGAGAGGACGGGCCATTTGAGTGTGTAGTTGTGATGTTCAGGACACAGAGGCTCAGTGAGGGCCCTCAAGCTGCATTGTCCCCGCACGAGAACAGGTGCTGATGCCTCGGAGGCAGGATGGAGGAAGGGACGGGCCCCCTCCAGGTCAGCTCTGGCCACCAGCATGGCAGTCTGGGCCTCAGGCACTGCAGTGCAGCCTCCCTTGACAGCAGGGTCTTGGTTGAACACGAAGTTCTCCAATCTCTCCCTTTGGTGACTTCCAGGGCCACTGGACAGCTCTATGACAAAGCTGTCTGGGCTAACCCAAAGCCACTGGGTGGGCAATCACACCCAAGGTGCCTGGGTCATGACTCATGACCCTCAGCTAACCCAGAGTCCCTGAGATCACCCTGCTGGTGACTGTTTGCTAGGAAATCTGACCTCTATGTTACTGCTCCAGCCTTAGGTAATAACATTAAGTCACAAGGTTTATGTCATCATGGCTCATGCCTTCCCATGTAACACGTTTTTAAAGTGCATTTTTGGATTTTCTTTTCAAATAAATGGTCTTGGGGACTCCTGGTTACAGGCCAAACACCTCAGAGAGCCCCACACTGATTCCTGAAGTTTGAAAGCCATCGTCGGAAGATAATGAAACCAGGGCATGCTTAAAGGACAGAAGTAACATGAAAGCCCTTCTTAAAATGACACACTACAGTAAAATTCAGTGGTGGGGGCAGCAGAACAAGCAGCATGGCTTGAGTGGAGCAGGAACTCCCACCTAAGTGGAAGAGACCTCACTGCAGAGAGATGGAAGTACATGCAAACAGCAAGATGAACTAGAAAGAAATCCAAAGTCTTGGCATAATCAGAAGAACTCAGGTGACCACATACAGAAAACAAAATATAAAGTAGATGGTAAAATAGAAAGCTATAGGAAATATGATGACAGGATGAAGACCAACATTCAATGAAGCTGGATGGATGAAGAATTTAAACATAAAATACAGGCCCACTAAGGGAAAAGTCATGAAACTACTAGAAGAACATAAGAGAGTTAGAAAAATAACAATAACTGATTTGGGAGTGAAAAAAATAACTATGACTCAGGCATGAAGGATACAGAACAAAAGATTAATATATTAACTATATACAGGTAGAAGTGATCCTTATACTAAAAAATAATGAATAAAAATTTCATAAAAGTGACCAAATATGAAATTAATTTTCATCACATATCACAGCCATTGTTTTTTGTTTCATATTTATTTCATATTATAAATTAACGATGAAAGGCTTTTAGCCACAGGACAAAATGGGCAGAGGATAGAGACAGAAAGAGAGAAAGAATTGTCTTCTGTACACAGGAGGGTAGCTGGGCAGTGCAAATCAGCACGGCTTGCAAGCAAGGTAACGACAGCATCTGTCAACATTAACTTTGCTAATGCTTCTTTCGGACAGGTGGGCATGGGCTCTGGGGATGTTTCCTGGCCTGTGCACATGTGTCTGCAGGTATGTGTATTTATAGCAGTAAATGTGCAATGTGATGGCACATCTATTACCAGGACTAAGCAATCCTGGCAGAGGCCCACGGGTGGGTCTGTAGTTCACTCTGTGGTTTTAAAGGCAGGAGGCAGTCCTCCAGTTTTGTTCTCAGAGAAAAAGGCAGAGGGGTGTGTATAGCAAACCAGACTCTGGGAAAGCCCCATAGAGAAACTAATGTGTGCTTCTCCATGAGCATACAAGAGACTGGGGACTCCATTGTGATCAAAGGGGACCCTTCTTGTTTCAGGAACACCACTTCATGAAACCTTCAGCAGTAGGACTGCACACTTGCTGTGTACCCCCATGGACTTCCTTTCCAGCTCAGCCTCTCCTGAATATTATTAGTGTACTCATGGGTGAGCACACATGTGTCTCAGTTTCTAGTTTATAGAACAAGATCAACAGAAGAACAGGGTCTGCAAGAGTCTGGTCCCTGCATCTCTCTTCCCTGGGGCCTCTTGCTAGTGAGTGCACCTGGCACACACTCTAGGGCACGGTGCACGCCCCTCCCTGCTCGGTTTGTGTTCCCAGGTGATCCTAGAAGTCATGAATTTGGAAATCCTTAATTAGACAGCTTGTGGAGACTGAGCAACATCTCAACAGTCTGGCTTCTGCTCTGCTAAACAAAGTCGGCTTTCCAGAAACTAGGAGCAGAACTTCTCCACAGTGATCTCAACTGCCTGTTGCTCCCGCAGCTGCACTTTCTTCCTTTCCCAGGGGTGGGGTAGTTGGAGAGGGCAAATGGGCTTCAGCCTCAGCTGAATGAGCCTGGAAATTTGATCCTGAGGACACCTCCACCACCTTACCTAATAGCATTGGGTCAGAACTAGATAGGCACATTGAAGAACCCAGCTCAGCCAGATGAGGCCAGTTATATCTGCAGCACCTGCAAGCCTTCAAGAGATGAGTGGAGTATAGTCATGATTTGAGTTTTGCAAACCTTCTCTGGCATTATAAACACTGATTTTGCAAATGTGCTTATCTAGATTTCTAAGATTTTGGTTTTTGAAATTTAATAATAAAAATAATAATAACAACAACAACTTAGATTCTAAAACATTGCAAACAGGTCTAACTGGTCCAATGATTTCTGGTGGATCACGATTTTGTTTACTACAGAAATAAATAAAACTTTAAAATATCAAACTCAATTTCCATTACAAGGCAAGGACAGAGACCCAATGGGAGTTCCTGCCTACCCCTGGGCATGTAATTAATGGGCCATGAATAAGGCCCCCCAGCAGCTGTCCTGCCAGGAGCTGCCCCCAGGGCGGTGGGCCCACCACAGAGACTCACCCGTTTACACAAATTGTGCAGCCTCACATGAAGCTTGAAATCTTTGCTACGGGGTCCCCTGAGCCTCCTGCTGGAGAGAGCACAAAAGTGGGGCTGTGCGGAGAGTCCCAGATCTCTGGGTGAAAGGGAGAGGCCCTCAGTTGAGGTCAAACTTCCAAATGCTTCTGACCTTAGCCATCATCAGACTGAAACTGCATGGGAGGCCCCTGAGTGACAGCAGAAGGGTCTGGTTGAGCTCAGATTCCTCACCCAATCCAGGAAGGTGATAACATAGCCATAGTTTTAAGCCACCATGGTTTGTGGTGGTCTCACCCCTACTGCTCACCGCTTGTATGACCTTGGGCAGGATTCTGAACCGGGAAGTCCCAGCTTTGCAGTCTGTGGAATGGAGATCATCTTACTCAGCACAGAACTCTGTATGTCAGAATAAATGCAAAGTAGCTATTGCTGATTTTCGTATCTGTTCCATGACTATGGGGCTGCAAGCAGGAAATTAGGAGCACTTCTGTCTTGGCAAGCTGACTGTCCCTGGATGAACCAGGCCTAGGACTTAGAAGTCCAGTGTGCCCTATTCCAAGGACTCACTTGGCGCCCGAGGTGAATGTGCTGCCCGAGGGAATCCCACACTTTCTTCTCCTGGGAGCAGAGAAGCATCTCTTGTCTTACCAGAGAAGTCACAGAGTATGTTGCTGAGGCCATGGGTCATAGCTGAAGCAGGTCTTCCTTCCTCACACTGAGGCACTCAACTGGTCTGGGCCCATGGATAGCGGGCATGGTCCCCGGGGTATGGAGAGTGTGAATCCAGGTTGAATTCACTGCTAATACAACACATTTCCTTAAAGGCGGGGTTTCTATATCAACTTCTTTTTTCCAATTTTTGTATTTGTACTTTTTACTTTTTAAAATTTATATTTATGTAGCATACAGTTCTCCAGTTTAATTATTTTTAAGTGTATGGTTTGGAAGAGTTCAGTCAGTACACTCACATTGCTGTGGTGCTGTCACAGCGTGCTCTGTCTGGCGGAACTGGCACCCTGTCTGCTCAGCACACTCCCCTCCTTCCTGCCCCACCCCTGGCAACCACCCTACTACTTGCTGTCTCTGAACTGCTTTATACCCTTCACATAAATGGAGTCATACTGGGCTGTTCTCTTGTGAGTGGCTGATTTCATTCAGCATGTCTTCAGGTTCATTCTGTGTCAGAATTTCCTTTCTTTTGGAGTTGACTAATAATCCATTGTATGTGTAACCACATTGTATTGATTTGTTCATCTGTGAACAGCCACAAGGCTCATCCAAGGATAGGTCAGAGGAAGACAAAAGGACTGAAAGTTGTCACTTTCCAACCAAGCATGAGAAATGGAATGTTTTGCAGCTTGAAGCAAGACCAGAGGCTGTTCAACCCCGCCTCCTGTTTACAGAACTCAAAGACTCCATCCTTACCCCTCCTCACTTGCCTAACATTACAGCCCAACAACTCCCTACCCATAAATCAACAGCTCAGCCTCTAGCTCCCTCCATGCTAAAACAAGAGTCTGCCCCCTTAAACGGCCCTCTCTCACACTGCCTCTCTGGGATTGCTCCTTCTGCCTCTTCTCAAAAAGGAGCTTTTTCCAGCCTGCACATGGGACAATAAAGTTGCGCCTCAGAGTGCCTCAACTCCCTTGTCTCAGTCTCTTTCCTTGCGGGTCTATCAATCTGCAGATGGATACTTGGGTTGCTTTCACCTTTTAGTTATTGTAACTAACACTGCTATGAACTTTAAATGTCTCTCTGAGACCCTTCCTTCAATTCTTTTGGGTATACACTAAGAAATGAAATTGCTAGAACATTTACTAATTGAATTTTTAATTTTTTAAGGAATTGCTATACCATTTTGTACAAATCATTTCACAGTCACACCATCAGTGGACCATCAGTGATAAGAGTCCTGATTTCTCTACTTTCTCATATATACTTATTAGATAGCTTTTTGTTGTTTGGGATTTTGGGGGGAATAATAGCAGTCAAACTATGGGTATGAGGTGACAACTCATGGTATTGATTTGGATTTTGTTAATGATTTGTGACATTAAGCCTCTTTTCAAGTGTTTGTTGGCCATTTGTATCTTTTCTTTGGAAAAAATAACTATTTCATGTCTTTTGCCCAGTTTTTAATTGGGTTGTTTGGTTTTTGCTGTTGTTGAGTTATAGGACATCTTTTATATAGTCTGGATATTAATGAGATATAAATTTCAAATATTTTCTCCCATTCCATAGATTGTCTTTCACTCTGCTTATTATGTCCTTTGATGCATACAAGTTTTGAATTTTGATGTAGCCTAGTAGATCCACTTTTACACTTGTTAACTGTACTTTTGATGTCCTAGATAAGACATCATGGCCAATTCCAATGCCCTCAAGTTTTTCTTATGTTTTCTTCTAAATTTTTTATAGTTCCAGGTCTTACATTTAGCTCTTTAATTCATTTGAAATTGTGTGTGTGTCTGCGTGTGTGTGTGCGTGTGTGTGTGTGTGTGTGCATGTGTGTGTGTAGTGTTAGGGAAGGGTCCAAGTTCATTCTTTTGCATGTGGAAATCCACTTTTTTCAACTCATTTGTGGAAAAGACTTCTTTGTATCTCTGTTGAAAATCATTTAAGCACATAGTTGAGGGCATGACAGCTGTATCTGTAAGATCTTAGAGCCCTTGCAGTGAGACTGGAAGAGCCCTGAATAGTCTTGGTTTAGGGCTCAGATGTTTCTTCAGAGCTGTTCACAGAATCAACTCAATAAATGGTCCAAGAGGCACAGGGCCTTAACTCAGCACTCTCCCCACCCTGCCACACTCTGTTCTGTATCTGTATCTTCCAGTAAAGGCGCTGAGACTTCATAGTCACACCTACTGATATCACTGACCTTCAGAATGAATCTCCACCTAACAATAATGCTTCTATATAGTACAAATACAGCAAACCAACTGATGCTCTTAAATCCCGGTCAGTCTCTTTCAGGCGTCAGCTGAAAAAAATAATGAAATAAATGGATAAACAGATATTAAAAGACCTCTGCTGAAATCATAACGTGGGCCTGTGGAAAAGACCCCCACCTCCCACAAAGATGAAGAAAGTCATGAAAGTCGCATGCCAAAGGTCCTGAACTGAGAAGCTGACACAGCCCTGCTCTCAGAAGAGTGCCATTTTTTGCTGTCTTTGTAAGAGTTTGGACTTCACAAAAACCTGTGTTCACAGAGGCCTTGTCTCCAGGGCAAAGTAGAGTAGCCCCACCCTCAATTGTCATCTCGCCATTTCTTTAAACTCAGCAGCAGACGGAAGCCAGAGGGCAGGCAGTGTCGGGTGTGAAGCTTCTGCCTCCCTCCTTATCTGTGGCCACATTTCTGGAGTTAGGCCAGTGACCTCGCTCCACCATGGCTTTCTCCACTGACTCCCAGTTCCTGGAATTGTTTGGAAAATCTTGCTGGAAATCTGAACGTAGCTGAGTCCCTCAGTGGTGCTGCAGGGAGTAAGAGAGAAGCCCAAGGCTCTGGAATCCTGGAGTTCCGGCACCCTCAGGGTCTTTGTGGAGGTCCAGATGTGGAAGCAAGACCAGGCTTTACTGGCCCCAATCTTCCTAAAAGAAGCTTTTAGGTTGAAGAACCATCTGCTTTCTCAGAGAGCCCCTCCCCTCCTTCTTTTCAAGGTAGATCCTAAAAATTAGTAAAACAGCAAGGGAAGATAAAAGAAATATTCAAGCAGTTCCTTTTCATCTCTCATTATGTGCTTGAAACCATGTAATGGACTTGATCTTCATCTGATCATCATTTACTTATGACAATCACCCATGATACTGCCATCACTATCACCCATTTTATACATGAAGAGTTAAGGTAAAGATATAGGACAAGCTCTAAAATCTTTAGGGGCATTGTTTGCAAGTCCCTAAGAATCTCAAGGTTGTGACAGCTTAACATTAAATGGGTCCTACTGTGGGGACATGAACCCACAGGTTGCTCGGATTTACCTGCTATAATGCAGGAAATTGTTACCTTTGATTTGTGTTGTTCCATTCCATGCCTCCCCCCGTCCTCCACTCCCATTGGGTCTTGTAGTCCACAATGAGTAACTGAGTAGGAGCTGTGTCTATGAGGGATCTTAACTCCCGGCAGGAGCTGTCCTCACCCGCCCTGTTCATAGTGGCTCCTGAGCTGTGAGCTGTTCCTTTCACTCTTCCCCTGTGGACAGGGGTCCAGGGGGAAGACCTGCTCCATTTCCCATATGCTGGTGCTGCCCGTTACTCAAGCTTTTATTGGAGTTTTCTGAGTCTCACAGAAAATGGAGTAGAAGGCACTGTTGTGGCAATTAGGAAGTAGTCTTTGCTTTCCTGAGTGACTAGTTTTTACTTTCCCAGGTATGGATAGTAAGTGCTTAATCTTTGCTGCTCTTGCGGCCTTTGGAGGAAGGACCCTTGGGTTCTGAGTTCTGGTTCTGCCCTTACTGGAGAGCAGTCTACCAACCAGCTAGCTCCAAGCCCCATCCTTCCTCCCAGAAACTGGGACCCTAGCCACTCCCTGGGGGCTAAACAGGAGGATTATGTCTCAGACTGGATCCAGCTGCCCAGCCCAGGTGCCAGATATGGCACTGAGTGAACTCTGCTTTAGTTCACTGCAACCTGCCTTCCAGGCAGAATAAATCCACATGGAGGTAGACTTGATGTCAGACCTGTTTTTCTTGGATGTGGGGGAAAAAAAGATAAGAACCAGGAAATTAAATAGTGCATGATCCACACAACCAGAGAACAAGCTGAAATTGTGCTGACAATAATGACAAGAAAAAGGGGCTCTATCAGATAAAAAGAAAGGCTCACAGTACAATTATCCACGCTTGCCTAAGAGGGCAGTTGGTCACTCAAAGGATCTGTGATTCTTGGAAGGACTGCACAGTCATTTCTTGTGTGGAAGGAATTGTCAGCAGTCTGATTATTGGAGGTTCTTGAGGTTTTAGGTCAATTTAAGTTCTCGAATGCTATGTCAGTCTGACTGTGACAACTGTCTATTGCTGGGAGCACGGGCCATGCTTGCATTCCTGAATCTTTTGATGATGGCAGAAATAAATAACAGTTTTTGCAAAAAACATGGTTGTGCTCTTCCCCAGAGGGTTTTATAAATGTCCGAAAGAGATAACTGATCCCTGAGGGCACAAAGGCTGCATGCATGCAGACTTCTCCAGATGCCAAACATCTGGACCAATTAGGGAATTCCTAGGGTTGTGGAAGGCTTCAGCTGGGTAACTGAGGAGCACTGATGACCACACCCTCCACAAGGAACGTACTGCTTGAATCCAGAACCTGTGAGGGAGGATCCCCCAGGGCAGTTCTTGGGACACCATGTCCTACAGAGTATTACTAAGTGCTGCTTAAAAATAAACAAATGTCCTGAAGACCATTTGATTTGGGAAAGCTCAAAAGAAAGTAAAAGAGTTTTCTTTATTTAGGAATGGCTGGTGCCCTTTGTATGCTAATTATGAGTTTAATCACCCAGCAGAATGAATATACAGCTACACCCAAACTTACTCACAAAATTCTGAAATTTTTAAATGGAATATCTATTATAAAAAATACATGCTCCAAGAACAGAACCTTGACAACCCTGCTGGGAAAAACTCAAGATAACTATTTCACACTAATTGTACTATTTGTGAGTATGATTAATTCAGTTGCCTTCAAATCATTTCCAGGAAATGGAATAAAAGAAAATTCTGTTAGGATTGACATCCTTTGACTTCTCTAACACCTTTTTATCCTGTTCAGAACACTCAAGACAAGTCTCCATTTTTTCAAGCCCACAAAGTGGGACTCCTGGGAGGTTGTGGTCTGAGGGTAGGTCTTCTGGATTTTGTCTTTTAGACTTTCCTGGAGCTTCAGAAAAGTATGTCACAGGAAGCCAAAAACACTGGGTAAGCAAAAGGAGTCATTTGGGCTTCATCAGTGTGGAGTAAGTTTTGGCAACTTGCCTTCCCAGCTCTTCCACTAAGGCAACTACACATGTTCACCCATCTGAACTGGGCCCCTCCTGAGTGGCAAGTAGCTGGTCCTCATCTGTCCGACTCCCCCTGGGCTGGAGCAGGCTTTGGTGAGCTGACTCACAGGCAGCGTGTCTCAGGTGGGGATCCCAGAGCCACCCAGAGATAACTTAGGAAGTGTGGCAACAGATGGGTTGAAACTTGCTTAGACAATATGTCTCAGTTATCAGGGAGCCCACATGTCCTGGAGAGTGAGGAGTCGCGGTGCATGTCCTCAGCCTGATCTCTCCCTCTCTTTGGCCTGCTCCTGTTAAGTTATCTCCCTGCTATTCTGCTAGAGAAATGCCCAGGAGAGATGCTGGTGTTGGCTCTAGAAAGTCCAGCATTGTCAGGGGTGGGGGCAGCCAAGAGACTGTGGATGGGACCTGAGGGGACAGGCATCTCCAGCATTTTTAGGTCAGGGCTTCTGGCATTCATCTAGACACACCAGCTTCAACATCACTCAAAACACCTGTGAGAAGCTTCCCTGCTTCCAAATCCCTACTCCCCTTAGGCCTGGCATTCCAGGCTACCTGCCCACAATTGGGTCCCATAGTCTGATGATGTGCAGAATAACCCCACTCTGCCTCTCAGGTCCTTCGACCAGGGAGCCTAGAGACATGAGGGTGAGACCACTGTTCTCCCCAAGTTATGCAGAGATGTCTCACGGGCACAGATGGAGTCTTCAG
Organism: Solenodon paradoxus; assembly: GCA_004363575.1. NCBI lineage: Eukaryota > Metazoa > Chordata > Mammalia > Eulipotyphla > Solenodontidae > Solenodon > Solenodon paradoxus. Next base: position 200,853 of record RJWH01000410.1, read on the forward strand.
CTTTTCTGCCTTCTCACAGTGCTCAGTGTGCTGAAATTTAGTCCAAGAAATGGGGACCTCTAAACCCTGATGAGGGGAGAGACCTCATTCCCCAAAGTTAACCCCAGCTACCCAGGTCACAGTCAACTGACATGGAAGCCCTTATTTGCTGATACTCCCTCACTTCACCATATGGGTCTGGTGTCTCATATGCAAAGTGACCATACTGAGCAAGATTTGTCATTTTCAACATTTAACAAAAACGGCATTGGAACTCTTCTTTGATGTAACACTGACAGAAATCATTATGCTTATTGAAGTAACTCAGAGGGTAATCACCATATGATTTCCTCTCACATGTGGTGCATAGAGAAATCAAACTGAACTAAATAAAACAAAAATAAACTTGGATTTTCAAATTAGTGGTTACCAGAAGGGAAAGGGGTTGAGCAAATTGGATAAAGGGGGTCAACTGTATGTATGGTGATGGATGAGCCACACTGTGAGTGGTGAAATTAACACAGTATATGCAGAGATGTATTTATAGTATGCACTTCGGAAAGTTACCTGATGTTATAATGTAACACTGCTTCAAGAAGAAAGTATAAAAAATAAAGACAAAATTACATATCCTTATTAAGATGAAAAATGTAAAAAAATGCATAAATGTAGCACTGATCTGGTTGAACTGAGGAGGACTTGCCCTGTGCCAGTCCCACTCTCTTCCTGAGGAAAGGATTTACAGGGTTCTGCACAGCCCATTGCAAAACCTCTGCTGGTCACTCCAGTCCTATGGGTCTCTGCTTTTAAGGAGAGCCCCTGAGGTTTTTCAGGCAAACTGTGCTTTGAGAGCCATTCCTTCAGTATTCCAGTGTGTGTTTTATGAAAGTAGAGAAGCAGGCACATGAAAAAACATTCTTCATCTCTTAGAGAAATGTAAATCAAAAGTAGTAAGATATCACCTCACACCTGTGAAATGGCTTTTATCAAAACGACTAAAACAGCAAGTTTTAGTGAGAGTGTGGAAAAAAGAAACTCTCACACTGTTGGTGGGATGGCATATAATCCAGCAACCCCACTTCCAGCATCTATCCAAAGAATATGGAAATATTAGCTGGAAAAGAGTTCTGTGACTGGTGCTGCAGTCTGACCCAGACAGGTGGCCCTGGCTAAGTGGTGACGAGTGGACACTGGATTTGCTACTGGGGCAATGTGGGGGGAAGCTACTGGAGTGTGGGGTGGCCACAACTGGAGGGCAGACTGAATCCCATATGCCCCACTGCACACTCTGGGTTTAGGGAGCAGCATGAACCGGGAGTGGCAGCTAGGAGGACATGGGCCCACTGGAGCAGGACAGGTGCTGGCGCAAGTTCTCCTGAAAGTCCACAGTTTGCAGAAGTCACTGCTTTGATGATGGGCATTCAGGCTGTGTCCTCAACATCGACAGCTTTATTTTTCCAGACACAGGAAGGAAGATGTGTTATTTTAGTGAGGACCACTGACTGGGTCTGTCGCTTGGTTCTACTATTCCTTCCCAGCAACTTTTGGGGCTGGGTGTGACTGACTTGCTCTCTTTCTGTTTCTAACCTACTTCTAAAATGGGTAGGTTGACCCCAAAGGCTGACTAGACAGGGGCTGGAAAGCATGGGCAGCAAAGTTGGTGGTTATATTCACCTTCTTCCCAAAGGATCCAACAGGCTGGAGTGCCAAGTGGGTGGTCAAGGGCAGCTTGACCATGTGTGCAAAACTCCTCCCCAGCCTGGATGAATGACCGATTGGTCGCACAGGGTCATCCAGGCTGGGGAGCCTTGGAGAACCCAGAATGTAGCCAGTGGGTAAAACAATCATCTCCCTTAGACGTGGTTCCCTGACACTTAGTGAGCAGCCTGAGCTCCAGGACCTCACATCCACTTTACAAGAAGCTCCAGAGCCACAAATTCCCCAGCCAAAGACACAGCTTCATGACAGATGAGCAACTGGACAGACCACGCTGTGCTTCTCGATGGGGCCTGGCAGGCCAGCCTCTGTGGTGATGGCCTCGTCTGCTATCACCACGGCTGGTTCCCAGCTGCCACCCTGAGCTGAAGCAGTCTCCTTTCTCTGTTCTCTCCTATGCCCTGCCCGCTTCTCGATCTTCTCTCCGGGTTACTGTGTAGCTGATTTTGGCCCTACATCCCTGCTCCCCAGTCTGGATTTACCCACCACTCCTGGGTAATGGGCCCCCAAAGACCCATTAACAGAATCTAACAACGTGGGCTTTGTGTTCAACTTAAACTTTACACCGCTGAGTTAGGTCTGCTCCTCTGAGAAACAGACATCAAGTTGGATGGCCATGGGCCATACTGTGTCCCTACGATTTACGTGTTCGAGTCCCACTTGCACAACCTTAAAACAATCATCAGGGTGGCCCCTCATCCCATGTACTGGTGTCATTATTAAAAGAGGAAATTTGCACCAGAGACGCAGTAGAGGGACTGATGTTTGAGGAGGGGTTGTCTGCAGGTTGGGACCTAGAGCCATCTTGAGGAAACGACCTTGCCACAGTCACAGGTTGCATTGGCCACCCTGGTCAACTCATGCAGTCAGGTACAAGTGTCACAGAGAGGTGGGAGTAGCACCTGGAAGGAAGAAGAGGCAGAGTAGGGGGAGGTTTCACAGGCCTAGCCCTTGTGAAGGGGACTGAGCCTCAGACTGCAGATCCAGGATGGGTGTGTCAGGTCCTGGGGTCTCATCAGAGACCCTGTCATACATGACAAAGGGCCCTGCCACCCTGCCATTGACTGGGACCAGTCACCAGGAAGTGTGACTTTAGCTCAGACACATGGTGGGTCCAGAGGGCAGAGGGCAGTGGCTGGGTTCCCTGGGATGTTCAGCCCAGAGCTCTTTGTACCCTGACAGTGACTCAGATCTGCCTTGTTCCAGCCTTTCCTTCGAGGACTGGTGCTCATGCCTGTACTTTTCATACAATCCCTGCATATCAGCAAGGTTGTACCCCCCAAATACCAGGATCTTCAGTGGAAACTGTACTCACGGCCCCAACACAGGAACTAATGTATTTGCTGGGGAAAGATGCTTTGAACGCAAAGTCCTCATTATGGCTCTCCAAGACTAGCATTAAAGTGATACTTCAAATGACATGTTTGAACAATAGCCTCACCTCTTAGGGACTCCAAGAGGTGGACTTAAAAAGAAAAAAACCTGGAGTGAAATGACAAGGACTCGAAGGCTCACCCATTAAATTCAGCTGCTCCCTGAGCCACAACCCTGGCAGCCGGCTTGAGTGAGATGTGTGTGAGCAAGTCTGTATGATCAGGGAATAGGGTGTCCACACCCGGGGTATGTGACCACACTGCTGCACAGAAGAGCAATAAACCACGTGGAGAATGGACGAGAAGGTTGGCTTTGTAGGTCTTAGAGTCTGAATATCATCTAGAACAACTTTATTTTCCAAATGGGGAAACTGGGCCCAGAGGGGTGAAGTCTCCAGTTCAAAGTCACTCGGTTTCCTCCAAGCTCAGCACCCCTTGTCTGGGGGTCTGGTGTGTGGCCTGGTGGGAGCCATAAGTTGGACAAACACTTGTGGGGAAGGGGTGGGGACTGAAGCCAGGTCAGGAGGCACAGGGCCCTTAAGTAAGGTAACGCACAGACTGTAAACCCCAGCTGGGAGTGTCCAGTTGGTCAGACATCTCTGAGGTGTGTTCTAGACTGTCCCAGTCACCAGGACTAATCATTGCCCACAATGACAGCAGACACACTCAGCTGTGCTAAACTCCCCTTCCCGGCCTCACTCCCCAGGCCTCTTGGGATCACCTCTAATAACTGGCAGCACTCAAACCCACCACTAGAGCACGCCCTTTGGAGAATGGACTAGAGTCCTCAGAGGCCTGGCGGAGGCCCCAGAATTTTCCTGCTGAGAACTTGCTCAGGATCACATGGTTATTCTGAGGCAGAGCTAGGTTTTGACACTTGGGTTGGGGAGCCCACATTATTTGCCTTTCTGAATAAACGTTTCCCTGGGGTGCACATGAGCACAAGCAGAGAAGGCTTTGAAGACATGTGAAGCCTGAGCAAGAGAGCAAACGTGGGTGGAGATGTAAACTCAGGGGGCCGGGCTCTGAGCCACCAGCCAGCCTCTCCTGTGCATGCCCAGATGATTCAGAAGCACAACAGAATTTGTAAATCATGGAAGCTCCCTGTGCAAGAAATGCCTTTCTTTCATGAGTGGAAGCTCTCGCTTAGCCCAGGAAGCTCTCACTTAGCCTCTCACACCCACTTTGCCTGGATGTAGGGCTTAAGTCCTGACCTAAGCTTCCAGTGAACTGTGTGACTCCTCTAAGACTGATTTCTTTGTAAACTACACAGTATCTGCTAGTAAAGTCAGAAGTTAAAGAAACTGGGCTGCTTTGTGGATGATATCGTCTCCTGGATTTAGAGCAACAGAGTTTGTGTCCTGGCCTTGACCATGGATTATCCCGTAATAGTCAACCCCAGGGGGCTGACATGTAGAGCCTTCACTCATTTTGGGCTTTTGATGATCATTCTGGGAAAGAACTTTTGGAGAAATGACTGCATTTAATTTTTTATACAACAGTAATGACAGTCATTTTTTTTTTCCCCCCAGCATTTTTTATTTAAATAAAAAAAAAATTTAGTTGTACATCTCGTTTATTTCCCCCCAGCCCTGGGATGCAAACTTAGGTCTTTGGGATGGGTATGGACTGTGCTCAGCCAGAGGCGGTGGACCTAACCCCTAACCTACTGGGGCATGCCCAGAGTCATTTGCAAAAGAAATTGAGTTCTAGTCAAGGTAATAAGATTGATATAAATAAATAACTTGTGGAGAGGATTTATCATTTTGGGTAGCTTTTTATTTTTGTTTGAAACTTTAGTAGAGATAAATTGGCAATTTTCATTTGAATTTTCTTCCTTCTCTCAAATATAATGTTCTCAAAGTGACAGAAGAAATGTGTGGGAAAGTTGGAAGCTGAAATTTCAAAAATAGAAAAGTCTAGATCAGCATCTCCAAGATGCTAGTCTTAGATTCAGAGAGAACTACATGGGGATAATCAGTTTTCTGCAGGGATGTTCTAGATGTGGCTGGGTTTGGTGAGAATGGAGATTTGACTAGAGGTCAAGGTCAAGGTCAAAAGACTCTACTGCTCAGCCCAGTTGTGTGTCCTTCTATGGTCACACAGGCCTGCTTTCTCTGTGACAGAATAAATGAGAAACAATCCTTCAGGTCAAAGGACACCTTCTCATCAAGTGGGGCTTTCCAGAGATTCAAAGGTGGAGGAGTCCTGACTCCCAGGTCCCCAGCACCTGCTCTCTGCACTCTACAAGGCACTCTGCTGGCCGAGATTTAGTTTCATCATATGTAAGTCCTTCTATTATCACATTACATAAATTTCCTTAAATTAAACCATTCTGAATTTGTGCAATCTTTTTGTAAATGCTTTGCATCAATGACTGAGAGTTAAAGTATAAGGCATATAGTGCTAGTACCTGCTTGGATAGCAGGACACATTTTAGTACTCTGGAGGACATTTGGTCTCCAAAATCACAAACATTATGGAATCCATTTCAGAGAGTCACTGAGAGTCTGGTCTTTCAGAGTCAGAACAAGGGGCTCTTGGTTGACGACAAAGTGCCAAGTGTCCAACCTTAGAAAAATTGGCACTGGCAGTAGGAACCTTACTGGAGGAACTGGGCAGTTGATGCCCTAACCAGGTGTGAAAGATTATGAAAGTCTGGTTTCAGAGGGTCACCAGGAGCTGGAAGAGGCAAAGAAGGACCCCCCCAGAGGCCTGAGTAGAAGTCAACTGCCAACATCTTGATTTCCACTTTCAGCCTCCAGGACGGTGAGAGAAGACAATGGCTATTTTAGACTGTGGTGGTTCTTTGTTCTGCCCCTCTAGGGATTGAATGCAGAGTGGGGAGAACTTGTTCTAGGTGATGCTGCTGTCAGCAGGGCCCTTGCTTTGAGGAGTATGAACCCTGTCACATTGGGTAAGCCCTGCTAACACACACACACACACACACACACACGCTCCTGAAGAGAATCACACCTGCAGGGACCACCTCCCTAGTCTCGCTCCCTGAGTCCTCCTTCCCCTTTGCCCTTCTTAGACTTACAGGAGCTTGCTGCCCATCCCTCCCTGTGTTTGCCCAACTCCCTCTTCTGCCTACAACCCTCTCTCCATAGTCTAGAAGGCTCCAGCTTCAACTCCAAGCCAACCCACTGACCCCCACCGCACCCTAGAGCAGTGAGCAGTGATACCTTTGTCTTCTTTCATTAAAATCCATGATCCCTGCTGTCTGACTCTGAGCAAGCCCATGCCACATGCACTACACTTCTTCCCTGCATGTCTGGTTTCCCTCCACCTCCAGTCTCACTGGCTCCCATGTACCTAACAGGGAATTCATCCACGTTCTGGAAGCACTAGGAGAGCCAATAAAGACGATGCTTCCACAGGTGTCCAGTTGCTACCCAGGGTGCATTTCCCACATACATAGTGGACACACTTCTCAGAGCATTCCAGAGTCATTTGGGTCAAAGTAGAGCCCACTCTGCTTCTCCCCTTGGTCTGCGATATGAGTCCGTGCTTCTTGACAACTGCTGAGCCCACTAAGGAACATGCCGTAATGACTAAGGCATGGCCTCTTGCAACTTTCTCTGCATTGTGAAGATGAAGGGCAAACACTACAAGCTGTTTCAGGAACAAACTCAACTTTCCCATGACCCTCTTGCCCTTCAGGAAGGGCCCAGAGTTTGCTTACCAGGTGGCCACAGTCTGAAGGGACAACTTTCTACCTGGCATCACACTTTTGTGCCATGAAAGAACTGGGTGGGGTTGGGAGGACACCTGCTGCTCTGAATGCCTGATACCAGAACGGGGACCCCTGAGTTCTTCATTCTGGGAGTTGTGTTTCCTAAGCCCATGGGAGGGACTGGCAGGAGTCCAGAGGCTTTGGATTCTCGGGATGCCTTGGAGAAATCAAGAAAGGGAGTCCAAGTCCTGATATCTACTGAGGCATGGGGCGGTGTGGCTGAGGACCTGAATGAGGACCATATGTGGTTCCTGAGGTATGACAGAGACAGCACACCAGAGGAAGTGGGGAAAATTGGCCTTGCAACTGGTAAGAACTAGTCCTATATCTCAAACACATGAAGGGCCCAGCTGAAACTATGACCTTTGTAAGAGGGAGATTGGGTCACGAAGGCAGTCATTTAGGCCTCTGGGCACCTAGTAGCACCTGTGGTGCTGACAAAACGAGGGTCCATGCAATGTGATCCCAAAACTGTTCCAAGTCAGGAGGCTACAGTACAAACTAGTTACCAATTCTCTTTTTTTTCCAGTTTATTCCATGTAATAATTCTCCACAATGTTTCATTCTTCATAATTCTTCATAATACTTCATACTTCATATATACTTTACATATATACCAATCTCTATCTCTAGACTCACTATAGAAAGAATTATGAAGTATTTGGGACACAAACATCATCCATGTGCCAACACTCAAAGAGGTTCACAACTGGCAGAGCAGTGGGTTTATGTGCAGTTTTAGACATGATATTACTCTGTAAAGAGTTTTAAAATTTGAATATCTAAAGATATACATTTCCTATTGTGCATAAACTCTTTGTGAAAATAACTTAATTGATGCACAATATGTCATCACATGGTTGCATAGTAGTTTACTTAACTAGACTGTTATTGTTGGATTAATGCAATGCCTTATGTTTTTTTGTTTCACTAATGGTTGCATGACATGAGTGCAGAATATTGGTTTTGTAATTCAAAATATTCCCTTAGGATAGATTCCCTTAAGAAAAACTCTCTATAGCAAAGCATGTATGATTTAAGTATGTTCATGTACCTGCAAACACATGCATGTGTGTACACATGAATACATAGATCCTGGATTCTAGTTAGTTTCTGTTGTTACCTGGATGTTGACATTTGGACAAGTTGCTTAATATTTCTGGATTTTATCTTTCTCTATTTGTGAGATGGGGAGGGGGTCAGAGCCATTGACTCTCAGGGTGACCCCCCGGAGTGTGGAAATGACAGTGCAATGACAGTTCAATGCCTCCTTCAACAGTACACTCATTATTATCTGCACAGCACCTCAGTTTAAAGCCCCTCTGGCATGTATCTCAGTGTTGTGTGCTTCTTTATCAAGAGCAACAATTTAAGTTAGTAAAGTTTCGTTTTTGCTTTATATTTTGGTTAGAAAATGATATGGTCACCTGCTTGCTCCCTCCTTATTGTGACTGCAGCAGTCCTGTTTTTCCAAAACCATGCCTGGCATCCTTAGAGTCAGCCAAGGAGGACCTAGAGTACAAGAAAGCGGGTGCCTTTACAATCACAACTGATGAATATGCACAAGCAAACCTGATTCTATCTCACATCCTGGAGTGTAAAGATCAGCTTAGGTTGAGTGTGCTCTTTCCAAGCCTCCCCCGCATCCGTGCCACTGCGCCCATCCTATGAGGAATTTCAAACAGGCACACTTCCGGCCAGCACAGCAGGACATAGTGGAGGCCTTTATTTATGCCCAACAGCCTTTTTTATTCTTTTGACCTTCTTTTACATGAGGCCATGAATAAAGGCCAGAAATGGGAGTTATTCAAAATTCCCTAGAACTCACTGACACTTTACACCTGGAAGAGAAACTAACAGTTTAAATCACAGTTAAATGTGCAGGAGCCACAAGTTTGGTTAGTGTTCATCTTGGGAGCCTCACAGACCAGCTACAGGGCCGGAAGTCCACAGTCCAGTAACATCTGGGAGAGCGGGGATTTCCATTCATGTGGGGATTTCCATTCGCCCAGGGATTTAGAGCAGCCTCCTTTCCACGCTGAACGCCAGCACTCCTGCAAGTCTGAGGAGCCTGTCGCTAGCTGTGACTCAACTCAGCAGTCCTTGTGCCTCCTGCTCTTAAGCTGAGGATCTGGCCGCCTCTGTCTGCAGCCCAAGGACCGGGCCTCTCGAGGTCACCGCAGACTGGATCACCCCAGCAGTAGTGCATCGCTGGAAACCGCTGGAACCACAGAAGCTTTCCCAAGGGGTGAGCAATAGCTGGATCAGGTGCCAGGGTTGAGGTCCTGGGAGATTCCAGGAGCAGGGATGTCGTCAAGGATGGTGATGTGACTGGGCATAGCCAACAGTCTTAACACGACCAGGCTTCAAATTGTCTACATCTTGCTCATTTTACTTCAGTGCGTTATGAGCTGAAAACTTACTGACACTTACCTGAGTCTCCTTGGAAACCAAGGCTTGGAGTGGAAGTCCAGCTTCCCCCAAGCTTCATGTTGCCACTAGCTCTGTGATAACACATAGCCCTGCTTTGCAATCTAGCTGTCTTGTTAAACAAGTGATGTGGGGTCAGAGGACAACAAGAGTACAGAGTGAACACAGCCAAATCAAGGCAGTGTCAGAGCCCAAGGATGCGTGGGCCAGACCAGGCCCCCCATGCACACAGCCCTTGGGTTCCCACTCTACTCCTGCCACAATGGTGGAGCTCCTGGGTCACGGAGTGCTGGCAACATCCAATCATCTTACGAACCCTTGTCACTATCTCCTGCTACAGCCCCTGTTTGCTTGCTTAGTAGTCAGCAGCCGTCTACAGGGAGGAGAACCCAGGAGTATCCAGATGGCCAGCTGCCCCCACTGAAAGCTGTGTGGTGGGCAAGGAAACAGTGTCCTGGCTTTGATTCAAACTGAATGAGCGATGAGGACAACTTCCTGCCCGATTGTTCCAGCATAGACAAAGCCTGAATTTCCAGAGAGGCTTAACTTCTAATCTGCGGGTTTGAACCAAAAGTTTGCCTAGCCTCCTTGCACTAATGTGTCAGATCTGCTGCTGGATTCCAATGGTGCTCTAAGCCTGTCCAACAATTTACCCTTGTTCTGTTTCAGATGAGGTCACTTACTGACTTTCAGAGAACTTCAGAGCTGGTCATTTGTTCTGTGAGCACGACACCCCACTGTGAGCTCATGGTAAAATACTGGGGAATCCAAACAAGCTGATTGTAAACACAGCCATGACTGAAAATAAATGATTCCAGCATAAATTAATGCAAAATGATAAATTTATAATTAAATGGTTAAATACTAAAACTAAAATACTAAAAGGGTAATACCTATGCAAAACATATGACTTCCTAGTTATTTCCATCACAAACCTGTGACCTGGGGGCTGTCAATACACATCGCATCGGTGCCCTGGGGACTGTCAACATACATGGCATCTGTGGGGTGGAAACACCATGCATGGAATGCTCGTCAGACCTCTTTCTCCTCCATGCTCACTGACAGCAGATTAAAATTGGCCACTAAAGAAGTATTCTCACATGGAGAGTGGCAAACACTACAAGCAGAGACTGTCATCCTAGAGACAGGGCACTTAGTAATCACCATCACCCTCATGCTCCTGGGTCACTGTTATGCCTTTCAGTTATGCCTTTCTGGGACTTGGAGGTCACATTTCCTCTGAGCTTCCTCTGAAATGTCTTACTGTGGAAGGACTTACTGAGTGTCTTTGAGAGATGTTACATGCTGAGATTCTTGCAGACCTCTCTCTACCAACATTGCAATAAGAAATAAGAAACATTTTGGGGTCTTTTGGATCTGAGTAACTACAAATGAACTGAGAGGTTGATGAGAATCAAACCTAGGCAGGTCCAGGACACCTCTAGACATGTGTACCCAGGCACTCTCAGACACAGGCTGCCTGTAAAGGAGCTGAAACAAGCCAGCCAGACATAGATATCCAGGACTGAAACTTGACCAGTCATTGCTCAGCTAAATTTTCACCTGATTTGCATGTTATCGCATCAACTGGAACACATCTGACTTCTAACTAACTTGTAAAATGGGCCACTAAATGGAACTCAATGAACTTCTAACCCTAATTTGCAATGTTGATTAGCCCACCTTTTATATATCAGACCCCAGGTAGGTAACTCAGCACAATTTAAGGCTTTGAGTCTGTGTCACCCAGACTGACATCCTAATACAATCCCAAGTTTATGAAACTTGTGTTTTGCTTCACGTATGGGACAGCCGGGGTGACTTCAGCCTGACCCCGGTCATCCTGCCTGTCCCATGTTGCTGGGCCTCCTGCTCCGGGAACAGGCAGTGAAGAAGGAGGCAAAGAACTGGGACTCAAGGCAACCTTGGCATGACCTGGGCCCCAGGAACTTATTTCCCGCACACCCTTGTCTCCTCATCTGTCAAAGGACGGTCTCATGACTACCTTCCCAGGGTCGAGGTGAAGATAAAAGACAGATAGTAGATGATCCAAGTAGGTAGCACTGGTCTTATTGGCACCCTGTCTGGGTCAGCCTGACCTGGCTGCAGGTGTGTGAGACGCAGGCTGGAGGTGAGAGAATTAGATGACCTGTGGAGTGTCGCTGGTTGGGCATTAAATGGGGAAAACTAGAAGACAGGGATAAGACCCTGAATTTGGCATTCAAAGCAGACTCTTCCGGCCTTAGATTTTACTTCATATTAGAGGTCAGTGATTGTTTGACCAGAAAACTAGATGGAACAAGTATGCATTAAATTGTCCTACAGACAGTCCTGTTGGAGATCAGAGGACTGCTGGTTCAGCCTCCTACTCAAGGTCTCCGGAACTAAGTCAGAACAGAGACCCTCACTCTATGTCTTGTCCTGGCTCCCCTTAGCCCAGGACACCAAAATTCTCACAGGGACCTCCTTGACACATCTGTGTCTCTGTAATTTCTGTCCCCAGGGAGCCAACAAGTCAGGGGGCTCTGGAATCAATGGGATTCTAACCCAAACAAACATAACATTTCACAAACACCTTTTCATGTCAACAAAAGCTCCCTTCATTGTGAAGTGAGATTTTGCAGATGTACTATTATTTAACAGATGGTTATAAAAGTCAGAGCAATTAAGTAGAGAGGAAACTGAAAAGACACACAGTCTGGGAAGAGTAAGAATGTCTTTCAATCACTACTGAACCCCCCAAACCACTAATCAGTCACTTCTCACTTCATGGGTTAAGTGTGTCCCAGTGCAGTTGGCTACATAGATTTGTTTTTTTCAGAGTAATTTTTCTATGTTTTCATGAAGGTGAAATTTTTCCTGGGAAGAAGCAATTAGTCCCTAAAACTCTAATCCTACAGGACAGTGACATTGCTAACATTTTTTTTCTTTTGCAATCTTAATATTTTACTGTAGACATTCAAATTATATATAGAGATGAATTAAATATCATAACAATATTATAACTTCTCTGCACCTGTCACTCAACCTCCTAAGATCACTGCATATTCAGTTTCATTTCATCAGCATCTACCCATTCCCCAGCCAACTGGAATCAAATTCCAGTCAAGACTGGATTATAGTTCATCTGCAAATATTTAAGAAAATAAAATATCTCTAACACTAAGAATCTTTCAAAATATCCAGTCCAATGGCATGAAATACCTAAAATATTCATCATCACATATCTAATTAGGGTGATGATCAGCCTAATTTATCTATGATCAACTTTTACAGGTGGTTTGAATTGGAATTAAAATGAAGTGCAAAATTCCATTTGGTAGCATGTCTCTTAGGCCTCTTTTCATCTGTAGGTTCCACTCTCTTGTCTCCTCTCCCCTGATAAAAGAAGCAGTTATTTGTCCTGTGAAGGGTTCTGCAGTTTCCATTTTGTTGATCATATTGCCATGGTGGTGTTATCTGTGTTTGTTTGCGCATTGGTCATTAGATTTGGAAGCTCAACCAGCTCAAGAGTTGGTCGTTTGTTCATGATGGCGCTTCAGAGGCAGAGTGGATGCGCCTCTCAGAGGTCCCCTTGTCCCCTTGCCCTTTTGCCCTCTTGCCTCTCTTTTTGCTTTATCAGCTACCTTAGGTCACTGCCATTCCTCGTTCAGGGGCAGAAAAATAGTGACTATTATCATCTAATCTATTAACTGGAATATTTTCTTAGAGAGAAAATGGACTAAGACACAGCTCCTTTGGGAAAGGCAGGAACAATGCTTTTTTCTGTTCTTTTCTTCACCTATTTTTTTTTCTAAAAGAAAAAAAAAATTATGTCTCTAGAATTCTCCAGAGGTATCAATCATCTCTTATTGGGCAGCAGATTACCACCAGTTGTGCAGCTTATGACAACACACTTTTTTATCTCACAGTTTCTGAGGTCAGGAGCGTAGACAGGATTTCGCAAGACAACCCACTCCCCTGACCACACACACTCTGGGCTGTACTGGGTGCAGGCTGGTGTCAGCAGGGGCTTCGGGCTCATTGGAGGCATGTCTGGGGAAGGATATGCTTCCCAGCTACTCAGATTTCTGGCAAAATTAATTTCCCTGTTGTTGGAAGAGCAGGTACATGGCTCCAGGAGGTGGGCACTAAGGTACCACCCTAGGGTCTGTTCACCAGTGTCTAATAAGTTGGTTTAACTTTTGTTTATTGTGAACTTAACAGACTTAAACATTTTTTATGTCTTTCATTTCATGTTTTTTTTTTTTGGCTAAAGAATATTTTGTTGCCTATGTAATATTCTTTCTTTTACCTTCCTTCAAAAACATAGATTTTAGCGGGGCGGGGTATGTGGCACTGAATTCCTAGTGACAAAAACATAGATTTTTGTGCCCAAAACTTGCCTCTCCACCTCCCTCTGGATGCTACAGAGGCACTGTGCTGTTCCTCCAAACAGTTCACAGTCACAGAGTCACCTGCGGTACTAAGACATCAGGTGTCTAACCTGCTCTGTCCTGAGTGTGGCTGTTATAGGACTGGAGTGGATGTCAGGTTTCTGCCTCTGAAGGAATGGTCATTCTTACACACACTAATAGTTGAGAAGCTCTGACAAAATACCATATTCTCCAGTAGAAACATTTTTATAATGTGAGGCATGAAGTGATGAAGTAAATGTGATTTTTTGTTCATTTTGTAACTTTAGTTCACCACAAAGATATGCCCTTAGCTAGATGTGTTAGAATGATGCGCTAATCAATGTCTCCTCAGGGAATTACTAGTGTGAGGCAGAGCAAGATATGATGCATTTTGGGAAGAAACATATCAATGTTGTCGATGAAGTTTCTCATATAAAAAAAGACTTGCTGTGAGTAGAAGACAGAACACTGCTTTCTGTTAAGACACCATACATAATGAAATACATATTGAAATGCTGCTCAACAAAGAGGTGAAATCTTGCTATTTGAGATAAGTGGAGGGAACTAGAGGGTGTTTTGTTGAGTAAAATAAGTCAGAAAGAGAAAGACATATATTGGATGATTTCACCTATATCTGGAATATGGAAAATGCAAATGGGCTGATAGAACAAAATTAGAATAAACCTTTTGGCCTTGACATAATTGAGGTTACCAGGAGAGGTGTTAGGGCTGGAAACATGCAATAGAGGGGGTTTCTCTATAATTTTCTCTTTTTCTTTTTTCTTTGCTTTTGTTCTTATTCAATTAAAAGAAAGGACAAAGAGAAAGCTAAACAACTGCAATATTTAACGTGGCACCTACTAACCACATGTGGCTATTGCAAATTTTAAAATGTGTAGAACTGAGTTTTTAACTTTATTTAATTTGACTTGATTTAAAACTACCTGGAAATAGTGACATGTCTCTGGTGACTGACTGTCTTATTGGTTGATGGAGCTCCAGAGTAATCATGAAAAGGTCAGATGCTACCATCAGAAAAAAGTTGTCTGAAGTGTGGTCGTAACTTAGTGGGCACAGTAGAGCCAGAAACAACCTTCCATGAGGACCCATCACTCTGAGGAGAGGTCCAAGTGCAGTCAGTGTGGTTAGAGGTCCTCTACCTGGGAGGAGCGGTTGGCAGGAACAGACTGGTCGGTTCGTTCTTGGAAGAGACTTCGAAGTCCTCAAGTGAACCTCATGGTGACTTGTGTTTGCTATGATCTCCAGGTGACAAAAAGCAGCCTTGAGTGATTTACACAGGGCAATTTTTTACAGTGATGTTTCAGAACTCCACTTCCTCAGAAAGCCCTGTGTCACTGGGAGCCACAGGATCAGGGACATATGTAATGGTAAGAAGGGCCCGGCAGGTATCCAGCCCATCAGGACTGAGGTAGAAATGGGTACCCAAGACTTCTGAACCCTAGGATCCCCTATGTGCCCCTTCACCTACAACTGGCACCCTGCAACCTCTCTCTATCTGCCCCTAATGTGTTTGGGGTCTAAAGCAACTGTATGAAGAAAAGTCTGCTTATTGTGTGTTTAAATGTTTAAAATTCTGAAATTTTGTTAAAAACTATTAAGTAAACATGGCTATCACGCTGTTTTGATAACTGTACCTTCCTAATGATCAGAAACCCAGACGGTACACGGGACACCCCCACAGTGTCTTGGTGGACATGGACACGGTGGCCTGGGCAACGCTGGTCCTGGCCAGTGACTGTGGCCACTCAGTCAGTAGACAACCCGACCCTGGATGTGCCAGGGAACTAGCTGTGGTCTAGAGGCAAGGGATGCAGACTATGGATGGACATAGCCCCTTTCTGTAGACTTGTTTCAAGGGGCAGAGAGTCAAATTAGCACCCCTAATTGGTAGGGCCCAGGGTTTAGGGGTTAAGGGTAATTGTATTTTTACTTACCAGCCTTGAGTCTCAGAATTCAGTGGACAACAGACTTTTGACACTGTTCATCACTTAACTTTGTGAATGAGAGCAGACTCTCCCATGGGACAATGGGCCTCCAAATGGAGTGGACCACCATTTCTGCTGAAATGGAGTTTCCTACAATTTCCAGCACTCAGCTTCCTTGAGAATCATCTCCACATCTCCAAATCAGGGGAAAAACCCCCTTCAGTATTCAGATGATAAGACAGAGTAAGATCAGTGATTTTTTTAGCACGATGCCTACCTGGAATTTAAGTGAACAAAACTTAGTAGCTTAAAAAAAGTAGGAAATGTGGTCTCCATGGGTGGAGAGAAGCAATGAAGACTACAGGGAACATTCTGGAAACAGTCTGTCCTTGGTGAACCATCACTTTCAAGGAATGCAGAGCTGGAGGGGACCCCAGGGCTGGCACAGCATCTCCTTCATCTGTCCAGGTGAGTGGGTAGAAAGTGGAATTGTCACCGTGGCCTGTGGTTGTTGTGGGTGGCCTGGGTTGGGGAAAGACAGGGTGCCTCGCTCTGGCAGCACCTGCTATTCCACTGTGTTATATTAGAGAGCCAGCAAGCAACCTGAGCAGAGACTTCCCCTTCTGGCAACAGAAAATACACTTAACTCTCAGAGAACCCACTGGTGTCTAAATGAGACCAACTTCCCTGCCCTTGTGGGATATTTAGAGACAGGGTGGGAGGGATAATAATGTAAGAAGAATAATTTCCTGAAATGTTCTCCTGAGTTTAATTCTGAGGGTATTTCCAGTGAACTACAAAGTGGATTCTTATTCTCACAGGTCTCTGTGACCCCAAAGCTTTCTGGGTGTCATGACAAAATTTCCTCGGCTGTTTAGGGGGTTCAAGTTGAGATGGGCCCAAGAGTTTTCCATTGGGGTGGTGGTTACTCTTTCAATCTTACAAAACTCAGATCCAGGAAGGCCCCTCCCTCGTTTCTGTGTCCCTCCCTTGGACCACTTCTCTGAGAATCCCTACCTACACAGGCTGCCAAGAGCAGCTCAGCAAATGTTGCAGCACAAGTCCCAGCACTTGTGAATGGTTTTCGGGAAACATATTTGGGAATTGTGTTAGGCAAAATAGTGCTTCCACCTGAGATATCGGCCCCCTAATGCCAACATCTGTGCCTATCTTATGTTCTGCGCCAAGGGGCAGGGTGCTCCGAGTGCTGGTCCTCTGGTTGAGATGATGTGGAGGATTCAGTGTAATCATAGGGCTCCTTGTGAGAGAGAGAAGGTTAGGTAGGAGGGTCGGAGACAGAGTGATGAGTTGGAGAAACCCCCAACCTTCACCTATGCCTTTCTGATGGTAGAAGGAAAACAGGAAGTTTCTGGAAGGTGGGAACAGCAAAGAAAGGTCTCCCCAGAGACTTCAGGAGAAACAGAGCCTTACAGACACCTTAATTATACCCCCAAGAGAACTCTTATAGGTTTCTGCCTTTCCAAACTGGAAGATCAATATCTGTATTGTTTGAAGCCATTGCATTCGTACCCACTTCTATGGCCATAGAGATGAAGACGGGGCCTCACCCTCAAGAGGTCCAGAGAATAATAGCTGTATCCACGTCCCTTCATAAAGCCAATTCAAAGCAGAAAACACCATCTTTGAAGAAACTAAAGCAAAGAAAAAAACCCCAAACCACAACCACTGGAGATAAAACACTAGTTATAGAATTCGATGAGGAGACTAAAAGACCACTTTAAAAAATAATATCCTGGTGGCTTGACAGGTAAGACTGCCAGGAGCAGTCCACATACATCCTAGTTCATGACCCAGGCCTAGCAGGAATAGCCATGATGAACAACTAAATAAAAATAAGTGGGTGCTTTCTCCTCTTCTCTCTTCCTGCCTGCCTGCCTACCTGCCTTCATTCCTGCCTGCACCTTTCCTTAAAAAAAAAAAAATTAATAACTTAAGAAAAATAGTAATACTGTTTGTTTGCCCTGGTGAAGTACCAGTTTCGATCAGCCACCTCCAGCCAGAGTAGTCCACATACATCCAAAGGATCACGGTTTATGTCTTGGGCCAGAGAGATCAAACAAGATGTACAACTAAATAAAATTTAAAAAGTGCTTCTGCCTTCTCTCTCTTCCTGCTTTCCTACTCACCTTCATTGCTGCCTGCAAATTTCCTTAAAATAAATAAATAAACAAATAAAGGATGATGGCTACAGTTAAAATAGCATGGATATTATCTAAATTATGTTGACAACACATGCTTGTATGAATAGATCCTAAAAGGATTATGAAGGGATGGAAAGGAAAGACATCAAATTTTTAATAGCTTCATCTCAGAGTAATGGGATTTTGGATGAGTTTTACTCCACAATTATTTTGTTGCTTGCATTTTCTACATACTTGAACACAACAACAAAACTATTTTTATAGCAGGGGAATAAAAGGGTAAGCATAAAACAAAAAAATGAGAATAAAAATCTAACAATAGGAAATGGAAAGTAAATAATTATTAAAGACTATTATGCTTAACTTCATGCAAGTAAAATAGAAAATGTAACTCTGAGAATATAAACAGTATCCATGGTTTTCTTTATCTAGAAAAAAATATTTCTGACCGCAGAGAAAAAAGAATATCTAATCAGACACATTTCCATGGAACAGCTAAGAATGTTCCCAAAGGTCTGAATCATCCCATGTACACACTGAGATCTAGGTCATGTCTATGAAATCTGCTGAAACTTTAGAAATCAAGTAACAGGTAATTCCAGCACCATTTAAAATTTTCTATGTCAATAAGGGAGACTGTCTTATGATTATTTTTTTTTCAGCACAGAGGACACCAAATCCTGAGAAAACACAAAAAGAAAACAATAACCCATCTCCTTATAATTACTGCTGAAATTCCACAAGTGAAATATTAGAAGTACCCTCTGGGATGTGTTAAAGAAGCAGCACCCCACCAGTGGACTTGTCCTCGGAGGGAAGTGGTGCACGTCAGGAAACAGCAGGTTCTCACACCTCCTGCCTGTCTGGCCTCAGCGGGGTTCCCTGGAAGCAGATCCTGAGATAGGGTGCATACATGGCTGCTTTATCCGGGGCCCTCAGGGGAAAGCTGGGGCCAGGAGCAGGGGAATGTGAACAGAGAGCAGGAGCCCTGGAGTCCAGCTCTGGTCCGAAGCCCCAGGGAGCTCAGAGTTTGAGCTGTACTCTGGAAGCCACGGCCAAGGTGTTTGGAAATGTCTGTCCAGTGTGCCTGTGGGCTGACCCCATGGCCAAGGTCTCTTGATGAAAGGTCCCAGCAGCACAGGGTAATTTTCAGGAGTGGGCAGCTGAATCTCTAGCAGCCCACAACCCCGGCAGCTGGCAATGACGCTTTCAACCTGGATGGGGTCCAGAGTGCAGGACTCTGGAATAGTGACTCCATCAGAATTCAGAGGGGAGAAGTTGTATGCTCATTTCCATAGAAACAAAAGAGAGACTGGATACATTTCAACGTATTTCTGATTTGAAAAATCAGTCCAATAGGATTGGATAGTTGCTTCCACAACATGATAAGATTATTTATGATAAAGTGCATGCTTCCTGGTGAAAAGCCAGGAGCATTCCCATTAAATCCTCAAAGCAGGACACCAATGAATACCACATCATGTAAGCGCTATTCACATCATTGGCATGACATTTCGCAGTTAACTAAAGGAGAAATATTGACTTCAACAATCTAAGAGAGAGGGTGTAATGATCATCTTTTGCAGGTGGAATATATTTTATATGAAAGACAAAGAGGACCAACCAACAATTATTAGAAATAATGAGCAGCTAGTTAAGTGCCCAGTTATACATTTAATTTGCAAAAGTTAGTAATGTCATTAAAAATAGAAGCCATTCAGAAAATAAAATGGAAAATACTCCATTTATGATAGCAATTAAACATTGTTATAAACACCAAAGAATAAAAAATAAATGAAAGTGCATACTAACATGTGACAAAAACTTAAAACACCAAAGAGGAAAAGAAATTAATACTATGGCCACATGGAAAGATGTTCTCTATTTTAGGATTTAAAAACTTCACATTATCAACATGAAGTTCTTCTCTAATTAATCTATACGTTTATTAAGTAGTTGTTTAAGTGAAAATAGATAGTTTAGTTTCAATTAGATAAGCTGATTTTTATCTATAGGATGTTCTTACCAAAAAGGAAGAATCAGGTAAATGGATAGCTAGAAAAATTCAGAAATATGAAATTCAGACACATGGACACTAAAACCTGCAGAATTGTTAAAAATGTGGCAATTTGGTGTGTGGGTGAATACAGAGGCCAATGAAGAGAACCAAGTACAGAGAAAACCCAAATAATATGGGAATTTAGTTTATAACAAAGAGGGCATTTAAAATCACTAGAACTGGAAGGTTTAATCATTCAATGAAATCAGGCAATGAGACAACCACCTGGAATAACATTAAGGTGAATCCCTAATTCACCCTTAAATCAAAATATACTCAAGATATAAGAAAAAAAGTTAGTTGGGAGGGTGCAAGAAGCTGGGTCGAAAGCAAAGATGCTAGTGGTGATGGGTACTAGAGCTTGAGTAGTGGGGGTGGTGTGATGCTTCACACCTTGACTGAGTTGTGAATCTATTCTCCTACCACTCTTTATAGTATTGCAAATTAATGAAACCACAAGAACGATGCTAATATAATACAATTTAAGTAAAACTACTGAGAACATGGCAGAATTTCTTTTTTTGAGCCCAAGATAAGAAGCACACAAATTCATAACCCATAAAGGACCTGGTTAATAAATGTAATGAGATGCGAATTCGAATTTTCTGAAAGTCAAGTGATACCATAAATGAAATCAAAAGACATATGAGAAACCAAGGAATAAAAAGGCACAAATACCTCACAAAGAGCTAATTTTATAGATATGTATTACATTTCAGTAAGAAGCACTAAATTTTCATAGATTTCTTCTACCCTGCTCCCCAAGAAAAATCCCAGCAGTTCACAAATTCTGATTAAAGGAATGTACTAGACTAGGTCATAGATTTCAGATATTGAGAAAAGTGCCAGAGCTTCAGGGCTGATAAGGGACAAAGACATATCTCTCAGAGACAAAGTATGGCACGACAGCACTGCTCATATAAGGCTATATTTGAAGAGAAGTCTGGAGGGATGTGGGGACTTTTCCAGGGTGCCTGGAGGAGACAGGAATTGATTTCATTGCATCCTTCTAAATGCTACTGGGATTTCAAATTCCACACCCATGGTCCAGTCCAATTTTAAAACCAGAAAGTTGGTGGGAACATAGGGCCCCCAGCTGTTGCTACACCACTTGACAGCAGTATTCTGCTCTGTCAGGACAAACATGCTGGTGGGGCCAGTGGGGCGTCACATCAAACAGAAGCCATTGCTGTCTGAGTCTCTAGAAAGCCTGCCAGGCTCTGCATCCTCTGACACCCCCAAAGTGAGCTTACAGGAAACTAGTATCAGTTCTAAGGACCTAAGCATGAGGACACCATCTAGAAAGTGCTGTTGGTGAGAAGACAGGCTCTGGGGTCACAGGGTTGGTGAGCATTTCCAGGAAGGAGAGAATTAACAGGGACAACCAGCAAGTGAAAGATTTGTGGTGGACACACAGGGTGGCCAGGTAGCTGGGTCTCGAGCTGAGAACATCAGAGTGCCAGCCCACTTCCCGGACTGAAGTCTGCTCTGTACCTGCACTCTGCGCACTGATGTGTCCTGCATGGCATGTAGTGGGCTTACAGGGGTGAAGGAAACATCATTGTCTACCCAGTTGCCCCATCCCTCATGTCTACTCCTAAGATGGAGCCTTGGATTCTAGTCTGTCCAGGCTATTTCTCATTCTGACTAAGACAAGTGTCTAGGTTACCTTGTCCTTGGTTGGCACCACATTGTCCTTTAAAAGCCAGCTCAGGTGGTAGGCTCTTAACATACCCCTTCCCTCCCTCACCCAGACGCTGGTCACATTTGTTGTTATATCCATCAGACTCTGATTTTTTTAACCTATGTGTGAACTCCTTGAGGGCAACACCATCTGTTTTCTCTTAAACCTTCCTGACTTAGTGAGATCTTCATTCTGATGAGGAATGGGGGCAGGACCTCTGAGGAGTGTTAAAGACTCCTGGCTCAGAGGTGGGGATGATCTTGTACAGAGTAAGGAGGGAGAAGAAGAGTATTGTAACCTCCCCTCTGCTTTCTGGCAGTAGGGAAAGCCCCTGGAGCTCTGAGTGCCAGGAAATGGCAACTGACTTGGCCCCTTCATGCGAGCTGGCCCGCCCCAAGGAAGGCACAGTGGGTGTGATATGTGCAAACTAACAGGCCTCTGCAGTGATGCTCTCAGTTCAGATGGAGCTTGTGGAGTTGTGGGGACTTTACTTCCCTAAGTCATGCACACACAATCCAGAAACCACCTAAAACCCACATAGCAAAATGAACTTAAAGATGGTGGAACATTCACAGAGTGAATGTTTCAAAGAGTGAAACTCAGCAAGGAGATGTAGCAGAGCCATCTGAGACCACATACAACATAGCTGAGTCCTGCAAATACAATACAGAGTGAAAGAAGTAGCCACACCAGAGCTACCTGCTGTGTGATTCACCGGGTGTGAAATTGCCCCAACTCATCACCTATGCTCACAGTTAAAAGGGGTCACCTTTGTGGGTTGAAAGAGATTGAAGGAGCACCAAGGTTTCCAGGGAAGGAGACATTCTGTCTCTTGATCTTGCAACTGGTTTGCCTTATGAGTTCAGATTCTGAAAACTCATCAGGTGGCCAGGTTACGTGTGTGTTCTTTCTTACAGTAAGTCATGCTTACACTATGCATTAGATTTAACAGATACACAGAGATTTACCTAATCTACCTGCACAGAAAATGTCTCTCTGAGCCCACCAGCCCCACCACCGACTGCTAGAGTTACCATTGCTCCCCTGAGTGGGGCTTGGCATCACTGGTAGGAAAATAAAGGTGCTGATGTCATAAGCTTTCCTTGTTATTTTAGCTCCTTTTTATTATTTTTTGTTCTTCCTTTAAATGAGCTCCTTTTTCTTAAATTTCCTTCCTGGAATTTGAGTCATTTCCCAAGGTCTGTTTTAGCTAAGATTCTTAGTGCCCAAGATGGTTTGTAAGTTCTCCTGTTTGCTTTTCCAGGGTCCTCCCACCCAGACAGAGTCATAATCAGAGCAGGAGACTCTTGGAGAAAATCAGATATGAAAACAATGACTGAACTTTGCAACTTATGCTGAAGACCAATTCCTTTTTTAACTGGAATTTTAAATTTGAGAAGACTGTATTTGTATAGTGAAAGAAACTATTACCAGAATGAAAAAAATACCCTACAGAATACAGGGAGATATTTGCATATCATACATTTGACAATGGGATAATATCCAAGATATATAAAGAACTTACACAACTCAGCAGAAAAACAACCCACTCAAAAAGTGGGTATAAAATCTGAATAGGCACTTCTTTTACTGATGGCCAGCTGGACATGAAAAAGTGATCTTCATCACTTATCATCACGGAAATCCAAGTCAAAATCAAGATGAAACATCACCTCTGACATTATGAGAATGACCTACATAAAAAAAGACAACAAACAACAAGTGTTGGTGAGGATGTGAAGAGAAAATAACCCTTGTAGATTGTTTTTAGGAGTGCAGGTTGGTGCAGCCATTTTGGGAAATACTATGGAGAGTGCTCCAAAAATTAAAAATAGGACTAACCATGTAACAGTAATTTTACATCTAGGTATCTATCCAAAAATAGGAAAATATTAACACAAAAGTTATACACATCCCTGTTTATTGAAACACTATTTATAACAGTAAAGATATGGATACAACCTAAGTGTTCATTGATAGATGAATGGATATAGAAGTTCCAGTATATATGTATATGTGAATATATATATAAATATGTGTGTGCATGTGTGTATGTGTGTGTGCTTTATATGTGTGTATGCACACTCATATACTCAGTCATTAAAAAAGTGAAATCTTACTGGAGGGAACTAACTAAAATTATATTTCTGAGTGAGATTAGTCATAAAGAACAAGATAAATACTGAATAATTTAACCTATATTTTGAATATGGAGAAAAATGCAAATTAACTGATAAAACAAAAATAAACCTTGAACTTTGACAGCAAGGCTGAGGCTGCTAAAGAAGAAGGGCTTATGGAATTGGATCACACACATACATGCATATATATAAACAACCACTCACAAAGAGAAATTATTACAGATTGACCTTTTGTGTGTAAGAAATGATATAGAGTAATGCCATGTTTGCAGTTTCTCCAATGATAATGTCTTGTTAAACTGTAATTCAAGATCATAGCCAGAATATTGACACAATGCATCAAAATACAGTGCATTTCTACCATCAGAAGGACATCTCTTGCCTTTCACAGACACACCATGGCTTTTGATCTCCCACCCTAATCCATGGCAACAAATACTCATTGGTTATAACTTTATCATCCTCCATCACCCCTGACACTTCTGTCATTCCCTGACTCCTCCATCACTCCCGGCTCCTTCATCACTCCGACTCCTCCATCACCCTGACTCCTCCATCATTCTCTGCTCTCCATCACTCCTGGCTCCTTCATCAAACCTGACTCTTATGTCACTCCTGGAGCCTCCATCAACTTGACTCCTCCATCACCCCAACTTCTCCACCACCCCCAACTCCTCCATCACACCTGACTCCTCTGTCATTCCTGGATCCTCCATCACCCTGACTACTCCATTACATCTGACTCCTCTGTCGCTCTTGGATCCTCCATCAACCCTGACTCCTCTGTTGCTCCTGGATCCTCTATCATCCCTGATTCCTTTATCACCCTGACTCCTTCATCACCTGACTCCTCTGTCACTCCTGACTCCTCCATAAATCCTACTCTTTCATTAATCTTGCAGTTGTGGTATGGGAATGGCAGCCCTGCTCAGAGACGAGTTTTGTTGCTCATCTCAACATGTAATTATGGAAGGATTTGTAGTATATAAAGAATCAATGGGACAAGATGTGAAAAGCACTTTTAATTCCTGGTTACCACAGATATTTGCTGTGTCAGGATTTTCTGGGGCTCAATCTCAACCTTGTTTTCCCAGGGTACACACAATCCCAGACAACTGCATCTGATAGGAAAGAAACTTTTGTGGGAGGTGATGTATGATCACCTCAGAGGGGGAGATTGCAGTTCTGCTCAGTGAGTTGTTGAGTGTTCAGAATGTTCCAGGCCTTGTACTTCTTGATACTCTGTATGCATGTGTGTGTATGTGCGTCATGTGCATGCATGCGTGCCTGTCTGTGTTGTGTGTGTGTGTGTGTGTGTGTGTGTGTGTAGAGCAGTGTAAAGAGAATTGTAGAGGACTTTGGAGGGAAACTGGTGATCCGAAGGTATAGTTGAAGAATGTGTAGCTGAAAGCAGAAAGAAGAAAAAGATTCAAACAGGTGGTGCTTAGATCTGAATTTCTATCATGAAAGCAACGGGAATCCCCCAACTCTGGTGTGTTTGTTGGGAAATAAATGACCAGTATATTACTAAATGGCCTCACCTGACAGAATGAGCATAAGAGATTGAAAGTGAAGCAGGAATCCACTGGCAGGTAAGTGCAGAGGTCTTGGGATCTCTGGCATTGGAGGTAGACATGAGAAGTGGCCAGAAGGTAGAAAGAAGACTTACTAGGGCTTAATGACAGATCATCTGTACAAGGTTTTGGACATGGGACTGAGGATGCCCACTGTAGTTCTTGTGAAACTATGGGTATGTGGAGTGGGAAAATGATGGTCTAGCATCATCAGGATGAGAAATGGGCAGCTGGGTATTGGGACTTGGAGCTGAAAGGACAGGACTAATGTGGAAAGATGGGCATAAAGTGGGAATGACAGCTCTAAGGTAGAAATGAAGGGTCTAAAGTGGGACTGATGGGTCTAAGGCAGAGAATGTGGGTCTAAGGTGGGACTGATAGGTCTAGGGTGGAAGTACATGCCCATGCATCTATGAGAGCCCCATCAGTGAGTCCTACAGAAGATGGCCACTGTAAAGGTAGAAGAATCCTGGAAGGCAGTACCTGGTGTCCTTGGACATAAGAATCAGGAACAAATGACTGAGGGTCACATGACTGGATAAATATGGCCATGTAACTGCACATGAGGTAAAAAAGAACCTGGGCGAAGGTAACTTTGAGCCATTAATGAGGCAGAAAAGAGATAACTGTGGAGACAGAGATAACAAACACACCCCTGAGTTATGTGGGTGTGCCAGGGGAGGATACTGACTGGGAGGGGATGCACCATCCTGGGGACAAATGACAGCAGTATCTTCCAGAAGCTGGCAACGACCTGGGGAATCTGGACTCACCTGCCACCTGCTTATGTTGCCTTTCCAGGGTGGAAGGAGCACATCATCCCTCTGATCCTTGAAATTCAGGTTCCCATTTATGGGGAGAAGTCAACAGTCACATCCTTTATTCTCGGATGATACACTGAGTCATCCAGGTTCTTAGGAAAGAAACCACTGGATCTGCAACCCTGCCCATAACTCAGAACTTTGAATTGTATGGAAAGATGTTTTATTGAATTCCATTGAGTCAATTGATTTTGTTAATGCCTGAAAGTTGACCATCATTCTATATTCTGATTTCTTTCTCTGGACTTACAGATGGATTATAATACATTAAAATTATTTCTGCCTTTAAAACACAAGAGGGAAAAGAAAGGCTACAGAAATTACTCAGGTGAAAGCTGGCAACTGGGCCTGCTAGCTTGGCCTTTCTCAGGAAACCATGTAGACTGCTCGGCTCCGCATGGTATGACCTGGCTACTTTATCCTGAGCAGGCCAAGGATGCAGCCTATGCCTGGTGGGTCTGAAAGACTTCTGCATGTTGGGGCCTGAAGTTGCCTGCTGTCTCACCTTGCTTCTTTCTGCCATCCACTTTGTTCCCATGGGAAAGAGGCTGGTGACAGCAAAAGGTAGGCATGATACCAGGTCTCAGCCAGCTCAGACATCTCTGTCCCCCTGCCCATTCTCTTCAATCTGCTCCCCTTCTCTACTCCTAAGTTGTAAGGAAGTCCACTAGAGCATAACAAGTGGACCAAAGCTAGTCTTCCTGCCCCACCCAGGTTTCACTGTGAGTTGGTCCACGGCTCCATCTGGAACATCTACAGATAAGTAACTACATCTCTCAACACCTGCCAAGTAGAAATTGTCCAACTAGAAGACTTCTCACTCTTTCCTCTTCTCCAATATGGGGGTGGGGTTAGAGTAGAATTTGGCCTCTAAAACCAAACTGTGGAAATTTGATTCTGCAAATAGACTAAAGCTCGGCAGATCTGAGCAGAGTTTCAAAAGGTTAGTTCTTGTCATACTGGAAAGTCTGGAAAGAGTAGTCAAGTATAAGTTGCCCAAACAATTAAAAATGCTACCATTTCCATATACAAAGTCTCAGGTGGGTGACTTGGGGTTGCACTGCAGTTCAAGGTGGCTTGGAAGATGGAGCTTTCTTTTCTGGTTCTCTTCACCTTTACAGGCTCGTCTGACCTTGTGACTTTGCAAACTAGCATGCAGTCCACTCAGATGAGGGAGAGTCATTCTTGAGTCTATGCTTAAGAAGCAGGAGAAGCTTCCTAGAGGCACTCAGTTCTTCCTCATAGAATACAGATGAATCTGTGCCACCAGATGTGGCCAAGGAGTGGGATGTGCCACCTTAGGCTCCTACCTTGCCAGGTTTGTCCCCTGGTTAGAGGAGGCTCTGGAACCTCCTGAAGCTTACTGCCAACAGATAGATATGACCTTCTCTTAAGGATGAAAGAGAGACCACCTGTTAGAGAAGCATCTGGGATCATAAGATCATAAGAAGGCCCAGTCCTCACACCTTCATTAAGAGAAGGCACACAGAAGTCAGATAGACCCCAGATGACTTTCAGATGAAGAGTTATCACAGCCTTAGAAGGAAGGGTGGTGGCCTACTAGGTGAATATTTAGTGTGATCAAGGCCTCAACACCATGAAGGTCCATTTAAGAATGGGCAGCTATTGCCAGACACTTTGATTTTTCAAAGAAATACAGATCTTTATGTAAAATCTTCTTCATTATATAAAATCACTTCTTAAAAACTGATAATCAGTTAAAAGTTTAAAACCACTGTGAGGGCCCATGAGGACCACCCAGACACCACTGGCTTCTCCCAATCATCTACTCATTCACACTGAGTAGCAATATCCAGAACTTGTTTGGACGCTTTATTCTTACTTATTTTCACAGACTAGGAGTGGTACCCCTAGCCTGGGAGATGCCAAATATTATAACAGAGGCCTGAGAGCACTGTTATCATCTCTCAGAACTGGGGATCAGGTCACTTTCCTACTTTCACCTTCTAGAAAGGACTAGAAAAGGGAGATGAGATAACCAGAGACTCAGAGGAAAAAGAAATGTTTCCTGCAAAGAGGAATGCTTCCCTTGCAACTGTGGAGAAAGGTAGGGTGTGGACGGTATGATTCATAGTTTCAGGTGGAAACTAGACATAAACCAGGGAAATGAACCGGGATGATGAAACTCAGCCACGGGTGTAATAAAACTAGACAAATCCAAGTACCAGCAGGTACATCTATGCTCTGGACAATTGTGTTAGCAGAACCTGCGAGGCATGCGGGGGAGACATGGGGTCTCAGTGCACATGGGCGCTTTACTTTGACTCGTCAGTTTAAGCAGGATTTGGTGCATGTCTTTGGTGTCCATCCTGCCTTCCTGTCTTGGAGAATCCAGTCATGGTTGGAATGCCTAATTGATAAGGACTCTTCTGTCACTAAGCCTGAGGCACTGACTGTGCACACCCCAGCATGCCTCTTGCCTGTGTAATCTGGAGCTCCCTGGCAGTCAAACGTGTCCCAACTCAGTCCTGTTTGCTGTTCTTTCCTCTCCTTCCTCTCTGTGAGAGGTGGATATGTAGAGTTAGGGAGAAACAAAATAGTTTGCAAAAAGGCAATCTTTTTGCTGTTTTTAAGAATAGGGAGATAAAAAAGCAAACTTGTTTATTTTCAAAATGACCTCATTGAACTAAATTCATTCCAACCTTTTTGGGGGATGGACACAGGGTATTCTTCATCCATTGCACACAAATGTGTGGTGGAGGTGATGGGTGCTAGTTGGTCCTGTGTGCTCTACTTTTTTCCTTGGTGGTCTGACCTCCCCAACCTCCCCTCCTCCCACTTTATGGAAGTGGACAGGGAGTCACACTCATCTTTCAAAGATGGAAACAAGAGGAGCTGAGTTGCTCATCTAATTCACAGAGCTTGGACCAGCCCCAGAACAGAAAACACAGGTGTTTTTCTAGAACAGGGACTTTGGCCTCCAGCTGTGCATTTCAGAACAAAGGGAAGGACTTAGGTTTCTGAGGAGCAGCTGAGGTGAATCTGAAAGACCAAATCTAGGGACCCCAGGCCGTTGGCGATACAGAAACCTCTGCATTGTGATGCCCAGTGATGGCTGATCTGAACACACGATGCCTCACCTCAGGAGGATAGCCCTGGGTCAGTGCCCATGCCGTGCATCAGGCTGGCACAACTATGTTCCCAGATCTCCTGACACCACTGCTGGGTGACTGTTGCTGACGGAGTGCATTTGCTGGCCTCCACCCTGCCAGCAGGCTGGCCTCTGAGGTGTACAGGCCTCTGCAGAAAAAGGCACCTATGTGGACTGGAAGTCCTCGATATCCCCCACACTGGTAACTCCAAAGGCAGGAGTGGTGGGTGGCACAAAATGGTCACGTGGTGCAAAACCTTGGCACTAGACCAGATGCTTCAGTCCCCAGCATGGAGGGCAGCTCCCAGCTCAGACCCAGAGCTGCTGAGGACACAACAGGAGCTGTGTGTCCCATATACACTGCCTTGTCCTGGAGAGGCGACACCATGGCTATGCCCCAACACCTCTGCTTTGACTGGCTCCTCTCCTGTGTGTCCCTGCAGGCCTTTGTACAGATGGTTGGCCTCTCTGGGCATTGTCCTCCTTATGGGTCTCTGAGGGGCCTGCAATCATGGCCTAAGGCACATGAGACACTTCCTCGCTCTGGGTTGTGCTTTGTGGCTCCTGAGAATTAACCAGGTCAAACATGACACCTACAACCGTAAGAACTTCTCCATGGAGAACTGAGACTAGTCCATGGTGAGTAATGACACTGTTGCCAATGTTTTACTGACTGATCACCCTTAATCCTGTGCCAGAGTATGGATACCAAGTACACAAATGGAAACTGCCAGAGAGGAGAGATCCTTATTCTGGCTAGCTGGGGCCACATTTGTACAAGTGTCACCACTACAGAAGATGGGGACTATCAATCCCAGTGTACAAAGTTGCTTAGGTATGGAATGCCAACTGCCTCCCAGCAAAATGAGGTTTGACCCGGGATGGGGTGAGATCAGCTGTGCTGTGTGTCCTGGAATAGGACACAGGGCTTCTCTAGGCTCAGGCTTTCTGGCTGAAAAGGGCGAACCCAAAACCCACTAGGGGACCCTGGGCATGGACCTGGACTCACTGGTCCCAGGCAGGCTCTCAATGGAAGCTTGGGATGTCTACCTCTCCAGATTGGTGGTTCTGTTCTCCCCAGGAGTCGCAAGCTTGCCCAGTCAGCTTCCCAAAGACAACAGATCCTGTCTGTGCAACCCATGCAATCTTTCCCAGCAAAGGCTGTGTTCTTGTTCTTATTACATGGAGAATCAAATCTTGGCATGTGACACCAAAGAGATTCTATTTATTTCTATAAAACTGCATTGTATAAATAGGGCCAACTTGTTTCGACAACTGATTGGAACCACTACGGAAATGTTGGAAATGAAAAACAAGTCCTGCAAATCAGCCAAGTCAGTCTCAGAAGCGAGGTTCACAACCTTGTATTCCATGTGCCGAGCTGAAGCTGGAGAGGAGATGTGTAGAAAGGCCCTGTGGAAAGTGCCTTTCCCCTGTGATTTCTCTTTTTTTAAAAGTGGAGCGGCCTCTACCTTCAGAGCTGGTGGCCAGGAGGTGAGCATAAATTAACCTTAAAAACAATGTTCAGCACAGTCAAGTTTTCTGTAAATATTGTGCAAGATAAATTACATTAGGAGACTATTTACAAACTGTGGGAGCATCAATAATGTGCTAATATAAATGTTTACCCAGACAAAGAACCAAACACTCAGAAGGTTGGAAAGATTTTGAAAAGTAAAATCTCTGAGTCCTCTGTGAATGGAACAGGGTTTTCTCTCTTTCACTTTTGCCTCCTGAGGGACAGGGCCTGGTGGTGTGGAGTCTGACTTTTTGTTTTTTGTAAGTCATGGTAACAGTGACTCTTGTCACTGGAGGATCTGTTGCTTACTGGTCTCTGCAGGAAGCACTTACAATGACTGTCCCCTTCATATAACCCTTACACCAGCATGATGATATGATAATTATCCCAAGCCAGCAGATGGCCGAGCTGAGGTTCCAATTCAGTGCCTGTGTAGCTCTACTCCTCAGCCTGTTGATGTGACAGAGGTTCACATCTCCTGTCTCCAGAGTGCTTTGTGAACTCAGGTGATCCTCATAAGGCCCCCGGAGATTTGAATTGTCCAGCCCCCATTCGGCTGAGGAAACAGCTACAGATTGTGTGCTACATGTGACCAAGAGAGTTGCTTGTCCAAGGTCACACAGCTGATAAATGAACAGAGCAAAGTTTGAATCCAGGGCTCTAGCCTTTCAACACAGAATTGTTCGGAAGTCGACAGAGAGTGTCACCTCACATGACATTTGATGTCTGGCATATTTTTCCTAGGGTCAGGACAACACCTCACAACGAAATTCATTTCAGAAATAATTGTGTCATAATCAATATCAATAATGTTTCCTGATTTGTTTTCAGTTTTAAAATCAACTATTAAAAAAGAAAAACTTCTGTTTTAGAGATGCTATTCAGATTCAATCAAATATCTCATGGATGAACTAAAATTTGCACTTATCTGACAAAAATCTCACATCTCTATCTACTTTCTTCCCTGGCATAAACTTTCAACACATAAAGTCCAAGGGCTCAACACAGAGAACCGAGTTTGGTGTCTTTCTCTTTGTAGTCTCAGTGCTCCTGTTTACTGCAAATTATGGTGTGAACTCAGGTGGTATCATGGGAAGAGGAGATGAGTGGGCAGAGGTATCCCTCTGCCAATTTTTCTGGGAAAGGACTAGGGACTTGAAGTTTACCTGGGTTGGGGACCTGCTCTGCAACTGGTAGTCCCCTAAATTAACCTCATGGAGAGCAGTTGTATTAAATTCTAAGTTATTAAAATGTGTTAATACATGGGAAACAGTGGTGATCACCGCAATTGTTTAGAACTTGAATCAACACATTTTTTTTTTTCCTGAAAGAGGATTGTTGTCATTAATCTTAGAATATTGGTGGCACTTGGTCAAAAAATAATGATAAAAAGAAGAGCAACATTTAATCAGTTTTATTATTGTTTTAAATGTTCTGCAGGCCCTGTAGAATGCTCTCTGGTCCCTAGCACAAAACCCATAAAGGAGCAAAACCCAGGTCCCCTCCCCTCAGTGTGCAGAAAGCAGACCAGCGTGTAGTAGGTACTATAAGTAAGTACTGCTTATATTGGATACACGCTATGTGACCATGGAGAGCAAGCTGCCCTTATCCCCTCTTTCATTCAATATTTAGTCTAGAAAATAAGCAAAAAGAATTCAGGAGCCCAAATGATCCACATTTCTGTGCTCCAGAATCTTGAAGAGATTAAACAATTTCATATTAGAGACAAGAGCAGTCCATTCCTAGCCCAGTGTGAAGTCAGTTGTTGAGATAATTTAAAGAGAAGACTCTGGGAGCTCATTTAGACTCCAGAATAAAAGAAGATGGTGGCTCAGAGCCACACCAGGCTTGTGATCATTCTATATACAATAAGTCTCCACCTAGAGATCTGAGCAGGAAAGCTGGTCTGTGGGGTGATTCCTGTTCTGTAACTGTCATTCCTCTCAGAGATTTGCTACAATTTCCCCTCCAAGTAACAACTGGTGAATCCTCTTCCATGGTTTCCACATGCAGGATTCATCCAAGCCACCCTAAAGACTTCATAGAATTCAACGTTCCTCTACTGAGCTGGAGGTACTGCCTCCAACCCCCCAGAGACACCTGCCACCTCCTCTCTGGGTGTAGGACACAGATATCAGGGCCTAGGGGACCAAAACCAGTCCACCTAGCAGGAGTAGCCGAAGGATGGAGGGTAGAATGGCAGTCATGAGGCATGGGGGAGAGTAGAGGGGAACCTCTGGAGAATGTTCACTGTATTTTGACACTTGGTAGGTCAGTGGGGGAAAATTGTCCCTGTTGGCTCAGATAGATGGTTCAGTGTCTGGTGTGATAGTGAGGGCTTAGCTGTGGATTCAGCTGCAACCCCAATTCCAGAGAAGACAGGAAGCATGGGTATATTGTATTGTCACTGGAGCAAGCAAGCTGTTGAGAAGTCCAAGCTCATCTCCTCAAAGACAGATGAGGGCAGTAAGAGCCCAGGCTGAGGTGACCAGGTGGCTGAGATAATGAAGAGGGATCCATGACTCCTCCTTGGCAGGACTGCTGCATATTCTATGCCCTATCAAGCTCTCCTTGACTTGGTGATGAATGAATGACCCTATGTTCTTGCTAGTTCACTTCCTTAAGATGTTAACAGTTGTCTATAACTGACTTGAAAATGCCATGTCGAAGATGAAGAGCAACCAGCAAAGCAAGACGACTTGGCAGAGATCTGGATGTCAGAGTGGCTAACACGTTTCCTTACACACCAACCAAGCAGCTTGCTGGGTGTGTCCTGTGGGGTCAGAGAGGTTGACTATGGAATCCAACTCTGGGTACACAGACAGGGAGGGGTCTAAACCATGATTCCCTGGCATGAGTGAAAAGCCCAGGCTGCATTGTAACCCTGGGTCAGCATCGTCAGACTGATATCATAGAAGAATAAGATGTCACCTTTAGAAATGCAGCTTCTTCCAAGCAGAGGCCAACAATGACCCTAAGTCTAAATATATGCCCAGCTCCTCTGGCCTGGATCTGGGGACACCAGCCTTTCAAGGTCCCTTTGAACTTGGCTACTTCCCTACCTCTGGCAACAAATTAAGAGTGTTGAGGTGGCAGGTGATGAGGGCGGGTTGGAGACCCTCGTTTCTGAGAGATAGCTGACTCTGATTGTTCTCCAATCTCCAGGAAGCCATGGAGTCTTCCTGCAAACCTTCCTGCAATCCCCTTCCATCCAGGACCAGGAATGACCTACTCAGGATCCTCATGACCTCCTGAACCTGCTGACCCTAATTTGGGGTGCCATCCCACACATTTGTGTCTGGAAGCCTGTGGTTTTCTGCTGAGAGTCACCCCACATTGATCAGAATCATGAGCCCACTCCCTACTCTCTACAGGAAGGTTACTTTGACATATATGTTTTAGTGTATTGGCTCCTGTGTATTTCCCTGTGGAATTCAGAACAAAGTCTAAAATCTCCATTGCTTGGGTCATAAGGCTTCTCCTTCCCTGACCTTCCTTCTCATTTCTCAGACTCTATTCTCATTGCCCTTCCCTCATGTCCTTGTGAAGGCCATGGCCATCCCATTGGAAGGCCTTGGACATTCCATCTGGATACAATTCATTTCTTAGCTATCTTTCCCTTATATTCTGGCTTCATTATCATCCTTCCCTATGGGACCAGTCTCAATTGTCCACCCTGAACAAGGCCAGGACTACTCCTGACATCCTAAATTTCTCCCTGTGGCACCTGTCACAGCTGCAACTATTTGTGTTTACATCTGCCTATTTTACGTAGACTTCAAGGGTAATGATGATAGCAGTTACCTCCTAGAATCCCAGTAGTTCACATTAGTAGAGGCTTAATTAACATTGGATAAATGGATAGGCGATGAATAGGATGAATAGAAGATAGAAGGTGGGTGGAAGGATAGACGAACTCATGTATATATAAATAGGTGGGTGGAAGGATGGATGTATGATTGGATGTATGAATGATCAATGGATAGAAGAATACATGGAAAGATGGGTAGGTAGAATAATAAATGGATGGCTAGATATCCATAGGGACCAAAGAGCATAGGAAAGATCCTGTGGGTTCTGAAAGAGTGTACTTGGACTATGTGAAATATCTTATTAAAATAAAAAGGACTTAAGAAATACCCTCTGAGGTATCTCCCACTGGAGTTGGAGATGGGTACCTTATCACCTTATCAGGCTGATAGCTGGTGAGTTCCTAACCTCTATGACATCTTAACTCAACTCTCTGGAGGGCCAATGTGGCAGATGCTGGAGCTATGCTCATACTCCTGACTGTCCCTGTGACTCTTTATCTGAGCATTCCCTCTGGTATATCAGGTCCTCTCTTGAAGATCAAACATCTAGGAGTTACTTCTGCCAGTAAAAAGGGGCGCTGCCCAGACTTCCTCTCACCTGGGTTAACTGCTGCATGACCTTTACCTTACCTGGGCTGTCCCAGAGGACAGAGCCCCCATTAGTCGTTGCAGACTCCTCTCTTCTCTGTCTTACTTCTCTCCCAAATAAACTGTCCCAAATCCTTGCCTGACAGTCTACTTACGCAGGATGTGAACATCAAACACATCTGCAGGAAAAGAGCCCTTCGATTCAAAGGCTGTGATGACTGCTGTGTGGAAGGTCTAGGTGGCCAGGAGTCACAGCTCTTCCCAGCAGCCCAGAGAAGGGAAGCCAGCCTGGAAGCCCAGGCCCAGGGGGCCAGAGCATTTTCATTGTTTTTTTCTGATGATCTGATGTGCACAACCCAATTTAAGTCTTCTGAAACCCTGAAAACTGCCAAATTTCATCCAATTTGGTTTAATGTTCTCAAGGAGCTTGGCATTGTGTTAGAAACTCAGACATTCCCACGGCCCTGTCCCTATTTAAAATCTGACTATCTATTTAAAGTTCATGATGGGGGGAATAAAAGAAAAAGACTCCCAAAGCCAAAGGGAGCATGAGATAGGCAAAAGAAAAAGGCAGTTTTCTTCTAAAAAAGGCTGGAAAGTATAAATATTTGTGGCTCCGGTCTCGTCTAAGGCTTTTTCTTCTTTCTCTTTGGGTGGTTTGCTAACTGAAGTGGAATTTTATTATGGGTTACTAAGTATGGTTTTCATGTTCCTACCCCCACACCAAAAGCCCCGACTCACTCAACAACATGCCATTTCACTTGCCTGCACAGAAGGGAAGGAGCATGGAGCCAAAATAAAGCAGACTTGTGTCATGGAGCTGTAAGCCTTGTCCCAGGTCCCTGCCTTCCCAGGGCTAAGCAGGAGCCGTCAAGCAGCCCGGCCCCTTTTCTGACAACAAAACAGTGATGAAGGCAGCAGGAGTCAGAAAACCATTCACCACAGGAAACTCCAGTATCCGGTGAGGAATAAGAAGTCCAGCAGCACAGGATGCGCCTTGGGTCAGGTGGACGTGAAAAGCCCTCAGCCTTTGTGTCCTTCTCTGAGCCGTAGTGCCCACCACACAGTCCTCAGCTTCCCTTGGAGCTTAGCTGGGGTGTCTGCTCTCATTGCCTGGCTCCTTGCCTCCTGCTCAGGGGACACGGAGGCCACAATGGAAGCTTCCTTCGGCCTGCGACAGCTGCTGCTGCTGCTGCTACTCCTCGGCCCGCCCTGTGTGAGGGCCGGCGCCCAGAGGGAGGCTGTGGTCTGCGCGGAGGCCGCCTGCTACACCGCCCACTGGGGCAGGCTGAGTGCTGCGGAGGCTCAGGAGCACTGCAACCAGAATGGGGGGAACCTGGCCACCCTGAAGAGTGAGGAGGAGGCCCAGCACGTCCAGCGAGCCCTGGCCCTGCTCCGGAAGCCAGAGGCGTCCCCGGCCACTCGCATTAGCAGGTTCTGGATTGGGCTTCAGCGCGAAAAGGGCAAGTGCTTGGACCCCAGCTTGCCCCTGAAGGGCTTCAGCTGGGTGGGTGGTGGGGAGGACACGTCTTACACCAACTGGCACAAGGAGGTCAGAAGCTCTTGCATCTCTAAGCGCTGTGTGTCCTTGTTGCTGGATCTGTCCCACAGCCGCCTTCCCAAGTGGTCCGAGGGCCCCTGTGGGACCCCAAGTGCTCCAGGCAGCAGCATCGAAGGCTTCGTGTGCAAGTTCAGCTTCAAAGGCATGTGCCGACCCTTGGCCCTGGGGGGCCCAGGCCGGGTGAACTACACCACCCCCTTCCAGGCCACCAGCTCCTCCCTGGAGGCTGTGCCCTTTGCTTCTGTGGCCAAAGTGGCCTGCTGGGACAGTGATGGGGACGAGATCGGGCAGTACTACTTCATATGCAGGGAGAAGGACCTCGATGTGTTTGACTGGGGCAGCTCAGGCCCCCTGTGTGTCAGCCCCAAGTATGGCTGCAATTTCAACAATGGTGGCTGCCAGCAGGACTGCTTCGAGGGGGGCGATGGCTCCTTCCGCTGTGGCTGCAGGCCGGGCTTCCGGCTGCTGGACGACCTGGTGACCTGCGCTTCCAGGAACCCGTGCAGCTCCAGCCCTTGCAGGGGGGCAGCCACATGTGTCCCTGAGCCCAACGGGAAAAACTACACATGCCACTGCCCCAGAGGCTACCAGCTGGACTCAACCCGACAGGATTGCATTGATGTGGATGAGTGTCAGGAGCACCCCTGTCCCCAGGCATGCGTCAACACCCCTGGGGGCTTCCGCTGCGAGTGCTGGCTGGGCTTTGAGCCTGTTGGTCCTGGGGAAGAGGCCTGTCAGGACGTGGATGAGTGTGCCCCAGGTCACTCGCCCTGTTCCCAGGGCTGCACCAACACTGATGGCTCATTCCATTGCTCGTGTGAGCATGGCTACATCCTGACCGGGGAGGATGGCACGCAGTGTCAGGATGTGAACGAGTGTGCGGGTCCCGCGGGCGACCTCTGCAACAGCTCATGCATCAACACGCAAGGGTCCTTCCGATGTGACTGCCAGCCAGGCTGGGAGCTGGCGGCCGATGGCATCTCCTGCACCGCAGGTCCTGGCTCTCTGGAACCATCAACTGGACCTCCACAATGGGAGGACAGGGCAGATGGAGAGGACGAGCTTATGCCTTCTGCCACAGCATCTACTCCCACCAGGGATGCAGAGGGCTCCTCCACAGTGGTGCCCACTATGGGGAAACCTCCCTCCTTCCCACCTAAAGCTCCCACAACCTGTGCTCCACCTAAAACACTGGCCCCTAGTGGACCCCCTGACGTTGGCATGGAGACCGGTACCCATCACCTCATAGCCCCCACGGGCCACGAGGAATCTACGGGTGGGGATTTAACAGCCAAACAAAGTAATGATAGCACTGATGGGCAAAAGCTGCTCTTGTTCTACATCCTGGGCACTGTGGTGGCCCTCTTGCTCCTGCTGGCTCTGTCTCTAGGGCTACTGGTCTATCGCAAGCGGAAAGCAAAGCGGGAGAAGAAGAAGCCCCAGAGCGCGACAGACAGCTACTCCTGGGTTCCTGAGCGGGCTGAGAGCAGGGCCGCGGAAAACCAGTACAGGTAAAGGCCTGGGGTGCCCGGGGAGGGGGTGCGGGGGGCAGTGACCAGGAGGGTAGGTGAAGGGCAGGGCAGGCGGTCCTCCTGGGCACGGTGAGACAGCGTCAACTGGGAGGCAGATGGACTAAGGCAGGGCAACTGCCCACCTGTCCCTCCAGCTCTGACACATGTGGTTCCAATGATTCCACTTCTGTCCCCACAGTCCAACACCAGGGACCGACTGCTGAAGGTGAGGGGCCCCAGGGACACTGACAGTCAGCCACTACCACCTCTGAGCTGACGTGCCCTGTCGGAAAGGGGGCACACATCCTTCCAAAACACTGAACTGGAATCGGAGCAGCAGGTGAAAACCTTCTCCTTCCAAGCTGGCAGCTTGGAATGTGTAGGTATTTTCCACTAGTGCGTGGTGTCCCTGAAGTGGGAGAGCACTGCGCTTGGCTCACTGTGCTGGGATTTCATGAAGAGTAATAATTCTCACTAGCTCTCTGATCTCAAATTCAAATGTGACTGATGATGTTTCTCATGCTGATTCTGGATGTGGGGGGTGGGTGGGGTGCAACAGATCAGGTGCTATCAGGACTCCCTTTGAAGTACTTCTCTGCTCACTGTGTCACTAAAGGTAAAGATCATCTACTTCTTAGAACAGAAACAATTTGTTCCTCTTGGTCTGACAGAGACTAAGTCAATGGATTGTTTAATTATGTAAGAAGCCCTTATTTTGTTGTCAAAGGGAACAGGTATCAGGACTGGATTCCAGTCTTTTCTTGTGCCCTGCATTCTCCCACACATGTCTTGCTGAGGCCACCCCGAGACCCTCTGGCATTGAACTAGTTGGAAGTAAGGAGGCAGGGAGTTCAGAAAACACATTCTATGTTTCTAATAGTCTTAGGTTATCTGCAAGTAAAGTCTGAAAAATGGGACAAGTCATATGAAGTGGGGAAAAGATTTTTTAGAAACCAGTTACCTAAAGAGCTAGAGATAAGACACGGCTGTCTCTCAGGACCCAGTCATTCGTCTACATGCTGATGCAAACAGAAAGCATCAGGAACATGAAACGCCTCCCTCCCTCACGGCAGTCTTTCATGCACAGGGCTGTGGATTTGGGGGCCTTGCTTGCAGAGGGAAGAGGCCCTGGAGAGTCTCTCCTGGTTTTTCCTAAAGGATGTACAAGGGAGGAGAGTGCGGAGT
This sequence comes from Solenodon paradoxus, assembly GCA_004363575.1. Classification (NCBI taxonomy): domain Eukaryota; kingdom Metazoa; phylum Chordata; class Mammalia; order Eulipotyphla; family Solenodontidae; genus Solenodon; species Solenodon paradoxus. Next base: position 240,165 of record RJWH01000410.1, read on the forward strand.
TTGGGTATTGTTCTTGGTCATTTACACAGGACAGCGCTGAGGTCACATCCCCACAATCTGGCCCTTGTTGTGCCGAGCAGACAAGTCCAGAGTGCATGAGGGTGCTGCATGGGGACTTTTGCCCCCTGTGGCTCTTTTTCCTAAAAGGAGGGTGGGAGAGGGGAGGGTAAGAGAGTGAGTGTAACTAAGATCTTCCACAAAAGCTGCTCGAGGCCATTTTCAACTGTACCCTGATGATTGAGTGCTCACTGCAGGAAGCCACTCCGTGGGACCCTCTGTCTGCCTGGCTCCTTGGGTCCCTGCAGGAAGTGCTTCTGAGCAGGGGAGGCTCAGCAGGGCCTTCTGCTGTCACCATGCAGAAAACACACAGGGCTGTGCTTCCTCCAGTGAGTCCAATGCTTCCCTTCTCAGAGTGAGGCCTCCTATTGTTTCTGGTTTAACCACAGAAAGGCATCTGGCCCCAAGGTCAACACCCTGGGTGGAAATCACCACCAGGTGCTTAACCCTCAGAACTAAGCAAATATCCTTTTGCCGAGTTTGAAATGTAGATGCAAATGTTCAGGGTTTTTTTTTTTTTTTAATAAAATTAAAAAATGAAGGAAGAGGGAGAGGGCAGCTATGGGCTTAGCAGTGTTTTAGGTACTTCTGCTTTTTAAAATAATCTAATAACCCACAGCTTTCAGTTGGAAACTGGTGTCAGTCCCTCAAGGACCCAGGAGTGGTGTCCATTTGGCTGCAGGGTTCCAGGTTGTCTTTTGTCTCAGAGCCAACCCTTCAGATGACTTTGAAGATGTGGTCAAATGTATCACTGACCAGTGTCTTCACTTACAAGAAATAAACAGACCCACCAGCTTTCTGCTAGGCCTTTACCACCCTTACCCGTGTCATTCGGGATGAAGGTGACATTCCCATGCTAGGCTGCCCACCAGCTCCTCTGTGAGCCTTGAGTTGCCTGGTGTCAGCAATGTGCCATCTCACTGTCTGGCTTCTGAGGGGAGTATGCGGCTTGTCCTAGGGCAGATGGGGGATGAGGATTCCTGCTATGGAATAACAGGGAAGCAATGGGGTAAGAAGCAATAGCTTCCTCAACCCTCTCTATAGGCCCCTTGGCAAGAAGGTGAGTGGCCTGATGCCCAGTATTCAGGATCCCCAAACTAGCCTGTCAGTGACCTAGTGAAAACCACTGGCCTCAAATAAAAATGCATTCTCCCCATTTGATACCACTGCCCTTTTGTCTGAGTTACACAAAGCCTTGTTGGGACCTCTGTGGGGGTTCTCAGCAGTACATGTGCCCATCCACCAAGTGACCACTGACAAACCACTATTACCCAGAGGGGCTCAGGGACTCTAGGCAGAGTGGGGGCAGAGGAAGGAGGGCCCTGCAGGTGCAGACTTCGCTGGCCGTGCCCCTGGGTTGGGCAGGGCAGACTGTCCCTACCTGCCCAGAAGCAGAACTAGTCAGCAATGGGGACAGAAAGAAGGCTCCACCTGGAAACAAGCTCAAAGCCAATAGGGACTTTTGTCCAAATGGAGTTTCCCATAGTTCAAAAAATCCATGTGACTCTTGGAAAAACTATACTTGGACACAATCACCCAGAGAAAGATGGTTCCTTAAACATGTTCCTCGCTTTGCTGCTTGCTAGGTTTCAGGACAAACATTGCCCTTTTTCCTGATCGTTATCAGAGACAGGAGGACATGTCTCTCTGGTGTGACTTTTGGTCGTCCACCTGCCTTGTCATCATCTCCAAACCCTCATGGTGCTGCACAGCTTTTCCGAGCAGCAGTAAGCAGGTTTGATTTGAGTGCTGGAGCACAGCAGGCTGCAGGCCCCACTAGCCGTCCCTCACCCTGTCATTCAATGACAGACTCTTAGGAAAGATTAACATCTAACACCTCCCCACCATCTTCAATGGAGTGGATGAAAGTTAAACACATATGTGTATGTGCACACGTGCCTCCTACAAGAGAAACCGAGTTGGATCAGGTCTTCTTTATCTTGAAAGTCCTGTCAGGAACTTCATTCCTAACTCATTTGCAATGGGACTTGTATCACCAACCAAACTTTAGAGAAGATAAATTTGATCACTAGGTACTTTTGGTTCACTCCTTTTTCCAATAAATATTTCTATGAAAACTAAGAGAACAGAAATGAGATTTGCCATACCCTCAAATTTTACTACCATTCAAAATAACATAGCTTTGTAAAAAGCAAATACAGGAAAGCCCTTTCCTATTATTTTTCTTCTTAGCTTCTCCATTGTCTAAATCAGGAAAACAGGAAAGCGTGCAAAATGTTGTGATGTGTCTATATAGTTCCATCACCTTAAACAATAGCATTAGCATGGGAATCTGGGATATAATCCCTGAGAACATCTGCTCTGAGTCTGGCTGCAAAAACTCACTACTTAAACCTGTGATGTGTGGAATTAGTCAACTGAAAATACAGGTTGAATATCAAACTTCTTCATGTGTTCAATAACCAATCGCCTTTGTTGATTCTAGGTTTCCAGAACTAATACTCAAGTGCTTTTTAAAAAATGAATTGCATTTTGGTCTGTTCTGGGAGATATTGACCATCTATTTTAGGAAGAAACCTGGAATTCTTTTTCACATTGTTCTCTTATCTGCAAGGTGGCAAGTGTTTCCTTTCAGGGGATTTTGTCCTCTCTCCCTGGGATTGAATTTCTTTTGCATATTTGGCTTAAGCTTGAATCAGTTCCCATCTAAGATCTTATTTTGTGAGACTACATGGGACTGTGAATCATTTCAAAAGCACTGTAAGAGAATGTACATATTTTAAAATGAGTGCATCTGAGATTTGTTTCAGGAATTCTGGAACCATGGAATTTTGGGGCACAGTAGGGAAGGGAGGCTGGGTGCTGGAATCCCTGTGGCACTCGATTCCCTCAAGAAGTCATAGCCTTGCTGTCCCTGTACTTTATGTTTGCCGCTGTTTCAATAAACTGGGAAATACACTCGTTGTCAGCTCATTTTTAATATCTTCCATAATGACTCCAAATACATAGCAGAACTTGTGTTACATTAAATCATCAGGAGCCTCTGTTTCCCTTCTCTGAGAGTGGCTAAGTGCCGTGATGCCCATTGCTGCATTATCCCCTGCAGGAGGTGCTGCTGCCCCGGAGCACACACTCTGCGCTGCCCTCCGCACCCTACCCTTGGAGGCTGGACCAGTGGAGGAACTGGGCTGCAGTGTCCTGTGTCTCGGATGCTGAGACTCAAACCTGACCTGATGCTTCCAGACTTTGCCTCTTGATCCAGAGGCTGTGCTCCATGCCTCCTCATCATCACAGTTGCTCAGCTGAGTTCTCTGCTTCTTTTTAAGTGCTTCTTTTTTAAGTCCGGACTACTCATGTCCAGTCAGTGTGTATGAAAACACCATTTGAGAATGATCACAGGAGCATTTGTCACTGCTTGTCAGCTAAGCTTTTTCAGTTTGCTTAGTTAATTGCACAGGCACACGCAATTGATTTCTGGCTGCATAAGTCTCTGTGCCTGGAAGTAGGGGCAGCAGATGTGGTCGGCTCAGTGTCCATCTGCTTTAAAGATTATGTACATGTTAAAGACAGGCTTAGGAAGGAGAAAAAGTTCTGTACTGGTGTCTGCTAATGGACATGATACTGGCCTTCATCCCCCTGGCTTAGAGCTAAATAAAGCTGATCCTTTTTAGAAGGTCAGACTAACAAAACACATTTGGAAGTTATATTTTAGTATCAACAACTATGGCTGCTCCCCAATGCATACACAAAAAAACACACTCATGCATTCACAAACACAGTCATACATCCACACAACACAGCACACAGATACACAACATATAGACTCCATCCACACAGGAAGTGCCTCTACACACAGACATGCATACACAAACACACGCAGATATGTATCCACAATCAGACACAGTCACAGACATACAAAAAGAAATACACACAAGACACGAATGTACACACACAAATACAACACACAGATACATGTTCTCGCAAACACACACATTCATACACATATATATGACACACACAAGTTTAACATTCTTTTGTCACCTAAGAAGGAGGGAAGAAAGGGAGGAAGGAAAGAGAAAAGGAGGGAAGGAAGAGGAAGTAAGAAAGGAAGGGAAGGAGGGAGGAATGGAGGGAGGGAGGAAGGAAGGGGAGGAAGGGAGGAAAAGAGGAAGAAAGGAAAGAAGGGAGGGAGGGCAGAAAGAAAGAAAGGAAGGAAGGAAGAGGGAAGGGAGGGAAGGGGGAGGGAGGGAGAAAGGAATGGAGGCAGGGAGGAAAGAAGGGAGAGAGAGAAGGTGGGAAAACCAGAGAAAAGGAAGGCAGGAAGCAAAGAAGGAAGAAAAGGAGGGAGGGAGAGAAGAATGAAAGAAAAACATAGAGAAGGAGAAAGAAGGGAAGGAGACTGAGAAGTGGGTGTGGGATGACCATGATGTGGTGGAGGTCAGTGGGTCAGCATTAGTAGGAGGTGCCAAGGGCACCATGTAACTCCCAGGACCTCAGTGCAGGACAGCAGAGTTCCATTACTGCTGACCTTGGCAGAGGACCAGCACCCCTTTTACCTCTCTCCTGTCACTTTTCCTGCAAAGCACTGCTTATCTCTTCTGCTTCCAGTTTTAAGCCTGCCTACAGAATTTATGTCATCTCTCATAAGGTGGGTCCGTGACTTCTACTTTGTTTTGTTCCTTCTGTGTTCAAATGTCACATGAGGATAACGAAATTTGTAAGGTGGAAGGAAATAATTGTACCTTTTTTCTTCTTTCTCCGGGGTCTTCCTTTCCCTAGAAGATATGTCCCAAACTTAATGTTTCACATCCTAGTCCAAACCATCATTTCCCCTCCCTGGTGCAAGCCCTATGCCTCACACTACGTGTGTTGCACGCATGTTCCACATGTGACACAGTAGACTTGTCTACTCTTTTGGCGCCATGGCTTCACATGTGGCTTTATCACTTTCTTGTGCCCTCAGTACCATTATGTTTTTAACTTAACCTCACAGTTAGGCGATGTGTATCTGGTGGATTGTTTCCTGAATAAGAAATGCAACTTTTGGAAACTTTTCACCTTGAATAATATTTTCCCTCCCTATCAAAACTGATATACTTATTGTGCCTGCTACAAATGATGAACGCTTGCTTTCAATTTTTAAAAATTTTCAGGCTTCTATTGTCTCTTTAGGTTTTTCCTCTTGCAAACAAGGTTGGATTTTATGTTTTATTTTATTTTATCCAAACGAAAGTCTTTGTCTTTTTAACGAGACATCTAACTGATTCACATTTACTGAGATTGCTAGTAAATGTGGTGTGGTGGCTCATTTTTGTAGCTCTATTTATCAGGTTTTCCTGGTGTTTCTATTTTCTCTATCTTGTTAGTTCCATGGAGGTTTCTTTGTTCTACTTTCCCTCTAATAACTTGAAACTCTATAAGGACTATATTCTTCAAATGCTTAGTCTTAATTTTTTTTTTTTACCGTTTTTACCTCCTCCTACCAATGTCTGATTAATATACGTTTCTCCCTGAAAAGTAAGAAGGACGCCACAACTGTCTGTTATTTCTCTCCTTTCCTCAAATAACCCCACCCACTCCACCATTACCCACCTTGACTGCATAAAGTTTTAATTTTCTGTCTTTATGTTTCCACTGGCAGCACCTATTTATGCACTGTGATTTTTAGGATTCTTCTCATCCTCACTGACTTCCAGCATCTTGAAGTCCTGGGGATAGAACTATAACCCAGTGGGGTTTGTCGCATTATTATTTTTGGTTTTGTCTTTTTCTGTGAGGCCTGTGGAAGGTTCAATGTTCATGCCTGGGAATGCATGAATTGGAAGCACTCTTTTCTACTGAATGGCAGCTGGACACCCAGTTCTACAGAATGAGCTCTTGTCCCCAGGACTCTGGAGGTCAGAACCCTTGCTTTCTTATGGCCTTTGTTCCTGATGAGAAGACTGGTGTTTTCTTATTAGCTGTTTCTTTAACTTCTCTTTTCCTGTCCTGAATGTTTTCTTTTCTCAATCTCCTTTGTGTTTGGTGCTTCTACTCCAGGGCACATCCTGTCCTATACCAGGACAACACTTCCATCTAGGAGGTGCTTTATCCCTGAGGTCATAAACTGGAGCCTGTTTCTGTCGGGATCCCCGGAGCAGGTATCTTAAACTTCAGTTTCTGGGGTGAAATCTTGAGTTTCACACTTAATCACTAGGCTTCACTGCCTCCCATTAAACGTGAATGGCAATTACAATTTACGAATTGTCAGCCAGCAACAAGCTAGAAGACAAGTTGGTCTCTCAACCTATTCAAGATAGAAAAGCTGGACCACTAAGAAATTATGGATATTCTTAATAATATCCTATGTGCAAATGAGTGTACTTGTACTGAAGTATTTCCCCAACACACACACACACACACACACACACACACACACACACACACACACTGAGGTTGCAACTACCATTCTCAGAGAAATTACAAACCTGAGACAGACCAGGATTAGAGGACAGATCCCACAACTGCAGCGTCGTTGACCCTCCAGAGTGGCCATCCCCATTTGGCCTTGATCAGAATGAAGCATTCGTATGAAGAGGAGGGAGCATGAGTTCCCTGGTTATATCCTGCTACCAAAGGCTGTTTCTCCATTGTAACTCTTAGACACGCTGGTGGAAATGTCAAACGGTGCAACCTCTTCAAAAACAGTTCTTAAAAAAGATAAACATGCACATACAATCCAGCAAATCTGCTCTTAGATATTTACTCAAGGCAACCATGATGTCTACAAAGACTTCGCAACAGATAACAGGAAGTTTATAGAGTTATTCATCACCTGGTAAATTGACAAAGATGGTGGTTTATTCCTACAGTGGAAAAATCCTAATCAAGAAAAAGGAGATTTCTGATGTGGATGGCATGATGAATTTCAAAAGCATAATGTTGAACAATGTAATCCAGACACATGAAAGTATGAGTGACCTCACTTCTATGAAATTTTAGAATAAATAACACTAATCTATAGTGCTAGAAAGTAGATGAGTGGTTATATTAACGTGGGAATGAGGACTGACCATAAAAGACTGTAAGGGACCTTTTGGACAGAAATATTTTGTCTTGATGGGTGATGGTTGCATGGCTATCAATATTATTAAAACTCATCAGGTTGTACATGTAAAATGGGTGGATTTTATTGTAGGTAAATTATAATTTAGAAACATTGATTTTAAAGTCCTGATAACCAATGCCATAACTAAAACAAAGGTTTGCAAGTTGTGTTATGTATTATCAGTATAACAGGGAAACATGATTGTTTTGGACTTATTTCACAGATAATAAAAAATGAATGGCTTGTGGACTGGAGTTAGGCCTATCTGAATTTTCTCCACTGCTTGCTACTTATTTAAAACCTCTATTAAGGTGCACCCTGGTGGTTTAATAGTTAAGTCTACTGCCTCCAGCCAGCACAAATCACATATATCCCAAGGACGAGAGTTCTTGTCCTAGAATTGAGGGTGGGGGGAAACCAAGATGAGCAAATAAATAAAATAAATAAATGTTTTTTTCCTCCTCTCTCTTCCTGTCTACCTAGTCATCCTCATTCCTGCCTATATCTTTTCTTTTTCATATAAAAAAAAATCCTCTACTCACTTTTAGTGATTGGGGAGACAACCTTTCCATGACCAGTTCTCTCTCTACCCTCACTCCAGATGGCATTTTACTGACCTCTATCAAAACATTAAATCAGGAAGATTAGTTTTGCTGTCTGCTCCACTCCCCCTTTCCTCTCCTCCATTCATGCCGAGTATTAAATTGTCAAGTTCACAGTGTAGGGTTCTTTCTTTTATTCCTCTTCCTTCAGATCATCTATGTTTTCGTCTTAGAATTGGCCACAGTCAACCCCTACCCTTTGGCCATAGGCCATGAACTTTTGGGAAAGTAGCTTTGACTATGGAAACAAACTTTCATGTTATTAAAATTCATAAGCAAAAGCAACTTTGCAAATGCTCTTGGGCTCTGCAGATGCCAAGTTTGATGTGAAACCGGTGTCAGCAATAAAGCCATGGATTTTCATTAAGAGGTTGTTTCCACTGCATAGAGGAGACCAGATGCCCAGAACTCTGTCTTTGATGTTAATAGAGGCTGGATTTGCTGCTCAGTGGTTTGTGGCTTCAGTTAAATGCTGTTTGTTAACATTAATTGTAGGAGGCATTTATCTTCGAGCTTAGGAAAAGATGATTCATTTGAGCCTTGCTATTTAAAAATTTGGAGTCAGATGATCTGGAATCAACTCATGCATGAGCTTAACAAACAAGAACACAAATAAAAATAAATAAATAAATAATGTTTGTAGGGCAAATGAGGTTCATAAGAGATTTTTAGCTAAGCTGTTTAGCCTACTTAAAATTCATCTTGGGGAGCACTTATCTAAATGTTTATATTCACTTCTGTAAAACAGAAGTCATTTGTGAATGATTTTTACATGAATGTAAATGAATCAATATCTAGTCTAGGCATTTTATTCTGGCTCTACTTGTGTGTTAATTGAACTTGTTATAATATTTAGCAATGAAATTGCTTGCATGTAATATAGCTGATGAGCAAGACACTTGCTTTTCTCACATGAGAGCTCAGGAATGGGAGCTTCATTATTGAAGTCTCTGTGGCCTCCCGCTTTTTGACCCTTCATCACTAAGGTGTGGTTTTCATCTTCATGCTTACAACATGGCCCACGAGGGCAATCCCTATTTATTTTATTTTATTTTTTGCGGAGCATATTTGTGTGCAGAGCCAAGGTGCCAATCCCTGCTATGCAGTTTGATAAGTTTTGATAAATGTATTGCACCTTCAACTGTCATCCAATCAAGACAGAACTTTCTGTCATGCAGCAAGATGCCTGGGTTCCCACTAATTCTCCCCTCCTAAATAAATATTCTGTTTTCATAAATGTGGATCTGTTTTTCCTCCTCTAGAAAATCATATTGATGGAACTCAAGCTTATTAATTTAGGGTCTGTAATTTTGCTGCTTGTTGTCTTCCAGTCCCATCTGTACTTTTTCTTGATTCCATTTCCCTGTATTTTTTTGGGTTAATTTAGAATTCTTTTGAGTTGCTACTTGATTTTTGAGGAGTTTTAGGTTTCTAGAAGAATTGAGTTGAAATCACAGAGAGTTCTCATATAATCTCTCAGCCCTTACTCCAAAATTTCTCCCAATATCTTGATTCTGGTTCATTTGGTGAGCCAATCTTGATGACTACATCAATTGGATTAACTAAAGTCCAAAGTTCACATTTGAGTTCATCTTTTTTGTTGTGTACTCTAATGGTTTTGACAAATATATGATATGTGTTCATTTTACATGTACCACACAGAATAGTTTCACTGCCCTAGAATTCCCCTGCACAACACATGCCTATCTCTTCTGCCCGTTCTCCTTCCTGACACCTGATGACACTAATCTTTTTATTATTTCCAAAATTTTGCTGGTCTAGAAAGCCTTTTTGTTGAACTCATATAGTGTGTGGCTTTTAATATTGACTTCTTTCAATAAGAAATATACATTTAAGTTATTCTACCATGACTTTCATGGTTTGATATTACCTTCCTTCTTTCCTTCTTCCCTTCCTTCTTTCCTTTTGTTTAATCTGATATAACTGTATCTTAGGACTGAATAATATTCCACTATCATGATGTATCACAATCCATTTATCTATACACCTGCTAAAGGACATTTTGGTTGCTTTTAAGTTTGGTTAATTAGCAATAAAACTACTATAAACATCTGTGGACATACATTTTCAATTTATTGGAAGTACAACAGTTGGATTGTATGGTAAGAGTATGTTTAGTTGTGTGAGAAATGGCCAAGCTGTTATACAAAGTGGCTGCACCATTTTGTATTCTCCCGAAAATGGACGAGAGTTCCTGTTTTTCCACATCCTCAACAGTGCTTAGTGGTGTGAGTGTTCAGATTTTCATCATTCTGATGGGTCACAGTGGTATCTAATTGCTGTTTCAGTCTGCATTTCCCTGATGACATAAAATATGAAACATTATTTTATATGTTTATTGGTCATCTTTATATCTTTTTGGTGCAGTGTCTGCTCAGATCTTTTGCCCATTACTTTCAATAGACTTTTTTAATTGTTACATTTATGAGTTCTTTTTTTCACTTTTTAAAAATTGGAGTAATTATTCTACATATTATAATAACTTCCTACATATAGGTTTCCCATTTCTTAGATATATTTCAACACACCCTGCCCTCAACAAATCACTGAGTGTTCTTCCCCATTGTCCAATGGGCTCTGCTGCCATTTGACCAACTGCCCCATTCCCTTTTGGTAATCTCAGTTCTGTTGCAAATGTTTCAGAGTTGGTTATGTTTTGTCTGTTCTTTTGTTTTGCCTATTTAGTTTCCTCCTATGAGTGAGGTCATCTGGTATCGCTCTTCCTTTGATTTATTTCACTTAGCATAATACCCTCTAGTTCCATCCATGTTGATTCAAATGACAGGGTTTCATCTATTGTAAAAACTTTGCAGTATTCCATTGTATATATGTACCACATCTTCTTTATCCATTCATCTAATGTTGGGCACTTAGGTAATTTCCAGTTCTTAGCTATTATAAAAAAGGTAGGAATAAACATGGGGATGAATATATCTCTGCAGATGTGTGCTTTTGTATCTTTTGGGTAGATGCCCAGAAGTGGAATGACAGGATCATATAGGAGTTCCATCTTTAATGGTTATTTTTTTGAGAAAACTCCAACCTGTTTTCCATAGGGTTTTCACCAATTTGCACTCCCACCAACAGTGTAAAAATGTTCCCTTTTCTCCACATCCTCTCCAGCATTTGTTGTTTCCCAATTTTTTGATAATAATCAATCTCTGAGGTGTAAGATTATATCTCATAGTTGCTTTGATTTGCATTTCCCTGATAGCCAGCAAGTAGGAACATAATTTCATGTGCCCGTTGGTCATCTGTATATTCTCTTCGGAAAAGTATCTCTCTAGTTCCTCCTCCCATTTTTGACTGAATTGCCTGTTCTTCTGTTGTTGAGATATATAAGTTCCTTGTATATTTCAGATATTAAGCCTTTATTAGAAATGTCGAATGCAAATATCTTCTCCCAGTTAGTAGATTTTCTTTTGGTTTTGGTGATGTTTTCTTTTGTTGTGAAGAAGTTCCTTAGTTTGATGTAGTCCCAGTTGTTTATTTTTCTTTTTGTTTCCCTTGATGGTAGAGTTAAGACTTCAAAGGCTTCTTTACAACTGATGTCTTGGAAAAATCTTTCCTATGTTGTCTTCTAAGAGTTGTATTATTTCTGGTTTTATGTTCAAGTCTCTATCCATTTTAAGATAATTTTAGTGAATGGTGTTAGAGAGTAGTCTAGTTCCATTCTTTTGCATGTGGCTCTCTATTCATCCCAACATCGTTTGTTGAGGACCTTTTCCTTTTTCCATCGAATGCTTTAGGCTCCTTTGTTGTAGATTAACTGTATGAGAGTGGGTCAGTTTCTGGTGATTCAGCTGTATTCCACTTATCTGTGCCTCTGTTATTATTTCAGTGCCATACCGCTTTGGTCACTATTGCTTTGTAATATAATTCAAAGTCTGGAAGTGTAATCCCTCCAGATTCATTCTTTTTTCTAATGATTGCTCTGATTTTTCAAGGTCTTTTGTTGTTCCATGCAAATTTTAAGAATTTTTTTCTTCTGTTTCCTGGAATTAAGCCCATGGGATTTTAATGGGGATTGCATTAAACCTATATATTGCTTTGGGTAAGATGGCCACTTTGATGATATTGATTCTTCCCAGCCACGAGCAGGGGATGTCTTTCTATTTCTTTGTGTCTTCCTCTATTTCTTTTAAGAAGGACTTGTAGTTTTCATTGTATAGATCTTTTACTTCCTTTGTTGCATATATGTCCAGGTATTTCATTTGGTTAACTTCTATTTTAAATGGCATGATTTTAATTATTTCATCTTCTTCTAGAGTAGTGTTTGCATATAAAACTGCAACAGATTTTTGTGCATTGATTTTGTAGCCTGCCACTTTACTGCATTCATTGATGAATTTTAGAAGTTTTTAGATAGAGTTTTGGAGTTTGGGGGATTATATATATATATATATATATATATATATATATATATATAATCATGTCCTGTGCAAGTAATGAGAGTGTTACTTCCTTCTTTCCAATTTGGATTCCTTTCCCTTTGTTTTCTTGCCTAATTGCCCTGGCTAAGACCTCCAGCACAATGTTAAATAGCAGTAGTGACAGTGGGCAACCTTTCCTTGTTCCTGACCTAAAAGGAAATGCTTTCAATTGACTATGATGCTGGCTGTGGGATTTTCATGTACGGCCTTTATTATGTTGAGGTATGAACCTTCTATTCCCATTTTATGGAGATTTTTTATCATTAAATGGGTGTTGATCTTGTCAAAAGCTTTCTCTGGATCTATTGGTATGATCATGTGGTTTTCTCTTTGCTCTTGTTGATATGGTGTATGACATTAATAGATTTAAATATGTTGACCTGTCCTTGCATCCCTGGGATGAATCCCACTTGGTCATGATGGATGATTATTTTTTATTTTATTTTTTATTATTATTGAAAGGATATTGAATTTTGACAATGACTTGTTTTGAGGTACACATAGCAGTGTTTTTACATTTACAAATAGCATAGCATATTTACTAATACACCCCCTTTTTCTTTTTTTGTTTACAGTTAATCGCCTTCATCCCATTTCCCCCACCCCTCCCCCATCACTTTGATACTCCCTGATTTGGCTTTTTGTCTCTCATCTCTGAGAGTCCATAGTTTTTTGGAGTAATGTTCTTCCTCTCTCTCTCTCTCTCTCTCTCTCTCTCTCTCTCTCTCTCTCTCACTTCATGTCTCTCTTTCTCTCTCCACCTCCCTGTATTTAGTGTTGTTTAATTTATGACAATTATTTATTTTCTCTTGATACATTATATGATTGCTATCGTACGATGTCTTTCTTTCTTCTTCTGGTTTATCTAGCTAAGCATAATTCTCTCCCAGTTCATCCATGTTGTTGCAAATGGCAGGATCTCTCCCTTTTTGATGGCTGCATAATAATCCATATGTACTACATCTTCTTTGTCCACGCCTCTGTTTATGGGCATTTAGGTAGCTTCCAGCTCTTAGTTATTGTGAATTGTTCTGCAATGAACATGGGGGTGCAAATATCTCTTTGGAAAAGTGTTTTTGTGTCATTGGGGTAAATGCCCAGGAGAAGAATAACTGGATCATATGGAATTTTCATTCTCAATTCTTTGAGGACTCTCCACACTGCTTTCCAGAATGGTTGCACATTTTTACATTCCCAGTAGTTCCCTTTTCTCTACATCATATCCAGCACTTATTATTTCCACTTTTTAAATAATAGCCATTCTTACTGGCATTAGGTGATATCTCCTTATTGTTTTGATTTGTATTTCCCTGATGACAAGAGACACAGAACATCTTTTCATGAACCTGTTGGTCATTTGTATGTCTTCCTTGGAGAGGGTTTATTAAGCTCATCAGTCCATTTTTTTGATTGGATTGCTTGTATTTTTGTTGTCCAGCTTTTTTAATTCTTTGTATATCTTAGATATTAACCTCTTCTCTGAGGTGTAAGAGGCAAATATCTTTTCCCATTCAGTTGGATGCGTTTTTGTTTTTATGTGAGTTTCTTTTGCTAGTAGAAACTTTTTAGTTTTATGGAATCTCACTTATTTAGTCTGGATTTTATTTGCCTTGCAATGGGAGTTGAGTTGCTAAAGATACCTCTTAGGTCTATGTCTAATAATGTTTTTCCTCCATTCTCTTCTATGTGTTTGATGATTTTAGGTCTTATGACTAGGTCTTTAATCCATTTCAAGTTAATTTTTTTGTATGGTGTTAGGTAATGAACTAGTTTCCACCTTTTGCTTGTTACTGTCCATTTCTCCCAGCACCATTTATTAAAGAGGTTGTCCTTACCCCATTGTAAGTTTTTGGTTCCTTTGTCAAAAAATTAGGTGTCCATATATATGTGGATTTATTTCTGGACTTTCAATTCTGTTTCATTGATCTGTCTTTCTGTTTTTATACCAGTACTATGCTGTTTTAATTATTATTGCTTTGTGGTAGAGTGTAAAGTCAGGGAGCATGACTCCTCCATTGCTTCTTTTTTTTCTTGAGCAGTATTTTTGCTCTCCTGGGTTGTTTGTTCTTCCAGATAAATTTCATTATTCTGTGTTCTATGTCTGTGACAAATGTTTTTGGAATTTTAATGGGGATATATTGAATCTATATATTGCCTTGGATAGTATGGCTTTTTCTAGTTCATTTAGGTGATGACTTAGGTTTTTTATTTGTGATTCTTCCGTTTTTCTGAGGTAGGATTGTATCACTATAAATTTCCCTCTTATTACTGCTTTTGCCACATCCCATAGATTCTGATATATCGTTTCATCATTTTCTTTTGATTCTAATATTTTAAAATTTCTTCCTTAATTTCCTTTTACCCATTGGTTGTTCAACAATGTTTTTTAGTATCCACTCTTTTGCACTTTTCCTCTCTTTTTCCTTTTGCTTGATCTCTAGTTTGATGCATTGTGATCTGAAAAGATGCTAGATATGATTACAGTCTTTGAGAATTTACTGAGATTTGTTTTGTGTTCCAACATATGGTCTATCCTTGAGAATGTTCCATGAGCACTTGAGAAGAATGTGTACTCAATCGTTTTGAGGTGAAGTACTCTATATATGTTTATTAGGCCCAGATGTTCTATTTTGTCATTTAAAGATCTTGTTTCTTTGTTAATTATCTGTCTGGATAATCTGTCTTTTATTGAAAGAGGAGTATTGAAGTCCCCTACTATTATTGTGTTGCTGAAAATATCCTTATTTAGATCTGTTAATATTTGCTTCATATTTGTGGGTGCTCCTTTATTGGGTGCATAAATGTTAATAAGTGTTAAGCCTTTATTTTTATTGATGCCTTTATCATTATATACTGTCCATCTTTATCTTTTTTAATTTTCCTTGGTTGAAAGACCACCTTATCTAATATGAGTATAGCTGTTCCTGCTCTTTTGGATGCAGTATTAGCTTGGAGTATCATTTTCCATCCATCCACTTTAAGCCTTTGCTTCTCTCTTGACTTAAATGAGTTTCATGTAGACAACTTAGAGTTGGGTTATGTTTCTTAATCCATTAGCAATCTTTTGATTGGAGAGTTCAATCCATTTACATTTATAGTAATTATTGACATTTGAGAACTTGCTACTGCCATTTTGGTTTCTGTTCCCTGGTTATGTTGTTATATTTGTTATGTTGTTATATTTTTGTGAAGTTTTCCTCTTTGGTTTAGCTAGTAAGACCTCTTAACATTTCTTGTAGAGGAGGTCTCATGGTTGCAAACTCACTTTAGTTTTTATTTGTTGGGAAAAACCTTAATTTCTCCCTCAAATTTGAGAGACAGTTTAGCAGGATGTTGTATTCTTGGCTGGCATTTTTTATCCTGAAATATTTTGAAGACATCATTCCATTCTCTTCTAGCCTATAAAGTCTCTGCTGAGAAATCTGAGGTTAGTCTGATAGGAGTGCCTTTATATGTTATCTGTTTTTTCCTACCTTTAGAATTATTTCTTTGTCTTGGATTTTTTATAGTTTCACAATTATGTGTCTTTGGGTAGTTCTTTTTTTAGTATTTATGTATTTGGGTGTTCTATTTGCTTCATTAACCTGTATGTTCATTGCTTGTTCTAGATTTGGGAAGTTTTTAGCCATTATTGCCTTGAAGATGTTCTCTGTTCCTTTCTTTCACTCTTCACCTGCTGGGATACCCAGTATTCTAATGTTGCCTTTTCTGATGGTGTCAGATAGTTCTCTGGGTGTTTCTTCATTCTTTTCATTTAATTTATCTTTCTTCTTCTTCTTGGCTCCTTTCTCCGTTACTATCCTTCATATCACTAATATTTTCCTCCATTTGGGTTATTCTGGTTCCATAGCTTTCTATATTATTCTTAGTTTTCATGAATTATCCCCTTTAACTCTTGTGCTCCTGTTAGTATTTTTTTTTTTTTATGTAGAGCTTCAATCTCCTTCTGTTGGTGCTCAATTATTTGTTAAAGCTCTGTTTTGTTTTTCTGAATTTCTTTATGATTTCAGGCTTGAATTCTTTATGTTAGGAAAAAACATTCTTCCATATCTTCAAAGTTAATTTCTAATGAGCTGTCATTATGTTGTGATTCCATTTCCTGAAGTTTCAGGGTATGTTGTGGTATTTTCTCCCCATGATTTGGGATCTTGTTGATCTGTTAGTTTGTCTGTTTTAATTTCTACCAGGGGGCGCTCCATTTTTGTTTTATTTTGTATTTTTGACTCTTACAGACTTTGGTAGTGTGTCTTGCTTGTCAGGGAGTGATGGTGATGGCTGCTGGGAGAGGGTGGGCATGGGGTTGGGGGGGTAGTGGTCATCTGTGAGAGTGTAGCTTTGTCACCTGATGGTGGGGGGCAGGTAGGCTTGTTTTGTTGGTATAACTCCGCTGGCTGGGACTATGTGACTTGAGTCTGCTGTCTGCACTTATATTCCTTCTACACCAAATGATCATTCCTTTCCACGGGTTGTTCTTCCAGGGTCTTAGCCACTGGATCTCGAGTCCTAGGGGGCCCAAGCCCCCAGGTGTGTAGTGGAGGGTGCGCAGCAACTGTATGCTCCAGTTCTTTCTGTCTCTGATTTTATCTTTCTGGGCTTTTTCTAGCCAAAAGCTGCAAGCAGCATTTACCATGGCCCCTCCCCTACACAGTTTGACTCAGGCTTGTGGCTCCCTATTCTGTCTGAGTTTATGCTGCTAGCGAATAGGGAGACTGCCTGTGCTCTTTTGGCAGGAGAAGGGCAAGGCAGCAATAGGATCGCTGCCGCTTCTCACCCCTAGCGTGTGAAGACAAAGACTGCATACTTTTACTGCTGCTGTGCTCCCGTTTCCACGGTTTCCTTTTGTTAGCCAAGAGTTGCTGGGAGCATTGCTCAGTTTGGCTCAGGCTTGCAGCTCCATGCTCTGTCTGAGTTTGAGCCACTAGAGATCAGTAGGGCTGCCCCTGCAGTCTGTGCTGGGAAAAGAAGGACTCAACAGTGGGATCCTGCTATCTCAAACCCTGGGTGGGTACTGAGGTCACCGTGACTTTCAGGCACTCTTTAGAATGTCCGTGCAGCCCACGCGGCTCCAGCTAGGCTCTGGTAGGGAAAGGCAGATCATGTCTACACCGTGAAATTCTCTTTTCTGATGGCTCTCCTTTGCTGCTGTATTCTCTGTTAAATCCCTGTGACTCTCACCCACTTCTAGAGCCGGCTGTTAGACATCTGTACTACAAGCTGTTCTGGCTGATGCTGAATTAGGAAAATCCTCTTTTATGTGTTGGTTCCGAAAAACTTGTTTGTTTTTCTCTCAGTGCCCGCTCCCCATAGACGCCATCTTTGAATCTTTTTTGATGCCGTTGAATTTGGTTTCCTAATATTTTGTTGAGAATTGTTTCATCTGTGTTCATTAGAGATATTGGTGTGTAATTTTCTTTCTTGGTGACATCTATATCAGCTTTTGGTATCAGTATAATGTTAGCCTCATAAAAAGTATTTGGGAGAGTTCTCTGATTTTTAATATTTTGTGAGAGCTTGAGAAGAATAGGTGTTTTCTCTGAAAGCTTGGTGGAACTCATTGGAGAAGCCATCTGGTTTGGGCTTTTATTTTTGGGGTGATCCTTGATTACTTCTTCAGTTCCTTTGCTTATGATTATTCTGTTCAGGTTTTCCACTTCTTCTGGGTTCAGTCTTGGTAGACTATTTTTCAAGAAATCTGTCCATGTCCTCAAGGTTGTCCATTTTTTCACATAGAGGTGTTCATAGTAGTCCTTTTTGATGTTATGGATTTCTGTGTTATCTGTGGTAAGTTTTCCCCTTCATTTATGATTTAGTTACGAGAATTTTCTCCCTTTTTTTCTTTGTGAGTCTAGCCAATGGCTTGTCAATTTTTTTGTTTTTTTCAAAGAACCAACTTTTGGCTTCATTGATCTTCTAGACTGCATTTTTGTGTTCTATTTCATTTATTTCTCAAATTTTTATATTCCTTTCTTCTGCTGATTTTTGGTTTTAATTGTTCCTCTTTCTCTAGTTGTTTTAAATGTAGAGCTAAATTGTTTATTTGTGATTTTTCTTGTTTCATGAGATAGGCCTGGATTGCGATGACCTTTCCCCTTAGTACTTCTCTTGCTGCTTCTCATAGATTCTGGTATCTTGTGTCCTCATTCTCACTTGTCTCTAAGCATATTTTAAGCTCCTCTTGGACTTCCTCTTTTATCCAAGATTCCCTCAAGAGCATATGTTGAATTTCTAATTGCTTTGTGGTCTTCCAGCTTTCTTTCTGCGGTTGATTTCCAGTTTTAGGCCATTGTTGTCAGAGAAGATGCTTGGTGCAACTTCAATCTTGGTAAATTTGTTGAGAGATGTTTTGTGTCCAAGCATATGATCTATCCTTGAAAATATTCCGTGAGTGTTTGAGAAGAAAGTAAAATCTGTAGTCGTTGGGTGAAGTGATAAGTGTATGTCTATAAGACCTATCTGCTCCAGATGGAGATTTAAAGTGGCTGTTTCCTTGTTAATTTTCTGCCTGGTTCATTTGTCAATTGTTGTAAGTGGAGTGCTGAAGTCCCCCAATATTACTGTGTTGCTGTCAATGTCTCTTTTCAGGTCTAATAAAACTTGCTTCATGTATTTTGATGCTCTTCATTTGGTGCATATAGGTTAATAAGTGTTATGTCTTCCTACTAGATTGACCCTTTAATAATTATATAGTGTCCATCTCTCTTTTGCTATGATTTTTAGATGGAAATCTGTTTTACGTGATGTGAGTAGAGCGTTCCTGCTCTTTTGTGGTTACCATTTGACTGTAGGAATGTCCCCCAGTCATTGACTAAGAGCTTTTGTTTGTCTTTTGGAAGAAGGTGGGTTTCCTGATTGCAGCAGAAAGTTGGGTTATGCTTTTAATCCATTCAGCCACTCTGCATTGTTTGACTGGTGATGAGTCCATTAACGTTTAGGATGTTAATGACATATAGCTGCTTAGTGTTATTTTATCATTTGTCTTTGGTATGTTGCTTCAGATAATGACTTATTGTCTTTCTCTTCTTAGGTCAGATGGGTGCAGTTATGTTTTAATTGATTTCGCGTTTTGTTTTCCTCTTTGCTTTCTTCCTGTGGATGTATTTAGAAGTTACCTGAAGTTTGCACTCACAGTTCTATGTTTATTTCCTAATTTTATTTGAATTCATATTAATCTTCCACTCACTTTAGCTATCCACATGTTTGTTCTCTTCTCCTCTTCCTCACTTTTGTTATTTGCTTTCTTACTGCTTTTCTCTGGTGTTTCTTTACGTTTTATAGATCATCCTTTAATATTTTTTGCAATGCTGGTGTTGTGGTGATGATCTCCTTTAATTTTTGCTTGTCAGAAAAGCTTTTTAACTTTCTTTCATTTCTGAATGATAATCTTGCTGGATAGATATAGTATCCTAGGTTGAAACTCCTTTTCTTTCAGCATTTTGAATATATTTTGCCATTCCCTTCTGCCCTGTAGAGATTTGAGAAGTCCACCGACAATCTTATGGGAGCTCCTCTGCGTGTGACATTTTTTTTCTGGTTGCTTTTAAGATTCTTTCTTTATATAGTATTTTATGACAAGGTGTCTAGGTGTATTTCTGTTTGAGTTTCTTTTATTAGGAACTCTTTGATCTTCCTGGATCTAGAGGCTTGCCTCATTATTCAGATTGGGGGAGTTCTCAATCATTATTTCTTCAAATAAATATTATTGCCTATTTTTCTCTCTCGTGCTCTGAGACCCCTATGATGTGAATGTTGTTCCTTTGTTGTTATCTCAGAGGTCTTGAATGCTGTCCTCAACTCTTTGAATTATTTTTTGTCTCTTTGCTGGTTTTCTTGAATGATTTCCTCTGTTCTATCTTCCAGATCACCGACTATTGAAAGTTTAATCCATCTTATTGTTGAGTCTCGCTATTTAGTTCTTTAATTCAGCCATTATATCTCTTACCTCTTTGATGTCTTGTTTTAATTCTTCTCTTTGCTTCTTGACTTTGCCTACTGCCTCTACTGAACTGGATTCCCATGAGTGTGCTAATCACTGTTACCTTATGTTCCTATTCCAGTAATTCACATATATCTGCTGTATTTAGATTTTCCCTTGGGTTTTTGATTGGCTCTATCATTTCATTTATATTTCTCTATGACTTTGCTGTATTTTGTATTTTGTTTCTGTTTCTGAGAGTTCAGTTTCCCTGGTGTTGCATAGGCTTGACTTTCCCAGGATTGCAACCAGGCTATAGTTTTATCTCTACCCACAAGGTGGCACTAGTGAGTAGCGTTGAGGTTCTGTTCCTGTGTGGGACTGACTACCTTCTCACTGTAATCCTGGGGGTGGGGTATCCAATGGGCGGGATATCCTCTTGGTGGACCACAGGTTCTGGCGTGAAATGGTTGTGGGAGGGAATCTGGCTGGGAAATTCTTTGGCTGATTTCTGGTTATGGAGGCTCCCAGCGCAATATCACTCTGCGGGTTCCAGCTCCACTCCCAGTGTGCTGGCTCTCCTTCACCTTCTCCCAAGTGGGCTTTTCCTGGCTCTGCTTCTCAGCCCCGCTGTGCTTGCTTCTCACTGCCTCCTCAGCTGGCCCCGAAATCCCTAGCTTCCTTCCTTCAATCGGCCCCACTCTATGACCAGACACTCCCAAATCCAAATCGATGGCTTAGCTGAGAACCCCACCGGATGCCCTCACCTACCCTTAGTCATCAGCTATTCCATCACCAACTGAAGTACCAGTCATTTCTTGGTATTTGTCTCAGGAAAATGGGTGATTTTCTTTTTAGTGTCTGTGGGGAGTGACACCAAAGTGCTTCCTATCAAGTTGTCATCCAGAAATTGATCTTATGAGTTCTTTTGTATTAGGTGGATACCAATCCTTGATCAGACATTTGTTTCTGGTAGTCTCTTTTAGTTTTAATTTCATCTGTTCATCAGGAGAGAGAGAGAGAGAGAGAGAGAGAGAGAGAGAGAGAGAGAGAGAGAGAGAGAGAGAAGGGAGCAAGGGAGGGAATGACGGTGAGAGAGAGAGAGAGAGATAGCTTCCTTTGCTCCATTCTCCCTTATGAAAAGGCTGTCCAGTCTAGGGCAGATCAACACAGAGTGAGGTCGTGCCCCTGTGTAGGATCCTGAACAAAGGCTCCACCAGTCTATGGAATCTGGGGAGGGTAGAGGGAAAAAGTAATGCTATGAGAAGATTGAGTCCAGGTGGAACATGTCTCCACACCCCTAGGGAGACCTCAGCAGAGGTGCCTAAAGAAGACCTCTGTCCAAGGCCTCAGAAAAGGGACCTAGCAATGCAGAAGGAAGGGGAGTGGGGCAGGAGTGTGAATGTGTGAACAGAGTGCTCATTCAGATGTCTAAGACTGTGGGCACTGACCACACCTGACGTCAGAGGCAGGGAGGGAAACTTCTCTATGATGTCTGTTCCCACGAAGTTTTTCCAATTACCCATAGTCAGGCCTAAAAAAAACACTCATCAAAATTTTTCGCTGGTAGCCAGAACCCTTCTTTGGGCTTTTACTGATATAAAATTATTATTTAGTGACCATGTTAGAGATTATATCATATCAAAGTCTGTTTAGTTAATATCATACCACTTTATATAAGATATAAGGAACTTGCAACAACATCATTCCATTACTCTTGCATTGTTTACTGTTTTTAACCATAGATCTTATATCTATAGTATTTATAAATCTCAAAATGTCATGTCCATTGTAGTTTGTTGTTTTGAGGGAATTGAGTAAAAATCATTTTTCATACCATTTCTGGGGTTCACTGTTCCTTTTCCAGAGATCTAGGTTTCTGTCCAGTGTCACATCCTGTCACCTACAGAGATTCTTTCAGCATCATGGTAGTGAAGTTTGCCTGCACTGGATTATCATCACTTACTTCTGTATGAAAATGTATCTTTCTACATCATTCTTGACTATTTTATCTGAACATTTTACATGTAAACAGTGGTGCTTTTGTTTATTTTCAGCATTTAAACATAGCACTCCATTATGTTCTGATCTTTGTTTCTGGTGAGCAGTCAGTTTGTCTTTAACTGATCTCAAGATAGTCTCTTTATTTATTTTTGTAATCATT
Organism: Solenodon paradoxus; assembly: GCA_004363575.1. Lineage (NCBI taxonomy): Eukaryota > Metazoa > Chordata > Mammalia > Eulipotyphla > Solenodontidae > Solenodon > Solenodon paradoxus. Next base: position 262,402 of record RJWH01000410.1, read on the forward strand.
TTGATTGTAAGGACCTATATGGGTTTCTATTGACAGCAACATAAGCAGTAATGATTGTTTTCTCTAAAATCAATACTCAACACTTGTTCTACTGTTGATTGCAGTTCACTGAAATACTCAGATCTGTAAATTTATGTTTTTCACCAATTTTGGGGACTATTTCTTTAAGAACTTTATTGCTGTATTTTCTATCTCTTGTTTCTTCACATATGGTTCCAACTACAAGTCGCTGAAGCTTTGTTTTTTCGAAATCATTGTTTTGCTATTCTTCATACTGATTAAATTCCAAAGATATGTATTCAAGTTCATTAGTTTACTAATCTATTTCCTACCATTTCCCAAATGCTAATAAGTTCATCTATAAACTTTTTGTTTCTGCTATTATATTTTTCAGTTCTAGAATTTACATTTTGCTTTATAGTTTTTAACTGAGATCCATTGGTCATTCATGATGATTATCTTTTTATTTAACTCCTTGAATAGTTTATAATAGTTTCTTAAAATCTTGTATGTTCATTAGACTGTTTAGTTCTTTTCAATACTTTTTCCTATAACTGCTTTCTTGTTTTAAATTATGAATTAATTTTTTCCTACTTCTTTCTCTGTATAGTACTTTAATTGTATGATGGACTTTGGTACAATATGTATCTAGTTTATATTAGCTCCCTCTGGTCTTCTGTGAGTTTTAGGTTTTGATCTACATAGAGTTTGGGTTTCCGTTTAATCTTTGATTGAATTCCTTACTTCTGGGACATAGTCATTACTTCTAAAGTATGGAATTTGGGACGTTTTGATGAAAAGCTTAGGGGGCCTATCAAGCCTTCTAGCTTGGTGTAATTTGAACTCTAAAATTGAATTCCCTGTGATGGTCAGCGATGAAATGCCAGTTCAGCTCTTTCATTCACCTGTTTGCTTATTTCCAGTGGGGCTTTTTGGCATCTCCTTCAAGCAGTTTTTCTTCATAATTTGTCTAGAAACAAAATTTTTGACCTAAACTAGATCTTAAACTGTTCATTTTTGAAAGATTCTCTAGGTAGCCAAACAAGCAAATTTTGATACCCAATTGTCTAGGTCTGGACAACTTGATTATCTCCAGAACAAACGCTGGAAGGGAAATTATAGAGGAGAGACTGTGGGTGGGCATCGCTTGGCCAACCAAGGTCATCCACCACATCAGCATTTAAACATTGTCTAATTCACACTTTTCACATTTCCAGACCTACCCCTTTTTCTTCCAATAATAAAAACATATGCTCCTATAGCTCATCTATATGAATGAGGACTGACATAGCAAACTTAGATTAAGATTAAAGATTAGCCTATTAATTTTGTATGACCTTGGTATATAGATTTTTAAAGATGATCATCCTCATAAAGTTTAAGATATGAAGGCCATTGCAATTCCTTAGTGAATAAGACCTGGACCCAAATTAACAGTAATATAATTGTTGACAGCAACATAAACAGTGGTGATTGTTTTCTCTAAAATCAATACTCAGCACTTGTTCTACAAATTGCCTGGTCCCATCCTGGGGGTTCATGAAACAGAGATTCATATTAATCCAGGGATCCAGATTTTTATATAGTTTTATCTTTGTTTTTAGATAAGAATCTGAGATTCAGGGATCTCAACTATGTTGGAAACAGAGCTAGAATAGTAATACTTGTCTGAGTTCATCTTCAATACCCAGCATTGTGCTAAATGATTTACTCCACTAAATGCTAGGCACTAGGTGTATGCTGATTTTGTCACTGGGGAAACTGAGGCAAAGATACAGAATTAATTTGCCCAGTGTTACACAGCATTGTCAGATCTAAGATATAAACATGAGTCTGTCTGACTCTTCAGTCTAGCTCTATTCAAAGCATACCACTCTCTAAATGTTGATGAAAGAATTATGCAAGGAGACACTTCTTTTTGTTTATTTTGCTAAGTGCAGTATAAATTGTATCATTCAAGGAGATGACCTTTCTTAACCCCAAACTGTAAAAAAAGAAGGCAGAGAAAGTTTGACCTTGTGAAAGGTTCATTTTGCTGTAAGTGACATTAAGAGTTGATTTAAGACTGAGAAGTAGACACATGTCTAAATGGCAAGAAGTGAGGGGAGAGTTAGGGGGTTGGTACTGGTGTGTGTGTGTGTATTTGAGTGTGTGTGACAGGACCATGACTACAAAATGAGTCTTACATATTGAAGTATACCAATGAGTGGATCTGTAAGTCATGCAAATTGCTAAATGAACTAGGATCTTTTTTTCCAAGGCATCTAATGAGAGCTCAGTAAACTAACTGGTCTGCTTCTGCCAACTTGGTCATCTGTCTCTTCGATTCAATGAGGCATTTATTTTGCCAATGTTTCCTTGCATAGCCCATTTTTCAGCTCTGATGTTACCAAGATTGCTTTTTCCTGCCACCTAAGTCCCACAAAACTTTCTCAGAATCAGTTTTTTCCAAGGTGTCAGAACCCCTTATCATAGAAAGGTCCTTGGACTTGGAAATTGGTTCTTGAGTACCAAAGGAAGGAAGGGTAAATATTTTATAGATACTTTGGACAATGTAAGTGACAACAACATTAAGGATCTTTTCCTAGATAGAAATGTATCACTCGACAGGTGTTTGAGATTTCTTATTATCTATAAAATACTGTAATGGGGTATAAGCTATAGTGATAACCCTCAGAGAAGTTACCAATCTGTTGGTAAGACAAAGATGTAGCAAATAACATAAAAACAAAATTAATCAAATCAATTTTATTTTTACAAAATGCTGAACTAGACTTTTAATCTAATGTATTTGTAAAGGTGATGGTTTATATAAGCAGAGCAATTATTCATTTATTTAGATAAGTGATACCGTTAGCCCAAAATGTCCTGGCTATTGAGCTGTAAGTCTACATATATGAATATAAGAGAGGCAATACTCACCCTAAGGGGATAATGAGTTAACAAAATAAAAATGTTACCACATAGATGTGTGTGTGCTCACATGTGTTACATGTCTGCTATATACATATATATTTGTATGATTACAAACAAACATAAATAATAAATATATGAGTGGGTGCAATTAGGGAGGGTACAAGTCAAGCATAGAGGAGGTGAGTGGGTTGGACATAGTACTGAGGCAGGAGGGAGGGAGACAACTGTGCAAAGTTTGAGATGGAAGAGTTCTGTGTGTGGAAGAGCTGAAGGTACATTCAAGTTGTCACTGAGCTTGATGGAGAGGAGAGACCAAGCAGGAACTGAGTGTGGGGAGAGACTGGATGGTGGAGGTGATGGTGGGTGAGGAAATGCTTGTGGGTGACACTGAGGAATGTCAGGAAAGCTAGAACAGGCAGCACAGCTAGAAGGAGGGTTCATGAAGAAGGGCAAGACTGAAGAGTCCCTTGGAGCTCATTAGAGGAAACTCAGCGCTAGTGCAACACCTCAGATGAGAGCACAGAGGTGTGACAGTTCTGGGGTCGGTCTGATGAGAATAACTCTTCTCATGGCCATGTGTCTTCTCTAACTTTGACAAGGATAGAATCACTGGTTTGTACGGAAAGTCCATATGTTTGCTATTGTAGCCACCAAGTGGATATCCACATAATGCCTAAAGCACATGTCGTAATCACATGGTCACTATTATTTTTACTAGAGCAAAGTGAGTTCCAAATTAGGGGAAGATGCAGAATGAACACACCCCTCCAGAAATGTAGCATGAATGATTAAAAAGTGCCAGACAGCAATGGTTTAATCAGTATTAGCCACAAATGTTTAAGTGCTGGCACCAGGGAGCATGGGGAAAGTTCTAGGGCTTTTTGTCAGTGACATCTATAGCAAATGTTTTACAACTCATCCAAGAAAAGCGGTTTTCCATACCTTGCTGAAAATAGTTTCCCCAAACACATCCAGTTATCCAGTACATGGACTGTTAAATTATTGTCTTCAAAGGGAGCTCTGCTTTTCACTGTGGGGTGACAGAGCATGACCATGTTCTTCTGACCAGACTGGGTATCAGCATTCCCAGAGAAACACACACTATAGTAAATCTTGTCCAATTAGAAGAATTTGAAGGAGTCATAAGATCACTACTGTCAGTGAAATATTCAGACCTTGGTGCCCATACTGTGGATATGAGACTTTGAGGCAAAATAAAACCCAGTACTCCACAGACATCTCACCCTAAATTTCACATACATTTAGAGCGATGCAATATGTGAGTGACAAAATCTAGAAATATATTTTATTAGCATTGTTGATGCTAACAATGGTATTACCAGATAACCTGCTGGGTGACAAACAATAACAAGAACGTTCTTTTCCTTTCATTAGATTGCTAAAGTACACACAGCTTAATTTCCACTTACCATTCTCTTTACTTCCAATATTCCTGCTCATAATTAGAAAGTAAATAAGTGGAGTATGAGCTATTATAAGCAAACTGCTGTTCTTTGAAACTTGGAGTAGGCAGTCTTGACAATCAACACAAGAGACTTGAGGTTCTTATGGTTTTGCTACTAAATCCAGGGAAGTTTGACTTAGAAAAAATCGGTGGACACAGAATTGAAATGCACTGCTGTGGTGAGAAGGACACCAGATTCACAATGCCCAGGACATGTCTTTGATGAAGCAGATGCATCATATTCACTATGCCATCTGCCTCCATAATCAACAGATGGGCCTTGTCTTGTGTTTTTTTAATGTTTAATATTTTACTGCATTTACTTCATTTTACAAATTAAAATAATGTAGGTTCCTGGTATGTGCAGTTTCCCCATTCCTCAAATATATGTCAACACACCTTCAACCAAATCACCAAATATTCTTCACCATTGTCTAGTGGGTTCCACCACCTTTTGCCCCGTGCACCCTCTTCACTGTGCACCCCTATCTCATTCCCTATTGGTAACCTCAATTCTGTTGTCAGAGTCCAAGTGTTGGTTTTGTTTTGTCCATTCCTTTGTTTTCCAGTTCACATCCCACTTATGAGTGAGATCACCTGGTATCTTTCTTATTATGACTTATTTCACTTAGTATAATCCCCTCTAGAGAAATCCATGCTGATTCAAATGACAGGATTTCATCTCTTCAAAGGGCTGTGTAGTATTCCATTGTGTATATCACAGTTTTATCCATTCATCTGATGTTGGGCACTTAGATAATTTCCAGCTCTTAGCCTTTGTGAATAGGGCTGCAATAAATATAGGGGTGCATAAATCTCTGAGAACTGTGTTTTTGTATTTTTTCAGGAAATAACCAGAAGTGGGATTGTGGGATCATATGGGATTTCCATCTTCAACTTTTTGAAGACTCTCCATACTGTTTTCCATAGGGTTGCATCAATGTACAATCCCACTAACAAAAGTGTAAAAGTGTTCCCTTTTTTCCACATCCTCGCCAACATTTTTATTTCCAGACTTTTGGATAGTAGCTAAACTCTCAGGAGTAAAGTGATATCTCATTGTTGCTTTGATTTGCATTTCCCTGATAGCCAGCGAGTAGAAACATCTTTTCATGTGCCTGTTGGCTATGTGTACACATTCTTCAGAAAAATGTCTCTCCATTTCCTCTTCCCATTTTTTGATTGGGTAGCCTGTTTTTCCGTTACTGAGTTTGAGTCCTTGGTATATTAAGACCTACTCAGAAATATGGAAAGGGCATATCTTCTCCCAGCTAGTAGGTTGTCTTTTTGTTTTAGTGATGTTTTCTTTTGCTGTGAAGAAGCTTTTCAGTTTGATGTAGTCCCAGTTTAATTTGCTTTTTTTCCCCTTGATGCTGGAGTTGAGTCCCCAAAGTTGTCTCTAAAGCTATGTCACGGAATGTCTTTCCTATGTCGTCTTCCAAGAATTTTGTGATTTCTGGTCTTATGTCCAAGTCTCTAGTGCATTTCAGTTAATTTTTGTGAATGACTTTAGAGAGTGGTCTAACTTTATTCTTTTGCATGTGGTTGTCCACTTATCCCAACACTATTTATTGAAGAGAATCTTCTTTCCCCATCATATGCTTTTGACTACTCTGTTGTGGATCAACTGACTGTATGTGAATGAGTCAATTTCTAGTGATAAAATTCTATTCTACTGACCTGTACCTCTGTGATTATTCCAGTACCATACTATTTTGATCACTATCACTTTGTGTTGTTGCTCAATGTCTGGGAGTGTGATCCCTCTGGACTCGTTATGTTTTCTCATAATTTCTTTGGCTATTCAAGGTCTTTAGCTTTTCCATGTGAATTTTAAGATTTTTGTTCTATTTCATTGAAATAAGTGCATGGGATTTTATTGGGGATTGTATTACATCTATATATTGTTTTAGGTAAGATGACCATGTTGATTCTTTCTAGCCATGATCAGGGGATGTCTTTCCATCTCTTTGCATCCTCCTCTATTTCTTTTAAGAAGGACTTGCAATTTTCATTGTATACTCCTTTATAGTATATTCTAATATATTTGATTCTTTCTACTTCTATTTTAAGGGATGTGGTTTTCTTGATTTTATTTTCTTCTAGCATGTTGTTTGTGTATAAAAATACAATGGATTTTTGTGCATTGATTTGGTAGTCTGTCAATTTACTATAATTGTTGATTAGCTATATTAGTTTTTTAACAGAGTTTTTAGGTTCTCAGTATAAATAATCATGTCATCTGCAAATAATGATAGTTTTACTTCTTTCTCTTCAATTTAGATGACTTTTGCTTCTTTTTCTTGCCTAATTGCTCTGGCTATGTCCTCTAGTATGATGTTAAATATCAATGGTCAGAGAAGAGAGCCTTGTCTTGTTCCTGACTTTAGAAGAAATGGTTTCAATTTGTTGTCATTGACTATTATGGGTCATTATATATGAGTTTAACATATATGGCCTTTATTGTATTGAAGTATATACCTTCTATTCCCATTTTATGCAGGTTTGTTAAATCATAAACAGGTGGTGGATCTTGAGAAAAGTTTTCTCTGTGTCTATTGATATGATCGCGTGATTTTTCTCCTTGCTCTTACTGTTATGGTGTGCACCTTAATAAATTTATGTATATTGAACCATTCTTAAATCCCTGGGATAAATCCCACTTGATCATTATGGATGATCCTTATGATACATTGTTGAATTTGATTTGTTAATGTTCTGTTGAGAATTTTTGCATCTATGTTCATTAGAGATATTGATCTGTGATTTCTTTCTTGGTGACATCTATATCTGCTTTTGGTAGCAGTGCAATGTTACCATGATAGAAAGTGTTTGGACGTGTTCTAGTTCTTAAATATTTTGCAAGGGTTTGAGAGGAATGGGTATTAATAGTTCTGAAGGCTTGGTATAACTCAGAGGATTACCTCTTCAATTTCCTAGCCTGTGATTGTTTTGTTTAGATTTTCCAGTTCTTTCAGGTTCAGTGTTGGTAGACTGTATTTTTTAGAAAGCCTGTCCATGTCCTTGAGGTTGTTAGCATAGAGTTGTTTGTAGTGGTCTCTCATGATGTTTTAAATTTTTTCATAACTGCTGTAACTTCTTTCCTTTCATTTGATTTAAATTGAGAGTTTATTTTTCTTTGTGAGTCTAGCCAATGATTTGTCAATTTTGTTTATAATTTCAGAGAACCAACTTTCAGTTTCATTGATCTTCTGGATTGTCTTTTTGCTTTCTATTTTACTTATTTCTGCTCAATTTTTATTATTTTCTGTTCTACAGATTTTTTACTCTAATTATTCTTTCCTTATTTACTTTAATTGTAGGGTAGATTGTTTATTTGCAATATTTCTTTTTTCTTAAGGAGGACCTGGATTCAGTGAAATTCCCTTTAGTACTGATTTTGTTACATCCCATTGATTCTGGAAGTTTGTGTCTTCATTATCCTTTGTTTCTAAATATTTGTAAGTTCTTTGATTTTCTCATTTACCCACGAGTCATTCAGAAGTATATTGTTTAGTCTCAAGTCAACTTGGGGTCTCCCAGTTTCTCTTTTCATGATTTTTATTTTTAAGTCATTGTGATCAGAGAAGACGCTTGGTATGATTTCAATCTTTGGAAATTTATTGAGATGTTTTGTGTCTCCACATCGTTTTATCCTTGAGAATGTTCCATGCACACTTGCAAAGAAAATGAAATCTGTACTTGCTGGATGAACTGTCCATTATATGTTTATTAGACTTAACTTCCAAATAGTCGTTTAGAACTACTGTTCTCCTGTCAATCTCTTGCCTGGTTGATCTGTCCATTGTTTTAAATCAGGTGTTCAAGTCTTCTGTTTATATTGTGTTGCTGCCAATGTCTCTCATCAATTCTAATATTACTTGCTTAATGTGTTTTGGTACTCCTTTATTCGGTACATACATATTGATAAGTGTTATGTCTTCTTGCTGGATTGACTTCTAATCATTATATACTATCCATTCCTGTGCTTTGTTATGCTTTTTAGTTGGAAATCTGCTTTATCTGATATAAGTATTGCTGTCCCTGTTCTTTTTCTGTTTGACTGCAGGATTGTCTTCTAACCATTGACTTTGAACTGATGTTTATCATTTGAAAGAAGGTGAGTTCCTGTATGCAGGAGCAGGTTGGGTTATCCTTTTTAATCCATTTGGTCACTCTATGTCATGTAGTTGGTGACTTTATCATTTAACATTTACTGTGATTATTTGAGAATGTGTGTCATTTTCTTTCTTTCTTTCTTTTTTTTCTGTGTGCCTGTCTCTTTCTCTTTTTAGGTGTGTTTGGTGTAGTTATGTTTTGATTGGTTTCCCTTTCTGTTTCTTCCTTTGATTTTTCCCTGGAGATGTGTTTTGAGGTTACCCCAAGGTTAGCATTAAGAACTGTATGTTTATTTCCTATTTTTATTGAAACCAGATTAGTCTTATACTCTACAAATCATTACATTTTTATTTAAGTGGGGTTTCTTTATAATTTATAGAGCTTCCTTTACTATTTTTTATACATCTGGTTTTGTGCTGATGAATTGCTTTTCTTTAGTTTATCTGAAAAGCTTTTTCATCTTTCCTTCAGTTTTGAATGGTAATCTCACAGGGTATAGTATCCTAGGTTGAAAATCCTTTTTCTCATGACTTTCAATATATCATGTCATTCACTTCTGACTTGCAGGGTTTCAGTTGAGAAATCCACAGGCAATCTTTTGGGGACTCCTTTTGTTTCTGACTCATTTTTCTCCAGCTGCTTTTAAGATTATCTTGTATTTTTGACAATTTGATAACAATGTGTCAAGGTATAGGTGTATTTGGGCCCTTTTGTTTGGAATTCTCTGAGCTTCTTGGGTTTGGGCACTTAATTCAGTCCATAGCTTATGGAAATTCTCAGCTATTACTTCTTTGAATACAATTTCTGCTCCATTTTTTTCTCTCTTCTCCTTCTGGAACTCCTGTGATGCAAATTCTGTTCCTTCCAATGTTACCCATAGATCTTGAAAGCCGTCTTCATTTTTTTCTTCTTTTTTTCTCTTTGCTGGTCTGCTTTTTCCTATTTTCTAAGTCACTGATTCTATTGGAAATTTTATCCACCCTATTCTTGAGTCCCTCTATTGAGTTCTTTAGTTCAGCCACGTGGTCTTCATTTCTTTGACATCTTATTTCATTTCTTGTCTTTTATTTTGTTCTCTTTTTTCCCCTTTATTGTTCTCTTGATTTCATGAGTATGTTTATCAAAGCTGTACAATATTTATTCTCACATAGTTTGCATACGTCTGTTGTATTCAGATTTTCCCTGGGTTTTTTTAATTGGATCCATTATTTCATGTATATTTCTCTGTGTCTTTGTTCTGTTCAGCATTCTGTTTAGGTTTCCCTGCAGTGATATCCTTGTGTAAGGTATTTACTTGCACTGGTTAAGCCTGGGTCTTTTAACACTAGGAAGTCCTGAATTTTCTGGCATCACCACTAGCTGGATTTGTTGAAGTTGTTAGGTGTACCCTTTGTTTGGGCCAGATAGTCTATAGGGGTTAGTGTTTATGTGGGGTATACAGAGTCTTCGCCTAGTGTCTCAGATCTGAATGGTGATGACCGCCTTATCCTTGGCTCAAAATCAGCAATCTGCCTCCAGTCTCTGGATGGTGCTAATGGGTAGCTTTGAAGTTTCCTCTCTTCTGGGAGACTCTCTTTTTCTGTAAGCCTAGGGTCCGTATTTCCTATGGGTTAATCCTGTGGCTCCAACACAATATGGTGGGAGGGGTTAGGAGTGGGGAATTCTCCTACCTGTCTTCTAGTTATGGCGGTACCCTGTGTAATTTCTCCTCAGGAGCTCTTATTCAGTCTACCAGGGTGCTGGTCCTTCTGCTCTGTGCTAAGACCCTCTCCCTCTGTCCTGTGCCCCAGTTCTGCTAGACAGGTTCTCCACTGCTGGAGTGAATTTCTGGGAGTTTTGATTCTTTCCAAGTTTCCACCACCTTTGCTGAGTCCCTTTTGTCCTCCTGAGGCTGGGAATACCAAATTCATTATGTAGTCCTGAACCTTGATGTTTTCTCCTATCCTTTCTAGTGGTGGATATTGCTGCAGTTTTTGTAGCTTCTGGATCTTCTTTTTCTCAGAGTTTTTGTCTGTAAAATAGGTGATTCCTAGTTACCAAGTTGCTATCTTGACTAATCTTTGGGTCCTCTGGTTTTAAGTGTGGAGTTTAAGAAATTAATAAACTTCAGATATGGAATATTTTTGAAACGTAATTTTTAAGTGGAAACAAAAAGTTAAGTTCAAAAATGGATGGTATTTTTAACTTGTCATTTACAAGCCATTTAATATTTCATAAAAGAAATTCAAGTACTGTATTAGCCCACATCCTACACTAGTATGTCATTTGGAATAAAGTGTTTTTTGCCTTGATTTTAATATTACCTTTGTATTGTGTTTGGGTTTATGCAATTAGTCTGATGGACCCAACCATAATCTCAGACTCCTTAAAAGTTGGTGTTGGGAGACAGAAGAGTCAAAGGAAGATATGAGACTATGGAAGCTGAGGTCATTGGAGAGGTCAACAGACATAGTGTTGTTGACTTTGAAATGGAAGAAAGGGTCAGGCCTCAAAGGAAAGAACAGGATTCTCCCCTAGAGTCTCTAGAAGGAATCAGATGTTCTGACACCTTGAATTTGGACTTCTCCTCTCCCAAACTGTAAGATGACAAATGTGTGCAGCTTAAAAACTCAAATGCATGATAATCTACTACAACAGCAACAGGAAAGGGAGACACTCCATCACAGAAGAATCTATACGACTTATTATAAATCACAACTATTTCCAAGATTAAAAAGACAAACAAAAACAGGCTTGTTTTGTAACACAGTAGCAAAGGAGGTCTCACTGAAGAGCAATTAGAATAGGGTTCCAAAGAGGCTCATCATCTGTGGGGCAGTGGTCTCAGGTCTCATTTGCCAACTTTGTATGACCACATGGTAGGCAAACACTTTGTAGCAGGACAGGTCTGGTTAAGTAAGCAAAGGTGGAAGCTTCATAAGGTATGTTCCTACCTGGGAAGGTGTTGAGTTTAGGCATAGAGGGACAGTCATATATAGACTAATGTCAGTGGTGACAGGGGATTTCATTGGTTAATAGGGACTTATCTCAGCCAAGCCACCTTGGAGATCTGTGCTTCTATCCTAGAGATAGGCCAATAACTGAAAACAGAACTCTCCCCCGCCATCCCTCCTATTAAAAAAACTGTTGATATCTTCATTTCTCTTTTCCTCTGAAACTTTCCAAAAAGTCTCTGCACTTGCTTCTTTCTCCTCATCTTCATTTTATTCTCTTTTACTGGTCATATATGTGTAGCAATGATAAATATGTCCATGACTGGGCAAAATAAGAGGAGGCCCCTTCACCACCATTGTCTCTGACACAAATAAAATGCTTCTTAGTTGCTGTGGTTTCCCTCCCAGGTCTATATCTTCTTGAAATTAGAGAAAGATTTTATAATCATCTTCTAAGATTTTTCTTTGTTAATTAATTAAAGGTAGGTTTAGCCCATTACCTGTTTTTGTTTGGTCCATGAACTTAAAATGGTTTTTACATTTGTTAATATTTAGGGGAAAAAATCAAAAGAATAATTTTATTCATGACATGCAAACATTTCAAAAAGTCAAATAAAATTTTATTGGGATGCAGCATTTGTGCTTATTTACAAATTATTACTTTGATGTTACAATAGGAGAGACCAGATGACTGCTAAGCCTGGCCTGGTGGCTTTAGCCCTCTTGTTAACCTCTGGTTTAAGGTGTCTCTCCCAATGGACCTAACAAAGATACTATTTAATGATGATGTTTGACCCAAAATGGGGGTCTGTTTTGAAGTTTAAAGAAATTAGCTGAAACAAAAGGTCACAATAACTCACTCAAGTTTCTACTCTGGAGGATGGCCTGGACTGCCTGAACCAGAGCTGTCATAATGGTAGAAGCAATTGGAAGTTTGCTATCTCCCCAAATAAGAAGAGCCAAGGGTAGCAGTCCCTGCCTGGGACTGTGAATTCTAATTCTTGCAGCACCTCTGATTCTTTCACTCTTTCTGCTTTCCATCCCCAGACACAGCATTCAAACTCATGGTCACCATGCCTACTGTATCTTCAAAGATCTCTTTGTGGCAAAATTCTACAAATTCTATTTAATTTGACTGGAGAGTATATTTCCACTGATTTGTCAGGATGACGTTTGAGGATGAGGTTATGGTTGTGGAGTTCACTGAAGGTTGTCTGAGTCAGGGTCCAGGTTCTGAAGAAGAGACAACGTAGTGGAGACTGTTGGATCTGGGAGATTACTTCCTTCTTGCCCCAGACCCAGGAAGTTCTGGATCTACATGAGGTGTCAGACTCCCCAGGAGGGTTGGTCCAAACCAGATAATCAGGCCAAGTCCAAAAGTTTCTGATTTGGGAGCCCTAAGAGAGGCCCAGACATCATCTTTCCAACAAGCTTCACTGTGATCAATGTTGTTTACAGAAAGAAGGCTAACTGCTGATGTGTCAGACACTCCCTTTCATACCACTGGAGAGGATCATTGAACTGACAGAGGGCTGGAAGGAGCAGGATCCCGTAGATGCTCTCACTGTGGGTACTTAGTGACCACTGGCTCCTCTCAGGCACAGTCATATCAGGGATGTGTGCAGCCCCCACCTCATCTCCTGTCAAAGGCAGATTCTGATTCAAAGGTGTGGGGAAGCCAGAGAGGCTTCCAGGGGAGGCTGCTGGTCTGTGGAGCAGACTGGGGGCCAGGCTCAGGGCACCTGATTGGTTACAACAGAGATTGTCCACTCCAGTGCACTCACTGCCTCAGAGGCAACAACGCACTGATATTCTAGGTCAGGGAGCCCCATCTTTGTCACTTCTACTGAGCCTGAGGCACTGGCTCATTTAAATGATATTCTTCACTACTTGGAAAAATGCTGGGCCAGAAATGAAAATGGCAGCAGATACTTTCTAGGAAACAGGAAGTCAAATATACATTTAAAACCATGATTTTCGCCCAGTTGACAGACTGATAAATTCCCAAGGAAAAACAATATTAAGATTGTAAAATAAAATGTGAAAGTGATGTCCAAGTTGAAGATCACAGGAAAGTAGCAAGGAGGGCATACTTTGTGAGAAAATGGAAAGTTTTAAAAAGCATCTCTGTGTCACATTTCAAATTCCAAATTTGCTTATTATCAGCTGTGTGTATTTATCCTGTTTGCAGTACAACCAGCTGGAGTTTTAAATTTACACCAAGATAATGTTGCCAGGATTCTCTCCTGCAGCTGTTGCTCTGAGCTTCTTCAGTGGCCAGATGGTCATGAGAAGTGCACAAATGGCCAGTTCCAAGGAGGATGAGTCCTTCCCCATTGCCCTGAAGTACAAGGGAAGTAGGTGTTCCATAGTCCCCCTTTCCTGGAGGGAAGTTAAAGGGCTCTGGCAGGTCAAATATTGCTAAATGATCCAAAAATTCCTTCCAAAGGATAACAAACCCTGAAGAGGAACTCAGCCAGTACTTCCCTGGGATCTGACTTCAGAATTCTCTGGGTCTGAGAAGAACCCCGAGTGATCTGGATGTGAACTGAACACCTCTCCAGTTTCCTCCTCCTCTGAGGCCCTATGGTGGGTGAGGTAGTTCTGAGGGCAGGTGTGGGTCCAAAGCTCCCCTAGTGGGAAAACACTCCCTTCCCTCTTCACACAGAGCTCAACGAAGCCCTAACACCCACAAGTCTGTGAGTGGAAATGAGATTTCTGAACAAATGACTTCAGATGTCTCTCAATGCATGCCAAGGCAACCCTGAACCCAAAAAGAAACTCCTACCTCCACAGCTATGTCTGTGACTTCTTGACACCCCAGAAGGCCATCAGTAGAGTTCAACATGTTTGCAGCCAGTTCGTCCAAGGAGTCAACTGATCCCACAGGTTTGTTCTCAGCCATGAAAGGTCAGTTCAGCATTTCCGAACCCTGTGGAGTCAGTACTGATGAAAATAGATCATCTCCCTGCACCAGTATCTGTGAGTTGCTGAAAGAGCTCAGGTCAAAATTATTCAATAATGATTTGGCTAGATAATTGGGGCTTTAATTATCAATTGTTCTCATCACTTTATTTGGGGAGATTTGTTACATAATAGTAGATAGTGCATTGGAATGCGCAAGACTCATTCACACTACAATTGCAGAGTTGCATAGTTATAACTGAGCCCAAAGGTTCAAAGTCTGAAACATTTATTCCTTGGCCCTATACACAAAGGTGTGCTTTAGTGCACCCACAGAATTCTTCACATATCTGGATCTTAACTAGTGCTTTTATTGTCTTGTTTGCTTTCTACTTCTCAAACCAAGAAGTGACAAGAGTTAGTAATTAAATAGTGATTTAGCTGTTATTTTGAGATTGAGGTGGAAGAGGTCTACCACACAGCCCTGTTGAATCCATGAGATAAAAATCTGTTCACTTGTGAAATTTGTGTTTGGGAAAACATGTTTAATAAATTCTGGGGCAGAAACCCAGACTTTCCTAAGTTTACAAGATTATCTTTCAGTAAGTTAATCAAGACACTTCTATTAAATGCTTCAAAAGAAGTGTGCTGAGACTCAGAATAGGTTCTATTTTCCCATAAGACTTCAAAAAGTATATTACATATTAGCTGAATTAATTATAAATTCACTAGCTTTTAACTTCCAAAAAAATGATTATACCTTTTCCATAAAGAACTGAATTATTTTAGTTTGTATAAAATAAATGTTTCTTATAGAAAGTACAGGTTATATAGAGGAAAGTAGCATTTATTGGTTATTCATCAATATGTATACGTATATAAAATTATATTTTTTCAAAATCAAGTTTATTATATATTCTTGCTATGCTAACAAAACGTGAGATTTCTAATTTTCTAAAGATTATATGCAGTTAGCTTTATGATAATTTTCTTTGTTGCTAAATGTCTTAACTTTAGTACATTAAAATATATATTAAGACACAGCTTTGTTAAATAGCATTAAAATATAACTCCCTTTTTCTTATTTCTCCAGTTAAAAAAATTACATGTTCTCTACACTTGCTTCACTTCTCAGCTGCTCATCTTGCATGCAGTTGGCCTGAGTTATTCCACAGGAAATGTTTGTCAGATGACAAAGCATATTTGACGTTTTTTCAATAACACTTTTAGATTTCTTGGCTCCTTTGTCTTCAAAGACACAGCATTCCTTTCAAATATGCATTGTGTTTTCAATAAAAATGTAATCAGCTGTGAACAAATATTATGTAGAAAATAAAGGGAGAGTCTAAGGTGGCATCCATCTTGACAAAACAGTCCTAGTAGTTTCTAAATGACTGAGATAGTTCCATATTCCTTTAACTCAGTGGTTCTTAACTCAGAAGTTCCTTGAATGGGAAGAACATTACATCCTATTTTTCACTAATATCTATGTGGAACAGCATATCCTCCCATTATTGAAAAAATAAAGAGGCAAATTCAACAATTCTGTTGGTAGAACTGGAGACTGTCAGCTCTGAAGTCACAGATACATTGTACCACATTACAGGTGTTGCATATCTCCCAAAATATGGTTTACAATGATCACCGTTTTGACATATGGGATCAAAATGAGGTACCACAAGGTCTTAGGTTTTAAAATATTAATGAAGAAGCATGGCTATTTACTATCCCATATTTGATTCTTTTTGATATTTTCATAACTGCATTTCAGTATGGTTGTTCCCTTTGTAATTCTATGTAATTTACTTTATGCACTTATTCAAAATATAATTCTGAGAAGGAGCTGTTGGTTCCACTCTGCGGTAGCCCCAATGCCCCGTATATCTTTCATCCTGCTCTGGACTGAGCAAAAATGGCTCTATTCAGCCACATTCACTGTATAGGCTGAGCCTGGCTGTTGTCTTCTGTGCACGTCTGTTCTCAGAAAACACCTCTTGCTAGGAAGCGACACCACAGGATACTTGGGTGGGAAGTCCAAGGTGATGGCCCATGGATCTACAATACAGAAAATCCTGTCTAGTCCAAATATGGGCTGTGCCAGTGATCAACCACAGTCAGGTCGCTGGACATTTGTGAGTTGAGTCACCTTTGATTTCTTTCAGTCCCACAGAGATGACAAGGGCAAAGCTCTGCTTAGGATTTGACTGTTAATGATTTCATTGTTGCCTCAATGATAAAAAAATGTTCAGAGGCATACTTGGTGGTCCTTATATTTGACTAGTAAAGGGACATATTTTCTTCTTTAAAGGCAGCTTTATTGAAATTTTATCCACATAAAATACTATCTAGTCTTTTAAAGTATATTATTCGATAACTTTTAGGATATTCGCACAGTTGTGCAGTCATCACCACAATTAATTTTACAATTTTTTCACAGTCCCCTGCCATTCCAAAGAAACCCGTTTAGATGTTCTGTGACTCAGTTGCAATGTGGGAGTGTTGGAGTCTTCCCCACACCAACAGTTTCCAGACAGCAGCAGGGGCGCTGAGAATTCAACTCCATTCTGACACTGTCTACCTGGAGATAACATCAAATCCCACAGATAAAGGGCTCAGTCTCCCAAGACCACCATCCTCTTTAGACTCCAGTCAGAAGCCCATTACCTGTGCTTCTTAGGGATTCCCAGCAATTCCAAAACCCCCACCCATTGGTTTATTTGTCATAGGCCTTACAGAACTGAAGAAACCTGTTTATTCACTACATCACTGATTTATTATGAAGAACATCATTTAGGAGTAGTCAAATGAATGTAATACATAAGGCAAGGTATGGGTAAAGGCACGGAGCTTCCCTATCCTCTCCAGGTGCCATTCTCCACAAATCTGCACATGGTCACCAACCCAGAAGCTCTCCAAAGCCCCTCCTTTTGTGTTTTTATGGAAGCTTCATTTCATAGACCCGATTGACTAACTCACTGGTCATTGGCAATTGACCCTAACCCCCAGTCCCTCTCTTCTCCCTTAGGTCTGGGAATGCGACTGGAGGTTTCAGCCTCTAATCACAAGGCTGGTTCTCCTGGAAGCTAGCCCTCACCCTTTGGTACTCCCCCAAATCACCTCATTAGCATAACACAGGGTTTTGGGAACTGTGAGCAAGGAACTGTGGATAAAGAAAAAGTGTATATGAATATATAAATAAATATATATTAATATATTATGTATATAATAAACGATAATTTCAGAAAACTCATACATACCCATTTGCAGTCATGCCCAAATCCTTCCACATTCTTAAATCCTAGAAAAGTAGAAATCTACTTCCTGTCTCTTTAGGTTTGTTTATTTTGCACATTTCATGGAAATGGAATCAGGTACATTTTATGATGAGTTTCTTTCATTCTGCATGATATTTTCAAGAAGGTGAAGAGGAGTCAGAACAGAAGGGGTCCAAGGGCAAAGTGTGGACTCCAGCACTGAGTGTAACTTTTTCAGCTAAAATTGTTAAGAGTTTGCAATTAGCTCAACCATTCTTCATGTATAACTCATTACCAGTATAACTCATTCAATCCTAAAAATAACACTTTGAAGGAACAACTCTTAAGAAGTTGAGGGTATTGAGGCATAAGGAGACAGGATTCTTGTGAAATGATGCAACTTATAAATGGCAGAGGGAATCAATTCCTGTCAAAGAAGCTCCAAAGCCCACAGGCTAGCCCTGGGTGGCTCAGACATCGATACAGGGAAAGAGTGGGTTGAGGACCCTTCTGAGAGCTGAGAACACCGCCCCCGCCCCCTCCTCACATCTCCATATACTTTGACATTAGAACTGCAAGGGGAATGGACCAATTTGACAAATGCGGATGTAAATTGACAGGTAAAAACAACAATCACTGGCCACTCTGTGGAGCAGGAAAGCCAGAGGGGACACCTCAGGCAGGTACAGAGGTGGAGGGGCAGGATGACCTGTATCTTGGAAGTCCTGAGAGAAAGAGATTTGAATATCATGAGGGCTTATATACAAAGAGCACAGAAACACCCTGAAAGGTGAAGAATAAGAACAAGTTATTGGCTTCATTTGGAAAATGATGGGTGTTTGCCAGGAGAGCAAGTTCAGTAAAACAGGCCTGGGCTAGTGAACTCTGGGTGAGGGTGGAAAGTTAGGGACTGGCCAAGGAGATGAGGTGCCATGCAAGTAAAGAGGTGTGTGTTGCAAGTAAAGACAGAGGAAGAAATCCATACCTCTGTGTAGGAGATGCAGAGGAGGGTAGTTTAAAATGGGCCAAAGTCTGGGATCTGCTAGACCAGTGAAGTGAGTTAGCCAGTAAAGGTTGGAATCTATGCGCGAATCCCCAGGGGCGGCATTTCCTGTTCTATATTCACTCCCCACACTGAGACCCGTTTGACTCCGCAAGTCTGGGAATCCCAATGTAGTTTGTTTTGTTTAGAGTTCAACAGCGCCGCCTCCTGGTGCTTTGCTGTGACTGACCACAGCTTGTGGGGAAGGGGGGAGGTGGGGAGAGGGCAGCCTAGAGTGTTAAAAAAACAAACAACAAAAACACCCCAACTTGCCACTCTTCGAGGTTGAACACACCCTTCTGTATTTGGTAAATTCATAAGCAGATAAGAACAAAAGCGGGAGGTTTGCACCTCCTCCTCCCAACTCTCCTGCCCTGTGAGTCTGATCCACAGGTCTACCCTCTTCAATGCCCTAGGCTGCCCAAGTGGCACTTACATGCATCTCTATCACTCTGATCTCAGCCAAATGGAAGATTCTTAACGGATAGTCAGGGTTCCGTCAGAGCCTGTGTGCCTGCTGGCGAGGGTTCCACGAATGCTGCCTGGCCCGCGAGATGAACAGTCCCTCGGTGAAAACAGAGGGAAACAGACTCAACAAGCAAAGGCTCGCCCCAACAGGTGTGCCCAGCTCCTGCGAGCCTCTGGAAATTCATCTGACCTGGTGATTGGACCCTGGAACCCTGAAAGTATCCGGGCGACTTTCCCAAGCCAAGAACTGAGATCTGGCCTTGGCAGGGTTCGCTCAGGGACACGGGTCCCTAGTCTTGGACCGGGTGCACGGTGTTAGGCGTGCCTCCTCTATAGAGTTAGGCGCCTGGTCGGGGCGGAGTTTCTCTGGCTTTGGCATAAGCACCTGAGGAAATCCACTCTCTCAGTCATCCCTCCCAAAGTTCTCTTCGTGGCAGGCACCTCCTCTCAGAGACAGCAGGTTCTGGGCACGACCTCCCTCCTGCCCAGTCTTCATTCAAAGCCCTCCTCGCCTGGTCTCTCAGAATTCTGCAATCAGGAGGATCTTCCTTGAAATCGATGTTGACACATTTTTGAAAGAAAAGAAATAGGACCACAAGATTAAAGAGAGCCTATGCGTTTGGGAACCCGAGTGGCGGGAGCAGGGGTGTCGCCTGGCTGACTGAGGTGCCATCCTCTGTTGCCCTTGCGCCTAGTGGCCCCGCCCGGGAACCTCCCTTCGCGCTGGCGGGGTTTGCTTGCCCCAGAGGTGATCCCAGGCTCAAGGGCGGTGCAAGAAGTCCCGAAAACTCAGTAATCACAGAATGCAGCTTCAGCCCTTCCCACACGCCACTTCCTTCCTTTTCCCAAACGTCCAGGGAGGGAGGGCCGAGCACTTATAAACTTAGCCCGGCCCCCGACATGTCAGAGGCTGCCTCCGCGGGTCTGCGCTCGCGGCGCCCCGACGCGTCTAGACAGGGATCCACGCGAGCGATTGTCTTCAACGTGCCCTGCGCCACTTAGCCCGGGTCGGAGCAGCCCCGTCCCGGTGTCCGTGCTCCCCTCCGCGCTGTGCCTGAACAGTATGCTCCGGGTCCTGTTCCTCGGCGTGCTGGCGCCCGCCGGCCTGGGACTCCTGGCGTCCATGGAACTGCAGCCCCGCGGCAGCCAGTGCGTGGAGCATGATTGCTTCGCCCTCTTCCGGGGCCCCGCGACCTTTCTCTCGGCCAGCCAGGCCTGCGAGGGCCTGCGAGGGCACCTGATGACTGTACGCTCCTCAGTGGCAGCTGATGTCATCTCCCTGCTACTGAGCAGCGACGGCAGCGACAGTCCGAGCCTCTGGATCGGACTGCAGCTCCCTCCCGGTTGCAGTGACTCAGGGCACCTGGGGTCTTTACGCGGTTTCCAGTGGGTTACCGGCGACAATCACACCAGCTACAGCAGGTGGGTGAGTCTCCATGACGAGTCGACGCCTCTCTGCGGCCCGCTGTGCGTGGTGGTTTCTGAGGCAGATGCCGCCGCACCTGGTGAGCCAGCCTGGAAAGATCAGCAGTGCGCCTCAGAGGCCGACGGATTCCTCTGCGAGTTCCACTTCACAGCCTCCTGCAGGCCCCTGGCTGTGGAGCCCAGCGCTGCAGCAGCCGCCAACGTCTCCATCACCTACACCACCCCGTTCGGGGGCAGCGGCGCGGATTTCCAGGCGCTGCCAGCTGGCAGCTCCGCCACCGTGGCGCCCTTTGGAGTGGAACTGGCTTGTGCTGGGCCTACTGGGGAGGTCGAGGCGCGCTGGGGCAGTGAAGCACCTGGTGCCTGGGACTGCCGCGTGGAGGATGGCGGCTGCGAGCACGAGTGCAGTGGGAGCACCGGGACGCCACGTTGCCTCTGCCCAGCAGACGCCACCCTGAAGGAAGACGGGCGCTCCTGCGCAGGGCCTGGGGAGCATTCATGCAACCAGCTCTGCCAGCACTACTGCGAGCCCAACCATGACGTACCAGGCCTCTACATGTGCATGTGTGATTCGGGCTACCAGCTTGCGGCTGACCAGCACCACTGCGAGGACGTGGACGACTGTGTGCTTGTGCCCAGTCCGTGCCCGCAGCGATGTGTCAACACGCTGGGAGGCTTCGAGTGTCACTGTTACCCCGATTATGAGCTAGTGGACGGTGAGTGCGTGGAGCCGCTGGACCCCTGCTTCGGGGCTAACTGTGAGTACCAGTGCCAGCCAGTGGGTCAAAAGGACTACCGCTGCGTCTGCGCGGAGGGCTTCGCCCCCAACCCCCAAGAGCCACACCGGTGCCAGATGTTTTGCAACCACACTGCATGCCCAGCCGACTGCGACCCCAACAACCCGACAATCTGCCGGTGTCCCGAGGGCTACATCCTGGACGAGGGCTACAGGTGTGAGGACATCGATGAGTGCGACAATGGCTATTGCCCCGATGCGTGCCACAATCTCCCGGGCTCCTATGAGTGCCTCTGCGGACCAGACTCAGCTAGCGCCGACTGTGGCTCAGGGGAGCCTCCCGGTGGCCCGACTCCCAGCGCCACCTTGAGGCCCTTGCCGGCAGGGCCCGTGCATTCAGGAGCGCTCATTGGCATCTCCATCGCCAGTTTGTCGCTGGTGGTGGCTCTTTTAGCGCTCCTCTGCCACCAGCGCAAGAAGCAGGGCGCCACGAGGGCTGAGCTGGAGTACAAATGCGGAACCCCGGCTAAGGAGGCGGCGGTCCTGCAGCACGTACGAACAGAACTGACGCCTCAGAAACTTTGAGGGGTCTACCTTCCTTGCCTTCAGCCTCCTTCCCTGGCGACCCTAGTAACCCTCGCTGGCATCAGAACTGTAGAAGACAGTCTTTTTTTTCACTGGTTATGGCGGAGGGAAGGGGACTGGAAGGAGGCTGTACTCCATCCACTTGCATGTTGTCAGTGGATCATGGACCATAAATAACACAGCTTGCACAGTGTCTGGTGTCCTCACCCTGGGTGCAGATGGGGTGAGCATTACCAGGCAGCAGCCACTTGGATAAACTGTGATTCTGTGGGTGGACACCTGTGTGGATAATGATCAAGATATTTATTTTTTTTCCTTTTGTTTCTTTCTCTCCCTGTGTGCCTCCAATACTCATCACCTTGTGTTCCTCTCCCCTTCTCTGCCTCACTCTCTTTCTCTTCCCCTATCTGCATATTTACATAGTCCCACTAGTCTCCTGGTAGTTAGGCTATTTTTGGAGTTTTTCCTCAGGTCTCCTGCTTTTCTGAAGCCAGCTCCATTTGCACCCACTCCTCCTTCTCCTAATTTTCCTTTCCCAGGAACTTCACCAACCCACCTGAGTCATCCCACCTGTGTCCCACCTGCTTCCGCTCTTAACTGCCTGCCTCCCTACAGAACTGCCCTGTGAAGCAGAAACACTCAAAACCGGGATGGGTCAGCATTTGCTCTCTCACCTCACTGCTTATTTATTCAGAATGTTCAGGCTTCCAGAGAAATATAATTTTTAACTAAGTTTAAGATGTGAGAAGCATTTGTGAAATGAATGTTGTGAGACTGTCAGAAACCCAAGGAGTTTTGTTTTGTTTTGTTTTGTTTTTTAACAGTGAGCCTGGGTTTTATTGCTATGGCTGTTCTGATTTGGACTGAAAGGTGGTCATTGTTGTTAAGCTTCTGCAGATGACTTTTTCCATTATTATTATTCTTACTGTTGGTGTCATTAGTTACTTTTGACAGTGTTGAAATGTTCCCATGTTTCCTTCTCGATAGACAAGAAGGAAATATCTCCTGGGAGACAGTTTAAGACAGTTTTGAGCTGTGTGATTCATGCCAATAGTCATTTTGACTGTCACTGTTCTTATGATCTGTAGCCCAAAATAAAACCAGCTCCACTGGTTTGAGGGAGATTTGAGAGCTTGGGGATGGAGCCTGGAGGATGCCCAATTAGGGCCTCACCTTGGCCAGGCCTTGAGGATTTCTCCCACTTCAGAAAGACCTTCCAGCCTTGGACAATGGGAATGTAGTCCCTGGATGAGAAGAGGGTTTCCCTGCTAACAGATTAGAGATGCAGTGTCAGACTCTCATCTACTGCAGGAAAAACTGTATTTTAACAAAACCTTCTGGTGGGGGTTATCTGCCCAGTGTAACTAGGCAAGAATTGCTCCAGACAGCTTCCAACTTTCTGGAATACATTAAATACGGATCAGTAATGAAGGCCACATCAGGTCCTTCTCAAGAAAATGAGGAATTTTTATTTTATAGCTTTGCTTTCTGGTAGAAAAGACTAGGTACATAGAGATTGCTACACAGGGTAGAGAAGGTTTTTGATTCAGCTAAGTTAGAAATGAAACCATACTTCCTTGACGGAAAAAAAAAAAAAAAATATATATATATATATATAAGATAGGTGTATCTTTTGCAATGCAAAGGTTATTCTCTGCTATTTTGCAAGCTCAGCACATTTGTACATAGTTATTTATTTATTGGAAATAACCTAGAACACAGGCAAAACTCTTGCTTATGACATCACATGTAGAAAATAAACAAAGTGTGCTCTCATGTAGAAAATAAATAAAGTGTGCTCTAGGGTTGCGTGTCTGTTCACCTTCTTTCCCTATCCCCTCATGTTACATCATTAAATGGGGCTCCTTAAAGATGTGAATGCTGCCAGATGCACTCAGAGGCTCTCCATACCCCATTACTAGGTCTCTCTGCTCATGGAACCAGTTCTGACTTTCAAAGATTTTCTAGATGAGATTGTTTTCACAGTAAGGGTTCATGTTATGTTTGTGCACAAATACTTTTTCCTTCTGTAACAATAACAACTGCATATACAGGGCTGTGTCTATGTGTTTTAAAGTACATTACAGAATTATTTCTTAGGATGAGAAGGTAGGGGCCCAAACCCTCTCTCTCCTCCTCCTTTCTGCCCTTGGGAGAACAGCATCTCTGTTTACAAGTCTCATCTGAACTTAAGATTCTCAAAACAACTAAGAAACCACTGCTCCCTTCTGTGAAAGATACTGAGTGCATAAGCAAATCATTTAGCTATAAAAACTATGTTTCACACTTAAGATCAAGGTAGACTTTATGAAACAGGGCCCATGGGTCCCTCTGTAGTCTCTGCTTTGTTCTGCCTTTTCTTTATTGGACATTCGGGTTGGACAGGAATACAAAATATCAGCAAGTGGCACCTGTCTGCTGCTGGGGTCAACCACAGGGCCTGAGGAGGCCCAGGTGGCTGATGCTCCTATGTTACATCATATTCAACTTAATGCCTTCCACTTGTCCTTCTCCACCTACTCTCCCCCTCCCCAAAACACACCTGACCCCTTTCTTGGATCAATTCAGAAAATATTTATTGAGCATGATATGCTTGTGTGCTTACTGTGTGCCTGGTATGGTGAGGAGCCCCAGCCTTATACAATTTCACAGTCTGATGGAGAGACAGATAAAAAAACCACTGATCACCCCTACATTGTATATACCTTAAAAACAGGGATAAGAGCTGGGGAGGGGAACACAGCATAACAGGGTAAGGATTTATACTGGAGAACTGGGGAGGACTTCATTCACATGCTGACACTGACCCCTGAACCTGAAGGTTCAGCAGGGTTAGAAAACACAGAGCAGACTGGACAGAATGCACAAAGGGCCTACAGAGAGAGGGTCCTGGAAGAAGACATGGAACATGGTGAGCAAGGGAGTTGGAGGGAGGCGCAGAGGGCACTGAAGAGGTGGAAATGGAGAGATAAAAATGAAGGGGGAGATGTGGACTAATATAAGGATGCTGAATCCTGTTCTGGGCACAAGGATGCCACTCAAGGAATTTGAATAGGGTAGGGGTACTTTGGTACCAGATTTATGTTCTGAAATTCTTGGGGAGGTAACAGCCAGTTTAAGAAATACCAACATGGGCAGAAACCTGTGCAGTTCCCCCTTGCAGGCATCCAGCAGGGTTACCATGAAGGGTGGATGTCATATACACCCAGATTTCCACCCCAGAAGACACTTGATGGCCATACAACCATGGGTTCCATATAACATCTCTAAGACTGTAAAACGGGGTGATTCACAAGGTTTCCATGTGAATTAGATCAGATTAGCTAGAACAGAGCAGGCACCAATAAAGTTAACTTATCTGCCAATAAATGAGTGAGTATAGAATTGAATAAAGGAAAAAGTTATGTCGAGATTTCCTGTGTCTTGAGGGAAAGTTCAAAGTTGAGCAGAAAATTACAAATCAAGACACAGTCTTCAAAGCAAGACACAGTCACTTGGAAGGGATGCTAGTAATCTTAAGGGAAGTATCATATGGGATCTGGAGACAACCATCAGAGTATAAGGATGGGACAGCTGTCCCTCAGGAACTTACTTCTATTCTCCCTGTTAACAAGGTCCATCAAAGTACAGAGGTACAGGGAACCTCTCCATCCATTGTGCTCCCAGAAAAGCCCTAGGTGGGGAGAGCATACCTGAAAGCACCTTGCCTACTTTCTTAGTCCCCCCAAAGAGGACAGAGAAAATGCAGTCCAGGCAGAACCTGGAGCTTCAGGAAGGTGGCCCCACCCACACCTTCACCCTTGGACACCATGCAAGACACTCAAGTTCAGCAACACTGAAGAGGACTGCAAGAGAGAAAAGAACGCTCAGTTCAGAATGATGTACAGATCCCATTGCTCATGGACTCTCACTGTGGGACTCTGGAGATTCTTAACCTTTTTCAGCCTTCAGCCACAGGGCGTCACAAGCAGGTGGGCAGGTCTGGGCACCGAAACCCTGGGGAGGCACAGACACTTCTGTGACTCCTCCTGGAGATGGAGACTCCCTGCCCACCCACCAGGAACAGGGACAGCTGCCATCCTACCTTCTCATGAGGCAGCATGGGGACTAGAATATGGGGTCTTTGGGAAAATGCAAGCATATTTGCTTAACTGCCTCTTTCTCTGAGGAAAGAGGAAATACCTGGCATTTGCTTGTTGATTAGAAGAGTTAGATCTGTAAGCCCAGACAGCTGCCAGCAGGACCACTGGACCCCAAGAAGAACAGTCTAGGCGCAGAGTAGCTGGTGCATTTCATCTTAAATACGATGTGACTGACATACAGCAAAATCCATCCTCTTTAGTGAACAGTCCAATGAGTCCTCTGTGTGAAGAACACACACACGTGTGGAACTGCGATCATCATCAATACACACATTTCATCACACCACAAATCTCACTTGGCCCTTCTTGCATTGCCATTGGGGTTATCTGCACACCTCGGGGCGTTTTTCCTCTCTAATACATGCTATGCCGCCACCTACCCCTCCAGGGCCTCCAAGGATCTTATATTTTCAGGTTTGAAAGCCAAAATGCACTTTTATCAGCCCATACTTTTAGCAAATAGGTTTTGATTAAACTCTACTCTTCACTGTCCAATGCCCTGCTCATTTGCGCATGCTCTGGACTTGTTCTGCTTTGTCATGCACTGCACCCAACTCCCCAGGAATCTGTAAAGAAATATAAAGCAAGAGGGCTAACCTCCAAATCTCGCAATTTCAGTGGGGAAGAGAGAACTTAAGGGGTATGATAGGAAGGAAGGCACGTGCAGAGGAAATGACTGGTCCCCTGTGGCAAATGCTGCACTGCCAGCTCCTTCCTGGGGCCCCTGGGCGTGACTCTGGTTGTAGACCAAAGATTCCCACTCACTTTTGAGGGTTCCTGTTGGTTTGTGTTAAACAGGGGTTAATGGTTACAGCATTTCTTTATTGAAAACTGAGCTTACAAAGAATATATAAAAATACATTTTCCTAGGTGGGGAGGAGGACAGAGCTCATTGGAAACCACGTCCCTGACCTTTTTAGGCATTTTTTCATAGAATAACACAGGCAACGCCCAGCTCTTTCTTTTTCCGAGTATGCGCCGGAGTCCAGAGCTGTCTCTTTTTGTTTTGAGAGTGTCTTTCCCCGTTTTTTGGTCAGCAGGTTCATATGGAGGAAAAACAACTGATTTCCTCTTACAAGAGAAACAAAATATTGTTTTAACATCAGATCCTAATAGAATCAAAAATCTTTTTAGTGTGTTTTGAAAGTGTGATTGCAACAGACAAGCGAGTCCTGGGGTATGTTAACTCAAAGTCACACCCACTGGACATGCGGATCCTGAGAGCTGTCGGGGATCAGGCGCCCAGTGAAAAACATCAGATTTCCAAACCAGGGTGTGTGACAATAGTGTCCCCCAGGCCAGACATTTCCCTGACTCTTGGCCTGAAATACATCTTTTCAATAGAGCATTTCATGACTGATAGTGTCCTGAAATTAAACGGCTTGTTTTCTGTATATTAGATCTGAGGCTGTTTCTCCCCATTCCCTTTCTGGAATCTTTCCTCTGTCGGCAAATTGCCCCCAGCTGCTCACTCATGGGCTGTTGGACTCAAGCAGACCTTCCTTCAACCACCCAGCAAGGAGGGGAGGACTTTTCAAATGTCTCCCAAACCCTCCCTCTGCCTTATGCCTACTGCTTTCATTCCATCCAATTTCCTGGAGAACAGGAGCCCGCCTTCGCAAACTCTTTGAAGACCTTTTACACTATTCCCCTCCTCATCAGAGCACACATCATTAAATGTCTCAAAATGGTGGTTGAAACCCAAAGCACTATTTTGTTGATTCTTTGCCAAGATTTGACTCCCATGGTTCTTCAAACACGTTTGCCTTTCTCCTAAGAGGTGGAAATTCAGGAATCTAAGAATAACACTAGGAGGAAGGGAAGTCCAAGAAGTGCATGGGCAAGCCTCTCCCCTCTGGATCATTTGTCAGAATTTCCAGAACTCCAACATGACCCAGCCATAACAAAGAGAGAAAGACTGGAGTGGGTGTGCAACCCAACAGAGAGTCACCTGCAGGCCATGATGGTTCTGGGGGTGCTAGGCTGTGAGGCAGGCAGGGAGACCCAGCTCTCTCTACAGGTCTGAGTCAGAGGCTATTAAGAAGTTGGTGGTGTGCTCGGGGACACGTCCAAACCCATGGTGGGGTTGGGGGTTTTCTAGAGTACAGGGTGCTTCTTTGGAAATCCAGGAGGTCAAAAGTACAGAGCTCCCTGAGTCCATGATGAGCAGAAGGCACTCAGAAATGGTATGGTGGGGTGGCCTCCTCAGACATGCATACTGAACTGTTCCTGCCCCCGGTTGCACTCCCCTCTGATGCTCCCCAAGCTATTGCCAGCTGCTCCTCTGTGCACAGGGCACAGCCATGCCAGAGAAGTAACTATAAGTTAGTCAAGATTCAGAGGACTGTAAACCTTATAAAGACTGAATTTTGTCTTATATAAATTACACTACAATAAAGTGTATTTAAAAAAAGAAATCTGTGTGCCCTGGAGGAGTAGAGGTTAAGTCCTCTGCATCCAGTTGAGAGCACAAAACACATGTAACCCAACATTCCGGTTCATGTCCAGGGGCAGGGGGTGGTGGGGAAATTAACCAAGATGAACAACTAAAACAAAAATAAATAAAAGGATTTTTACTCCTCTTCTCCTGCTTACTTGCCTGCTCACCTTTATTCCTGCCTACGTATTTCCTTAAAAAAAAAAAGAAAGAAATCAGTCTCCTCAAAATGGGTAAAAAATGCTTAATGTAAAGCAGCAACAATAACTCCCAACCTAACAATTTTCCCAATACCCCTCCTCCCCTTCCTCTGTCAACTTCTGCATCATGAGTCTTCCTCTGAGTCAGGCACTGCACACATCAGGGTAGAGAGTACAGTCTGCTCTCTCCCCAGGGCTTATGTAGCTTTCTTGTGGCCATACTGGACTGGTCAGTGCGGGGACTGGGTCTATCCCTGCTCTGAGTGTCTCCATGTGGGCTCTTACTCAGCCCACAGTGCTGTCTTGCTGTGCAGCTTGGTCACTTCGATGGTCATGCCTCCCCCATGCTGCCAAAGTGGGTGCCCTGGGTGTCTTTAAACAATGAAGGCACAGGTATTATTGTCCCAAAGTCAGTGCTTCCATTCCACACAGTTAATGATCTGATTTTGTTTTTTATTATTGGTTCTTCTTCATCTCAAAAAGTACTGTTCCTTATTAGACAGGAAACCAGTGTATTCATATGATTGGGAACCCTGCCTTCCTGTGCAGGCAAAGTTGAGGAAAGTTGGAAAGAAAAGGACACCACCCTTCCACCAGTCCACCTTGAGAAGTGGAGGGCAAGAGTCCCTGATCTCACAAGGATTCAAGAGCAAGTGGGTTTCATAAAGCTCATTAACAGAAGAACAGACCAATCCCACCAAAAAATGGGAAGACATATGGAGAGACATTTTTCTGAAGAGAATATACAGATGGCCAACAGACACATGAAAAGATGGCTATCAGGGAAATGCAAATCAAAACACCAATGAGATGTCACTGTACACCTGAGAGACAGGCTATTATCTAAAAGTCTGAAACCAACAAATGTTGATGAGAATATGAAGAAAAGGGAAAACTTTTACGCTGTTGGTGGGAGTGCAAATTGATGCAGGCTCTATGGAAAACAATATGGAGATTCCTCAAAAAGTTGAAGATAAAAGTCCTATATGATCCCACCATCTCACTCCTGGGTGTCCACCCAAAAGATACAAAAATGCTCATTTACCGAGATTTATGCATTCCCATGTTTATTGCAGCCCTATTAACTAAAAACTGGAAATTACCTAAGTGCACAACATCAGATGAATGGACAAAGAAGATGTGGTACATACACACAATGGAATACTACAGACCCCTTAGAAGAGATGAATCATTTGAATCAACATGGAGGGATCTAGAGGGGATTATGCTAAGTGAAGTAAGTCAAAAGAAGAAAGATCAGATGACCCCACTCATAGGTGGAATGTGAATAGACAAAACAAAGGAGCAGATGAAAGAAAAGCAACCCTTGTCATATAACTGAGGTTAATAATAGGGAACAGAATGGTGGGTGGTGGGAGGTGAGTGATAAGTGGTGGTGGAGCCCATCGGACAATGTTTAAGAACACTTGGTGATTTGGTGGCGGGCAGGGTGTGTTGACACATATCTATCAAATAGGGGAAACTACACATATGAGGAACCTACACATATGAGTTTATTGTAATTTGTAAAATAAAGTTACTGAAATTTTAAAAAAGGAAGAAAAAAAAAAAGAACAGATGAGTTTCAATGTCAGTTTGACCAAACTTCTCATTACAACCTGTCACCATTGTTCCATAGGATTGGGGACACCTGCTTGCGTCAGGTCTACTCCAGTCACCCTGGCACTGCCAAGCCTCTGCTACAGGCCCTTCTACATGATGTCCCCTCTCATATCCCGCCCAACCCTGCTACTGACTGGAACCCACTGGCCTCAGAGCACAGACCCTCAGTATCCTGGCATTTGTGCTACTCTGAGCAAGAGAGCAAGAGAGAAGGGGATGGCATGTAATGACAGTCTGAGAGAAGAGCTCCCACATCCGCGGGATGCCCGTCACTGCTCACACCCATGTCAACCTCTGAGGTTGCACGGCCCATGTATGCCACATTTGGCTGTTTTTTCCTTTGATATTGACTGTAGGGAGCACTAGATACGATGTTTTCATGAAAGTGAAGTCAAGAATTTAAAGACAAATGTGAAACAGTATTCATCATTGCTCAGACATAGTGCTGACAAAGCAGGCAAGAACTCTTATGAGTGACCCTCTGTCAAGGACAAATGTACATTCAAGGAAATTTTAACAGCAAAGCAAATCTGATTATGGTAGGGTGGCTAATGGCTGTTTCTACCTGTGATGAAAAGCTTTTATTCTCACTGAAGTCAAAGCTGTTACCCCAAATCACGGAACACAGAGCAGGACTAAGGGGCACCTCCTCCCCAGGCAGCGGGTGTCCTGGGTAAGGACCCCAGTGACTCCATCACTGACTTCAGTGTCTCCAGTACTGATCCCAACACCCTAGTTTTGCTGCATGTGAACCACAAGGGAAGGGTTTGCACACCCAACTGTCACAAAGCCCTGTGTTGACCATAACAGCAGCAGCACTGTGGATGGGCTCCGAACACACCCCAGGACAAAGCTCAACTCCGCAGATAAATGCTCAGGATGCTTCACCACAGCTCAGTCGCCCAGCACCAAGGACTGAGAGGGCCCTGCAATGGAACCTCCCAACCCACTGCTCCATATGTGATTGCACTCAAGTGCACAGTCAGTGCTCATTTTTCACAAGTTCTAGAACACTAAGCAGAAAAGAATGCTGTCCTCCACCTCCCACCGTCAGTAAGCATGTCTTTCCAGTAATTTTGAGAAAGCAGAGTTTAGAGCTGGGAAGAAATCAAAACCAGAGAACTTCCCTTTGTACCTGCTTCAAGAGAGGAAAAGGCTGAGAGGTTGAATCACAGCTCATGGGACCAGCTAAGGCCCCATTTTCTAGTGGTTTTCCTTCTATCCTCTGAAGCTGACGCTCCAGCAACCATCACCAGCTACATTAAAGAGGTTGCATTTTTAAACAGCCCAGCACAAATATGCCCATCTTGTTTATCAATGTGGGGGTCACTGAGAGACAGAAGGACACCCAGGCTCCACCCAAGCCAGGGCCAGAGCCAGGCGCCTGGGCCATTTCTGGTCCATGGAGTCTTCACCACACCTGCCTGGTTGTGTGGCCCCCGGCATTCAGTTCAATCCTGTTTAGTGTGTGTTCACCCAGCCAGGCACTGCCAGGCACTGGGGAGCAAAGATAGGATTCAGTGACACAAGGTCTGCAGACACCAGGACTGATTTAGTTGATGCCCAAGTCAACTCTTCTGGGAACCAACAAGTCAGGGGTGACTGTGCGTGTGTGTGTGTGTTTGTGTGTGCATATGTGCGTGCACATGCATTCACGTGCATGCCGGTCTGCGGGTTTGAGGGGCTCCATGCAATACACAACATGTCTCCAGTCTGTAGTAAGACTTGGCTACATATCTTCTCTCTGAAACAGAGTGACCACCTGAAAATATCCCCTAAAGACCTGTGTCTCCATCTTGACTGGCAGTCCTGGGAAATCCACTGAGGTGGCATGGTCATGGCCTGCACTGTGCTGCCAGTGGGCTGGGGGCAGGGTAAGTGTCTGGTAGTTAGATAACCAAAGCACTTCAGGGAAGGCTGCTCCTTTTTCACGCAGTAGGGTAGAAGCTGGGCCATAAAGGCACAGGGAAAAATCACAGGAGTGACCTTGGGATTCACGGTGTGCTGGTACTAGAAGGACCTCTTCATTATACAGGCCACCAATCAGAACCCTCTGCAGTCACTCATTAGGTCACATGACACTGGTGTGAGGACTTTCCCATTCACCCATAAACTCTGACTTGGCCTGAACACTGGAAGGAAGTGCTGTGTTACGCTTCTCCTTCTCAGAGAGTTACCCAGGTCTAGGTGGGAGGGGAACCTCTCCTTGGGACACTCTGCTCCTGCCCTTCTGGCCCTGCTTCCACTTTCTTTACCCTCCCAGACCACCAAGGTCCATGCTGGTAATGTCTACTGGGCTACAGGTCGGGAGCTTCCTGCTGCAGAGGGGTCTCTGCCACTGCCTGCTGGTCCTGGTCGCTCTGAAGGCAGCACTCTCCCCAGTATCCTTCTTGTCCTCTCTCCCCCACACACATCTTCTGACCATCAGGACCAACTAGACCCCAAGCCCAGGGCTATCTTCTACTCTGCTGAGTCAGCAGTGGGAGTGTCTCCCACATCATGCTTCACGAGCTGTTTTTCCTCCAGATTCCAACACAAGCATTGTAAGCATTTTCTCATCTCCTACCCTCCCTGCTTTTGGCAGAAAATGTGACTGAAGCTCCTCTTAAGCTGATATTTTCCCCTTCAGGGAAGATTCTTTATTCTTGATTTAACATAAGGCAAGCATTATGCCTTTACCTACATATGTTCATTATCTACATCTGGCTGATGTGTTACTGAAAGTTGACTGTCTTTTAACATGAGTGACAGAGCTGCCTCCTCCATGCAAAATCTGGGCTGATTTTCATCAGCATTCTCTGGCTTTCTTGCTTCCTGCTCACCCCGTGGGACAAAATGCCATCTCAGTGAAGTCTTAGGCTTGCATGCCAACAGGCAGGGGCAAGAAATCACATCACAGGAACCAAAGAAGATTTATCCTTTCTGCTTTTTAGTGCCGTCCTGGCTTTTTGCCTTGTTGCAGACCCCATCTCATAACCTTCAAGCCGTTTTTACTCACAGGAAGCCAGGACAAGCAGGCAGACGTGTCATGTCGGCAGATGTGGGCCTCTCAGGCAGATTTCACTTAGCACAAGCCCAGGAGCAGAAGCACAGGGAGTGTACCCACAGGTTCTTCCACCCTCACTCCCCCTTTCCTACCTGCAGTGTCTTCAGCATCTGTCCAAACCTGGGGTGGGGGGAACACTGCAGTCCCCACCCTCCCGGGTGACTTCTCCAGGCAGAATGGCTGCAATAAGTCAGGCACCAGTAGCCATAGCAATCTAGAATCCTATCTTTTCCCCTTGAAGAACAGCCAGAGGTTCGGGAATGGTGGGTGTGCTGGACCAGTTCTCAGAGCATCCTTTGGAAAGCCCCAGTCCTGGGGGAGGAGGGCAAAGAGGTGTGCTCTTGCTTTCCAGGTGGCACCAGACTGCTGGAAGGAGGTGGTGGCTCTGAGATGAACATCCAGGACAGGCAGCCTGTCAGCTGTAGGGAGGTGGTCATGCTGGGTGTGCAGTGAAAGGCTCTTCAGAAGATGGTCGTCCGGGTGAGGGGGGTCTGCTTGCGGGTGGGCTCTGGCGGCATGGGTTGCTGCTGGCAGGGGAGCGGGGGGGGGGCACATGCATTCTGCTTCACCTCTGCTCTTGACAGCAGTGGCGTAGTAGTCCAGGGGCTCCCCCTCAGCACTACCAGGGGCATCCTGGAGGCAGCAGGGCAGACAGAGAACCCGCTAGAAGAAATGGTGAAAGTTGTCAGAGAGGAAGTCATAGAGGATGGGGTTGGCGCAACTGTTGGTGTAGCTGAGGATGAGGGACACGTGGTTGATGGTGGCATCCAGACTGCTCACAAACAGGTTCAGCAGTTGTACCACATAGAAAGACATCCAGCAGAGCAGGAAGACGGTTACCACCATCAGCACCAGTCCGGTGAGTTTCTTCTCTGAGCACCTGTGCTGTTGCCAACCTGCACATAGGGCCACTGTGCGCATCCTGCCTAAGATGAGCAGGTAGCACAGGCTGATGGCCAGAACCGGCAGCAGGAAGCCCAGTAGGAAAGTGTAGACAAGAAGACTGTTGACCAGGCAGGGTGTGGCCAGTGCAGGCTATAGGCCATGGCCTGGCCACTCCAGGTTGGTCTAGTGTCTGCGAAGATGGTAATGGGCAGGGTGACCAGGTTGATCAGTCTGGCCACGCTGGGCCTCCGGTTGGTGGCAGCGTGCAGAGGGTGCACTACGGCCACTTAGCGGTCCATACTGAGCAACTTGAGGCAGAATACGCTGGTGAACATGTTGAGGCCATCCACGCTGAGCACTGCACAGCACAGGGCTGCACCGAATGGCCAGTGGTGCAGAGCGGCTGACAAGGCCGACAAGGCCACCAAAGGGCATGCTCAGTATGAAGAGCTCATCGGCAATGGCCAGGTTGAGTAGGTAGATGTTGGTGGCCGTTTTCATTTTGGCATGGCGAAGGATCATGAAGATGACCAGGGCATTGCCCACCATACCCACCAGGCACACCAGCTCATAGATGCACTGGATGGTGACCATGCCCACGGCCACCGCCTTCTCCTCTTCTTCTGGGTCCCGCTGGTGTTTGTCGCCAGGGGCTATGTTGCAGTCTCCAGCCCTTCCTCCGCCCTAGTGGGCAGCATCGGAGAGGTACTCATGCCCAGGGTGCCTGAAAGGGAGGCGGGAGCGCAGCTGGCCCGTGCAGTGTCAGAGGTGGTGCGCCGCCAGGCTTGTGGGTAGAGGCGCACTCTGTCAGCTTTGCTTAAACAGCAGGCAGCCAGCACCGCTAGGAGCGTCCGCCCATCCCAGCTCCGGGTGTCTGTAATCGCCCGTCTGGGTCCTCACCCCTCTGGAGCCCCCACCCCAGGGCTTGGTGCCCCGCCCCTCCCCGTTTTCTAAACGCCATCACCCTGGGTGCAGGATCCACCAGGGGACTGTTGGGATCCAACCCTGCGCACTGCCACTTCCTCACCTCAGAGGCATCTCTTTCAACCTTTTAAGTCCACTCCCCTTCTCTGCTCTTTTGGGTAATGAGGTGCCCGGGATGGCACAGGCTAACTTGAGACATTTTCCCCCTCTCCGTCCCCATGATCCTTCTGTCCTGGGAAGAACTGCAGGATCTGTCCACTCCTTAGGAACCTGAGGTTCCTTCAAGGATTGTCCTGGAGTTCCAGGTCTCTCAGGACCCCAGTAACCATCTCCACGCACCCTCGGTGACCGCGGATCCTGGGACCTTTGCAGTGAAATTTTCATGGGGTTGAGGTGGGCACAGGGAACAGAGATGTTACCTGGAAACAGCTGAAGTCACAAAAGATGATCTTTGACCCAACACCCCCCACCTCCTTGGACTGTCTGAGGAAGTGGTCTCTGCCTGAGTTTCTGAAAGGAACCTAGGGAGGGGGCAGTCCTCAAGAGTTAGGTTACCACACTGGGTTTCCTCCTTCGACTCCTGTGCAAATTCCAGAGTGGTAGTCACATCTCTGACTGGGCACCCAGCAGGTAGCTCTAGCTCTTCTCTGAGGTACCCACCCCACTCCCCATCCTGTATATACAGCAGAATTCCTGAAATGGTGATTTGCCTTGGAAAATAGTCCACAGGTTGGCTCTGTCCCTTTGACCCCTTCTCCAACCTCTAAGGAGTTCTGGTTTCCTTGAGGCCCCAGCATGTCCTGGGGAAGAAACATTTTGTGGGTCTGGAAGTGGTCCTTAGGCTTCAGGGGTTAGTTCTCCCTTCCGTGCTGTGTGACTAGTGCAGCTGTGGTGGGGAGGGCGGCAGGATGTTTGATGACAGTTGGAGGTATCCTTGAGGGAGGGAACTGGAGGCTTCTCATTAGTCTTTTGTCTATTTTATTGAGGCAACACTGTATCATACTATCATGTTGGTTTGCGATCTGCATTACAGCTACTCATCCAGGCTTTGGGGAATGACTAGGGGGTACAAATGTGATTAGCACTTTCACAGCACGGTGGTTGACCCCAATCTCTACCCCCATTTCTGCCATCCAACTGGACTCATTTAGAAGAGTTCTAGCAGATGGCCTTCAAGGGCACTTCCTGAGTAAGTTTGCCCTTTCTCCTGCTTCCATGCGCCTCATTGTCCCCATAAGAGAGATCCCTATGGGAAGGAGATTGTACCTTGACATAGTAGATGTGCAAGTATATGTGTATGGGTGGGTGAGAGGACAGAGGCAACCTCAGATTTAGGTGGGAGGAGGGGGACGTTTAATCCTGAACTGGGGGACCCTTCCATGATCTGCAGATAACCCCCCTGGGTCCAGTGGGAACAACCTCAAGGTCAGTTCCATATGCCTCACTGTCATGGGCTCACTGTCCTCTCTGTCCATTGAAGTCCATTGAATGCTGAGTCCATCCCTTCCCTGAAAATGTCTTTGCTGTTGTCCTCCCTACATGTGAGTCTCTGGGAATTTCGACTTTAGTAATTTTTCCTGCTAACTTTTCCTGATTCTGTCCCATCCTCTGACAAATACGTATGCTTCCCAGTAAATTAAGCTAGCATTTAATAAGATAAATGTTACTGTCTTCCATGGTTATTAGTGAGCAGTGTGTGTCATGAATGTTATGTATATAAATAATATTGGGGACATTCAAACACAGCATTTCTGGAGACACAAGGGCAGGCATCCATCCATCCATCCATCCATCCATGCATTCATCCACTTAACAAATAATAATGGAAAGTAAGGATTCCTGGAGTCACAGAGGAAGGGTGGTAGCATGGGGGCTTCACAGGGAAGGTGATAAAACACAGGATGGTATGGTAGTGAGGTGACTTTCTGAGAGAGAAGTTGGCAGAGCAAACAATGCTGTGGGCCAGGGAAGGGGCTGGTGATAAAACAGAGGATGGTATGGTAGTGAGGTGACTTTCTGAGAGAGAAGTTGGCAGAGCAAACAATGCTGTGGGCCAGGGAAGGGGCTGGGATGGGGTCCCAGTACTGCGTGCCTGACAGAGAGTGGGGCATTGTGGCTGATGCTGAGGAGTCC
Source organism: Solenodon paradoxus (assembly GCA_004363575.1). NCBI lineage: Eukaryota > Metazoa > Chordata > Mammalia > Eulipotyphla > Solenodontidae > Solenodon > Solenodon paradoxus. Next base: position 299,639 of record RJWH01000410.1, read on the forward strand.
TCTTCCAAAGTCAAGGGGGAGTGGAGAACGTGCATAAACTGAGATTCAGGGTCAGTTTGTAGGCCTGTGTAACTGACCACTGGCAAAGGAAGGCCAAGGGTCTTGGACTATGAGGTTTGCACAGAGAACATTTGGGACTCTAGTAGCAGTGCAGGAGTGAGCAGTGTTTGTGTCAGGCCTGTGGGGGAGGAGGCAAAAGGGAACTCATCATTGCATTCCCAGTGAGACTGGCATGGCAGGTCGGGAGGGGTGCTATAGCATCATGGCCTTGACACTAGGCAGCCTGGTTCCAATCCAGTCCTATTTTTACCATGTGCATAGCCTTGGGCAAGTTCTTCAATATCTTCATGTCTCAACATCTGGAGGCATGCCTCCATATCTGGAAAATGGGCATGAGGGTGGTAATTACCTGGTGGGTGCTACTGGGTACCTGGGTGGTCTTAGTCAGCAACAGCTTCCCTGTGCTTTCTTTTCCCCTCTTTCCTGGGTGGTCATCAGGGGAGCAATGGATGAGGAGACTAAAGAGGAGGTCTGTCTGAGGTTCCACTACTTGGCTGCCTTCATAGGTCAAAGGTGGTATGGGCCACCGAGCCCACTCCTGCACTGACTGTTACTGTTGCTTGTGTTAGCTGCAGAGAGGTTTTCTCAGATAATATTTTCATATCCAACTGTATTGAAACAATCTTGAGAGACATGGGGAAAGTGATACTACTGACCCATTTATACAAATGACAAAACAGAGACAGCTCTGCCAACAGCCCGACCTTTAGTCTGTCTTGATGGTTGTGCTCAAACCAGATTCTTTGAGGGGCTGAAACTTCTATCAGTAATAAAGTACAGACAATAACTCTTGACTCTTCCAAGCAACCCAGGACATACACTTTAATTAAAAGGGACTTTTCATTTTAATTGAATTCATTAACCCATGAATTGTTTGTGACAATGTTTTAATTTCTACCTGGAAAAATATATTATTAAAGCTTGTTAGACACTGGGGTTGTCATGCATCCTCCCAAGAACCCCATCCAGAAGGGTTTGCAGGGGTAAAGGTGAAGTGTCATTTCACTGACAACACCTGACATTGTCAGAGATTCAGCTGAAAAGACTTATGTGTCCAGGGTTCAGGTGGAGAGATCACACTGTTTTCAGAAAGCACTCTCCCAAGACCTCTCTGTATGGGGAGGAATCCAAGAAGAATGTGAGATGCCAGTCACTCAGGAGCAGTGGGTTCTCCAGAGAGGGAACATGTTGGGGAATCCTACCTCTAGTGATATTTGGTTAATTTTAAGAAAGACACTTTCTTCCCTCCCATTTCTTTACTTTGCTTTCAAGTTCTCAGACTGCAAGCTGAGTCAGGAGTGGAGTCAGGAACCAATGAGAGGAACTCAGCTTTTAAATTTTTCTAAAACGAAGAAAACAAAGTTGATTTGAGACCAAGAGTCTTTGTCCATAACATAAGATCATGACAACCAAACCTCATGAATTTAAAGGTTAGGAGGTGGGCTGTAGGTGTACTATGGAAGTTCTTCCCTCAAGTCAAGGAAGATCATCAAAGGCTACCTTTTGGAAAAGGATTTTCAACCTAGGATACTATAATGGCAAGATTATTATATAATGGCATTATGGATTATTTATATAACTATATACTAGCAAGACTATCATTCAGACTGAAGGAATGATAAAAACATTTTATGAGAAGCAAAAGTTAAAGGAGTTAATCACAACAAAACCAGCTTTGCAAAAAATATTAAAGGATGCTCTATAACATGTAAAGAACCCCCAGAAAAACAGTAAGACAGCAAGTGAAAAGGAAGAGAACAGAACAAAATTGTGGATAGTTAGAATGAGTGGAAGATGAAAATACTTTGAAATATAATTAGATGGTAGGCAAACAAATGTGAATGCTAACTTCAGAGTAACCTCAAAATACATCCACAGAGAAAAATCAAAGAAGAGAAAAAAAAGACAAAATCAGTCAAAACGTAACTGTACCCATCCAACCTAAGAAGAGAAAGAGGACAAAGTCATCATCTGGAGCAACATAACACAGACAAATTATAAAATGACACTCAGCAGCCATATATCAATAATCACCCTAAATGTTAATGGACTGAACTTATCAGTCAAACCATGCAGAGTGGCTGAATGGATTAATAAACATAACCCAACATTCTGCTGCATTCAGGAAACCTACCTTCTTCCAAAAGATAAACAAAGCCTTAAGTCAGTGACTGAAAGACAATCCTACAGTCCAATGGTGACCGCAAAAGAGCAGGAACAACTATACTCATATCAGATAAAACAGACTTCCATCTAAAAAGCATAACAAAAGACAGAGATGGACACTATATAATGATTAAAGGATCAATCCATCAGGAAGACATAATGCTTATTAACATACATGCAACAAAGGAAGGAGCATTAAAATATATCAAGCAAGTATTATTAGACCTCACAAAAGACATTGACAGCAACACGGTAATAGTGGAGGACTTCAACACCCCACTTACAAAAATGGATAGATCAACCAGACAGAAAATAAACAGGAAAACAGCCACTTTAAATGACCATATAGAACAGATAGGTCTAATAGGCATATACTGATCATTTCACCCAATGACTACAGATTTTACTTTCTTCTCAAGTATACATGGAACATTCTTAAGGATAGATCATATGCTGGGGCACAAAACATCTCTCAACAGATTTACCAAGATTGAAGTTACACCAAGCATCTTCTCTGACCACAACGGCCTAAAACTGGAAATCAATCACAAAAAGAAAGCTGGAAGACCACAAAGCAATTGGAAATTCAACAATATGCTCCTGAGGTAATCTTGGGTAAAAAAGGAAATCAAAGAGGAGCTTTAAAAATAGAGGCAAATGAGAATGAGGACATGAGCTACCAGAATCTATGAGAAGCAGCAAGAGAAGTACTAAGGGGAAAGGTCGTCGCAATCCAGGCCTATCTCAAGAAACAAGAAAAATCACAAATAAACAACTTAGATCTACATTTAAAACAGCTAGAGAAAGAGGAACAATTAAAACCAAAAATCAGCAGAAAAAAAAATAAAAATTCGATAAATAAATGAAATAGAAAACAAAAAGACAGTCTAGAAGACCAATGGAACCAAAAGTTGGTTCTTTGAAAAATAAACAAAATTGACAAACCATTGGTTAGACTCACAAAGAAAAAAAAGGAAGAAAACTCTCATAACTAAATCATAAATGAAGGGGAAAACTTACAACAGATATCACAATAATCCAAAACATCATAAGGGACTACTATGAACATCTCTATGCCAAAAAATAGACAACCTTGAGGACATGGACAGAGTTCTAGAAAAGTATAGTCTACCAAGACTGAACCCAGAAGAATTGGAAAACCTGAACAGAGCAATCACAAGCAAAGAATTTGAAGACGTAATCAAGGATCTCCCCCAAAATAAAAGCCCAAACCAGATGGCTTCTCCAATGAGTTCTACCAAACCTTCAATGAAGAATTAACACCTATTCTTCTCAAGCTGTTACAAAATATTGAAGACCAGGGAACTCTCCCAAATACTTTTTATGAGGCTAACATTGCACTGGTACCAAAAACTGACATAGATGTCACCAAGAAAATTACAAACCAATATCTCTAATGAACATAGATGCAAAAATTCTCAACAAAATATTAGCAAACCAAATTCAGCAATGCTTCAAAAATCATGACTAAGTGGGATGCATCCCATGAAAGTAAGGATAGTTCAACATATGTAAACCTGTTAATGTCATACACCATATCAACAAGAGCAAATAGAAAAACACAAGATCATATCAAGAGATGCAGAGAAAGCTTTTGACAAGATCCAACACCCATTTGTGATAAAACCCTCCATAAAATGGGAATAGAAGGTTCATACCTCAACATAATTAATGCCATGTATGAAAGCACAGCAACATCATAGTCAATGGCAAAAAAACGAAAAGTAAGTATTTCCTCTTAGGTCAGGAACAAGGCAAGGTTTTCCACTCTCACTACTGGTATTTAACGTTGTACTGGAGGGCTTAGCCAGAGTAATTAGGCAAAAAAAAAAAAAAAAGAAAAAAAAGGAAATAAAATAAAAGGAATCCAAATTGGAAAGGAGGAAGTAAAACTTTCATTATTTGCAGATGACATGATTTTATATATATATATATATATATATACATATATATATATATATAAAATCCCCAAAACTTCTAGAACTCATCAATGAATATAGTAAAGTGGCAGGCTACAAAATCAATGCACAAAAATCTGTTGTATTTTTATATGAAAACAACACACTAGAATAAAACAAAATTAAGAAAATCAAACCATTTAAAATAGAAGTTAACTGAATGAAATAACTAAGCATATATATAACAAAGGAAGTAAAAGATCTATACAACGAAAACTACAAGTCCTTCTTAAAAAAAATAGAGGAGGACACTAAGAAATGGAAAGACATCCCCTGCTTTTGACGGGGAAGAATCAATATCATTAAAATGGCCATCTTATCCAGAGCAATATATAGGTTTAATGCAATCCCTATTAAAATCCCACAGGTTGTTTCCAGGAAATAGAACAAAAAATTCTTAAAATTTGTACAGAACAACAAAAGACCCGGAATAATCAAAGCAATCATTAGAAAAAAGAATGAATCTGGAGAAATTACACTTCCAGATTTTGAACTATATTACAAAGCAATAGTGACTTAAATGGCATGGCACTGGAATAATAACAGAGACACAGAGCCATTGAAAAGAACATAATCTTCAGAAACTGACCCATTCACATACAGTCAGTTAATCAACAAAAGAGTCAAAAGCATACAATGGAAAAAGGCAAGTTTCTTCAACAAATGGTTGAAGCCACATGCAAAAGAATGAAACTAGACCACTCTCAAACACCATTCAGAAAAATTAACTCAAAATGAATAGGCATTTGGACATAAGACAAGAAACCATAAAGCTCTTAGAAGACAACGTAGGAAAGACTTTCCATGACATCTCTCATAGAGAAGACTTTGGGGACTCAATGCCACCATTAAGGAAACAAAAATAGAAATAAACAACTGGGACTACATCAAACTAAGGAGCTTTTTCATAACAAAAGAAAACATCACCAAAACCAAAAGGAAACTTACTAACTGGGAGAAGATATTTGCAGTCAATATTTCTGACAAAGGCTGAATACCTAAAATATACAAGAACTCATAAAACTAAACAACAGAACAGACAATCCAATCAGAAAATGGGAGGAGGAACTGGAGACACACTTTTCTGAAGAGGATATACAAATGGCCAACAGGCAATGAAATTAGTTCCTACTAGCTGGCTATCAGGGATACATACAAATTAAAGCAACAATGAGATATCACCTTACACCTGAGAGACTGGCTATTATCCAAAAACCTCAAAACAACAAATGCTGCCAAGGAAGAAAAGGAAACACTTTTACAATGTTGGTGGAAGTACAAATTGGTGCAACTCCTGTGGAAAACTGTCTGGAGATTGCTCAAAAATTGAAGATATAAACCCTATATGATCCTGTCATTCCATTTATGGGCATCTACCCAAAAGATATAAAAGCACCCAGCTGCAGAGATGTATGCATCCCCATGTTTAGTGCAGCCCTATTTGCAATAGCTAAGAAGTGGAAATTGCTTAAGTCCCCAACATCAGATGAATGGATAAAGAAGATGTGGTACCTATATAAAATTAAATCCTACACAGCCCTTAGAAGGGATGAAACCCTGTCATTTGAATCAACATGGGTGGAACTAGAGGGGATTACACTAAGTGAAACAAATCAAAAGAAAAATAGGCACCAGATTACCTCACTCATACGTGGAATGTGAATAGGCAAAACAAAGAAACAGATGAAACATAACCAACCTTGACTAGATAAAAATATGTATTTAACATATTTGTGCAATATAATTGTAAACTCGATGAAGGGACCAGTGTCAGGACCACAGCAGTATGAATAAATGAATGACCTTGGGGTCACCAGGAACAGGAGGATGACCTAATTCCCTGGGAACAAGGAAGCTTGTTCTGGCTGTTTGATCTGGGAATAACTCAGCCCAATCTTTGGTCCCAGCCAGTTAATCATGAAATGTTTAGTAAATTATTACCAAAAATTTTCTGTGTAAACCAGATGGCTTAATCATAGCACATCATGTTTTGCCTAGAAGAATTGGGTTCCCTCACCTATAAAAAGCCCCATATCTAAATCATTCGGGATAGTTCGTCCTCGCTGACTACCAACTGCTTTGTGTCTGTGCAAAGCTCCCCTTCTCTTAATAAAATTTGTTTTGTTTCACCATCTGAAGGCTGTTAAATTCTTTTGTAGACAGATACAAGGACCCCTGGGGATGCCCCATCAGTAGATCTGATTCTGTTTAGGACTTCAACATATTTGTGTTCATTGCTCCAGTCAGTTCCTGTTCTAGAAGCTGTGATTACTTTTGGGGTAGGTATGTGACTGAAGTCTGGTCAATGAGCCATGAGGGGAGATTACTGAAGTTGAAGATTACTGGGAAATATTTGGTTATTTTTCTGTGGGGATATAATGTTTGGAAGGCTGCAGTGACTATGTGGTGAGAAGTGTGTATTATAGGGTATCTAATACATTGAAAATGGAAGGGCAGGAAGCTGAAAGAACTGGGTACTGGTGATAATCAATGTTGTGAAGGCAGCCAATGCTGCCCCAGCCCCATGGAGCTCCTTCACATGGGAGGTGACCATGACCTTGTTGTTTTAATGCTTTCAAGTGATTTTCTGTTACTTGCAGCCCCAAACACTCTAACTTATTAACCTTAAGTAAGTTAGTGAACTTTGCAAGCCTTATTATTTTTCTTTTTCTAAGAGATGAACACAATAGTTCTTACCTCATTTAATAAGGTAATGTCTCACACGATGGGTCAGACCCTGCTCAAACAGCCTACTAGTGTCATATACATGAACTGCTCAGGAGAGGATCTTGAGATGTTCTCCACACTGACTATTCTGAACTTTGTGGTTACAGAAACCAGGTTATTACTTCAGACATTCTGTGTCTAAACATTTTACTCAGAATAGAAAGCAGCAGTCTTTCTGATCCTCCTCCATGGACCAGAAGGAAGACTATAGGAGCACTTACAATGATTTGTTCCTGTATCAGTTTTAGAAATTAAAATTCTATCACAGTTGAATGACTTGGGAATCAATGCATAGAAAACTTGCTTCCCTGTGCTCCGTTATAATTCATACATTTAAAAATAGACTCATAATAAAAGTTTCTGGATATTTTTTAGGAAGTTAAAAGAACTCATTATAAAAGTGATCTGGAGACAAGCAGAACGGGAGCCAGGAACAGAGAACCCTCCCCTTCTCTGTGTCCTGTGCTTTAACCTTAATGTGAATAGATTTTGTAAAGGTCACTGACTTCAGAAATCATTAACCCTACCATTGTAAGAAGGTCTGCTCACCATCACCAAGTACCCCTCTTTCTCTCGCTAAAATAATAAACTTCCTTTCTCCCCTAAAAGTGTGTAAAGTCACCACTTCCCATGCCTAACCTAAACAAGTAAAATAGGGAAAGGACCAGCAGATGACAAACAGTGGTTAATGAACATTTCGTACCTTTCAAGTATCACTAAGGAGGTGGGTGCCTAGCTAGAGACTCTACCTTGCTAACTGTTGCCTTTAACCCCCCACCCCCCAGTGTATATGTTCAGTATAATCTTCAAAGGGACCATGGGGCGCTCTGATCTCTGATCTATGGGAATATGCATCTAAATCTTATCTATCCCTGCTAATACCTAACTAATTGTAACCCTGTGACTTCAGAGCCCCTTCAGATGTTGAGTCACCTGTCTTCTCAGCATTTTTCTCAGGTATTCTTGAATGGGGAGAAAGAACAAGGACAATTGATGACTGGATACTTAGGCTAAAATCAATCACTAATGGACTGCAGCAGGGATGCACCTAGGTGCCTTTAATTATTTAGAATTTCTTAAAAGATCAACCTGTGCTCAACCAAATAACTTCCAACTCTACCCATTGACTGTCTCCCCATGTGTGAACCTTAATCTCCTTTTTCTGTGCCCCCAAACCCATGAGTAGCTCCCTCTATTCCCAATGAAACTTTGAGGCATTAATTGACCTTCAGCTAATTTCTATTACCAAATATCAAAGAACTCCTGGGGTCCCTTGACTGCCCCCAGCCTATTGTAATTTTGCATGGATTCCAAACTTGTTGACTTTAGGAATGAGATTTTTGCTTTCTGACACTAGCTTGTCATTGTCCTGTGCAGAGAGAGTGAGCCACTCCGTCAGGTATGCGGTCTATTGCATAATGCTCTGTCAAAGACTATAGCAGGTTAAAAGTGTACCTTAAAGCTAAATAAAGCTAAAGTGTGGATAAGATTTCTCCAGGACCCCCCTCCATGCTCTTGAAAAAACTTGTACAGGTGGAATTTGGAACAAAACTCACCTAGTTCTGTGAGGAAGCCATGCAAGCAGCACTGACTTGAACACACAGGCACCTCTCACCCTGTCAGTCAGATGGAAGCTTCACGACAGAAGCTTTCCAAGTTCTCCCTGAGGTCCCTGTAATGTGAACATTTAAGTCACTCTTACTCACCTCTTTCAATCTCCAGATAAAATTCAGAGGCAAAGGACTTGAGCAGAAATCTCTTTTTTAACTTTTGTCACATAGATGCAAATCTACTCAGGAGACTGATTAAAAAGCTCCCCAGGGTTGGAAGGTGGGCAGTCTATACAATGGCATGGCTATTCTCAGATTCCAACTCACAGATTACTTAATGAGCAAACTCCTTATCAAATTTCATCATTTCTGGCATCTTTTTACTGCAGTCATCACAAGTTAGCTTACCATAGTCCGATGGAAACTGTCCAAAGGCAGGAGACTTTTGGGTCAGAGATAAGGACTGTATTCCTCAGGGCAGAGCAGGGACATGAGCTATCTGCCCCTCCTAGTCCTCAGCTCATGAAGATAAAATGGTACGCACCTGGGTGCAAGTTGTACAGGTTGTGAGTTTACACTGGAGCTGAGAACACAGAGTGTGAGAAATCTAATCTTAAAAGGGGTGATGGCAAACTTTTGCCCCAGAAGAAGATACCATCTCTATAATAGAGACTATTACTATAGCAACAGCCTTGGAAAGAGAGTTGAGAGCAAAGACTCTCAGAGCCTTGGTTCACACTATGTGCTGAAATGGGGGGCCCTGGAGAATGGCCTCTCAGAACTGCTGATTCCTAAGTTGAAGTGAAAACCTGGCCCTCCTTTCTCTTTACTCTATTTGTATCTCATTAGGAACTTGATTTTCTCTACTTGGCTCCAATCTGTTCCCAAACCCCAAGTTTTGCCTTTTGATGTCTCATCACTCTCTAAATAGATGTTTGTCTGAGGCATACAAGGCATACCAAGACAGCTAAGGTGCAGGCCATTTAAAGCCTATGGACCTGTGTTTAAATCCTTAGGCAGTCAAAATAAGATCATTTGAGGTCCATGTTTAGATAACCAGGGAGTGACTTTGATTGATCCAGCTTGGGTCTTATATTCTTTCCTGAAGTGATTAGTCATGACCAATGGTAAAGGGCAGCTGATATAAAGACTTTGCCCACCCTCTGTGGATGGACTGAAGTGGGCAGATACTCTTAAGGTAAGGACAGGGAGACAGTTTTAGTGAGTACTCGTCAACAAACATTGTATAACAGGTATCACCGTGGTTAGGAGCAGTAATATCTTTAGAAATCTTATAAATCTCTTATATTAAAAAGAGTCATCAAATATGACTCAACTAACTGCAGCAAAGACAGTTGCCATAATAAAGTCATTTAATTATATGATATGCATTTCTGAATATTCTGAAAATTGGATTGTGACATCCTGCTGAGCACTTGCTGAGCACTACTTGACAGCTCCTTTGATTATAAATGGCTTGCTGGGTTTATGCTCTGTGGAAGTTGCCATACCATTTATGTTGTCTCCAAAATATATTGTTTATGTAAATCCTACTCAGCAAAGAAGAAAAGCAATCAGAACCCAGCAGTCAAATTGGCAAATGCAAGGGGCTAAAGGGAGAAAGTTGTGTGCACTGTGGAGGACTGAGGAATTCTGGAAAACAAATCCTCCCCAAGACCTCTGTTCAGAGAGATAGTCCTGCAAGGCTGTTCAGCCCCATCTTACCGAATGTAAGTAGGTGACAAGAGTGGGCAGGCAGGCTTTCTTCATGTCCTGCTTCCCCTCTTCATCATGAAGCCCTCAGGTTTTCAGTGGCCAACCTCTCTCTCAGGAAATAGAGACTCTAAGCTTGTGAATGTCTACTCCAGTGCTGAATGAATGTCCATCCTGCTTGATGCCTTTGCATTATTTTCACATGATGATGTGAAAGAGCTGTTAAAAGAGAGAAGCCTGATTAACATTTGGCAAGAAAAGCTTGGTTGTGAACTTGGTAAACACCAGTCTCTAGTGTAGATGTCAAAACCTAGAGTCAAATGGGAAGTTTGGGAGTAGGGTTGATGTCCTCTGTCCTTAGATTACCTGGCTCTCTGCTTGTCCTGAGTGTATCCTTCCCTGTGTCATATAACTAAAGGATTTTCAACCTTGACAGCTAACTGCCTCTCAGTCTTTGGGACTAGTTTTCCTCAAGAGTGCGGTCTCAGCCACTGAACTCCCAGCCTGCCTTCCTTCGAACATGGGGAACAGACCCATCATCCTTTTCCACAGACCAGCTCACACCCTGCCTGATGGCCCTGGACCCTACTGCTGGACTGCTCAGATGATGGTGGTTTTCCACCCTGTCTGCCCTTTGTGCCTCCAGGCCTGGGGTCCTTGGATGTATTTCACTCACTTAGCCACTCAGTCACTCAATCAGTTAATCACTCATCTACTCAGTCACTCAGTCAGTCACTCACTCACTCACTCACTCATCTCTCTAGTTCTTTGCAAGCACCTAATCTTGGAGAGATATAGGGATGGAAACAAAAGCCTAGTTTCTTCTCTCTTCCAGCTTTAAGTTAGACTGGAGACTGGTTAGGATTCAGGGACACAAGGAAGCACTCCTTCAGCTGGTGGGGCTCTAGGAAGACTTCATAAGGAGAAGTAATCTGAGCCTGAGACATTGCTAGATCAGAAAGATGAAGCAGGGAGGGCAGTGATGGGGTGATCCAAAGACTTCAGGACTACTGCAGAGGGCTCCCCTCTTCAGTGCTCCAGTCCAGTTGAATTTTTCCTCCTAGGAGAACAAGTCTCATCACATTGGCAGCTAGAGTTAGATCCCAGGTGGTGGTTGCACTGGGGACCTTTGAATATCGACACTGTCTGAGGAGTTGAAGACGACTAGAAAAGTGTGCATTGGGCCAGGGTTCAAGTAAGAGGAGGTGAATTGAGGGTTATATGTGAGCTCTGCCTGCCCCTAGAAACTAGACAAAAGTCATCTTCAAAGGCAGCATCTGGAGCAGCCCTGGGAGTTCTGTTTTCATAGTATTGGGAGCAATTACACCAGCAAGTTCCAACTCTTCTATTTTGCTAACACAATTCATGCTGAAAGTCAATATTTGCTGAGTGATGACTGGACATGGGTCTTCAGAGCTATCCCTTTTCTGCAGAAGGGTACTTCATGGCCAGATGCAGATGCCCGCTGATTGAGAAAGTGGTGGGTGGGGAGATAGTATGATGATCACGGCTCTGCATTTTATACACAGATGATTCTAATGACACCAAAATGTGAGCCTTGCTCTGGAAAATGGACAGAAGGATCTTGTAAAAGGAGATAGGAATTGCTGCAGTTAATTGTACAGAGGGTTTATGTAATGAGTGTCCTTACTTTGTTTTTACTTTGTTTTTCAAGTGTTGATTCCAGAGCCAGAATTTCTGAAGCTGAAGATCCAGGATCACCTGTTTTGTAACCACCTCAGCAACTAGTGAATGTGGAAGGGATGGTTTTGGAATAGAGCAAGTAAAAGAGAATTTCAATTTTCTTGATATCATAACTTAAAAAATAAACAACTCAGTTCTGTGATTTGAAAGAGGCATATTTTATACCTGATAGCAAGTGGAAGTAATGTGGGAAGCTGAATGTCAATAGACTGAGATGGTAGCCAACTTCTCAGGTAAGTCTGGGGATCAGGTTAACTCCAGGAAACTGGTCACCTGTTTGAGTAGGGCACAGATAGTTGCTGCCATTCTTATGTCTAGACATGTGGTTCATGAAGTGGAATCTTTGGAAGAGAAACATCAGTGCTACCCTGAGACTTGCTAGGATGATATAGAAATGAAATTCAGGGCCCTGCCCCACTCATCTTGAATGTACACTTGGGGTCTAGGAATCCATGTTTTCATGAGCCTCAAAAATATTTGGATAATGCTCAGGTTTGAGAATCAGTACTCTTGACTTTGGTGGAGATTTGGATCCCTCTTATAAGCATCTCCCCTGTCCTCAAGAGTGCACCCATCCTCACTGTTGCCTGTCAGATGAAAGATGGAAAGGATCTCCTTTCCTCCATGGCACCATGGAGACATTGGAGCAAACCTTGTGGCCTCAATGTCTACATTCCTTCACTTTCTGAGACTCTAAAGTCAAGAAGGCCATGCAGTGCTGAGGATCTGTCCCCAACCAAGGAGGCCAAGGAAGACATACAGCTGAATGCATGTGGGGCTCTGACTGATGTTGGGAGTATAGGGCTCTGAAGGGCATTCTTGGGACAACTGGCAACATTAAATGCAATTGATTTGATAATAGCATTGCTCAGTGTTGTCATTGAGTTTTCATAATTGTGTGGTAGTTACATAAAATAATGTCCTGTACTTACAAAAATCCAGCTAAAATATTTAGGGAGTAAGTACATAGGATGTTTCCAAAGCACTATCAAATGGTTTAGACAGACAGAGTATCCTAGAGAATGATAGTGAGTAAAGTTGTTGGTGCATCTGTGTAGAGAGCATTTATGAGTTCTTTGAACCATTCTTACAGTTTTTCTGTGGGAACTTTTTTTTAAATATGAATAAATATGCGGAGAGAATATTCAAGTTACTATCATGGCTGCTTTACGAGTAGTGTAATTACGAACAGTATTTCTCTCTATTTTTTTAAAGTTTTCTAAAGTTTATTTTTCAAATAATCTGTTATATGCATTAACTTTACCTGGAATCAGAACAGAATAAAGAAAATAAAAATAATCATTCTTTCCTTACCTACTTGTCATTTCCTTTTCTTTCTGCTGATAAAAGGTATCAAGTTGTTTTCTTTCTTTCTTGTCAACTCCTCTACAAAGAGTGAGATAGCTCTGAGCCAGACACACATACAAAATTCAACCAAGTAAAACCAAAACCAAACTCACAGCATGGGGGAAAGAATTAACTCATTCAACTGTTGGTGAAGCTACTTCCTTTGCCTTCTTTTTCTTAAGAAATCTCTTTTTTTCCCAGACCCCAGGCTATCACTTGTGTCTATTTTGCTGGTTTCTAGTAAGAATTTTATTTTCACAAAGGAGCTCCTTCTGTCCCTCTGTGGGCTCCTTGGTCCTGTCACAGGCCTTTGGGGAGGCACTAAAGTACCTCCTTTTTCCTTATCTTTCCTTGCTAAGCATCACAGGGGTATTATGGAGATACGGATCTTTTCTGGTAATTTTAGCATTGTTACCATGTGAAGATCTAGACAATACTTGGAAGATGTCCAGTGCTAGAGATAGCAGTTGTTATTGTGAGGATCTTCCTCCTCTTTAAACACAGTTACTAAGATAACACACGGATCACAGATTGCCTCACAATGGGCTTGGTTCTTGAAAATATAAACAGTCTCAAATATGAATCTCTGGATTACTTTGAGATCTGGAGGGTGAATGCAGAAACTTAGATCTCTGCCAAAGGAGGAGAGCTCAGGTTTCCTTCCAGACAATGGGTGAGCCTGAGGGATATGCTTCCTGAAGCCCTCTGAGCCAGGACATCTTGTCCCCTCTAGGACAATGGATGAAGCTCTCCACTGTGCAGCCCACCTCTTTATGAAGATTTGTTTATTGAGATGTGTTTATTTCTATTTTGTCAGCTGTTAGAAAGAATAAGATTTCTTAGAAATGCCTATTTGGGGGTAATTTTCCAGAATTCTGTAGCCATGCTCGGGAGATGGCTTTAAATTTCAGCAATAACTGTAAAACACATTCTGTTCAATAGGATGATCATACATGGAGATCTTTTAACACTGAAGAACTTTTTATGAACAATAACTATATTTGGCCCATGGCTCTTTTTCAACTAGTACCTACTGAATAAATAAATGACTGGCATCTAACTAACTACCAGAAACTTAGACTTCATTTCCTTGTTCCCAGCATTCCTCCAATAGTGGAGAGGCCTTCACCCTTCCCGGGTAGGTGTGGTCCCTAGGCAGCAGCCAGATGATCCAGGGAGACTTCTCACAATGCAGAATTCAGGTCCTACCTCAGAATGCTGAAGCAGAATCTCTATTTTGACAGTGCATTGTTAGATGGGAGGCCACCATAAAGGATGTAGGTGTGGTGAAGAGGGGGCAGGAAATTGAGCCCTGTGAAAGGGCAGGTGGTCTACAGGACAGCAGAGAGGGACCTCTAGTAGGCTTTACAATGTGTCCATTTGAAACATAAGAAGGGTGTCATCAAAAGGAGCCTTGTGGTGAATCTTTTCTGAAAAGAGGAGGATGACTTACACTTATTGCAGCCTGAATCTGAGCTGGACACTAAGTAAGGGATTGCATGTGTGTGCATGCCAAGTGTATGCATGAATATGTGTGTGAATGCCAAGTATATATATGAGTATGTTTGCATGTGCATGCTAAGAATCAAGGAGATGACCTAAGATATGCTGCCTACCAGAGGCAGTTAAAGCCCAACTGGATTATTTTCCTAAATAACCAAAAATTAGCACACTTCTTGGAAAGTTATTGATCCTAGAGCATTATGGTCACAGTACTAGAATACCACCCAAAACCATTCAATATATTAAGAACCAGTACAATGACAACAGAAATTAATATGGAAATGATCCAGATATTGGAGACAGCAGGTAAGGATATAAAGTAACAGTTGCAATTAAGTGAATAGATTAATAAATAGAATCACATTTACAATGTTCATAATAAATGAAAAGACAGGAATTCCTAGTAAATAAATGTAAGTTATAAAAAACAGAAATTGGAGAACTAAAAAACACAATGTCAGAAATAATATGCTCAGCACAAATGGCAGGTTCTGGGTAAATAGTTATTTGCACAACACAGAATGACAGGGATCCTCAATTTGATCAGAACTGAACTGCAGCAAAATGTAGCAGACTGTCAGTTGAAACTGAAAAGTCATTCAGACACCACTGACTATAGAGACTATCTTCTTTGTGAAATTTTGAATTTTCCTGTAGTATTTTTTCAAGGATGCTCTTTTAACAGTCGAACCATTCTAAACTACCACCTCTCCAAACACCGGATCTTGGTGTGTGGTGGGTGACTGGGCCGTGATTTGACAGGAAGTCCTGGGTTTCTGTGGCAGCATGGTAGATGATGGAAGGAAGAACAGGCCAAGAGGGTGATGTACATTCAAGGCCTCATGGTATCTTTCCCAGCTCTGTGACTCTGATCAAAATGTTTTATTTTTAAACCTATGTTTTCATTTGTTGTTGTTGCTTGCTTTAATCTATAAAGTAGATATTTTTAAAATTTTACCTTAGCCATGTTACATGGGCTTAACAGAACACCCATTCCAGGTGTGAGCCTGGCATGTAATACTACTCCATTTTTGTCACCAGGCAGAAAATCAGCAGGGAGTCAGAAATTTTAAAGGACCATTTGGAACAGTTAGGTCTAATAGACATATACCGAACATTTCCTAAACTGACTAAAAATTTCACTTTCTTCTCAAGTGTTTGTGGACCAGTCAAACAACAGATCATATGTTGGGATACAAAATAAAAACTGAAATCATATCAAGCATCTTCTCTGGTCACAAAGGTTTAAAACTAGAAATTGACCACAAAAACAAAGCTGAGAGACTCTCAAAATAGTTGAATTGGAGACTAAATAATATGCTTCTGAATGACTCTCAAGTAAAAGAGGAAATCAAAGAGGAATTTAAAAAATACTTAAAGGCAAGTCAGATAAATACAGAAGCTACCAAAATCTATGGGATGCGAACAAAAGCACTAGTAAGAGGGATGTTTATTGCAATCTAGGCCCATCTCAAGAAAAAAGAAAAATCACAAATAATCTAACACTACATGTAAAGCAACTAGAGAAATAAGTTCAATTAAAGCCAAAAATCAACAGAAGAAAGGAAATAATAAAAAGTCGAGAAGCAAATGAAATAGAGAACAGAAAGACAATTCAAAAGATCAGTGAAACAAAAAGTTGGTTCTTTGAAAAAATAAACAAAATTGACAAACCATTGCCTAGACTCACAAAAGAAAAAAAGAAAGAAAACTCTCATATCCAAAATCAGAAATGAAAGGGAAGAAGTTATAACAGGTACCACAGAAATACAAAACATCCTAAGAGACTAATTTGAATAGCTATACTTCAACAAAGTGAATGACCTTGAGGTCATGCACAGATTTATAGAAAAATAGTCTACCAAGACTGAATCTGGAAGAACTGGGAAACTTTCACAGAACAATTGCAAGAGGAGAAATCAAACAGGTAATCAAATGTCTCTCTAAAAATAAAAACCCAGGACCAGATAGCTTTTCTAATGTGTTTTAAAAGCAAACATTCACAGAGAAAATTAATATGTATGCTTCTCAAACTCTTTCAAAATATTGAAGAACATGGAACACTCCCAAATACTTTCTATGAGGCTATCACACTGATACCAAAAGCTGATAGAGACATTACCAAGAAAGAAAGTTACAGACCAATAATTCTAAAGAAACATAAATGCAAAAATTCTCAAAAATGCATTAGCAAACTGACTCCAACAATTCATCAAAAAGATCATCCATCACAACCAAGTTGGCTTTATTTCAGGAATGCAAGGATGGTTCAACATACATAAATCTATTAATGTAATACATCATATCAACAAGAGTAAGGAGAAAAACCACATGTCATATCAATAGATACAGAGAAAGCTCTTAAATACCCAATACCCATTTATGAAACAAACAAACAACCCTGCATAAAATGGAGATAGAAGGTACATGCCTCAACATAATGAAGACCACATATGACAAACCTTCAGCCAACATCATAGTCAATGGCAAAAGAAATTGAAAGCATTTCCTCTAAGGTCAGGAACAAGGTAAAGCTGTCTACTCTCACTACTACTATTTAACGTCGTACTGGAAGTCTTAGCCAGATTAGCCAGGAAATTAGGCAACTAGGCAGGAAAAAAAAAAGTAATCCAACTTGGAAAGGAGGAAGTAAAATCACTATATTTGCAGATGACATGATTATATATACTGAATACCCTAACATTCTGTCCAAAACCTACTAGAAGTTATCACTGAATACAGCAAAACGACAGTCTACAAAAACAATGAACAAAAAACTGTTGCTTTCTTATATGCAAACAACATGCTAGAAGAAAATTAAATCAACAAAATAACATTGTTTAAAATAGAAGTCGAAATAATAAAATATCTTGGAATGTACTTTACTAAGGAGATGAAAGACTTATACAATGAAAACTACAAGTCCTTATTAAAAGAAATAGATAAGGACACAAATTGGTGAAAAGACAGCCTCTGCTCACAATTGAGAAGGATCAACATCACTAAAATGGCCATCTTACCTAAAGGAATGTACAGCTTTAATGCAATCCCCATAAAATCTTTTTAAAAAATTGTAGGAAATACAACAAAAATCTTAAAATTTATATGGAACAGCAAAAGAGTTCAAATAGCCAACACAATTACAAGAAAAAGAATGAATCTGGAGGAATTATTCTCCCAGACATTGAGTTATACTGCAAAGTGATAGTGATCAAAACAGTATGGTAGTAGAATAATAATAGAGATTAGTGTAATAGATCTGAATCACCAGAAACCCACTCATGCAATCAGTTAATCTACCACAAAGGATCCTAAAGCATATGATGGATAAAGAAAAGTCTTTCCAGTAAGTGTCAGGAAAACTGAACAGCCACAAGCAACAAATTAATAGATCACTTTCTAACACCATTGACAAAAATAACTCAAAATGGACTAGAGACTTGAACGTAAGACCGGATATCATAAAATTATTGGAAGACAACATAGGAAAGACATTCTATGACATCAACCTTAGGGGGTCCTTTGGGGACTCAAATCCGGTGTCAAGAGAAACAAAAAGAAAAATAAACAACTGGGATTCCATCAAACTAAGAAGCTTCATAGTAGAAGAAAACACGACCCAACCAAAACAACCTACTAACTCTGAGAAGATATTTACATTTCATATTTCTGACAAGGTCTTACTACCTAAAATATCAAAAGAATATACAAAACACAATAACAGAAAAATGGATCATCCAATACAAAAAATGAGAAGAGGAATTGGAGAGATATTTTCCAAAGATATGAAGATGGCCAACACACACATGAAAAGATGTTTCTACTAGCTGGCTATCAGGGAAATGCAAATCAAAACACTGAGATACCACCTTACACCTAAAAGACTGGCTATTATCCAAAAATCTGGAAACAACAAATGTTGCTGAGGATGTAAAGAAAATGGAACACTTTCACACTGTTGTTGGGAGTGCAAATTGGTGTAACCCTTTGGAAACATTATGAAGATTCATCAAAATACCGATTATGTAAATCCTACATGACCCTGCCATCCTACTTCTGGGTGTTTACCCAAAAGATACAAAAACACTAATTCTCAAAGATTTATGCATCCATATGTTTATTGCAGCCCTATTCACAATAGGTAAGAACTAGAAACTACTTAAGTGCCCAACATCAGACAAGTGAATAAAGATGCGGTGCATATATACAATGGAATACTACAAAGTCTTTAGAAGAGATGAAATCCTGTCATTTGAATCAACATGAATGGATCGAGAAGGGATTATGCTAAGTGGAAAGAAGAAAGGTAGAAAGCAGATGATCTCACTCATAGGTGGAATGTGAATAGACCAAAAAAAAGAGAGATGAAACAAAACCAACACTTGTACACTTGCAATAAAATTAAGGTTACCAATAGGGAATGAGATGGGGTCAGGGTCAAGTGATGGTGGAGCCCAATGGACAATGGTAATTAAACAACATGTGGTTCTTTGGTGGAGGGTAGGGTGCGCTGGCATATATATGAGAAATGGGGAAACTGCACATACGGTAAATCTCCACATATGAGTTTATTTTCATATGTAAAATAAAAGTAGATACAATAAAAATTTAAGCCAACTTACCTCTTTTTTTTCTTTTGTGGACCATTATTTTGGTGTTGTATCCAAATAATCACTACTAACCTCAAGATTACCTGGATACTCTAGTAGGTTGTGTATATAGTATGTAGTAGGTTGACTTCCAAGTGTTTTATGGTTTACATTTAAGTCTATAATCCATATAAGCTAAATTTTGTGAAAGGTGTAAGTTTTGCGTCTAGATTTTTTTCATGTAATTGTCCATTTTGCCATTTGTTGAGAAGACTATCCTTTCTCAGTTGAATCACATATGCTCATTTTTAAAGGTGACTACGGGATTCCATTTCTGGAGTTTCTATTCTGTGGATCTTTTTGTCTATTCTTTTCCTGTACCACACAGTCTGGATTTCTGCAGCCTTATGGTAACGCTGATATTGGGTAATGTCTGTCCTCCAATTCTATTCCTTCTGTGCGCTCTAATTTTGTATCATGTGAGTTGGACACTGCCAGCCATGCCATCAACAGCCTGAGGACAAGGTTTTGCTTCCTTCTGAGACATATGCCTCCCCTGGTTCCAGGAAGTGATGGTGAAGCCACTCACTGACCATAACTCACAGTTTTGGGTTGTGATTGAAGCTGTCCTTGTGCCAAAGGTGGTTTTGGGCCTCAGGGTATTCACTCTTATCACCCACATCCAGTGTGTCAGTGGTGGTACCTGGCAGAATTTGTTTTGTAGTTTTTACTTCTGACATTGATTTCTAAATGGAGGCAAAGAAATGTAAATAAACCACTAAATGCACTCTGAGGAAGCAGCCTGGCTCAGAGCAATGACTGGGCCTGCAAATTCCTCTGTGTTCTCCTTTGCAGTATCACTATACATACTTACTGCCCTGCCCCTTCTGCAGCTAAAGCAAAGCACTTTCCTACAAGGGTTTCTAGATTGCATGCTGGCTGAGAGAAATCTTAAATTTTCCCTATCAAATCTCTTTTTAGCTTCTTTAAAAGCAGGTATTTAAAAATGATTCTGGTGCACCCAGATGGAGTAGTGGTTGGAAACTGTACACATACATCCCAAGGACCTGGGTTTGCATCCTAGAGCTGCAGGAGCCACCAAGATGAAAAACTAAAGAAAAACAAAATAAAGTGTTCCTCCTTTCTCTTCCTGCCTGGCTCTGCTTTCATTCCTTCCTGTGCCTTTCCTTTAAAAAAATTCTCTTTATCTAAGTTATATATGAGTGGACAGTGGCTAGGGAAAATATGATCTTTGGCATTTGTTTTAGTTAGATATCATTTATAATAAACCATGCCAGAAGTTTGTGATTGAAGACAACAGCGATTTATTACTTTTCATGATGTTTGGGTTGACTGGACTCAGCTGAGCAGCTCTTCTGTTCCTTGTGGGACTGGTTGAGCTTTCTTTATATTCAGCTGGCTGATGGGCTGAACTGGGGGACCAAGGAGACTTCCGTCACATCACTTGCACCTTGGTTGTTTTGTCCCACTTGACTTTTTCACAGGATGGTGGTTGATAAGAGAGAACAATGAAGCTGCCAAAATTGTAAGGCCCTTTCTCAGGGCTGGAATGGTGTCACTCTTTCCTATTATGCTGGACAAGGCAAAACCTAACTCAGATGTAGTGGTAAAATGGGGGTTTGGTAGGGTGTTGATATGGACAGCTTGTCTTGATGGGTGAAGCAACATGTACTTATCACAAAGAATTGTTGGTCACCATCTTTGAAGGCCGTATTCTATAACCTCAGATGTAAGAATCAAAGCCTCACCTGCTGATGGTTAGCTGCACAACTATGGGCTTATAACCTCCATGTTGCAGTCAAGTAGGGAGAATACTCATTGTTTCTGAAGTAAGCCAATAAGATAATTTATATAGTATTCACATAGGAGGCACTCTGCTAGTAACCTTGGGGAAAATCTATGTTATATTTTAGTGATAAATGGAATCACTGTCCAGTCCATATTCTCGTAGTTTACTGCAGAGATTTCTTGTCAGTTCTGATTACTCTGTGAGGGGCAGAGCAGGTGACCTGTGAAGCTCAGAGAAGGCAGGTCTGTGTCTGCTGTACTCACCCCTCTACAGACAACTGCAGAGCATGCACACTCGTCACCAGAGATTGCCACTGACCTCCAGTAGTGACCTCCTAAGTCCACCCTTTGCCAACTTTCACCCTCTCTCTTCTCACTTTCCCATCCTCTCAGTGTGCTTCTTGTGATCACCTCCCATAAAAACTACTTGGACTCAAATCCTTGTTTTAGAGCTTCTGAGTTATTTTTTTTTGGGGGGGGAGGGTGGAAAAATGAGCACCATCAAATAGCATCATTAAAATTCTCTAAATATGTGTACATTTAATAAAACAAGTTTCATGTTTGTAAAAGATTCATACAGTGTACTTCCTCTTCCTGTTTCAGAGAGAAATCTGATCGTGACTACAGGAGAAATAGCAACACTCCATTTTCTTTTCTAGGGCAAAGCAGTCATTTCATTTCTGTTCAGAAAGCCAACATTGGTAACAATTTTAAGTTTCTCCAAAAGAGTATCATCATTAAGAAGTGAGTCTGTAGACAGACGACTCCCCCTGGGGGTGGGTCTGAACCTTAACTCTCATGGGGAGGGAATTAACTTTGTTCAGAAGAAAATTCCTTGAGGGGCTGCTGAGGACAGAGGAGCAGGAACAAGCTCTCAAGGGCCACCATGAAATGATTGACTTCATCCATTCTGCAGAAATGCAGAGGAACTGGAGATCCCAAGAGAGGTAAGGGGAAAGAGAGAAAGGACAAGAAGGAGTCAGAGTAGCTTGGTCAGTAGGTTGGCATGGTGCCTGAGGGACTTGGAAGATCAGGACCATAGATGTTAGAGTTTTTAAATTGTTGTATTTCCCCAGGCAAATCCTTTCATCTCTCAAATTTCTATTAAAGTATCCCTCCAACCTAAAAAATGTGTGTTTGTGTGTGTGTACATATCTCTGTGTATATGCATCTTTGTGTGTGTTGATAAAAGAAAGTACAAGGTTGAATTCCTCGAGGAACATGAAATGGAGAATAAACATGCAGAGCGAAGATGGGAAATAACGGTCTCCAAACCTAAGTGATTAGTGAACATAGATTCATGCACATTTGAAAACGTCTTGAGGGAGAGACATGGATTTCCCACATATCACAGAAGATAAGGTGGGGTTAACTCCTCTGGGTATCAAAGGGGCAGCAAAAACTGATGTCTGACCAAGGACTGACCAACAGCAGACTGAATGCCTGACTGGCCCGAATGCATATGGAGTTTCTTTGCTGATAGCACTCTGGCTCTGGGGGAAGCCTAACAATTAGTAGTCTGTATCCCTACCGCAGAAAGCACCAAGGGCACACCAGCCTCTCTCTGAAGACATTCACTCACACTAATGACTAGACCCTGGTTCCTTCTCTAACAATGTCGACGAAACAGACATAATGAGCTATCATATGGTTCCCACCTCTGTTGACCATTTCCCTGGGCTGTGTTGGAAATTATAGGAAGAGCTTATTACACAGTATTTCTCAACATGTCCATTCAATGGGGATCAATGGTGGGGTTAGAGAGAGCTTTGTTTCTCTGACACAGTGTGGGAAGCAGGCAGCTAGCACCCAGGAGATGCTTACCAGTCTCAATCGCTGCCAGTGGCCCTGGCTTGAGAAAATAAGAATCCTTTCCATGGAAACTTCAGCATTTTTCTTTGAGAAAACAAATTTGAAAAGATTTTCTGAATCTGGGTGTGTGCTAGACCAGCCTTCAAGAAATTTGGCATAAAGGGTCAGAGTTTAAAAATTCAATTAACAAAGAAGTTACAGACTAGACATTCAGATTTCCTTAACTAAGAAGAGGTATTTGGCATATAGGCCATGAGGGAGGGGCTGGGGGAAGGATTTTTACCAAGAACATCTAGCCAGGTGTTTTCTTGTTCTCTCTTTCTGTTCTAAGACCTACCAGAAGACATCATTTTTCATTTGTCCTCCTGGAGTCTTCCAGAATGCTTTGTTCACAAATGATAAATAAGACATTTCAGTGGAAGAAAAGACCCTAGTTCTGTCTGTTCACAGAAACATGTAACAGGAGTTGGTGGAAGGTTCTTATCCGTCTTTTCCAGACTTAGCTTCTATTTTTAACCATCAAAATTCATTTTAAGTACCATCCCAGTTAATCTCACTATTGCCCAGTGAGGTAACAGTGGCAGATACCATGACTCCTTCAGAAATTCAGAGCCTGCAGTTCTGAGTTTTTAAATATATGTTTGCAGAGGCATCCTGCCAGGATATAACAAATGCGTCCATTGAATTTTTTTCTGATTCCATCCTTCCAGAGGTCACAGCTTCAAAGTCTATGGGGGCCAAGTAATTAGATAAGTTAGTGGGGTGGACCAAGTCAGTGGGGCAATAGGGAGTCACAAGAACCATGGACAACTGGGTGACTACTCCCTGTCAGAAACAGGGAGCGGCTCTTTTTTCCCATCTGATTGAGGGCATGTGATGATATGAACCTCATTTTAGCAAAATTCATGATTTTTGAGATTACTTGACAATTTGAAAAACACATGTGCAGATTAAGCAAAACATATTTGGGGTGACATTTGACCCATATTATGTCATTATGTGTCTTGGTGGAAGGAGGTTGGAGGGGGTGGGGTCAAGGGGATACTGGAGGTGAGGGTGGCCAGGGTTGGGCCATGATCCCTGCCCTGCCTCCTCAGTGGGTAGCCTGGCCCTCTCATTCTGCATGTTAGTTTGCAGGGACTGGGCTCTGAGGTGGATAGTGATTCTCCAAATATAGCTGTCTTGAAGGGCAGTGATGGCCATAAACTCCATTAACCTGGAGGGCAGAGCAGTTACTTGTTTCTGACACTTGTTACTTGTTTCTCCCCCACCCCAGCTCCCATGAAAACCCTGCTTGACATTCAGGTCAGTGTTGTTGTATTTGCAGTTGTGACAAACTTTCTATTTTCCAAAGTGAGGGAGGCAATTAGTATCTAATATCTGCTTGTCTCAGCCAGTCCACTTGCTGTTGTGATATTTCTATAGAAATGAGATGCTGATGAGAAGCTATCACCTTCTGTGCAGCTGCATCTTTAAGCAGTTTCTTCAGGACCTGCTGGGATTCTCAGGAGAGTGGTTGGGGCTGTAAGTGGGACCTGACTGATCCTGAAGATTCCCTTCTCACCTCCTTCTCATGTTCAGTGAGGCTTTTATATACTTGCTGAACATGGGTGACTGGGGTTGCTTCTTCATGTAACTGCATGGAATGTGTCCTCAACTCTAGTAGGCCACTGGGAAGAGCTGGAAAGTCAGGCTCTCCCACACAGAGTGCAGGAGCAGAAGCCAGAAGGCATGCCTGAGTCCTCTGTTCTCCAAAGCAGCCAATCTGCAGGGTGGACCCACCTGAGCTGAGCCACCCACTGGACACTTGTGGGGGCAGTAGGGACCAGCTTTCAGCACCCAGAGCCTATCCTGAGGTCCTTCCTGGCCCTGACTAGAGTCTCCTGTTCCCAAACAGCTACCAGACAACCAGAACTAGAACTGTGGGACACTGGAGGTGGCAGGATGGTGTCAGAAAGAAGGCAGGTAGCCCTTTATGCCTTTTCACTGTGAACACATGCTGAGAGGCCAATATCTCTTTTTCCCCTTACTTTCACTTACAGTAAGCATGTAAGAAGTTATCAGACTTGCTCTGTAACAGTTCTTGGGAAGTTATGAGTGGCTGGCAGGGTATGTAGCCCACATTCTCAGGTATGCAAGAATTTTATCTCTATTTCTTCAAATCAATGTCATTCTGAATCCTCCCCCAAGTTCATGTGAAATGCCATCCTAATCTCACAGGAGGTCCCTCCCTCAGACCTCACCCAGAGCTCATGGGAGGAGGTGAGAGTGCAGGGGGACCGAAACCTGGCCCCGGGTCCTGACACCTTCCTGGAGTCCCGCTTTGCAGCATGGCGAGTCTTCTATCCAGAGGTCTGCACTTCCTGGTAGCCCAGGGCACAATCTCCTCCATTCTGCCAGGCACCTGAGATCTCCAGTGGGCACACAAATAGCCAATGTACTTAGCTTTGGAGAAAACAAAATTGGGCACCTGCAATCTCTTGCAAACAAATTCTCCCTCAGCCACAGTCTTAATGTAAGGAAACACGAGACTTGTCTACAAGCTGTGTGTGGAAGGAAAAATGGAAAAAAAACATCAGAGGAAAATTAAAAAATCAATAACAATCATGATCAATATATCCCTGAATATCAGGGCATACAGAATATACCAAAGGGCTTGCCTAGAAGGTTCTATAGGTCCGTTAGGCAGGTGCTCAAGTTCTGGCAGAGTAATGCCCTGCCTAGTACATAGTCTGAAAAAATCACCAGAAGACATAGGTGGAAAGGATTTGACCTTAAGTGTACTCACAACAGGGGGTCCCAAAGGCAGTGGGTCAAGAAAAAATCTGCCTCCCCTGATCTGACCAGGTATGCTTTCATTTCCTGATGGATTAGGTAAGTTATTGCTACTAGTACCACAGTACTAGCAAGGAGAGAGTGGGATGGGGGTCCTTTAAAGGGGATATCAGCATAGTGAGGGCAATGAGAGGGCAATAACAGCCAAGCAGGAAGTAACAGCCAGAATCCAGGACAGGACATGGCAGGTATAGTCAGTGTGGGTGAAAGCAGTTATCCTAGAAAGTCCACCTGCTACATTCAGTTCTGTGTTCAGTACTGACCAGTCACCGAGTCCATTTTCAAGGTTGGGCATGGGTCATGATTTCAAATAATCTTTTTAAGTGTTATTCTGTCTAAAATTGCCAGCATAAAATGCAACAATATTTTGTGTCCAGGAAAGAACTCTTTCATCAGTCATTACATGTGGTGTCACCACAGTATGGCCCTCCCCAAAGATAAGTGAGCAACTTCATCACACTTGGAAGGAAGTGCACTTGAATATGGCAGCGTGGCACCTTCCCCTAAGGAAGTGTGTCTGGGTGGGTCAGGCATCTTGAGGAGTAGGGCTCCTGGTGTGAAGGACAAAGAGTGCTCCAAGTAAGGGGTCATGTTGGAGTTATGGCTATTGACTGACATGTGTGTGTAGGGAGAATGATTGCTGTCCTACGATTTGAGTTTCTGCTGTTTCCTATGCTGCCTAGACACAGCCTGGGAGCATTATTCCTGAACATTCATGTGGCTTTTCATGAGTTCAATCATTTCTTTCCTGTCCTTTTATTAATAGGTCAGGAAACAGTTTTCAAATATTTCATTTAAGACACTGTGGTTCTTGATGAATTGAGCTTTTCCTTTTGTGTGTTTTGAATTTACACTTCTCTAAAATTATATATGCTTCTTTTAAATGATAGTCCTAGTGTTACTTTATTTGGAAAACTAAATGCATATAAAACAAAAGATTCCAGTGAAACAAAAACCTCTGTCATGCATTTCAACTCCTCTGGTCCCTGCCCATCCTGGGACCCTCCCTGGAAGAACCCGTCTTGTGTCCAGTGATCCTTCCCTCAGAGCTCAAGGCAGGTCTGTGTTCTGCTCTGACCTCTTTTTAATAAACATTAGGTATTATTGTCTTCAGTCTTAGGTATTTATAAAGAATGCTTTATTATTCATTCTGTATTTCTGTAGATGCATTTTTCTTTCTACCTTTAAAAAAATCCGTTTCTGATTCTTTATATCTATTTCCATTTCATCATGTTGTCCTTCCTAAAAATGTTGTGTGTAAATGTGTTCTGGTTCTAAGCCTTCTTAATTTTTTGTGAGCTAAGGAGAGGAAAAAAACAACATATATTCTCTTTTCCTGAGCTGTCCTCAGCAGACTGGAAAATAGATTTCTTTCACATGACTCATATTCCTCTGTGACTTTGTCATTGAATGCTTTATATCAGATATAAATTTACCCTGGAAATATATGGCCCTTCCTCATCAAGTGATAGTCAGGGAGTGTTCTAGAAAGACTCAGCAGAAAGATGAGCTTTGTTGGCTCTCTCGACTGCGCAGGTATGGCAGAGCTATGAAATTCTGTGGAACAGTGAAAATGTTGACCTGGGTTATTTGTCACAATTTCCACCCTATATGACTATGAGCTCACTCCTTGTTGGTGTCTCTGAGTCTTCCTGGCAACCTCTATGGTCAGAGACGTTTGGAGTATCTTATGTTCTCAACTCCACCTCAATTTTAGAATCATCCAGACACCCAGAGGACTTTACCAGTAGCATATACCAGATCTCAGCATTTTCTCTGCTGTACATCCAGGACTGACCATTGAAGTCCTTCCCATCTCTGAGAGTCTGTGACTGAATGATTGTTGTCAGAGCTTCTCATAGAATTAGAGGGCTTATAAAATTTGACCAACTTAAAAAAGTAGTTTACCGCACCAGGACTTTTGTATTTATGGTTTTTAGTGTTGTGAAGTAATTTCTCTTGAGAGATTCTCTTGTAAACTTTCCATTGCTTAGGGTAGAAAAGACAAGGTTTGCACTTTAAGCCCTTCCCTTGGGGGGGTTAATAAGCTGGAACACACTTTCTCAAGGTCCAGAAAGGGGAATGCACCCCACTGAGAAGTCAGGTGGGCATAACTTTCTAGCATCAGTCCACAGGAAAGTTTTGTCATCCTATGTCAATTTCTTACCCATTTACTCAGTTGCACAAGGTATGTTTCTAGTTCTCAGATGCTCCAGCGAAATGGTGCAGCGCTCCGTTTTCTCCAAGGAGAAATTGCTGAGGATTTGATTGAGAGTAAATTCAGCTTTGCAGTACTTTCCATCATTCCCTGTGTCTGTGGTATCCTTCCTTTAGAGGATGGTTGCTCAGCACTTTATGGACATGTTTGCCTTAGTGGTAGGAATCCAGCTGATGTTCCTGAAGCCATCATGGTTACTTTGTCAGAATGTCTGGTACCTTCACTCTACAGCCCTGCCATCTTTGTAGTGACAGATGTGTCAGAAAACTTAAGAACCCTTGGGAATATGCAGAAATAATAGTTTTATACTGCATCTATAAATCATCATCTTTAAAATACAAGCACAACTATAGGCATTGTAAAATATATTGACAGATGAATGGATGGCTGGTTGGCTGGCAGCTGGATGGATGGATGGATGTATATATGTATGTTTTAACTGTCTTTGATGTACCATATTAGTGAGAGAATGATTCCCACCTCAGAATTACAGGGATAGCCTCACACAAGACACCCAACACTGGACAAATGAAGTTGATTTCAGCTTATTAATTGCATATAGTCACAGCCTGAGGGAGGAGGACATTGAACTCCATGCAGAGACACACAGAGGTTGCACTTGGGAAGAGAGTAAAGAAGCAGAGTCTGTGGGAGGCAGGCTGTGTTTTATCAAGAGGGTGGAGTGTTCCCTAGTTCCTCCAGGAGGATGATTGGCTTACTTGAAGAGTTCCATGAACTAGCAGGAAATTGAAGCTCCATAATCAAGGATAAGCTGGAAATGCACCTGATCCCCTGGACACGAAGGGTTGTTTGATTAAGGAATCTTAACCAAGGGAGTAGAATGGGGAAGGACTTGTGATTTGACCATCGGTGGTCGTACTAATCTCACCAGATGTCGAAGCAACACATAATATAGAACCCTCACTTAAGGCCTTTTTCTAAAATAGATAAATAAAGAAGGGAGTAAGAAAGACCAGATAGATGCATGGAAGGAAGGAAGGATAAGTAAATGGAAGAGAGAAATGGAAAGCTGGTTGATTGTTTCACGGGAGCTGTTGACTCTCTGACATGTACTACCTGTGTGAATGTGGAGGACTTATTTAACCTCTCAACATACAGTCTCTCCTAATTTGTGAAAGACAGATTTAGCAATATTTATCATTTAGGGGTTTCATAAGAATTAAATTAGATAATGGAAAATAAAGCACTTCACATAGTATTAAACATACACAATGTGTACTTAAAGCTGCTTCTTATTCTTTTACTCCATTTCATTCCAAGAAGTTTTGAACTAATTTTGAAAATACACGTATGATGCACATTACAAAATTTTATCCAAATCTATATATTTTACTGTTTTAATGATTTATTTTTTATTTTTCAATTAATTTTATTGAAGGAATTTAATTTAGGTTTAAGCTATGCATCATAGAAATGCACATCTGTATATAATACATTAAGTTAATAATTATTTCTGTTTTTCCTTCACTATGCAATTAATATCCTTTAACCACTTTTCCCATCCACCCTATTCCTTCCCTTCCTGAAAAAAATGACTTGCTTTTTTTAGGGTAAAAGTCTATTATTGTTTGACTCAGTTGATTTTCTAAAAGTTCGTTTTTAAAACATATTTTATTGTAATTATTCTACACATTAAAACAATTTCCTGTGTATAGTTTCCTCATTTCTTATATATATTTCAACAAACCATGACCTCCACCAAATCACCAAGTGTTCTTCCCCATTGTCCAGCAGGCATATCCCCTGCCCAATTCATTCCCTTTTGGTAACCTCTGTTCTGTTGCAAATATTTCAGGGTTGGTTATGTTTTGTCTGTTGCTTTTTTTTTTTTTTTTGGCTATTCACATTCCATCTATGAGTGAGGTCATCTGGTATCCATCTTTCTTCTTCTGATTTGTTTCATTTAACATAATCCCCTCTAGTTCCATCCATGTTGACTCAAATGACAGGGTTTCATCTCTTCTAAAAGCTGTGTAGTATCCCATTGTATATATGTACCACATCTTCTTTATCCATTCATCTGATATTGGGTAATTAGATAATTTCCAGTTCTTAGCTTTTGTGAATAGGGCGGTAATAAACATGAGGATACATACATCTCTGCAGATAGGTGCTTTTGTATCTTGTGGGTAGATGCCCAGAAGTGGAATGACAGCATCATATGGGATTTCCATCTTCAGTTTTTTGAGGGATCTTCAAAATTTTCTCCATACGAATTGTACCAATTTGCACTCCCACCAACCATGCAAAAATGTTCCCTTTTCTCCACATCCTCACCAGCATTAGTTGTTTCCAGAATTTTGGATAACAGTTTTTCAGGTGTAAGGTGATAGCTCATTGTTTTAATTTGCATTTCCCTGATATCCAGAGAGTGGGACCATAATTTCATGTGTCCGTTGGCCATCTGTATGTTCTCTTCAGAAGTGTTTCTCCAATTCCTCTTCCCTTTCCGCTTATTCTTCTGTTGTTGAGTTTTATGAGCTCTTTGTATATTTTAGATATTAAGCCTTTGTCGGAAATATCAAATGCAAATATATTCTTCCAGTTAGTAAGTTTCTTTTTGGTTTTGGTGACTTTTTTGCTGTTGTGAAGAAGAAGTTTGATGTAGTCCCAGTTGTTTATTTTTCTTTTTGATTCTCTTGATAAAGGAGATGAGTCCCCAACGGCTTCTCTATGACTGATGTCTTTCCTATGTTGTCTTCTAAGAGCTTTATGGTTTCTGGTCTTATGTCCAAGTCTAGGATCCATTTCGAGTTAATTTGGTGAATGATGCTAGAGAGTGGCCTAGCTTCTTTCTTTTGCATGTGGCTGTCCATTTTCCCCAACACCATTTGTTGAAGAGACTTTCTTTTTTCCATCATGTGCTTTTGGTTCCTGTGTTGTACATTAACTGACTGTATGTGAGTGGATCAGTATCTGGTGATTTAGTTCTATTCCACTGATCTGTGCCTTTGTTATTATTCCAGGACTATACTGTTTTGATCACTATTGTTTTGTAAAATTGTTCTAAGTCTGGAAGTGCAATATCTCCAGATTCATTCTTTTTTTCTAATGATTGATTTGGCTATTTGGGGTCATTAACTTTGAGCCTTTATTTATCTTTTGGAAGAAAGTGGGTTTCCTGAATGCTGCAGAAGTTTGGGTTATGCTTTTGAATCCAATTAGTCACTCTGCATCATTTGACTGGTGAATTCAGTTCATTAATGTTTAGGGTGATTATTGATATATAGTCTCATAATGTCATATTATAATTTGTCTTTTGTATGTTGCTCCAAATGAGTACTTTATTCTCTTTCTCTTCTTAGGTTGGATGGGTGCAGTTATGCTTTAATTGATTTTGCCTTTATTTTCTTTGCTTTCCCCCTGGGGCTATATTTTGAGGGCTGAAATAAGCATTCACAGTTCTATGTTTACTACTTAATTTTATTTGAAAGTATATTAGTCTTCCATTCATTCTAACTATCCACATTTTTGTTCTCTTCTCTTCCTCTCCACTTTTAATATTTGCTGTCATACTATTTTTCTGTGTGATTTCTTTGTGCTTTATAGAGCATCCTATTTTTTGCAAACCTGGTTTTGTGGTGATTAACTCCTTTAAATTTTGCTTTTCAGAAAAGGTATTTATCATTCCTTCAGGTCTGGATGATAATCTTGCTGGATATAGTATTCCAGGTTGAAACTCCTTTTCTTTCAGCACTTTGAATACATCATGCCATTTCCCTTAGACTGCTAGAGTTTCATTTGAGAAGTCCACTGACAATCTTATGGGACTCCTCTGTATGTAACACATTTTTTCTGACTGCTTTTAATATTCTTTCTATCTTGCATTTTTGACATTTTTATGATGACGTGTCTAGGTGTATTTCTGTTCGGGTTTCTTTTATTAGGAGCTTTTTGAGCTTCCTAGAGCTGGAGGCTTACTTCATTCTTCAGATTGGGGAAGTTCTCATCTATTATTTCTTCAAATATGGTTTCTGCCCCCTTTCTCTCTCTTCTTCTGGGACCCCTATGATGCAAATGTTGTTCATTTTGATGTTATCCCAGTGGTCTCGAATGCTGCCTTCGATTCTTTGAATTTATCTCTTTGTTGATTTGCTTGATTGAGTTCCTCTGTACTATCTTTCAGATCACTGATTCTATTGGAAGCTTCATCCAACCTATTGTTGAGTCCTTCTGTTGAGTTCTTTCATTGAGCTATCATGTCTCTTACCTTTTTGATATCTTGTTTTAATTTTTCTCTTTGCTTCCTGACAGTCTCATTTACCGTCTCTGCTGATTTCTAGATTCCCATGAGTATGCTAATCACTGTTACCCTAAATTCCTCTTCAAGTAATTTACATATGTCTGCAGTATTCAGATTTTCCCCTCGGTTTTTTATTGAATCCATCATTTCACGTATATTTCTCTGTATCTTTGCTTTATTTGGAATGTTGTTTGTATATCTGAGGGCTTGGTTTTCCTGGAGTTGTGTAGGTTTGACTTGCCCAGGATTGACAATCAGGCTGCAGTTTTGCCTCTACCCACAAGGTGGCGCTATCAGTTAGTGTTGAGGTTTGGGACTGCCTTCTCACTGTAATCCAGGGGGTGGTGTATCTGATGGGCAGGATATCTGGTGGGCAGATATGTGATGGGCGGAATTTCCTCTTGGTGCACCCCAGGCTCTGCTGTGAAATGGTTGTGGGAAGGGTTTGAGCTCTTTGGCTGATTTCTGGTTATGGCTGCACACAGCACACTTCATGGCACTGTGAAATTATGCTTCACAGACTCATTACCAGTGCACCGGCCCTCCTTTCACCCCTTCCAATTGGGCACTCTATGGCTCCGCAACCTAGCCCCCTTGGGCCCACTTCTCGCTGCCTCCACAGCTGGTCCAAAAATCCCTAGCCTCCACCCCACCGTGTGTCCAGAGACTCCCAAATCCAAATCAGTGGCTTAGCTGAGAACCCCACCATGTGCCCTTTCCCACCGTTAGTTGTCAGCTTCTCTGTCTCCAGCCAATCATTTCTTGGTGTTATCTCAGAAAAATTGTGTTTTTTTTTTCGGTGTCTGTGGGAAGGACCCGAAAGTGCATCCTATCAAGTCACCATCTGGAAGTCAATTTCCTTAATGGTTTATTATGATGAGTTTTTCTTAGGTTTAAGATAATCTATTTATTAACCTTTTGTCTTGAAGTTGCTGCTTTTTGTGTGCTATGTTTGAAAAGTTCCCACTCCAAGGTCATAAAAATATTCTTCTGCTTTCTTTTAAATGCTTTATCATTTTACCTTTCACATTTAACCTGTAATTTATCTGATACTGATTTTATCTGTGATGTGAAGAAGGGATCAAAGATATTTTTTTCCCTGTGGAGGACAAAAACCCCAGCACTTAACTGAAAAGACCACCCTTCCCCATTGTCTTTCAGTTAGGTGGGTCAGGTTCTGAATTTTCAACTATCTTATTGTTCTTGTCTATACTGATACTACCTCCACACTGGTTTAAAAACACATAATCAGATTATACAAAAAACTCAAAGAACACAGGCAACCAAATAAAAATGGTCTAACGAACTGAGCATTCAACTCCATTCTAATCCTTTGCTGTCACCAATTTAACATGCATTTATTGAGAGCCTGCAAAGCATAATTCTGAGACAGCAATTTATTATATATGTATATATGTAGATTTATAACATATATTTATATAAACATATGTGTCTATCTTTACTTACCTATGTATTGATCTTCATCTATGTTGAGCTATGTTTTTTCTCATTCTTTGTTATTGATATGTAACCAATTGGGGAGACATATGTCCAAGGATTTTGCAGGTTCAGAAACTGAGTAATGACAGAAATTCAAACAGATATTATGGTGAAGGCAAATGTATAAAGTGTGAAAGGAAAGGGAGTATGAGCAGTGCAGTGCTGTCCCAGATGACAGGTCTTATTTCTATTTAAAACTGGAAAAAGTCCAACTAAAATGCACACTAGTTCTTATATACAGAAACAAAATGTTCAAGGCATTTAAAAAAATTGGAGTGCTCTTTTAGAAAGACCAGGAGACAAGAAGTCAAAGAGAACTGAGATAATAGTTGAAAGTCAAAGAGGCAAATGGCTAATAGTTGACTTAATCTTAATAAAAGTTTTAGGAATTATGACTCAAGTGCAGCAATCATTGAAAACATCTCTAGTTTGCAGGGAAAATTATATTTAAATTTCAGTATTGTCATGGTAATCATTTACTAAAGACGCGAGCTCTTTTTTTTCAAAAGACCTGAATGACAGGGATATCATGATTGCATTGAAGCTTGGGATGCCAATTGCTTGGTTACGTGTGTAGCATGAAATAGCCAGAAAGTGAAAGTTGTAAATACATATTAGGTAAAAGAAGTGGCGTGCTTATGCTGATTGATTCACTTGGGGGAATCCCAAGTTAAAAAGAGTTATTGAAAAGATTCCTCAAAGTATCCTAATTCAGAGCTAAAATGTGCCTGTTATTGTAATGTGACAGATTTAGTAACTTTAACAGGAAAACTCAACTTTGATCACAAGTTTCTGGCAAGATCTTATGACCCTGAGAAATGGGTATTCTTTCCTTATAAGTGGAGAGAGGCTTTCCTCTTCCTTTTCACCTTTGAATATGAGTCCCTAAGGGCTTGGGCTACATTGATGTTCTTGAGAGTTGGGGAATGGAGCCAGTTTTGAATTTGGTGGGTGTGGCTGCTGGAGATGTTGAATCTGCATCGGCTCCTTAGTGTATAAAGCAAACGAAGGGCTAAGCTGCAATCTAGCACAAGTTACTCTATTTCTTCTTGAAACAAAGAATAATATAGACATGGCTACCATGGGGGCTGGATTCTAGTGCTAAATCCATCCCCTCCTCCCTTTGAGGTTGTCCCCACCAAATGGGTGAACAAAGAATGTGAAAATGCCTCATAACTCCAAAGCATAAAAAGTACACGAAATCTATATTTTGTGATAAAAAATTGTTGACTTTCAGCAATTGAGGATGGTTCTATTGAATAGGATGGCATTGTCAGAATATAACAAACCCTCTGACTATCCTTGCTTATCACTGTTTTATTCAAATACAAATTTATATCTGTTAAATGCCAATTGAGTAGCAAGCACTACCTTTAAGCACCAGGGATAGAAAATATAAAGCAAAAGTCAGAGTCAAGAGAAGAACATGCCTTTCAAATAACTGAGACTGCAATTTGCAAGAGGCATATTAGTGGAAATAGCTCCCCAGTAAAGGAAGGTGATATGCATGCTGAAAGTTAATGTGGTTGAATGTTACAGAAGCAAATTGAGTTACATTAAGCATCTTCTCATATATAGAAAGGACCTTATTCCACACTTTTTGGGTTTGGAGGGATCAGGACAGTGATTTTCAGTGAGGTGGGACTATCGCTGCACCCTGGAAAGAGGCAGGAGACCTATGGAAAGTGTAGGAGTCCCCATAGTAGTGCCCCTATCTCTTTGGTCTCCACTTTATTTCTGTTTCCTTTTTATGCTTCACAGACTCACTTATCTGCTAATGGCATGGCAGGAGGAGGAAGTTCTCCCATCTGCAACCAAATTTGCATGTGGCAGTGTCCATTTACATCAAGATACCTAGTTCTGGAGTCCCAGGGCAGAGATTTCACTTGTGTCAGTGACTCTCCTGTATACCAGCTACATGCCTTTCACAGGGGTCAGCCGCCCCATCCCTGCCTCTTCCTGAGAGATAGTCCTGTTTGCAAAGATGGTGAAGAAAAGCTGAGTGTGGAATTCCTTCCTATTTTTTTTGATATTGGGGAGGAGAGATGGGAGGTATAGTGGGAGACCAGGAAGGAAAAAGACGGTGCATATTTTCTATTCTGATTTAGTTCAACTGTTGAAATTAGGTTTGCAAAGGACCCAGGCAATGCAATTTGGAAGCTTGAATGTCAGGGAACTGTTATTTCCATTACAGACGGAAATAACAAAAGCTGCATAATTTGGGTGACTAGAATCAGCTGTGACTGGCAGCTCTTACCCACTTCCTTAAAGAGGACCCCTTCCATTCTGCTCTTTTCAAAAAGACCTTCTGATTCAAGATAGAACCCAGTGGCTTTACTCTAGAATACAATGTCCCCCACAGAATTATAAGTAATATTCCTGATCATTCTTAAAAATCATGTATAAAATGAAAGCATTTGAGTTTTTTTTTGAAAATGCAGTTTGCAAAGCATTATAAAGGATCCCATAAACCAGGTGCCTAACCATGGGTCCCTCCAATAATTGTTGGAATTTGTTTCTTTCTCTGCAAAAATAGATAACTCTATTGCACAGGGTTGGTAAAGATTCAGATCAATAATAGAACATAGCCCCAGAGTGTTTGCTACCATACCAGGCATGAAAAAGTATCAGCTATCAGTGGAAAAGAATGAATTAAGAATGCTCCGATTTATGCTCATAAGTGATCCATGTATTAACTCACAGAATTGCAGGTGTTTGCTCCAGTGCAGGTCTTGCAGACCGGCAGATCAGAATCTTGGCACCCCAGTGACACCCCAGCACAGAGGATGTCTCCCTTGCCTTCCTATCCCCTGTGAGGCAGTCTGGGGACAGTTTCTTGAGGCCTCCTGCATCCACATGAGGTTGGGGTTTCTGTCTTCCCCTTAGTGCATTGGTCCAGCAGTGCTTGGTCCCCTTGGCTTTGGTGTGTCCTGTTTGGAATATGGGCCAAGGACCTGGGAACTGGCACCTGTGGCTGCCCCTCATGCCTCAATGGGAGTCCCAAGCTGCCTGAGTCTGAGGGTCTTGAGTTAGTGTACATGGCTATTGCCTTGCCTTTTCTTGTGTGTGGGACATGCTATTGATGAGCATATGGACTAATCCTGGCACCAGGGACCTCTGGTCTCTTGTGCCCACAGTCACCCAGCCTCATGAGGTGATGTAGCTCCAACGAGTAAGGCATCACCACTGGCCCTCCTCACGCACTGAGTGTCTCATTACTAGGAAACACCCCACCCTGCATTGTCTTGCCGGTGGTGTGCATGCTCTGGGCCTGCTGTCCACAGGTGAGAGCTTTGTGGCAGTTTGGGGTACAACTTGGGGTGACCAGCTTTGTGTCAGTAGGTCCTCAGAGAGAAAGTAGCTTCAGTAGTTGCTTCGCTTTCCACAAACTTAGTTTCTGCCTAGTCCTGGTTGAGGGGACTTACCTGGAGCAGAGCTTCAGCACAGGGTTCCATGAGAGGGAGTTCCCGAGAAGCAGACCTGGAGATAGGGATTTGAGTGAGGTGATTTGTTGGCAGATGAACCTGAGTATGCATCTTCAGGGACATGGGGAAGGGAGTGGGAAGGAGTAAGAGGCCACTCAAACTGATAAAGAGCCAGATATCTACCATTGGTACCTGCAATCCATTCTGCGGGACACATCAGTGGCCTGTTCCCCTTAGAGGCTGAAGAAACTAGAGCTGTCCACTACCCTGACTGACACAGGGGCAGAGAGGGGCCTGTGGGGAAGTTCAGGTCTGAGCACAAGATGCCATTCTGGGCTGAGGTGACTGTTGGAGAAGCAGCAGTAGCACTTCCTGCTTCTAATCTGAAGTTCCTCCTCTTAGTGGAAACAATGCCAGGATGCAGAAACCATATTGGCAAAAAACTACAAGATGGCTTATCAAGAACTGCTCTGAATACAGCCTCTCCCTTCAACGAGTGTCTGGTTTCCTATGACTGGTTTATTTAAAAAAAAGGTATGTGTGGAGAAAACTTTACAACTTCATCCTCAGACCCAAAGAACACGATCTCCTTTCACAGTGATCTTTATGGAGCATCCCTGTTGCTATCGTCAGGGTGTTTGCAAACCTGCCTTTAATTCTAAAGGCTTGCTAGGCAGCCCTTAAACTAAAATTGTCTGGATCTGATTTGTGGAAGGGACAGTGGGAGAGGTCGACTCCATTGATTACTTCTTAGCTGGTGCTTTTACATGTCTTGTTGGAGCAGCTCCATGGTGATCTTGGATGTTGAGCATAGGAAGGGGAACACAAAATATTCAGGATGCCTTGCATAGCTCTGGGGCTCCACTTGCCATTATGGAAAAGACCAGTAATTACTTCCATGTGTGTGCCATTTTATGGGTTGGGCTACATTCCCACAATGAGCAACCGGTGAAAGTTACTTTGTTTCCATTTCATAGAATGACAGAGGCTGCCTTCTTGACCTGGTGGAAGAAAGCATGCCTAGCCTATATCATGACTATTGGCAACCGGACACTGCCTGGTACATGATCTGTGCCCAGCAAATATGTCTGCAGGGCTGGTTCTCTGATCTGGGTCTTTCCACCGCAGGAACATGGTGGGTTGGTCCTAGCCGAGTGAACAGAGGCTGGAGGATCCATTTGGAAGCCCATAAGGGGATTCCAACCCATTAGAGTTTAAATTTTTTCATTTATTAATTTATTCAAATGGCAAAATGGTTTTTGATAGATGCTCCTGCTTTGTAACCTTGTCTTTCTCTAGTTCACCAGAAGAATTCCATGAATGACTCTTCTGTTGAGCTCAATGTATCTCCAATGACATCCTATCCCTAAGGACTGCACATTCAGGGGGACACTGAAGAGAAAGCTCTTCAGGACCCAGCTGGGTGCATTTCTAGTGCTGGGCCTCTGGTCCCATGGTAGGTGTGTTTGGGATGCCGGTCTTCCTGTGGATATACAAGTGAGCTTCCAAGCAGATCTGAAACTATTCTAAGTCAATGGATACCTATGCTACCGATTCCATGGCCAGAATGGCAGTGAAAGAATTGTTGAGTGGAGAAGCAACATAAAAGCTCTACAGAGAGAGAAAGCAAATAGGTACTGGTATTGTTGCTAGATAAACCATCTCTGAGTTGATGGAGTAAAATGATAGAGATGGCAGCACTAGAACCCTGGGTGGATATCCCGTGACATACTGAGACTGTGGTAGGAACCAGTTTCCCTGAAATTCACCTTAGCGTTATGAACTAGTGAAACATTCAGAAAAAAAGAAAAGAAAAAAAGTTTTAAACTTAAGAACTAGGTATAAATTTCAAAACGCAAAATCATTTAAGACTACTTTACCTAATATATATGCATATTTGATAAGCATAATATGTATATTTAATAAATATACATATTTAGCTAGTTGAGTCAAATTCAAGGCTATATGGTTTGCTCCTTCAGAGGCAATTTATCTAACTGCTGCTCCACCAGGGTATACCATACCTAATATATTTAATGTATACATGCAGAAAAATTATCATTTGAGAATTGACTTCCAATGTTAGGACCTGACTTAACGCTGACCAGAAAATATTCCGTGATGAATAACAACATTGAAAATGTACTTTAAAATACACCATTTCTCTTGAGACCAGGAGAGATTGAATAAAAACACAAGAGTTTCTAAATTAAAACAAAACAAAATTAAAATGAGGCAAGAGGATCCCAAAGTCGCCTTTGGTCTTTTTGATCCTTCATTAACTCAGTATATGCAGGATTTTCTAGAACGACTACGCACATGAGGATCTGCTGCTATTTTGACTTTCTGCTGCTGGATAATTAGGGCTTTTTTCTTAATTATTGAGGATAGTTTTGGAAAAATACATGATGAAAATCAGAAAAAAATAGATTCTACTGTTCTGTACCTTATGTTCAAAGTCCATGAGTAGTTTCCTATCAATGAATCTTTCTGGTTAGTGAAGTCCTCCATGAACACACAGCGACTCAGCAGCTGAAGGCCAGGGTGTCAGTCCAGTCACCTAACTCCATGGCCATTTAGTCACTTAAAACTGCCTAAATTCCCCTCTGTCCTGAGTTGACAGACTTGTATCAGCATTTCATCTGACTCCTGTCTGTACTCTCCTCCCCATTTCTGTTCCATGTCTTGTCTTCTAGAACCAGAAAGCCTCAATACCCTGCCATGTTCATCATTTAATTCTTGTTTTTTCCACACCTGTCTGATCAGAGCTTAACTGATCCCTAAGGGGTCAGATGTCAGGTCATTTCCAAGCCAATAATCCTAGTCAGAGGAAAGTCTCATCTCTCCCAGAAGTAGCTTTTATCTTCACATTTCAGGGACAAGGAGAATTGTCAGCACTTTGGAAACCACTCTTCTATTGTTAGCCTCCATCCTACCCTCATTGAACTCATCATCTCTTCCAAGCTGAACATGTTCCATGATAGTGGTTCTATGCTGGGGAAAAAAAATTGGGTGTCAATAACTTTGATAGGGTATGAGTCCTCCCCCTGCTTCATCAAACCTGCTATCTAGTTTATATTTCATAGAACATGACATCTAGCCTGAGCAACTAATTACCTGCCTAGACGTCACGTCAGTCTACACTTGGGCAATAAGTTAAGTGTCTACTCGTGTTGAGGGATGACGCCTTTCTTTAACATTTTATTTTGGCAAATGTAAAATTTACTAAAAAATTACAGAAAGATAGCTCAAAGAATTCCCACATAGGCATCACTCTGATTTTCTAAATTTTAACACTTTTCATACTTGCTTTACTC
Organism: Solenodon paradoxus; assembly: GCA_004363575.1. Taxonomy (NCBI): domain Eukaryota; kingdom Metazoa; phylum Chordata; class Mammalia; order Eulipotyphla; family Solenodontidae; genus Solenodon; species Solenodon paradoxus. The sequence goes on from RJWH01000410.1 coordinate 340,157, forward strand.
TCATTTCTCAGATATGTACAACTATATGTGTACAAAAAGATGCACACAATACACATACATGTATAAACATATATACAGACATCTATATCCACATCTCTCTTTTTTCTTTATACATGTATACACACTTTTTTTCTTTAAGGAAGAAAGGAGAAGAGGAAGAAGCATTTTAAGGAAACAAGGAAGGAAGAGAAGAAAAAGGCATCTTTGTTTATTTAATTGTTTATTTTTGGTTTTTCACCTTGGTTCCAGTAACAAAACTGGGTCCTTGGGCTGTATGTTTTTTGCATGCCAGCATCTCAACTACCTGATCCCTCATATACACAATTTTTCCCTGAACTACTAGAGAGTCAGTTGCAGACATGATACCACTTTACTCCTAAATATCTTAACATGTATTTCATAAAAAAGATCGTCTATTATTTAACACAATATAATGATCAATAAATTGCCACAATGTATTTTGTTAACATATCTACAAAACTTGTTCAAATTTGTCACATAATTTTAATAAAGGGTTGTAGTAGGGAATTATAAAATAAATGAATAGAGAAAGGGGAAGACTTTCTTACCAACTAACAAATGTGGAAGGAAAGATGAAATTAGGAACACTGTAATAATCACCGACCCAGGCAAGATCAACAGTGATGTGAAACAGTGATAAGAAACAGAGTATTTGTATTGCCTCAAAGTATTTCTTCACAAGCCACTTGTTAATTAGAAAACATGGTGTTTTTCAAGCTCTTTTCATTAGGTGTCCAGCAGGCTTTTAGGAAAGATGAAACACTATAGTCAGGAGGGTAAGCTTTAGAGGTGAAGGAACACTGTGCTTCTGCCCAACCTCGCTCACTTCTGCAAATGTCATAGGACAGCTTCCCATAATGACTCAGGGTCATCTGCTGACTAGATAGCTGGTGATGTTAAAAACCATGGTGTTTAAGTATGTTTTAGGGAATTAACTTACTGCGACTTCAGTACAACTAAATCAAAATGTCCCCATGAAGACAACACCTGCAGAGGTCTGTCCTTCTGCTTTGTCCTGGACTGAGGGTGACTCGAGCCAGCTGAGCTGATCAACTCTCAGCTTTTGTTTAAGTAAAACATACTAAATAGTGAGAAACAATAGAGACACTGGGAGACTCAGTGTCCCTTAACAGTGACCTCCAAACATGGTCTAGAGGAACGTTAAGGATATTCCTTTTTTTTCTTTTAGAAAAATTTTATTTTATTTCCATTTTAGTTGTTCACACTGATTGTTTTCCTCCTGGACACAGGACTTGAACGAGGGGTATGTGTCCTGCACCCTTCTGGGGTGAAAACCTAACTGCTCATCCACCAGGGCAAGTCGAGGGACTTTATGGCTATTCTTGTGAGTTATTTTTTTCCAGTCTCTTTCATTCTAAGTTTTGTGTTTCTAGCAATATCTGATAAAATAGCACCTTTGATAACCAAAATGGAATATAAAGGAACTGCCTTCTCTGCATTATTGCTTCAGTCATCATGTCAAGCTGCAGCAATATGAGTATTATTTTCCAGTTTTTGAAACAGTCAGAAATGTTATTTGGATTCATTTCTATTAGAGAGATGGTTAAAGTTGGTCATAAATCATGAAGAATATCATATAACTTTGTCACATATATTTATATTTCCCTAACTAGGTCAGATTAGGCTTTTTAGGGGAGGAGAAAGCCCTTTTTTTGCAGATTACTCATCAAATATGTCCCGGTATTGCTCCATATTTTTTTCCCATGTTCAAAGTCAATTAAACTTAATTTATACATTTTTGGAACTGGGTTAAATTGCATTGTATTTTTGATTTACATTAAAAAAATAATGTTTCTTAACCATTGCTTTGTGGAAATTTCAATATCAAATATAGCAAGAGAAAAACCACTTAAAATAACATTTTAATACTTTATAAGAAAAAGCACTACCAGTAAACTGTACCTATAATATAGCCCTCCTAACCAAGTAAGTCCTTAAGCAAACTTAATTCTCTACAATGGATAGAACTCCAGAAGTTGTGTATATAGTGTCTATAAACTAAATCAGGTAAAATTGAAAGGGAAGACTAGACCTAGAGTCAAATTTGAAAAAAATTGCCCTGATTACTGAACTTAATATTGGTTTCTGAACTTCAAAGTGTTTTAAATACTTAACAAATTAATTCAAACCAGAACTGAACTTTGTGCTTTCAGAATCATTAAACTAAATAACTCCTCCATCAAATTTCAATTTTGTCCAGGTAACTACTTTCCTGTGTGACTCAGAGGCCATGGCTCCAGGGATACATGGCTGATTTAGGCTGTTGGTGACCTCTGGTGACCTTGGCATGACCAGATGAAGGTGGACATGGCCCCATCCTGACACACATGCTATAGAGAGATAGTATCCCTCTGGAAATGTCTTCCTCATTCTTAAGGAGTCACATGAAGTGTGTTTCTGTCCCTGGACACTGAATATTAAAGGTGTGAATATCTGGATTTGATATCCAGAATTATTTGAACCTTCTTAGAAACACAAGAGTAGCTAGTCTGGGGTGATTCCATCCACAAAAGAAGGCATAGCAAAGCTGAAAGGTTTTGGGTCCTTGGTGCCCTCCCAGGCTTCAGTCAACCGGTTCAGAACTTCGATTAGCTCATCTTTTATTTAAGAAATTCATTTTTGTGTGTGCCTGTGAAAAAGTTTTCTTTTGAATGCAATGAGGGCATTCTTGATGTTCTGGAAGACTTTGTCAGAGCAATGAGACAAAAAGAAGCATATAAAAGCATATTAATTCTTCCAAATTGGGAAAGAAGAAATAAAACTTTCACTACTTGCAGATATATATTATGCCTAGAAAATCTGAAGAATCCACAAAAAACTGCTAGAAATAATAAATGAATACAGCAAAGTGGGAGAACATAAAATCAACACTCAAAACTCAATAGCATTCCTATACACAAGCAATGAAGTAGAGGAAAAAGAAATTAAGAAAGAAAGCCCATCCACAATAGCACAAAAAAGATTAAGTGCCTGAGAATAAACTTAAAAAGAAGGTGAAAGACCTTTATAATAAAAACTGCAAGACCTTAACAAAAAGAATAGAAGACACAGAGAGATGGAAAAGCATACCATGTTCATGGATTGGCAAATCAACATAGTTGAAATAGTCATTCTATCCAAAACATATAGGATTAGTGCAATTCCTATCAAAATTCCAGGGGCATTCTTCAAAGAAATGGAGCAAACAATACTTAAGTGTGTATGGAATCACAAAAGGCCTGGAATAACCAGTTACCTTAAGAGAAAAATAAAACACTCCCTGACCCCAAAGCATATATATATAATATACATACATATACATTACAGAGCAATAATCATCATTGGTTGGTACTGGAACAAAAATAAACACAATGATCAGTGGAAACCTATCAAGAGTCCAGAAATAAAGGCACACTTATATGAACAGTTAGTCTATGACAAAGGTGCCAAGAGAATACAAGGAAAGTCTATTTAACAAATAGTATTGGGAAAATCGGAAAGACATGGGAGAAAAAGAAAGAAACTAGATAACTCATTATCGCTATACAGAAAAGTTAACGCAAGATGGAGCCAAGACTTGTTGATAAGACATGAAATCATAAAACACTTAGACAACAATGTGGGGAAAACCCTCCATGACTGACCTCAACCTTAGAGATCTTTGATGATGGAGCAAGCTATGGAAAAAGAAGTCAAAGTAAAACTAAAGAATTTAAGCTACAGCAAATTGAAGAGCTTCTGTACAGCAAAAGAAATCACAACTAACGTAAGCAAACTACCCATGGAATTGGAGAAGATATTAACACACATACATCTGATAAGACTTTAATCTCCAAAATATATGAGCTCACACACCTCAACAATAGAAAGGCAAATGACCCACTAAAAAAATGACAAAAGAACGGAATAAATGCCTGTCTAAAGACATGCAGATGGCCTAGACACCTGAAAAAAAAGTTCTACAACGTTCATCATAAGAGAAATACAGATAAAAGCTACAATGAGATACCACTTTATACCAGTGAGAATGGTCTATATCAGAAAGATTGGAAAGGAGGAATGAAAGAAGGATAAAATTGGTAAAGGACACTGGTGGAGGGTGTGGTGTGAAATACAGATTGAGACATTAAAACAAAAAGATGAAATAGCAGATGTTAGAGGGGTTGTGAAGCAAAAAGGAACCCTCCTACACTGTTGGTAGGAATGCATTTTATTGCAGTCTTGGAAACAGTATGGAGACTCCCCAAGAAAATAAAGATGGAAATACCGTTTAATCCAGCAATCCCACTCCTAGGCATATTCCCAGAAGATACAAAATTTCTAATGAAAAAAATCTGCACCCCTGTGTTCATAGGAGTATAGTTCACAATAGCCAAGACATGAAAACAATCTAAATGTCCATCAACAGATGACTAGATAAATAAGATCTGGTATATACACTCAATGGAATTTTATGCAGCTACCAAAAAAAAAAAAAAACAAGAACAATCACAAAAACAAATAAATGAAACTGTCCTTTGCAACAATCTAGATGGAACTAGAAGGGATCATGTTAATGATATAATTCTAAAAGAAAAAGAGAAATAAAGGATGATTTCACTCATATGTAGAATATAATGAAATGAAATAAATAAATAGATGAAGCTCAGCAAAATCTCACAGGACACTAAGATGATGGCTGGGAGAGGGGTGAAGTGGAAGTGACGGGGGAGGGAAGGGAAAAGAGGGAAAAAAGTGTTAAAATACACTGGAACTCTTTTGGTGGGTGTGGTGTGAAATATAAACTGAGATGCAATGTCAATATCCTAAAATGCTATTGTGAGCAAAAAATAAATAAATATTACTGTTTAAAAAGGCAACAAAAAAAGGGAAAATACAAGACTTAGCTAAAATATATTTATATCGGTAAGTCACTATTTAAAGGAGACTAGATGTGAAGAGAAGAGAAAATCTGAGCAAAAATCCTGGCTTTAATGATCATTTGTGAGTTAAGAAGGCACTGGATTGATTCCTATGTTGTTGCTGATTAAGTTCATTGTGTAAATAACTTGGTGTCTGCTGTATAAAATCCTTGAAGACATCATTGCTGGCATTGCTTTCATATATTATTAGTCCACATAAAAACTGGTAGCAGTAAAAAAAGATTCTGTTGTATTACTAAAAACTCTTACATGAGGAGTTTCTCTAGGTTGAAAAATCTGGGCATCAGTTCTTCTAAAATAGCTCACATATCTATTTGCTTAAGTGGTTGTTCAATACAGACCACATTTCTTTATAGTTTATCTCACTTTTCTTTTATTTTCTTTTCAGTGTGAAGTAAAACGGTAGCAAATGTTAGTCCTAGGATGTATTTCTACATGTGGAAGAATTATTTACGTTAATTGAGGTCAAGCGTGTTCCAAGTTTTGTTGAAATTTATGTCCTAATAATCCCCTGCCAGAAAAATCCTGAGTTTGAACCCAGAGACCTAATAGTTCTCTAGCTGGAAATCTCATGTCACAGTTACTGCTCACGACATCTCCTAGCCTCATATTCACAGCACTTTAAGGATGACTTTCTTTCCCCTCCAGCTATTTTACCTTCCTGTCTTCTCAACTCTGTTTCAAGGTAGTGCAGGATGATCAACCTAGAAGGAATGTGGAAAGGGTGTCCCTAGATTTTGATATGTTGGGACTGTCAAGATTTTTCAGGTCTTGTCTCATCATTAAACCACAAGCTCCAAAATTTGCTCTTTGTTTTTGTTGTGAAGTTATGATCACAGCAGCCAGGGGAAGGGTACTCACCTGATCTCACAGGTCATCTTGACCTTTAATGAAGTATAATATGATGTTAATTGGCAACGTCTTAGGATAGGAATGCTGTAGAGTTCAGGACAGCATTCCTAAAGCGGGGAGGTTGGTGTGGTCTGCTTCTGGTAACACTTCCTCTCTGCTCATGTTCCCTCCTGTAACCAATAAGGTGAGAACCTCCCAGTCCCTGGAACTAAGATTCCAATCCTGACCACCAAAGAATCCTCAGTTGGAAAGTGCACAACCCTTAATATCTGTACTCACTTGAATGCTGATCACTGGTGTTGAATGATAATTAATCAGTATCAGGCAGGACAAGACTTAAATTGAGGTTGCATGAATAGGCATGAATCCAAAATAATAGCTAGCTTTCGTGTGTTTAGTGTGTACCTCCCCATTAAAGTTTTCTCTGAGTCAATTGAGGTAATGGATCCCCCACTTTGTCCCAATTATTGAGTCAATGTGTTCCTCTCAGAAGGAGCCCTCTCATTAGGAAAGCTGAGGCACAGAAATGGGCTCCACCAGCAGACAGGAAGGGAAGTTTTCTGGGACCGTCTCTGTAATTGCTCCAAGTTATCCAGCTGGTGAGGGGAATAGTCAAGACCTGTCTGAGGCAGCCAACTGTAGGACCCATTGAGGTAGAGATATAAGAAGGGGGAAAAAAGGGAGAGGCAGCATCTGAGATGGCTCAGTGAGATGATGAAATACAGTTTTTTCTATGGTCATCCTGGGCCTCCCCAGTCAATAATTTCATGTCATACCATTTTGGAATTAGTGGATGATTTCAATTTAGCTTCTAAGTTCTGTCAGTTAGAGAAAGTGATTATATTACTGGTTCATCTGTAAAAACTCTAGATCCTTCGTTTTCCAGAAAGGCTCCCATTCTCTATATATTATACACTCAACTATCCTCATTGTTGCTTGTGAAAATAGAATCCCATAGGGAATGGCCAGAGGTTTTCTGTGTAAATGACTCATACAAACAGACTGGAGTATTAGAAGGTATTTATTAGCCCATAAACATAGAAAGTCCAGGGACAAGTGACTGCTTCCACGCTAGTTAGATTTAAGGACTGATTCAACTACATCATCTGTCCTACTTTCTCTACCTCCTGTCTTGCCAGTGGGTGTTCATTCTCCTTCATTTTGCAGCAGTTCTACTCACACATCACCATCCAAAGGAGAGAGGCCTTTCTTTGCCAGGGGCCCTGTTATCCTTCCTCATTGGCTCCAATTTATTCACGTCCTTTCTTGAACCAGGACTTACAAGGGGTCACCATATTTCACAGCAGGGTAGGTGGTATGAGACAAGTCAGACTCCATGCCCACAGCTGCTCTCTAACAAAGTAGTGCAGGATGGATGCTGAGGTCAAGAACAGATGTGGTATCTCCAATGGCACTTTCCAGATCTGTCCCAAAGTGCCATTTCCAGTGGGATATACTTGTTGCAATTTATGATTCATAGTTGGTCTCATTTTCTTCTGGAGAGGGGGATAAATGAAGAACAACATCAGATGACTTCTTTCATTTTGGTGGTGTCCCCTTTACTCATGTCCCTCACATGCATTTCCATGCCCCTCCTGGCCTAGCATGCTCATGTGTACACACACACACACACAAAGACACAGACACACATTCATGACACTTATGTTGACACAATATACATTCACATTTACTAGGATTATCTGATAAAAACCAGGTAAGCACAAGATGCCAGTTTAAACTGAGTTTCAGATAAACAAGGAATACTTTTCTAGTAAAAGTATGTCCAATGCAATATTTGCCTATATAATATTTGCAGTTATGCCATGCAGTATTTGGACATACTGACACTAAACTGTTACTCATTGTTCATTGAAAATGTCAACTTTACTGGATATCTGTTTATTAAGTGACAAAATAGGTGTGCATTTATTTATGGGGATTCAATTCTATTCTTATATTGTGTTTCTGTTTTTATTCCTGTTCCATACAGTTTTAAATCACTATTGCTTTGCAGTATAACTCAAGATCTGGAAGTGTGATACCTTCACTTTTCTTCTTTCTTTTCTCCTGATTTCTTTGGGTATTAAGGGTCTTTAACTTTTTATTGTTCTATTTCTTTGAAAACTGCCAGTCGAATTTTGATCAGGATTGCATTAAATTTGTATATTACTTAAGATGAGGACATTTTAACAATGCCTATTCTTCCAAGACATGAGCATAGAATACCTTTCCATATCTTTGTATCTTTTACTTATTTTAAAAATATACAGTAGTTTTCATTGTACAGGTCCTTTACCACCTTTATTAAGTTTATTGCAAAGTGTTTAATTCTTTCTGTTTCTATTATCAATGGGATTGTTATCTCAATTATTTTTCTTATTTAATTTTTTGTATATAAAATTAAACATATTTTTGTATATTAAATTTGTAGCCTGACACTTAATTGTTCTAATATATTAATTTGTGAAGTCTTTAAGATTTTCTACATATATTATCATGTCATCTTCAAATAGTGGTAGTTTAAATTTCTTTTCCAATTTGAACTCCTTTTATTTTTCCTTCTTGCCTAATTGCTCTGGTAAGGACTTACGATATAATATTAAAAACAGTGGTGAGAGTGGACACCTTTGCCTGCTTCCTAATTTTAGAAGAAATAATTTCATTGTTCCACAAATGTATATTAAGTAAATTGTGGGTTTATCATACATGGCCTTGATTGTATTGAGGTATGGAGGTTTTTTTTTAATAACTAAGGAAAGGTGCAGGCAGAAATGAAAGTGAGCAGAGACAGACAAGCAGGAAAAAAGAAGTGGAAGAAGCATTATATTAATTTTATTTAGTTGATCCTGGTTGTTTTCCAAGTCCCATGTCACGAACCTGGTTCCCTGGGAACCTGTGGACTGTGTCCAACAGGCTTAATCATTAAGCAGTAGGATATGCCTGTGGGGAGTTTTTAAGATAAAGTGTGCTTAATCTTTTTCAATGCTTTCTCTTCATTTATTGTTATAACCATATTATTTTTCCTTCCTTTTGATGATTTATGTTTAGAGATTTGTGTATGTTGAAACATCCTTGCATCCCTGGAATAAATCCTACTTGGTCATGATTGATGACCCTTTTGATGTGTTTTTGAATTGGTTTGCTAGTATTTTATTGAGAATTTTTGCATTTATGCTCATCAGATAACAGTCTGTAATTTTGTTTTTTGTGCATCTTTGTATGCTTTTGGTGCTTAATGTTAGCCCCATAAAAAGTGTTTGGAAGTGTTCCTTATTTTTCAATTTTTGGAAGCATTTGAAAAGAGTAAGTATTAATCTCTGCGAAGGCTTAGCAAAACTCACTATTAAAGCTATCTTGTCCTGGACTTTTACTTTCAGAAGACTTCTGATTACTTCTTCAGTATTTGCTTGTCATAGGTTTTCTTTTTCATCCTGATTTTTTTGATTGGTATCTTTTATGATTTTAAGAAATTGTCTCTGTTCTCTAGGTTGTTCAGTCTATTGGCATATAGCTATAACAATAGTCATCTATGATGCTTTGTATTTCTGAAACAACGGTTGCAAATTCTCTCTCATTTCTAACTGCAGTTAGTAGAGGTTTTTCTTTTTTCTTGGTGAGCCTAGCTAAAGGTTTATCTATTATGTTTATCTTGTCTAAGAATAAGCTTTTGGTTTTATTGATCTTCTAAATTAACTTTTTAATTTCTATTTTATTTCTGCTAGGTTTTTATCATTTCCTTACTTCTCCAGACTTTTGGCTTTAATTGTTCTTCTTTTGTAGTTGTTTTAGATGTAGTTAGAATTTTTTATTTGAGATTTTTCTTATTTCCTGGTGTAGGCCTGAATTTCTATAAACTTCTCTCCTAGTGCTGCTTTTTCTGTATTCCATAAGTCATGATAGCTTTTGTCTCCAAATATTTATTTTAATCTTTCTTTGATTCTTATGTTATCCAGAGGTCATTCAGAAGCATGTTGTTTAACCTCTACATATTTTGGAATTTTCTGGTTTTCTTATTGTGGTTGATTTCTAGTTTTATGTCATTCTGATCAGAGAAGACAGTTGGTATGTTTTCAATCTTTGCAAATTTGCTAACATTTGTTTATTTTTTTCCAGCATATGGTCTATTCTTGAGAAAATTCCATGAGCACATGAGAAAAATGTTAATTTACTGTTGTTGAATGGAGTGTTCTATAAATACCAATTAAACACATCTCTCTCAATTTGTCAGTTGTTTTTTGTTTCCCTATTAATTTTATGCTGGTTGATCTGTCCATTGTTGTAAGTGAGGTGTTGAAGTTTCCTACTATTATTGTATTTCTGTAGATGCCTTTCTTTGGTTGTGTTAATAATTGCTTTATTCATTTTTATGTTCCCTCATTTGGTGCATGTATATTAATAAGTATTATGTCATTTTGCTGGATTGACCCCTTAATCACTTTGTAATGTCCACATCTGCTTTTTTGTTATCCTCTTTAGTTGGAAGTCTATTTCATCTGATATAAGAATGGCTGTCCCTTTTTTAGGTTGTCCTTTGATTGTAGAATTTACTTTTGATTTTGAACCTTGCGTCTCCTTAGAACAAAGAGTGAGTTTCCTGAAGGCAGCAGAAATTTGGGTTTTGATTTTTAATACAATCAGCCAGTCAATTCCTTTTAACATTTAACATCAACTTTTTAACATTTAGGGCATTTATAAATAGTTAAGTGCTTATTGTCATTTTACTATTTTTTGGGGGGGGGGCATTGTTGCAAAATATCGCTGTACATTCTTTCATCTCTTGTATTTTGAAAACTTTCATGTTGTGTTTGATTTCCCTTTTTATTTCCTATCTTGTTTTTTTCCTATGGATTTTTATCAGTCCTCCTTTTTCATTGCATTGTTTATTGAATTCACTTGCTTATTTTAATATAAGTGGGCACCAGAAAGCCTCAAAAGTACTTTTAAAATAAAAAAAGGTTCATGTCTTATAGGTGGCCATCTTAGATTGCTAAAAATTTATTCCATTGTGTAAAGAATTCTGGCATCCCTGCTCAGCTCCAAATGCTGGCACAGTGGTATTTTTCACAAAGGAGGTTCACTTTAGACAACCAGGTCCATAGGCCACAGTCCTGCAGGCAGCTCAGATCTCCTATAAACATTTCCCTTTGCACTTCCTAAACTCTGGGCATGTTTACTTTACAGAAAGGGGTCTCTGCCCATATGAGATTTGTTTGGAAGGGATTGCCTCTTTTCCTTCTTTATAAAAATAATTCTGTGTCTATGTAACTGGGCTGGACTGTCAATTCACAGGCGGCCTCACCTTTTCCTGGGTGTGTTCCTGAAAACAGAGTCAAGACGCTTGGCTTAACTATTTCCATGCACTGCCATTAATCACTGCTCCATGCTACTCTAGTTCAGTCTCTTTTAATCTATTCTAAAGGCACTGACTGAAACTTCATCCTAGGGGACCCCAGCTCCTCTGAGTGCTAAGCAGGCATACATCATTCTTCATCTTTTTGATTGGCTGTCAGTGAATGAATGAATGAGCAGGAGACTAGATTCCACTTCACTTGATCTATTTGTAATTCTCACCGTGGCATAGCTGTGTTCCTATGGGCAGCTATTATTTCATTCCAAATAAATTTAACCCACTGTGTCCAGGACACAACCTGAATTTGGTGTTAATTTCCAGGATGAGTTGAGAAAATACCACTTGCCCTTCTTCAGTGTCAACTGTCAGTGTTTCTTGGTATAACAGTGAGTTAATCCAGCAGCAAAATACTCATCCCCATTATTTACATATGCTAGTTCACTTCAGACATTCAGGGAGTGAAGAGAGTAGACTCACAATCTATGAAGATCAGAGATGATGGGAGAACAGACTTTCAGGGTGCAAGCAGGTTGGTGGTAAATGCACTCTTGGGGATGTTAAATAGGTGCAGTACTGTGCTGTGGTTTTTCTAAGAACTTTTCATACTCACAGTGATTAGTAGTACTAGAAATAAACTGTTCTATGTCAACCTGGACATTTCCTCCCATCAGTCTGGAATTGTTGGAACTCTGTAATGTGAGTCACAGCAACACAGCTGGCATCACATGAGCAGCTTTCATTCAGCACATGACTTTCTCTTTCATTTAAGGTGCATGGAGAATGTTATCAACACTCACTTTATCTTTATCTTTGAAGATCTGGTAAATGATAAAGAACCAAGAAAGATGATCCCCATGTCCACCATAGAGGATAGACTCAACCAGCATAGGGACAAAGAAAGGGCACCTAGTCTCTCATGCTCATGTGCATTACTTTTAGTGCCAACGTCCTTCTTAGGTTTTTAATGCCAGAATCTGCAACAACATTGAAACAAATACACTCAGGCTTCTAGTAACTTTTTGAAATCAGTTTCCAAATCTAAATTTGGCCCTTTTGACCCCCAAGAGAACTCTTAACATGTGTCTGTTTTCTCCTAGAAAAAAGTCTTGGCCATGATGTCATGAACTGTGTTTATTTAAAAAAAATCAATTGTTTTATCTTTGGAAGAAGGATGTTGGGGCAGGGGACTACAATTTCATTTTTTTAATCGCATGGGTGAAGTTTCCACCTTTGTACAGAGCACCACCTTCAGGTCGATGGAGAGCCTGCAGCAAAACACCCAGGGTGTGATTTTGCAAACATTCAGTCAGGGGGATGCCTCCAGAAGGTGTTGCCTAACTTGCCATTCTGAGTGTGGCTGCACTTGGGTACTTGCTTCCTGGGAAGAGTATATAGGGATGGGGCATATAGACGAGGTGTTTTTACGGCTTGTTCCTTGAGAGGATGCATTGAGAAGGGCACTTAATCTCTGTAGTCTTCTTCCCAAAATCCTATACGCCTAGTTTATCCCTGAGAAAAATATCAGACAGACATAAGATTGAGGGACATTCTGAAACGTATTTCCCCATTGTCTTCAAGGTCATCTAAAATAATGAATGTGGGAAAATCATCACACACCAAGGGAGGCTAAAGACAAGATGATTAAATGCCATGTGGTCTCCTGGATGAGGTTCCAGAATAAATAGAACATTAGGGAAAATCTGGTGACATCTGAATTAAGTGTGAATCTAGTTAAGAGTAATGTCTGATGCTTGTTCCTGAGTCATCACAGATATATCCACTAATGTAAGATGACGACAGTCTCAGAAACTGGATGAGGAGCTCACAGGAACATTCTGCTCTGCATTTGTAGGATCTCTATAAGTTGAATACATTCTAATATAAAAAATTTACCTAAATAAAAATAATGACAAAAGAGGGTGGTCCTGGTATAGGGGGTGTATAAGGCCAGTGCTAGTGAAGTGAGTTTTTTTTAAGGAATTGATATAAAAATTGGGCACTCAGAGCTGCACCTGCCCAGCTTCACCATGCTTTCCAGGTACAGAGAACCCAGTCCTCTGCTCCCAGGACACTGAATCACCTGACCCAGTTGTAAGAGGTCCTCAGCTGTACCCACTCAGCTTGTCCATCCAGATTCACTGTGCCCGCCACCTACCAGGCTCAAGCAACCCAGACCTTGGTTTCCAGGGACCCCGAGTCACTAGACTTGCCTGGAAGATGCCCAGAGCTGCATTTTCCTGGCTTCACTAAGCTCACCAGGCTCGTGATCCCAGACCTTGTTCCCTAGGACCCAAGATCACTGGAACCACCCAAATAGGCCTTGTGCTTTGCCTGCCAAGCTTTTCTGTGCTTGCCTAGAACACAGCCCCCAGGCCTCTGCTCCCTGAGCCCCTAATGACCAGACCTGCCTGCACTGGCCCAGAACAAGTGCCTGCCTTCCAGGCCCAGTCCAGAACCAGCATATACTAAGCTTCAGAGCCATAGACCCACAGGTCCAACCACTAGGACCAGAACAGTTCTCGCTAGTTCTCTGGACTTGTAGGCCATTGGCTGCACCCTGCCCAGCCAATGACAGCAAAAAACACACACTAGCTCACAGGACCTAAGAAAACCCTTGGTGCCTCAATCTATACCCAAATCCATAAATCCTAAATTATGTAATTGGGCTACCCTAGAGCTGTGTTCCCAGACTGTACCTGGGCTGCCTATGAAACTCCCTGTGCTGGAGAGTTTAAAAGCCTTTAAGCAACACCTGAAAAGGCAGCAACCCACCACTAGGGAGTATTCAATAGAGCAGAAGTAATCATACCCACAACTGAAATCAGGTGCTAACACTTGCCACATCATCATTCAGAAAGGAAGAAGTCTAAATTCAGATTTTTTAAAAAGCCACAGTGCTAAATTTAAGGCGGAAAAGAAAGCCATGCCAAAATCTAAGTCATCCAAAACAACACGAATGACTGAAAAAGAGAAAAATGCTAGGAGTTCATCAAAGAAGAACTTCATTTATATGGACTGGGGCAAACTAACAGATAAAGGGTTCAAAATGATAGCGATTAAAAAGCTGAATGAGACACAGAAAGCAAACGCAATTACCCAAAGACAATTGGAAGACCTCAGAAAATATGTGACTGATCAAAGGAATGACTTCACCAAGGAGACTGAGGTCATAAGAGAAAGTTCTAGCACAAGTGCTAGAGATGAAAAATACAGTCAAGGAATTACAGATAAATATGGAAAATTTCATTAAAAAAACTCCATCATGCAGAGGAATGAAAATAAGGTATTGAAGACAACAATGGACCTAAGAAAAATGAAGAAATGCTATCGCAAATATCAGACACCATGAGATGAACAGACATAAGTCCCAGCAGGAGATGAGAAGCAGAAAATCTATTTAAAGAAGTAATAGTAGAGAATTTCCCACATATGTTACAAAAATAATTATGAATGTACAAGAAGTAGAGAAAACACCAAAATTTCTAGGCACAGATAGACCTAACTAAGACACATCCAAGTAAAACTAGCAAAAGTCAATGACAAAGAGAGAGGACTTCTGAATGGCGACTCTAAGATGTACTTTTGGGTAGTTACCAATAGACACTGAAAAAAGCAAAAAAACCTACCTATTTTCCTGAGAATGACACAAAGAAACAACGGGCACTTCAGCTGGAGACAGATTAGCCAAAGACTGCCTGTGAGTGAGGGTGTCTGGTAGGATTCTCAGCTAAACTGTTTATTTGGATTTGGGACAGAGTTCAGCAGTCTCTGGACACATAGTGGGGTGGAGGCTAGGGATTTCAGAACCAGCTGAGGAGGCAGTGAGAAGCAAACACAGCAGGGCTGAGATGAGGAGCCATGGAAGGCCGACTTAGGAGCAGGTGAAAGGAGAGCCAGTGCACAGGGAGCTAAGCTAGAGGTCATGCAGTGAAATGGTGACATGCACAGCCATAACCAAAATCAGTCAAAGAAATTCCCAGCTTGAACTCCAACCACAATCATTTCATGCCAAAGCCTGGGGCCCACTGAGTGGATACCATGCCCACCACTTATCCTGCCCACCGGATATCCAGCCTACTGCATATCTCACCTACCAGAATTCCCACCCATTGGATAATCCACCTCAGGATTACAGTGAGAAGGCAGTCCCATGCGGAATTAAACTTCAACTCTAGCTGCTAGTGCCACCTTGTGGGTAGAGGCAAAACAGCAGCCTGATTGCCAATCCTGGGCAAGTCAAGCCTACACAATGCCAGGGAAACCAAACCTTCAGAAATATAAACAGAATGCCAAATAGAGAAAAGGCACAGAGAAACATACATGAAATGATGTATTCAATTAAAAACCCAAGGGAAAATCTGAAAACAGCAGATGTATGTAAATTACCTGAAGAGGAATTTAGGGTAACAGTGATTAGCATACTCATGGGAATCTCGAAATCAGTAGAGGTGGTAAATGAGACTGTCAGGAAGCAAAGAGAAGAATTAAAACAAGACATCGAACAGGTAAGAGACATGATGGCTCAATGAAAGAACTTAATAGAGGGACTTAGCAATAGGATGGATGAAGCTTCCAATAGAATCAGTGATCTGAAAGACAGGACAGAGGAACTCAATCAAGCAAACCAGCAAAGAGACTAAAGAAAATTCAACAAAGGAAGACAGCATTTGAGACTCTGGGATAAAATCAAAAGGAACAATATTTGCATCATGTGGGTACTAGAGGAAGAGAGAGAAAAGGGGGTAGAAATCATATTTGAAGAAATAATAGATGAGAACCTCCTCAATATGAAGAATGAAGCAAGCCTCCAGACTCAGGAAGCTCAGAGAGTTCCTAATGAAAGAAATCCAAACAGAAATATACTTAGACACATCATCATCAAAATGTCAAAAATACAAGATAAAGAAAGACTATTAAAAGCAGCAAGAGAAAAACATGTCACATACAGAGGAGCCTCCATAAAACTGTCAGTGGACTTCTCAAGTGAAACTCTACAGGACAAAAAGGAATGGCATAATGTTCAAAATGCTGAAAGAAAAGGATTTTCAACCTAGGATACTATATCCAGCAATATTATCATTCAGAATTGATGGAATGATAAAAACATTTTATGAGAAGCAAAAGTTAAAGAGTTCATCACCACAAAACCAGTTTTGAAAAATATTAAAGGATGCTCTATAAGCATAGCAAAACCCCACAGAAAACAGTAAGACAACAAGTATTAAAAGCGGGGAGAAAGAGAAGAGAACAGAAATGTGGATAGTTAAAATAAGTGGAAGACTAACACGCTTTCAAATAAAATTAGGAAGTAAACATAGAACTGTATATGCTAACTTCGGGTAACCTTAAAATACATCCACAGGGAGAAAGCGAAGAAGAAAACAAAATGCAAAATCAATCAAAACATTATTGCACCCATGATCAATGAATCCAAGACATAGTTTTTTTAATGAACAAAATCCATGCATCCCTATCTAGACTAAGGAAAAGAGAGAGAAAATCCTAATATCAAAAATCAGAAATGAAAGAGGTGAGACTATAATTGACATCACAGAAATATAAAAGATCATAAAAAACTATTATAAACACTTATACATTAATAAATTCATCAATTATAAAGAAATGGACAGATTCCTAGGATCCTATAACATCCTAAAACTGAATCAGCAGGACATAGGTAATTTAAATCACAAGGGAAGCAAATGAAGTAATAATAAAAAATCTCCCTAAAAACAAGGACACTTCACTAGTAAAATCTACCAAACATTCAGAGAAGAGCTAATCTCCATTTTCCTTAAAGTTTTTCATAAATTTGAGGAGTAGGGAAAGCTCCCAAATATATTCTATGAGGCCAATAGTACCCTGAATCCAAAGTTAAACAAAGGCAGCACCAAAAAATAAAACTACAGACCAATATCACTGATGAATATAGAGGCAAAAATCCACAACAAAATACTGGCGAGTAGAATTCATCAGCACATCAAAGAAATTAAACAAAATGATCATGCGAGTTTTAATCAATGGATAAAAGGATGTTTCAACATACACAAATCCAGCTATGTAATAAATTACATCAACAAAGTGAAATGAAAAAAAATGATCATTTAGATAAAGCAAATATATTTGACAAGATTCAACACCCATATATAATAAAACCCTCAACAGAGTAGAAGACACATACATCAATATGATAAAAACAATATAAGACAAACCCACAGCCAATATCATAATCAATTGTGAAAAACTTAGAGCCTTTCCCCTAAGATCTGGAATATGACAAGGCTGCCCACTCTCACCACTACTCTTCAACATAGTTCTGGAAATCTTGATCAGAGCAATAAAGCACATTAAAGGAATCCAAATTGAAAAGAATAAATAAAACTATCATTACTTGAAAGTGATATATTATACATAGAAAACTCTAAAGACTCTGTGAAGCAAACTGCTTGAAACAAAAAAATGAGCGAAGTGGCAAGATACACAATTAACGTTCAAAAAATCAGTAGCATTACTACACATGAACAATGAAGCAGAGAAAAAAGAAATTAAGAAAGAAAAGCCATCATCCACAATAGCATCAAGAAAGATCAAATGCCTAAGAATAAACTTAAAGGAGGTGAAAGACCTACATAATAAAACTTGAAAGACCTTAACAAAAGGAATAAAAGACACAGAGAGGTGGAAAAACATTCCATGTTCATGGATTGGTGGATTAACAATTAAAATGGTCATTCTACCCAAAGCAATATATAGTTTTAATGCAATTCCCATCAAAATCCCAGGGGTATTCTTTAAGGAAATGAGTAAACAATACTCATTTGTGTGGAGTCACAAAAGGCCTGGGAATAGCCAGCTATTTTAAGAGAAAAATAGAGCACTCCCTGACCTCAAACTATGTATATTACAGAGTGATTATCATCAAAATAATTTGATATTGGAACAAAGACAAATTCAATCATTAGAGAATTGCAAATAAAAACTAAATGAACTACCACTTCACACCAGTGTGAATGGACTATACTCGAAAACCTGAAAATAGCAGTTTTTGGAGGGGTTGTGAAGAAAAAAACCCTTCTACACTGTAGGTGGAAATGTAAATTGGTACAACATTTTAGAGGTTGTATTGGAAAACATTTTGGAGATTCCTCCAACAAATAAAGATGGATCTACCAATCCAGCAATCCTACCTTTGGGCATATACCCAGAGAATATAAAATCTCTAATCAGAAAAAAAAATCTGCATTCCTATGTTCATAACCACACAGTTCACAATAGCCAATGCATGGAAGCAACCTAAATGCTTATCAACAGATGACTGAATAAAGAAGCTATGGTATATATACACTCAATGGAATTCTATGTGACTGCTAAAAAACTGAAAGTGTTTCCTTGCAACAATAAGATGGAACTGGAAAGAACCATGAAATAGAGAAATCAAGATGATTTCACTCATATGGAATAAAATGAAAAAAACAAACAGCAAAAACTCATAGGACACAAAAACTTACAGGGGCTGGCTGGGGGAAGGGAAAGAAAAGGGGAAAAGGCGGACAGGAGAGACCAATAAAAGGGACAGAGCACTCAAAGTGGTTGGTAGCACTTTTAGTGAATGAGGAAACTCCCTTATGTGACTTTGTCATGGGTGTCATTTTTACACCATCTCTGCCAACTGTTAAGTTTTATAGAGATTTAAATACGTTCAATCACATATGCAACTTAGTCTCAAGAGCTCTTTTCCCAAGGCTGTATCCTTGGCACATATGTGGGAATGTAGTCCCAAGGGAGAGGACTCCAGAGCCAGGGAACAAGACTCAACTGTGCATTCCAAGGGCAGGGGACCCTGAGTGCAGTTGCGGGTCAATCAAGCCATCACATTCTTTTGATTGCCATCTTCAACAAGAAGCTACAGGAGGCATCTGGGAAGTCAGTCTGAGGAGTGGGATGGGTTGTCCTCAGAGTTAAGGGGTGAGATTGACGCTCTCCAAGAACAGAAGCAGTATACAGGCAGAGCGCGAAGTGCGAGTGTGCTGTAAAATGATACTGTGAGAGGAGACAAATCTTAGGCATGTCAGGACTGTGTAGAGAGTCAGAGAAACAGATGCCTGGATCATTGCAAAACTAGAAAAAAACTCTTTTTGAAACAGTTGGTACAGAGGGAA
Source organism: Solenodon paradoxus (assembly GCA_004363575.1). Classification (NCBI taxonomy): domain Eukaryota; kingdom Metazoa; phylum Chordata; class Mammalia; order Eulipotyphla; family Solenodontidae; genus Solenodon; species Solenodon paradoxus. The sequence goes on from RJWH01000410.1 coordinate 359,461, forward strand.
AGAAATGACAAACATCAGTAAGGATTCTCGCTCCACATTCCAAAGAGTCAGTTTCACTGCAAGCTTAGAGAAAAGTATAAAGCCTGCAGATTCAGAAAAAGCTGAACAATTCACAGCAAGCACATTAAAAAATCAAGAAATGGATGAGGAGGAAGTAGTGAGAATTAAGTTAGAGCTTACATCTTTGCAATAGATCAATCTCTCTCCTAAAGACTTTTCAGATGCAACCAAAGCCTGCAAAATACAGGAACATCTCAGCTGAATCAAATCCGTACAGAAATACCAACACTTGGGTTTTGCTGGAGCCCATGCCCTTATTTGGGATGGCTCTTAGACTTCCAATGCTTTACATCAGGAGCCTTCAGGGAATCTACTCCTCCTGCGGGCATGAATGGGGTATGGAGGCCATTCCTGGGATGAGCTTTACAGGTGTCCTGGAGTCACTTTCAGGGCAGACCAGAGCAGGAGTGCACCGAGGCCGGCTTTTCCTTTCCAGGAAGAGCTACTGAGACCGAGCAGTGACTGATCATTAGCAGCTGGCCTTGGAAGGCAGCCTGACGCCTGTACCGAGTGGCCTACAAGACTGTACGAGGCACTTGGCTCCAGAGAAGGAAAGCTCTCCTGTGAAGTCAGGTTGGTTCATCCACAATCAGGAGGAAGAGCTCAACCATCTTCTAAAAGACCCTGGAACATAGCATTGTATTGAAGAATCATAGCTATTTGAAGGAGGAGCCTGACAGGGCTCCTTATGACTTACAAGAAATGATGACAAAAGTGAACCATGGGTGTTGGAGATATGCAGACCAAGGAAGGGCTGACTGGATAGGGAGCCAGGACTTAGGGGCTGGAGCAACCCAGGCCAGGGGCAGAGAGGCAGGTCCAGAGGGGGCCACAAGTTGGTCAGTGAAGGTCTTGGTGAGGAGCAGTTCTGAGATCTCAGAAACTGATTCTGATAACCCAGGATGGGGATTGGTAGGGATGGGTTGAAGAGAAAAGGATCCAACCCATTGAGCAGATGAAAATTTTGTGTGTTCAGATCAATGGAACAGAACTGAGAGCCAGGAAATAAACCCATATTTTATGGACAACTAATGTACTTGAAGGAGCCAAGAGCACACAACAGAGCAGAGACAGTCCCTTCAATAGAGTGCATTGGAGAAACTGGACAGTTACATATAAAAGAATGGAAATTAGATGACTCTTTAACAATGCACACATGTATTATCTCAATATGGATTTTAAAATGAGTATCAGGTGCACCGGGTGGAATAGCAGTTAGGTCTGCTGCTCCGGCTGAGTCAAGTCCACATACATCCCAAGAACACAGTTTGTGTCCTGAGGCTGGGGGCAAAGGGGTGGGGTGACAACCAAGATAAACAAATGAAATACAAATAAACAACATCTACTTCCTCCTCTCTTTTCCTGCCTGCCTACTTCACTTCATTCTTGCCTAAACTTTTCCTTTAAAAAAAAAGAATATCAGCACTAAAACCATAAAATATATAGAAGAAAACATAGGCAGTATACTCCTTGACACTGACCTCAGAGATATATTTTATTGGGGATTTGACTCCAATGACAAGGGAAACAAAAAGAAAAGTGAAAAAAATGATACTACACTAAACTAAAAGAATTTTTTAAAAAGTCAAATAAACTGTCATCAGAAAAAATAATCCTTCCAAATAGAAAGCTATTTGCACATCATACTGAGAAACACCAGTTTAACCAGACTGAGTTTATCCAAAAGAGATTGCTTCCAAATGGAAGAAACTATTAACTGGAATAGATGATTTTAGGCCTCTTCCTGTTCCCCTTGGAAAGTGGGACCTCATGGTGAGTAGGAGCACCATGAAGTCATCCTGCATAAATGTTGCTGTGGGGGACCTGGGGGCCTCCTGAATGAATAGATGGCAGGGTCTGACTCTATTGCCTGGAGCTTGGTAAAAGGGCGCCTGTGGACTGTGGGTGGGGGTGGCAGGTGGGCAGTTGCCACAAAGTCCCTGCTGTTCCACCAGCAGCCGGGGCCACATAGCTTTGCACAGAAGGTGGGCCTCTGCCACCCTCCAATTTCACCATTACCTGAGGGAACTGTGAGGGATGGTTTAGAATTATAGGAATGACAAGCTGGAGGAATAGTAGGTATTTTTCTGGGTACAATTTTCTGAATGTTGGTCACACTTCAGAAAGAGCTTGAGAAGAGTATGCTCTCCTCTGCTGCTCTGACATCTGGGCAAGCCCCCAGCAGCAAATGGTTTGGCTCACCAACAACATATCAGACACTTGTCACATGTCCTGCTGCCACCAACCACCTCAGTGTCCCTCTCCATCCTCTGATGCTGACCTCTGACCCTAACAAGCCAAAGTCAAACTTCTTCCCAAATCAGCAAAGCTACATTGTTCAAGGACAAGTGCAGTGACATCTGGGCCTTTTGTGAGTTTCAGAGTTGTTACTGTAAGTATCACATCCTTCATGAAAAGGGAAGTTGAAACATAAACCAAAGATGGTGATGCTGATGGTGATGCTGACGTTTCAGCACAAAATGACAAGCCGATAGGCCAGCGGCCTTTGAATCTGTTTGTTAACCAGAGTAACAAATGACCATCAAGAGGACAAGAAGTTCACCTAACCCTGCCGGACACCCTAAAGGACTGTCAAGGGTCTACCTCTCCATGACACCAGTCTTAGAACCACTGCCACCAGGTCTATTGTGAGGGGTGGACACAGTGACCCAAACTGTGTTCCTGGCTCCCTTCCACCTAGACTCCTGGTACCTCATAGGGAATGTCAGTCCCACCCAGCTTTCCTGAGCTCCTTATGCCAGGTCTGTGCATCCCTCCTAGGGGTCACTTCTTTAACAGCTTGCACCTGTGACTCCTTCAGCAGCCAGTCCTTGAATTACTGGAATGCTGAACCACCCTACCCCACTGAGACCTAAGAGTATCTGTGATTCCTGGGACAGGGGTATGAGGGGTTTGGGTTGAGAAATACTCAGAGCCCCCCGTGAGATCAGCTGACAGCCCATGGGGCAGTCAGCTGGAATCCAGCCTGGCTAGGCTTCTTCCAATACTCCCTTTTGGGACCTCCCTCTCCCACAAATCTTCCTCTTGGGATCAGTGTCTGGAGCAACTGACTAAGCTAATTCACCCATGTTAGCCCAATAAGTGTAATCTCCTGGGATTTTGAAGTCAGGATACCAAGACATTGAATTTGTTAGCTGAGTTGGAAGACTTTACAGCAGCCTGGGTGAAGTAGCAGAGAAAGGCAGACTGGAGGAAAAGATGAAGGGAAATTGAAGTGAGTGTATGTGCACAGAGAAGAGAGTACAGTGCACCTTAGGGGTAGAGAAGAATCCCTGGATCTGTGTGCTTGATATCCCTTCAGTCCCAGAACCCCCAGACTTCCTCCCAGGCCCTCTGTGAAATCTCTCTTCTGCCATGGGGTCCCTTTACCTGAGTTTTCTTGCAGGACTGTTCCTTGCAGTCAAAGGGGTCCCTTTGGAACAAGTCTGTTTGAGAATCAAGTCTAGATGCCTTTGAACTTCTGTCCCACTTTTGCCTTTACAGGTAGCATTCAAGGTTTATCACATCCATGACAACATCTGCTGCTTTAAACACCATCTCCCTCTGAACTCCTGATTGGGGATTTCTCACACCTGTGCACAGGAACATACCCAAAGTGGGGAAATGAAACCCTAATGATTCACCCTTGACTGATATGGAGTTGGAACTAGTGACAAGTATCCCAATCTCTCCATCCCTTGTGGAATAACTCTGGAGTGCAAGCCACTCAGAAGCTCTCATCTGGGTGACACCCAGATGACCACAGCAATAGCCTATTTCCCTATTCATATACCACACTCCCCACAGGCTACCAGTGTTTCCTGGTAGACTCTCCTGCACTAACCTACTTCCCAACTGAACCATCTGCACCTAATCTACCTCACAACTCAACCACCAGCACTCATTTACCTTTCAACAGAAAGATCTGGGCTAATCTGCCAATTGGGCTATCTGCACTAATGTACTTACAAACTGAGTCACCTGCACCTAATTTCCTCCCAAAGGAACTACCTGCACCTATCACTATTTGTAGAAGATATGTTATTATTTTACCTGGAAAATTCTTAAGACTCCACCAAAAATCTGCTGGAAACAATGAATGAATATATCAAAGTAGCAGAGTATAAGATCAACACTTAAAAATCAATACCATTCTTATCTACAAGCAACGAAGTAGAGGAAAATAAATTAAGAACAATATCACTTTCTCAAAAGCATCAAAAAAAAGTTCAAATACCTGGGAATAAACCTAACAAAGGAAATGAAAGTTCTCTACAGTGAAAACTGTAAGACTTTAACAAAAGAAATAAAAGACACAAGGAGTTTTCAAAAATTACAAAAAATTACAAAGCTATAATCACCAAGACAGTATGGTACTAGAACAAAAACAACACATTAGTGAAATAAAATTGAGAGTCCAGAAATAAAGCCACACTTATACAGATAGTTAATCTTTGACAAAGGAGCCAAGAGCGTACAATGGAAGAAAGTCTATTCAATAAATGATGTTGTAAAACCTGAGCAGACATCTGCAAAAAAGGAAAAGAACCAGTTTATTTCACTGTGTAGAAGTTTTTCAGTTTGGTGTGGTTCCAATTATTACACACCACAATCAAGCAGGATTAATTCCAGGAATACAAGGATGGTTCAACATATGCAAACCAATTAATGTAATACATGACATCAGCAAATGGAAAATTAAAAAAATATATGATCATATCAATACATGCAGAAAAAAACATTTAATAAGACCCAACACTCATTCATGATAAAAACTCTCACCAAAATAGAAATAGAAGGAACATACATCAACATAATAAAAGCATTATACAACAAACCTACAGTCAATGTAATAGTCAATGATGAAAAAACAAAAAACACTTTCTCTAAGATTTGGAAAAAGGTAAGGATGCCCTCTCTCACCACTATAACTCAGCACAGTCCTGGAAGTCTTGACCGGAAGCAGGAAGACAAGAAAAACTTATTAAAGGAATCCAAATTGGAAATGAAGAAATAAAACTATCACATATATTCTTAAACCCATGTCTTTCTGTGGCTACAATTCCACTGTCCTGTCTCTCTTCTACTAAAAAAACTATTTTATATCTTCTCCATGTCCAGACTGGGCTGGCTGTAAAGATTCAATGTGTTTTTTGTATGCCTGAATTGTTGACTGAGGTATGAACTAGTCTTGTGCACTGTCTCGCTCTGATGTCCAGACTTGTTACAAACAGTAGCAATATAGACTTCTCTATATTAAGTCTTGTTGAACACTTCATCTGGTTTGATAGGGCATGGGAAATGGTAGAAGGATGTGAAGTGTCTGTTAAGCTACCCATGTCCTTGACAGAGTGACGATTCTTGCTGTATCACAGAAAGAGTAGAGAATGCCTTTGTAGGTATTCATGTGTATCACTTGGGAGTAGGGCTTCTCCACCAGGATATTGCTGCCCTTTGGGCTAGCTCATGCTCTGAGAAAAGGGCTTTTTAGGATGCTTAGTAGCATCTCTGACTCTACCTACCAGATGCCAATAGCACCCTTTCCTACTATCTGTGAAACCAAAAGTATCACCAAACATTGAAAAAAGTCCCCTGGGGTGGGGGTTAACACCACCCTGGTTGCCTAATTTCATTTTTGAAGAGTCCAAGGGCTCCACAAAGTGGCTTCCTCCCCACTTTATTCCATCCTCCCAGAATTCCTGAGTGACTCAGGGCAGGTGGATAGAGCACAGCCTCTGCTCTTTTGGTCGCCTGTGCCACAGTCCTGGCACATCTGCAGCTAGGAATACCTGTGTCTCACTGCTCTCTTGATAATATCTTGAATAGCACTCATTGAACAGCAATCATACTCACTCAAGGTAGTTGTGGCTCCATTAACTGAGAACATTTTCTAGCATTCCTAACTCAGAATTGAGCTTAGTATCAATGCTTACTAAGAGCTTCTATCTCTTTTTTATTAAATAATTCAATTATTTGTTGTTTACATTGCTATATTCATTTCAGGACTTTGAAATCACATTCGGTCTATGCTCCTCTTGAATCAAGGACTTCTTCTGAATCTAAGACAGCAGATGTCTGTGTTGTGTGTGATGGTGGTTTTTTCATGGATGGTGCTTCTTTTTGCCTTGGTTAGAAATACTTTAAGGTAAGGGTGCATCCCATGTGCTTCAGTGGACTACCTGTATTTAGAACATTGCCTTTATTTACTGATAGGCAGATGATTGCAGAGTATAGGCAGATGATTGCAGAGTTAATGTCTGACATCAAATGTGTCTTTAGTGAGTCAGGAGCTAATAAATGGCCTCAGTGTTACCTTTATTGCACAACTGCATAGGCTTTGTGAGAGAAACATCATCTCTGCTGGTGTAAAGAAGAAATGTTTGTATGAAAGGACTCTTCAGTGTTGATTTTTCAGGAATAGAATGTGATTAGTTTTCACAGACTCTTCTGTGGGATTAAGAATTTGCGAATCTGGGCTGGCAGTGGATATGGGATCTGTTCCCGGGGAAGTGGTTTTACATGGGTGCGGTCTGTGGTTTGCATGGGCACTGTCTGTGAGACTTGTCCTGATTGAGCCATGGATTGCCTGAATTCTAAGTTTCAGTCAATAAAAGAGCCATTAGATTTACATTCCGTTTTGCTTGTAGTACAGAGTAGAGGGGAGAATGCTGGAACAGAGTCAGAATGACTATTTCAACCCAAATCTACCACTTAGATGTCAGACACGAGATCATCAAGTTCCCTGGGACTAACATTTCTGTGTTCAACAAATGAGAGCAACCACCCTCTCCATTTCTATCTAGGAGAAAAAACACATGGGAGATGGGTATATGAGGCAGGACTACATAATTGCATACATATAGTTTTCCTTTGGGCAAATCATATAATTTCTTTTCATTGCTCTGTGAAAAGTAAGAATGATATTAATAATTTCTAAATATTTATTTATAAAAATATAAGTAATATTTTTGAGAGAAAAAGACAAGGAACAGAATCACTAACACCCCACTATGTATCTTTGCAGGCCAAAGAAATAAATAACTGGGATCAGAGAAAGGACTAACAGAACAGATAAATTAAAAAGAAAGACAATGTTGGGGTCCTAAATAGTACTATTCCTGACTTGATATCACTTGAAACCTTGAGAAAATGAAAGTTTTACTTAACTGAGAGATTATTTTTCAAGATTCTTTAGTTGATAATTATATAGGGTTTCTGAAGCACATTCTTCTAAAGGGAAAAAAGGAGTTCAACCTATACAGCAATATATGTAAATTAAATCAGTAAGGGGTTTGAGAGATGAGATTGCTAAAGGTCACAAGAGGAATAAATCTATCGTTCACATGGGTAAGGAGAAACTGGTACCCCTTCAAGGAGATGGTGAGAGTGAAAAGACTTTAACTTCCTTGGAGGGAAAAATTTGAAATGTTCTCATATCCTTGTCAATTGCAGATGTTTCTCCTAAGGAAGCACCAGACAAGACCCAGAGACACCTGCGTAGGCTCCCATCACAATAGGAAGTAGAGGAAACACTTGCCACTGTGTAGACAAATTATTTTACTGATATGCTATGACACCCACAGAATGGATATTTATATTAAGTAATAAAATATTGACTTGAAAATCAATATAAAGCAGGGTAAATGTGTTTAATGCTTACTTTTTGTAAAACCACATCTGTAGGCACATTAAAGACATCCTCATGAGTAGAGATGTCTATAAAGATATGCCTACTAAATCATAATTAAGTGACTTCACTGGACCAAGGGCTTTTAAGTGACTTTTACTCTTTTCTTTTGGGGTTCATTTTTTAATAATTTATATTACCCAAAAAAGTGAACCAAGTTTTTTTCATTTAAGTAATCATACTTGATAGTTTGCATTATAAAGTCAATAGAAAGATTTTCACAGGTTGTTTCACAGTAAATGGTTATTAATGAAGAATATGGACTGACTATACAGACTTTTTTAATGTCTTTGAAAATATGCGACTAAATTGAATGTTTGTGCCCCCTCACACCCCAAATCTATATGTGAAGCCCCAGTCCCCAGTGTGATATTTGGAGGTAACCATGTTTTCCAGGAGACCCTAAGAGCAATCCCCATGTTGGGATCAGTGTCCTTAACAGAAGAAAAAGTGGCTGAAGCTCATTCTCCACCAGGTAAAAACACGGCAAGAAACAATCTGCAAACCAGGAAGACTATTATCAGGAACCCAACATGCTGACACCTGGTCTCAGGCTTCCTGCCTTTAGATGTGAGAAATTCATGATTGTTATTTAAGCTGCCCATCCTATGCTATTTTCTTTTAGCAACTGAAATGAAGACAGTGGCCCCAATTTCCCTCCCTTACCCCGGTTTCTGGATAATTGAGTTCCAATTGGCTTGGAGGTCTGTGATTGAGCAGATGTGGGGGCAGTCTTTGGGATCTCTGCAAGCACAGCACTGTTTCTGATCCTATTAGGAGGCAAGTACTCAAAAACATTCAAAAGGTAGAGATATGATCCTTTCGCAAGCTGCCCTGGCATAGATTGCACTGCTCCAGCCTCCACTCATTCTTCTGAGAGAACCTGAGTAATAATGTAATAAAAATTGTTGAATTCTTGATCCAGATAAGAAAATTCCAGGCTTCAAAGGTCTAGTCTTACAACAAAGCATATTTCCCTTACCTAAAGAAAAAGTACAAAGACAAAACAACAGAAGAGCTCATTTTGTTTTCGAATTTAGTGCCATAGAGAAAAGAAGATAAAATTGGAAAAATATCTTCTTTGAAAAATATATATTTCCTTTTGTCATCTTGCATGTGAACACAAAAATTTCGGAGTTTCTGGGTTGCTTTTTCAGTAGAGTCTGAATGGGAGTAGACTATTAGATTTCTACCCTTGCTCAAGCCAAAAAAAAATACCTGCCTCCATTCAAGGACTCCAAATGGACATCCTCACTCCAGGATCAACTGAAAGAAACAGAAAATACCATGTTGCTTTGCACCTGCTCTCTTGGGGAGTAGGAAGGTGATGTTGCTCAAATGGAATCTGAGAAGAAATGTACAATAAAATGTAAATGACAGAAATACAGAAGTTCTTTTTTATAAACCTCATAGAAAAGACTTCTTTATAAATAGAGTCTACATCACTTTTACCCAATGAACCCTATTGCTGGGAGATCCTGTCTAGAGAAACATTCCTACCTACCTGGGGGAAACTGTGAACTTGGCTGGAGGGCAAGACTTAACCCCTCCCTTCACCCATCTGGAAATGTAGCATGTGCTTCCAATGAATGTAGGTTCAAACTCTGCCAGAATTAGCAAATCTGTGTTCTCTGCCACTCATAAAGATCACAGGTATTTTCATATTGCATTGCAGTTACCACAGATATCCAGACTCATTTTTTACACTGTGAATTTTTAAAAATAGTGATTAGTATGGAGACCCAGTAGCCAATCAAAAGGTTAGCAAGGGCTCCAGAATGTCCTAGGGTGCCGGGTAAATACACTTCCAGAGGAAAGGTTCCCTCTATGGGGAGATGTGTGGGTTCACATTGGATATATCCTGATGAATGAATAGGTCCTTGCCTGCCATGTTCCTTAACTTCCCTCCTTAATAAATTACCCCATGCTCCAATTTTCCTGGTGTTTCAAAGGTACATAGTGTCCATCTCACAGGTTTCCATGAAGTCTGAAATGGTCAAGAGTGCATAACTTGTCATCAAATAGACCTGATTCCAAATTAGGATACTGCCACCTACTAGCTGCCTAACTGGGACAAATCATCTCATCTATCAATGCTCCTGTATCCCAACTCTAAGAAAAATGGCATCACCCCACCCCTCATGAGGTGAGTGGAAGGGTTTAAAATACTGATAGCACAAAACTAAAAGTACAACATTTGGTGTGAATGGCAGGTGACCAATATCCTGATACAACTTGGAGCCTCTTTGTTCCTGGAATTGCTTGCTAAAGACTGCTAGTTTCATGAAGCCATTTTCTTTCATCTCTTCTATGATAATTTATTCCTTTGTCACTGTTCCTTCTACTTTGGGATAAATCACAATGTTTGATAGTGTAGTGCACAGTAGGCATAATTTTTTGGTGTTTACCCAACACCCACTCTCCTGTCACCCACCAGCAGTGTCCCTACTTTCCTCTCGCAAGTTCAGAAATAAATTGTCGGTAAGATTGGTCACTTTGAAATTGGATTGGCTTAGCTCATGATTGGTTCAGGGATGAGCTGTGACCTTGTTCATACTAATGAATGTGATGCTGTGGGTATTTTGGAGCTACTAGAAGATTTTTACTCTCCTCTGGATAGAGTGTTATGAGGAGGTTAGGCCTGGAGCAGCTGCAGCCATATTGCTACTATGAGGCAAGAACCTTACTCAAACCAGAGTCAAGAACTAAAGAAAACCAGTCTATTGGTAGCAATGTAAAAGTTTTTAGATCAAACTCCAACTAGACTTATTTACTATGGGCCTCCAATTACTGGCATCAGTGTATTTCCTCTTTGTCCGTGTCACTAAAAATGATTTATTATAAAATGAGACACAGATATGTAATAACTATCATAATAGCATAATAACTACCAAAAGGCAAATATATTCGTGGCTTCAAGTTCAAGAAGTCAACAAAAGAGGACCTTTGACTAACCTTCTCTAAGAAGCAAATTGAATCTATGGCTATAGATGAAAATCCTTCTGAACAGAATCTAAAGATGATGTATATGACTATTGAAAAAAAGCCCATATCAAAGAACAGGCATCTTGAGGAAAGAGCTGTGGGCTGCCCGCCCAGACTTCGCAAAGAAGTGGGTCAGCAGAGTGAAGACCATGAAGTCCCCATGGCCCAGCCCAGCCTAAGGAGAGCTAGCCAAGCACACCCCTGACCTAACTGACAGAGAGGTAACCATAACCAGCCTGGAGACTGCAGGCATGTGCATGCCCCCTCCCTGTCTGAAGAGAAGATTTGCTCCTCACATCTTGCTGTGCATGCATCCACAACTGGTCCAAAGGTCACAGACATATTCATGACCCTCTCCTCACCTGAGGAGAAAAAAATGTACTCCCTCTACCCCCATACCAGAAAGAAAAGAGCACTACCTATGCCACACTCGAGGGAAAGAAACTATACTTCCCCAGCCCACGGTGGGAAGAAATCTGAAGCAAAGGAAGAGGAAAACCATAATACTGAATTTAAAGCAGAAAAGAAAGGTATGCCAAAACCAATAAAACCAAAAAAAGAAAACAGAAAAGAAAAACAAAAGAGGAATATGCCAGAAGCTCACCAGAAAAGAACTCCATGGAAAAGGATTGGGACAACCTAACAGACAGATTTCAAAAATATTTATAAAGAAAGTGAAGGAGATGCAAAAAGCACACGCACATACTAAAGCAGCTGGAACACCTCAGACAAAAAGTAACAGACCAAAGGGAACGTGTCACCAAAGAGATTCCTAGAAATGTTAGATTTGATATAAACAGAAATTTCCACAGACTCAACCTTGCAGAGGAACAAATATCAGAAATTAAAGACAAGATAATAGAAGAGAACACAGAAAAAGAGAGATTGAGGAAAAATGAAGAAACCCTACTAGAAATATCAAACACCAAGACAAGAATAAACATAAGGATCATAGGTGTCCCAGAAGAGAGGAGAGGGAGAAATTAGCAGAAAACCTATTTAAAGAAGTAATAGAGAATGTCCCACATATATCACAAAGAGTAATGACAAAGGTTCAAAACACAGAAAGAAAACTCAGTTCTAAATGCAAACAGACCTACCTGACCCAGACACATGCTAGCAAAATTAGCAAACATCAATGACAAAGAAAAATTATTGATGGCTGCTAACAAAAACATAATCTACAAATATATACCCATCAGGATATAGCCATACTTCTCAACAGAAACGCAATAAGCCAGGAGAAAGTGGAATGATGCCTACAAAACACTAAAAGACAAAAAAACACCAGCAAAGAATACTTTACCCTGCAAAATTACCACTTAAATATGATGAAGAAATAAATATCTTCAATGACAAAAAAAGTTAATGGATTTTTCTATCATTATGTTTGACATTCAAGAAATCTTGAAAGGGGCCCTACAATAAGGAAAACAGAAACAAAGATTCATCAAGCCAGAAGAATAAATAAAAAAGCAAAAGCAGGAAAAAAGATGAAACCAACAGGAGGTAACAACAACAACAAAAATATTTAAGATGTCAAGAAAAACAGATATCACATAAAATACATAAAAATGATATAGCAACAGTTCATAAGGAACATTCATACACCAAGAGTTGGAGACAGTGCATGAGAAAACCACAAAACCCAAATCAAGAGATACATATATAGGAAGTAGACAAAACTGACAAAATAGACACTGAATACCATCCAAAGGAATAGCAAATCTAAACAAGTAGGAAATGAAGTCACAGGCAGAGACAGTCAAAAGAAAACAAAGGCTCATATGACAGTAATAAAGCCCTACATCACATTAAACATTAATAGATTGAACTCACCAGTCGAAAGACATAGAGTGACTAGGTGGATCAGAAAACGGGACCCATCAATATAATGCCTACAAAAAACCTTGTATCAAATTCAAAGATAAACATAGGTTGAAAGTCAAGTGCTATGGAAAAATATATCAAAGTAACAATGATGAAAGGAAATCAGGAATCGCCATACTAATATCATACAAGGCAAACTTCCAACTAAATATGATATCACTAGGCAAGCACAATCACTATATTATTGTCAAGGAGGTAATCCATCAAGAAGGTATATCATCCACATATAAGCATCAATACAGGACACTCTAAATATATAAAATAAATACTGACAGAGCTAAGGGCAGATATTGACAGTAATAAATGGTAGCAGGGGACTTTAACACTCCACTTACATCAATAGATCGATCACTCAGGCAGAAAACCAACAAAGAGATGAGGGCCCTAATTAAACAATAAAACAGATGAACTTAATAGATATCTGGAGGGTGTTCTACCCATCCCAAAATACATTCCTCTCAAATGTACATGGAATATAGTCCATATCTGGTACACAAAAGAAGTCTCAGCATATTTAGAAAGACTGGAATTACAGGAACTATTTTCTCTTACCACAAGGTGGTGAAACTAGAAATGAATCAACAGAACAAAACTAGAAGAATCTCAAAGATGTGGAGATTGAACAACATGCTTCTGAACAACTCCTGAATCACTGATGAAATGAAGACATGTGGAAACAAAATTGGGAGATGAGCTACCAGAACATATGGAATGTGGCAAAAACAGTTCTGAGAAGAAAATTTATAGCCATACAAGAGTACATCAAAGCCAAGAGAGAGACCAATTAAATATCTAACCTCATACTTGAGGGAACTAAAAAGGGAAGAACAATCAAAACCAAAAACTTCAGATAACAAATAAGAATCAAAGTATAAATAAATAAAATTTAATAGAAAAAGACCATCTAATGACCAGTAAGTCCAAGAACTAGTTCTTTGAAACTATAAGAAAGTGGATAAACTGCTAGCAAGACTAAGAAAAATAGAGAGAAAATCCTAATAACAAAAATCAGAAATGAAAGAGGTGAGATTAGAACTGACACCACAGTAATATAAAGGATCATAAGAAAATATTATGAACACTTCTATGTTAAAAAATTCAGTAAACATAAAGAGATGGGAAGGTTTTATAATTCTACCATTTCCCAAAGCTGAAATAGGAGGATATAGACTACTTAAACAGATCACAAGGTAAAATATGGAAGCAGTAATAAAAAATCTCTTAAAAAACAAGAGTCCAGGTCCAGACCACTTCACTAGTGAATTCTACCAATTCATAAAAGAGCTAATCTTCATCCTGCTTAAACTTCTCCACAAAGTTGAAAAGGGAGGAAAACTTCCAAATACGTTCTATGAGGCCAGTATCACTCTTATCCCAAAATTTGGCAAAGACAGCACCAACAAAGAAACCACAGACCGATATCACTAATGAATTTAGATGGAAAAATCCTCAACGAAATCTCAGCAAACAGAATTTAACAACACTAAAAAATTTTGCACAATGATATAGTGAGATTTAATCCAGCAAAGGAAGGATGTTTCAACATATGCAAATCAATTTTATACACATCAACAAAGTGAAAATAAAAAAACAGATGATCATTTCAGTAGATGCAGAAAAAATATTGACAAGATTCCACATCCATTAATGATTAAAAACCCTCTCTAAAACAGGACTAGAAGACACATATCTCAACATATTATAGGCAATATATGACAAACCCACAGTCAACACATAATTAATGGTGAAAAGCTAAGAGCTTTCTCCTAAGATCTGGGACAAAAGAAGGTTTTCCACTATCACTTCAATGTAGTTCTGGAAATCTTGGCCAGAGCAATAAGACAAGAAAAGGACATTAAAGGAATTTGACTGGAAAATAACAAATAAAACTGTCATTATTTGTAGATGACCTGATATTATACCTAGAAAATCTGAACAACTCCATGAAAAAATCTGTTAGAAACAATAAATGAATATAGAAAAGTAGCAGTATATAAAACCAATATACAAAAAAAATAGAATTTCTATATTTAAACAGTGACATATAGAAAAAAGAAGTTAAAAAAGAAATCCCACTCACAAGAGCACCAAGAAAGATTAAGTTCCTGGGAATAAACTTAATGGAGGAGGTGAAAAACTTCTACAATGAAAACTACAAAAACTTAAAAAAGGAAATAGAAGAAGACAATGAGAAGCAGAAAACTTTCATGTTCATGAAATTGAAGAATCAACATTGTAAAAGCATCCATTCTACCCAAAAGCAATATATGGGTTTAATGCAATTCCCATCAAAATTCCAGGGTCATTTTTCAAAGAAATAGAACTAACAATACTGAAATTTGTATGGAAGCACAAAAGGCCTCAAAAAGCCACTGTTATTCTAAGAGACAAAGAGAACAAGGGAGGGATCACTCTCCTTGATCTCAAACTATACTATGGAGTGATCAGCACCAAAAACTGTGTGGTACTGGAGCAATAACAGACAACCAATAAGTGGAATTGGACTGAGAGCTCAGCAACATAGCCACACCTATATGAAATGTTAGTTCATGACAAAAGTGACAAGAGCATACAATGCCTATTCGACAAGCGGTTTTGGGAAAACTGGAAAGACATATGCAAAATAAATAAGTAAATAAATACTCATTATCACCATACAAATATGAACCCAAAATGGATAATACTCAAAGCCATAAAACACTCCATGACCTCAACCTCAAAGAAGTATTTGGGTAAGGAACAGTGATATCAAAAGAAACTGAAGCAAAGGTTATCAGCTGGGACTACATCAAACTGAAAAACTTCTGCACAACAAAAGAAACTAACAACAACAAAAAAGACAACCCATGAAATTAGAGAAGATATTCATACAACATAAATCAGATAAGAGCATAATATCCATAACACACAAAGAGCTCATGTACTTCAACCATAAAAAAACCCATTCAAAAATGGGCAAAAGAATTAAGTAAACACCTATCTAAAAAAGACACACAGGTGACCTATAAACACATGAAAAAATGTTCTCATCATCACTCATCATCAGAGAAATGCAGATAAAAACTACAATGAGATACCATCTCAGACCATTGAGAATGACCTATATCAAAAAGACTGGACAATTTGGAGGGGGTGTGGAGAAAAAGGAACCCTCCTATACTGTTGGTAGGTATGTAAATTGATGCAATTCCTTTGGGAAAACATTATCAAGATTCCTCAAAAAATAAAGATGCATCTACCATTTGATCTAGCAATCCCATTCTTGGGCATATACCCTGAGAATGAAAAATCTCTAATCAGCAAAACATTTGCACCCCTACGTTCCAAAACAGCATAGTTCACAAAAGCCAAGACATCGAAATAACCTAATTGCCCATTAACGGATGACTGGATAAGGAAGCTAAAGCATATATGTAATTCTATGTCTCTAACAAAAAACATGAAATTGTATCCTTTGAACCCTTCGAAATAATATGAATGGAACTGGAGGGGATCATGTTGATCGAAATAAGTCAGAAAGAAAAAGAGGATGGTTTTAATCATGTGTGGAATATAGTGAAATGAAACAAATCCCAAAAAAAATAAGAGGGCACAGGACTATTATTATGGGGGGGAGGGGATAAAAATGTAAGGAACATTAAATCTGGTCGTGGGTGTGGTGCTATGTATAGACTGGAGCAATTTCATTATCTTAAAATGAATATGACATTGTAAACAAAAGATATAATAAATATTACTGTTAAAAAAGAATGTTTTCAACTCCAAAAAAAGAATTTTGTAGAATCCATATAACTTGTTTTAAAAAGTTGATTCATGTAAATACAAATAATAAATTTTTAACTATTTTTGAATATATGGTGATGGTAAAACAGAGAATTTACATAATACTGATATATATATATACTATACAAATAAGTAAAAATTTATAACTCAATTTTTACCTTTTAAAAATGATTGCTTTTTCTCTTTCAATACTTTTTATTATTAGAGAAACATAAAAATATTAGATTGCAAGCAAATATCAGCATGTATTTAAAATTGACCAAGATAAAAATTTATTCCTCATCATTCCTTTGGAATACATCTTATATCAATAAAAGAAAATGAAAACTGCAAAAAAAGGCAAATGTGTAGCCATCCAGAACAGAAAATGGAACTTTGCTATTTGGCCTCTAGAATCTGAACCTATTCTCTTTTTCAAATGTATCCACTATCCTAAATTTCATAGTAATTGTTTTCTGGTGCTTTCTCTTTGTTTAAGTAAACAATATGCACCCCCTGGATATCATAATCTAATATTGTTCTTGGTTTTAAATTTGCTTTATTATTTCATTATTTTAGCTTCTTTTAGTATTTTCTTGTACTTTATCATTAAAGCACCAAAGTCCCTTCAATCTGTAGCAAGGAATAGGCTGAGTGTACTTTCCTGGTAACTGTCCTGGGAACTTCTTGCAGGTTGGCAGCTGGATCAAGCTCAGCTCCTGCAGCAGGAGCTGCAATGTGTTGACCTTCCATCAGTTGACAACAATGCCTGGTTCTCACTTTTCTAGTGATGTTAATGCAAGGGTACTTCATAAATAAGAAATAGGAAACCAATAATATCAGTGATTAAAAATTGGTCTGCTCTTTATTACCACCATGCAGTCTTCAACACTTTCAGTGACACTCCTTCTGGAAGGCTGGGGTCACCCACTTCAGTAGTCCCACCTTGGTACGTTTATGCCTCTTGAGAACTCTAGTTTCTCTATCAGACTCTTTGTTGCTCCTCATTTTGTTCTCTCCCCCACACACATACCCAGGGCCTGAGCTGGTTTTGTTGTTTGTCCTCATCACTTGTGTTTGTGACTTACAGGGCCTGTTTTTCATGTGGGAACTTGAAGAGGTACAAAGATAATGTCTTCTTCCCAGAACCCCGCTATTCAAATCACTTTAGTTTTTCTCTGGTACTGGAAACTGAAAGATTCTTTAAATGAAGTAAAAGCATCTGCTCTAATCATTGTGATAGGAAGATAAGAAAAATGATGTCCTAGGATACTGTGGCTTGAGTATACAGGCACTGTTTACTGAGCTGAGATCTGAATCCTGGATCAATGTTTTCTCCCCACCATGATCTCCCAAAGGCAGTAAATTACTCAATTTCCCCATTCCTCAGGATATATGTTCCAATACCTCAGTGGATTTCTGAAACCTGGGGAGTACCAAATCCCACATGTAAATGCCATTATGTAGGTATTCAGTTTCTGGGAGAGTAATGCACTGCCTAGTAGATAGAGGAAATCAAGAGATGACACAGATGGCAGTGGCATGGCTTTTATTATGCTCACAACAGGGGGTCCTAATGCCAGCAGGTCTGGAAAGAATCCACCTTCCCCAATGACCAGTCAGGCCAGTTCATTTCCAGATGGTGGCAGGTTTGATGAGTTACTGGAAAGTAACCATATCACCAACAAGGAGGGGGCCTTTTTAAATGTGTGTATCAGCAGTTGGAGGGTAATCAGTGGGCAAGAACAGCCAAGTGAGCAAGAATAAAGAGCAGCCAAGTAGGCAAAGGCAACAAAAAAGAAAGAGCAGGACATCTTGGATAGAAACAGTGAAGGCAGAGGCAGTTATCACCCCAGAAAGCCCACCCCAGAAAGTAACATAGAAGTCCATGCTCAGTGCTGGTCAGGTACCAAGTCACTTTCAAAGTTGAGCATGGGTCATGTTCTCATGCTACCCTACACCTATGATAAAATTTAGTTTATACATTCAGTGCTGTGAGAGATGAATAAGTAGTATTAAAATAGAGTAATTATATCAATATACCATAACAAAAGTTATGTGAATAAGATCATACTCTTTCACTCAAAATAAATTATTGTATGTGATATTTCTGGATCACAGTTGACTGTGAGTAACTGAAACCATGGGAATAAAAATCTTAAGAAGGAGGTGGGCTCTAGAGTGAGTTATCAGGCAAGTGTCTATCTCCCAAGCACCAACCACACTCCAGTCTCAGATAAGTCATTTCTCTCCCCTTATATTTCACAATTTGGTGACATCTTCTTAGAACTGTTGACACATATTTTTATTGTTTCCAAATGATAGGAGTGTTGTGTGTGCATTATCTTTTAAAACAATTCCTCTTGAACAATGTGTTGGGCATGAAGAATGATCTAGAGGCTGCCACATAGGTGACAAATCCTGGTTCACAAGGGTTTGTGTTCAAAACAAGAAAGCAGAAAATATTTTTATTAAAACAAAGTTGATGCTTAAAATGCATATTGCCTTAGCCTTTCAAAAAGGATAGAGGAAATACCTTCCCAGAAGGGTTTTCCTGCTGGGTTGTGTGGTGGAGAATTTCTCAAACTGTGGCATTAAGAGGCATTAAGAATCTACCAGGATGTCAGAGGCTCCCCTGGGTACAAGAAGAAGAGAAACTAGAGACACTTGAACTTCAGACTTGAAGACAAGACAAAACATTCATTTACAAGCATAATTCTTCTGCCAAAAGACAATAAGGGAAAAAAGCACGTTGCCTAATGAACTTAAAATGAATCAAAAGATGATAAATTCTCAGGAAAACATTAAGTAACGGACTTCTACTTCTCATTATTTCATTTTAGAGCTTTAAATATATCTTTAATATGACATCTATTGGCTTTGAGTCATAGTTGGGAATGATTAGCAAATTGAAAAAATGGAAATTCCCCAAAATTCTGAAGTTTTTATTAATAAAAATATGCTTTCAAAAATTTTGAAATAATCTTACACTTAAAAAGAGTTGCAATAAGGACTTCCTGAATACCTTCCACCCAGATTACCCCAAAATTAATACCGGTCCACAGTTGGATTATAATTCTCACTCTCTATATATGTTTTAATATTTATTCTGAATCATTTGGGGAAAAGTTGCAGATAATACATTTATTTTTTCTTTTTATTCTTAACACTTGAGAGCATATTTTCTATAAACAAAAAATTCACTTGCCTGCTCCAGTACTATTATCAAAATCTGGAAATTAACATTGGTATAATTTTTTAATATTAAAGAACTAGACACAATAATGTCTTTTGAGGAACAATTAAAAAACATTGGTGATCTTATCAAGAAACTTTAATCACGTTTAATAGAAAATAGTTCATGGAGATTAGTCAATATGATAACCTGGTAGCTGTCAACTACCAGAGCACAGCAACTAGGAAGCACCTATTTTTCAGACACAAACACTGAGGAAAAGCAGGTACAGAAACTATAGAGATGACAGCAGTATTATTCACAATAAAGTGTAGGCAAAACATCAGGATTCCTAGCTACATAGTAGATTTGAGATTCCCAGTCTCAGGTAGAAAAAAGGGCCTGAGCCAAAGGGGTATAGTCTCAGGAAAAACTGGCCCCTCCAGAGAGCTATTTTGGCAACAGAGTCTACCCAGTGGAATGGGACATGGAGCTAGGAGAGAGGGTCTTCGTGCTGGGTGGAAGGAGGACCAGTGTCCCAGTGAACTCAGTAGGAGGCTCCAAGGAGAATTTGCATAGGACACTGTCATAGCTAGAAAGCAGGTGGGGGAATTCCTCTACCCTCTTCCTCTCTGATCATATTTCATAAGAGCCACAGAACTAGCCCACCAGAAATTCATCCCCAGGATTAAGGTTTCCTGAAACTATATCTGTGGAAGAGAATTTCCCAGAAGAGAGAAATCTTCAATAGTTAAACACTAGAACCACTCTTTGAGTGGAGGCAGAACTACAGCCTGATTGTCGATTGTGGTCTGATGACCAGACAGTCTTTACCTTTCAGACCTGTGATGCTGGTGGAATTCTCTATATCCTCCATGCAAACTCCAGCCCCATATGATGAACTCTCAGGTCCCAACACAGACTCGATTAAGAACTTCAAAATATCAACCAGTGGCGATGCCACACAAATTAAGAATTCAGTGTTCAAACCAAGATTGAAGCTTATTTGGTGCAAGTAGATACCCTAAACCAGACCAGAACTACAGGGATACCTAACTCATAGAAATAAAAGCAAAATGACAGACAGAGCAAAAACACAGAGGAATATATGTGAAATGATAGATCAAATTAAAACTGCAGGGGAATATGTGAATACAAAAGACATATGTAACCTACCTGTTGATTAATTTAAGGCAACAGTGATAAGCATACTCATGGAAATTAAGGAAATAATAGAGGAAGAAAAAGAGAGCAAGAAAAAAGAGAGAGAAGAAATGAAGCAAGATGTCAAAGAAATGAAGAACACAATAGTTAAACTAAAGACCTCAACAGAGGGACTTGAGAGTTTGATGGATGAAACCTCCAATAGAATCAGTAAATTAGAAGATTGGGCAGAGAAATGCACTCAGGTAAATCAACAAAGAGAAAAAAGAATGAAAACAAATAAAGACAGCATTTTAAACCTATGGGATAACATCAAAAGGAAAAAACATTTACATCACAGGAATCCCAGAAAGAGAAGAGAGAGAAAAGGGTGAGATAAACTGTGTTTGATGAAATAATAGCTGATAATTTCCTTAATCTGAGGAATGAAACAAGTCTCCAGACCCAGGAAACTCAAACAAAATGATCATAAACAAACAAGTAAGAAGACACATTGTCATCAAATATAAAAAATACAGCATAAAAAGAGAATCTTGAAAGTAGTTAGAGAAAAATGAGTCACATACAAAGGATCCCCATTAGATTGTCATGTATTTTTCAGCTAAAAATCTACAGGCCAGAAGGGAATGAAAAAACTATTTTCAAGCTAGGATACTGTTAGGCTGGCCCAGGGACAAAAGCAGCAGCGGCCATGCCCGGGAAAGGCCAAGCCCGGGAAAAAGGTGGATGACGTCAGAATAAGGGACGCAACCCCCACACCTGGATTCACAGGGCCAATCCCAATCGCCATATGGGAAGCCCGCGAAATTCCTCTGCTTAAAGAGCCGGTACCCCTTTGTTCTGGGCACGACTTCCAAGCCCGCGACTTCCCGGCCCTCTGCGGACTTGGGAGTTTCGCCCGGGTGTGCAAACCCCAATAAAGCCCTGGCTATTCGACATTTTTTGTCTGATTGAGCTTTTCTCCTCGCGGAGCCCAGAAAAACCTTACAGATATCATAAACTTCAAGATTATCATTCAAAACTGAAAGAATGATAAAAAGCTTTTCAGATAAACAAAAGTTGAAGGAATTCATCTCCACAAAATTAACTCTAGAGAAAATACAAAAGAAAGTTATATAAAGTATAAAGAAACCCACTAAAAAAGAGTACAACAGCAAAATATAAGAGGTGGGGAGGAGGAGAGGAGAATAAAACTGTGAATGATTAGAATGAGTCCAAGACTAGTATGCTTTCAAATAAAAACAGAATTCTTAATGCTAATCTCACAATAGCCTCAAAACGCATCTCCAGGAAAAAGCAAAGAAGAAAAAAAAATTGGGAACCAATCAAAACATAACCACATTCTACCTTGGTAAGAAGAGGACAAGGCAAGAAGGAACAAGGCAAGGTTGTCCTCTCTAACTGCTGCAATAATTATTTGCAGATGATATGATTATATATATTGAGAATCCTAAAAACTCTCTTTAAAAATTCCTAGAACTAATGTACGAACACAGTCAAGTGGCAGGCACAAAATCAATGCACGAAATTCATTGCAGAATTTTGTGTTAGAAGAAAATGAAAACCACACCACTTAAAATAGAAGTAAAAAGAATACAATATCTTGGAATATATTTAACAAAGGAGGTAAAAGACTGGTACAATGAAAACTATATCATTCTTAAAAGAAATAAGAGGAAGATACAAAGAAGTGAAAAGACAAATCCTGTTAATTGCTGGGAAGAATCAACATCATTTAAATGACCTACCTAAAGCAATATACAGGTTTAATGCAATCCCCATTAAAATCCTAAGCACTAATTTCAAGGAAATAACAGAAAAACATCTTAAAATTTGTATGGAATAACAAAATACCCTGAATAACCAAAGCAATTATGAGTTAAAAAGTGAATCTGAAGGGATTACACTCCCAGGCATTGAGATATACAACAAAGAGATAGTGATCAAAAGGGTATGCTATTGAAAGAATAACAGAAGCACTGATCAGTGGAACAAAGTTGAATTACCAGAAAATTATTCACTCACATACCATCAGTTGATCTACAACATAGGAGCCAAAAGCATACAATGGCAAAAGTAAAGTATCTTCAGTACATGGTGTTGGAATAAGCAGTCAACCACATGCAAAAAAATGAAACTAGACCACTCTCTAACACCATTCACAAAAATTAACTCAAAATGGTCTAGAGGCTAGGACACAAGACTGGAAACTGTAAAATTCTTGGAAGACAATATAGGGGAGACAGTCCATGACATCAACTTTAGAGAGGTCTTTTGGGACTCTATTCCAGCATCAAGGCAAATCAAAGCAAAAATAAACAATTGGGACTACATCAAACTAAGAATTTTCTTGACAGTGAAAGAAATCATCACCAGAAAATAAGACAACCTACTAATTGGGAGAAGACATTTGCATTCCATATTTTTGACAAGGGCTTAATATCTGAAATGCAAAGATTACATAAAAGTCAACAGCAAAAGTCAGGCAATTCAATCAAAAAGGGGAAGAGAAATTAGAGACATATTTCTCCAAAGAGATGAAAAGATGTTCCTACTCACTGACTATCACAGAAATGCAAATCAAAAAACAATCTAATATTATCTTATACATGAGAATCTGTCTATTACCCTCAAATAACAAATGTTGGTGAGGATGCAGTGGAGAAATGGGAGCAATTTTACACTGTTGGTGGGTGTGGAAATTGGTGCACCTCCCATGGAAAACAGTATGAAGATTCCTCAAAATGTTGAATATGGAAATCCCATATGATCCTGCCATCCTACTTCTGGGTTGTTTACTCAAAAGATACAAAAATACTCATTTACAGAGATTATACACCCCTATGTTTATTGCAGCCCTATTCCCAATCACTAAGAACTGGAAACTACCTAAGTGCCTGACGTCAGATGAATGGATAAAGAAAATACGGTATATTCAAAATGGAATACTACATAGCCATTAGAAGGGCCTGGGATTATATGATTTGAATCGACATGGATAGATGTAGAGGGGATTATGTTAAGTGAAATAAGTCAGAAGAAGAAAAACAGATCAGGTGATCCCATTCGTAGGTGGAATGTGAATAGACAAAACAAAGGAACAGTGCACAAAACCAATCCTTGGACACTGAAAATAGAACTAAGTTTACCAATAGTGTATCTGATAGTGCAGGAAGGGGCAAGTGGTGGTGGAGCACACTGGACAATGGTTAAGAACACTAGATAATTTGGTGGAGGGCAGGGTGTGTTGACATATCTGAGGAATGGGGAAACTGCACTTATGTGGAATCTATACCTATGAGATTTATTTTTATTTGCAAAACAAAGTTACGGCAATAAAATACTAAAACTGCTAAAAAAAATAGTTCATTGCTTTCCTTTTCGCATTGAGATCAGATTTTGTAGTGTGACTTTAAACCTGCATGTGTCTGATTCTACTCATCTTTAGTTCCATGAGGGTGTGTTATGGATGTGACTGAAATACCTGTGTGTCCTCCCTATGGTTTTGATTCTATTTTCACAACACCAGTGACATTCCAGATGACTTGTGGAATATGGTGTCTGTCAAATTTTCCTATTTATGTCATTAGCAAACATATCATTGAGTGATACCTGAAGACTTTGTATATATTCTGTTTCTCATCAAAATTCTCCTGCTGTTTTCAGAGTTCTTTGATGATCCTATATCAGTGACTACTGTGATTTGAAATTCTTTGGTTGATTCTGACTTCAAAATATGCCAGCACTAATAATTTCACCCTGCCACTTTGATTAGCTAACATTCAGTTTCTTCTTCAATACCTTCTTCACAACCTCCTTCCTTTTACCTTCAACCCCTATATACTCTGCACCAGGGACAAAGATATCCTGATAAAATGTAGGTTAGCTCACATTTCTCCTTCAAAACATTTGAGGATCTGTAGACCATATATCAACTCATATGACTGTTCTTCAATTAGCTCCCCCCTCACACTGGTTCCCCTCCTTATAATAGCTCCCCTGGTCAAAATGATTCCCCTTCTCAAAATGGGTCCCCTCCTTAAAATGGTTTTCCACCTCACATTTGTTCCCCTCCTTACAATGGTTTCCCTCCTCATATTGGCTCCCTCCTCATATTAGCTCCCCTCCTCATAGAGCTACCCTTTGTGTTAACTCCCTTCCTCATGTTGGCTCCCCTCCTTATATTGGCTCTCCTCCTCATCATGACTTCCCTCCTCACAACCGTTTCCCACCTCACATTGGTTCCCCTCCTCAAAATGGTTTCCCTCTTCGAAATGATTTCCCTCCTCACATGACTCTCCTCCTCACATTGAATCCCATCCTTAGCAAGGGGTTCCCTCCTCACAATGTCTCCCCTTCTTACAATGGCTCCCCTCCTCACATGGCTCTCCTCAGTGGCTCTCCTCCTCACAGTGACTCACAATGACTCCCCTTCTCACTTTTGTTTTCCTCTATTAACCTTCCTGCTAATATTTGCCCATGCCATGTCTGTCTCTTATAAGGCCTTTGCTGTTCCCTGTGCCTGAAACACTTCAGACATCATCATGGCTAGCCACCTTGCTTTCTTCTAGATTTTATCAAATGCCATCTTTTCCATGAGACCTACCTACCTACCTATCTTTTACTTTACTTTATTATCACCTTCTAAGCTACTATGACAATTGCTTATTAGGGATAGTATTTATTTTCTACTTCCTCTTGCTAGAATGAGTGCTCTATAAGGTAAGAAGCTAGTTTCTTCTTTTTCTTTCAACCACTGATATAACTGGAACAAGGCTTGTCATTTTGTCATATAACAGCTGTTCAAAAAATACTTGTGGGTTGAATTTAAAAAAAGGGAATATTTTATGAGTTTTAAATTGATAAAATATCAAAGCATTCTTATAAATCTATTAGGTTCTTATTCCTTCTAAATTATTTCTAAAATTCCTTGCTCCTCTCATTGCAGACCTTCTAGAAAATCCCTTCCTTTCCAAAATTTTTACACACAATTTTTAAAGCAATACTTCTGCATTCATATCTCTGAATACTCATTCAACTCCCAACTCCTGCATCCCATGTCTCATAGAATTTCTGTCTGTTCTTTATAACCTTCAAGTTCTGCTTCACTGATTCCAGTTTTCATCTACTTTTAAACCCTACTCTTCATCTGAACTTTCTTCCTTGGTTATTGTATCACTCATTTTCTGATGACCAAGCACAGACCAGAAATCTGAACTTTTTCTCCCCTTGTCAGAGCCAAGACCCTTCAGATAGTATTCCGTATATACGTATACCTTCCTCTTCTATCTCCGATCTGTTTCCTTCCTTAATGATGGATTTCATAATCTATCAAGACCATAGAAATACTTCCCCCAGTCTAATATATAGCCTAACTCTGTCAGAAAACATAGGTCACATCTAAACTGGGTAACTTGGAGACAACTTAATAAAGGGACCATTTGCAAAATTGTGGGGTTTGGGTATAAAACTACAAGGAATGTGCACTGAATCTAGAAACAAAGTAAGTTATCATCATGCCAAGATCTAAAGAGATAAGGGGAAGGGTGGTACTGAAATCTAACAGGGAAGCTGGGTAAAGAGGGTCTTACTCTTGGTTCAAGGGTTCCAAGGTGAACCCACAGATGTCCAGAAAACATAAATATCCTTCTTTTCCTGCCCTGCTACATAGGATGTTCACCATTATTTAAACCCAGCTGGAACCAGGGGAAAGAGTATCTTTGGTGTAGTCTCTCCAGGGGACAGAGATGAAAAATTAGTGTATAGTAGAGGGTACATGGTATTTCAGTAAATTATAAGGTCCTTGCCTGCCCACTTCTCCATCTTACCATGTGGCACTCAGGACTAGGACACATGGTTTTGGTGCTGCCTACCTTTGACAAGAGATTATCTGTAGTGCCCCTTTTTCTCCCTGGTAATGTCTTATACTTCTTGTCTCATTATAGTAACTATTCCCTGAGGAAGATTTCTTTGATATCCTTTACTGATTAATCTCATCTCCTCTAAGCAAATGTTAGACAAGCAGTTATTGTTGAATTTAAACAATTTTACATTTAAAATATGCTTGTGTGAGGAAACTACTTCCTTGAGAATGTGTGTGAGACCTGTGACTTGCTCCTCACCAATAAAATATGACATGGTGATAGGCAGTCATTTCTGTGAGTACGTTACAAATGATTGTGACTGATCTCTTGCTAACAGACTCTTCCTGCTTTAACTGTGTTAAAATAAGCTGCCATGCTGGGGAGACTCACAAGGAACAATAACATGAGCACACAAGTTTAGGAGAAGACTGTTGCCAGTTGAACCTTCACATGGAATCCCATCCCTGGCTGATACCTTGATTAAAGACAAGATTTTAAGACCCATTTAAGCCGTGGCTGGACTTGTGATCCACAAAAAACTGAGAAAATATAAATGTGTCATGCTTTAAGTTGTTACATTTTTGGCAGTTCTACATAAATGAATAACTCATCCAACTATTTTTCTCCATGAATAAATGCATTATGCTAAATTCATTTAGTCTTCATGGTCCTTTGTATCTGGTAGGTATTATCACATTGTTGGTGAGAACAACAGTAAATTAGTGTCTGTTGTTTTGTAGAGCCTAACAGAGGTAGGGTTTAAACTGAGACAGACTGGTTCCAGGGTCCACACTCATGACCACTCTTCCCTGTGACCTCTTCCTTGGCTAATGTGCCTCCTTTCTATGTTTTGCTTTTCCCTCCTACGTTGTGGAACTCCAGGGGGGGAAGCTTGGGGTCAATTATCACACTTATCTTCTGCCAGGAATGCTATCTGGCACACGTTAGGCCCCCAATAAATGTTTCTTCAGTACATGCAGCCATATGATTTAAAACCCTTTTTCTCAGCACCCATATACTAAAGACAGCCAGCTGAGTTCATCTCAATGGGAAATAAGACATACTTTGGTTGTTGGGACTCAATTCTTTTGTTTGTATGTTTTGACTTGTTGATACAGGACACACAAGTTCAGCTAGGTCTACATTTTGAGGTTCTGTAAGAATAATTCTGATTCAGCACCAACGCTTATTGAGGATAAGAGCCCAGATGAATTAGATGAAGTGATGTTTTTTGTGAGGAGGGAAGAGGAGAAGTCATGGAGTACTACATGCTTTTGTCATTCTCTCTCTGCAAGTCAGTGAATTGTTCTCATCTTTCTGCTTAACATGCAGAAAAATTGAGGAAACAGAGCACTGGTATCCTCTCCTTCAAAGTTAGAATCAAAGGCTCCGGGCCATACTGCACAGAGGCCTCAAGAGTGAAGGATCATAATAATGCAGGGGTGAAGAATTGGAAGAAAGTTAAAACTTGGCTGATTTTGTAGTGCCAAAATCTGTCAAGGAATAATAAAGAAATGCATCCATTCCTATAATAACATGTTGTTTTAATATCTGTAAATTGAAATAATTTCTTAAACTGCAAATACCTATTCAATCTCACTGCTCAGATTAGTCATTTAATTTTGGAACAAAATATCAGGTAATACTGAGAGGTTGCCATTGTGTTTAGATAAATGCTCATATGCATATAACCCTCCTACTACATATATTTCTTCTCATCTTTCTTCCCCTACAAATAAGTTAACAGAAATATATTCAACATCACAACTGTGGGGTTGGTAGAAAAGTTAAGAAGGAGGCAGAGTCATCAATTTGCAAATATTTTCAGATTTAAATATACTTTCACAAATTCTAATTGGTGGTCAAACATCTTTATATATCTAGAGCTAGATCTATATCCAGTAGGATAAACCTGGGCTTTTTCTGGGTGACCTAATAAAAAAAATTCTATGTAAGAGAAAAGGTAGGGAAATGCTTTTAAATAACTGTCTTCCAGAAGAAGCAAAATGTAAATAATAAGATATATTCACTGTAAATTGACAACAGATTCATGTCTATAGACTTTTGTCATATTTCTAAAAGCAAGATTTTTCAGACCAACAGAACTCAATAGAAATTTTAAACCACTCAGATTAGCCTCCAATTTAAGATGGTTCAATGAAAAAAATTCACCCTGACAATGGTGCAAACACAAGCTCATTTAATAGAAGTCATACTTTAAACTTTCATCTTTTACAAGTTACCAATTTGTGATATGATGCTGCCTTGTGATACTAGACAGCTCAGGGTCAGCTATGCTATCACAAGATTAAATCATTGCTATTCCACAGTGTACTATATGGCCAATATTTTGACCCCAATTTGCAATGATTGAACTTATGATAGTTTCAATTTATAATAGTTTTATTGGGGGGTGATCCTGTTGTAAATAAAGAAGTTTTGTATAAAGAATATTGTGTCTTATGAGATATTGCTCAGTCTAATAAGCAACAACACAACTCAGTATTCTAAGAGGAATATCACCCTCTATGTATCTGAACCAGGCAACTCTTGCATATTGACCTGATGAAAATCAGTGTTTTTCAGAAACTCATTTGGCTTTACTCACTTGGGGCACTAGAATCTTCACTATTAAGTGAAGTAAGATTCAACCTCGTTTAGAAATCTACCTGTGACAATAATTGGAAACAGTTTCTTCTACTTGAAACTTGAGGTAGACATTAAATATATCTGATGAAAATAATTTTGCAACTTATGAATTATGAATTTTGCATATTTAAAAATAGTTATCTCAAAATGACACCAGCAAGATAACAGATAGAAGATAACAGATAGAATGTTCCAGTCCCATGTTCCCTTATGAAACTATGAATAAACAACAAGATACAGGTTAAAAAAATCATTTGTGAGGAGTCAAAAATTCAGCTAAGAAACTGGAAAAGCAACCAAGAAAGCATCACATTTGTAGGAAATTTCATGACATTTTACCTGCTCTTAACCTACCTCCTCCACACTGTTTTACCCAATTCCTAGCTCCTTCATTGGAAGGAAAAGAAAAAAAATTGACATTTGTTTTCAGTGTACTGACTGATGGGCTGGTTCACATCTTTAGAGGAAGGAAGCAGGCAAAATGAAGACTCAGAGAAGGAGAGTGAGAGAGATCCTTCCTTTCTTTCTTTCTTTCTTTCCTTGTTCATTTTGGTAGTTATTTGTTATCAGTCTATCAGCTTATCAACTTTAGGGTGCTTTATGTAACCCACAGGGTAACCACAAGGAAATTATCTATACACACAAGGAAATGAGGAGAAACTCAGAATTTTTCATTCAAAAATTAACTAAATTAACTAAACACAAAAGAAAACAGTAAGGGAGAAAAAGAAGGGCAAAAAGTTCTAAGAAATACTAAAACAATGAACAAAATGGCAATAGTATGTCTATCAGTGTTTACGTTTATTGAAATTGATTAAACATTTATAGTGAAACTTCAAAACCCCACTATAAATAATGGACAAACAGAAGACAAATACAGGACTTCAGCAACACCATAAATCATTTGTACCTAAACAGTTACATACAGAACACTTTGCTTGACAACTTCAGAAAACACATTTTTTTCTTTAGGTGCGCAAGGAACATTTTCCAGGATAAACCATATGTTAGGTAATATGGCAATTCTTAATGATTTCAAAAGATTACAATCATACAGTAAATATTTTCTAATCACAATGGAATGGAAATAAAGATCTATAGTAAAAGGAAATTATAAATTAACAACACACTCTGAGACAATGGTGTAAACAATCACTAGAGACATTTTTAAATACCTCAAGGTAAATGAAAATGTAGCATAGTGAAACTTATGGGATGCAGTGAAAGCTGTGCTGAGAGAAATGTATACCTGAAAGCACTTACGTTAAAATAAAAGATCTCAGTTTGCCCTGATGGCTTAATGGTTAAGCCTGTGGCCTCCCTGGTGCAGTATGTATACATTCTAAGGTCCCTGGATAGATTGTGACTTGGGGCAGGGGAGGAACAGCCAAGATAAACAACCAAATAAAATAAATACAAGCTTTTTCCTCCTCTATTTTCCTGACTGCCTACTTTTGCTCGTTCCTGCTTACACCTTTCCCTGAAAAAAACTGTCTTAAACAGCTAGAAAAAGAAAAGAAACTAAATTTAAAATAAAGGTAGAAAATAAAGAATAGAATAAAGATAAAACAGAATAGAAAACAATTCAGAAAATCAATGAAACCAAGAGCTGATGTTTTGAAAGAAAATTGACAAATATTTATCTAAACAGACTAAGAAATA
The DNA here is from genome assembly GCA_004363575.1 of Solenodon paradoxus. Taxonomy (NCBI): domain Eukaryota; kingdom Metazoa; phylum Chordata; class Mammalia; order Eulipotyphla; family Solenodontidae; genus Solenodon; species Solenodon paradoxus. The sequence goes on from RJWH01000410.1 coordinate 390,359, forward strand.
AGGAGATAAGACTCAAATAGTCATAATCAGAAATGAAAGAAGGGACATTACAATTGATTTTGCAGAAATAAAAAGGACTATAAAAGATAAATTTCAACAATAGTATGCTAGCAAATTGGATATTCTGTTGAAATTAATAAGCTCCCATAAATGCACAATTTACCACAACTGAATCAGGAAGGAATAGAAAATACGAACAGGCTTATAACTACTAAGGAGAGTGCATCATTAATCAAAGACTTCCCAAAGGGAAAAAATTCAAAACCAGATGACTTTACTGGTTTCTAAACATTTAAAGTATCAATGATTCTCAGACTATTCCTAAAATTTGAAGAGCAATAAACACTTCCAAACACTTTCTGTAAGATCAATATTACCCTTATGCTGAATTCAAACACATGAGAAAATAAACTACAGACCAATATTCCTGATGAATATTGATACAAATATCCATAACAAAAATCTAGAAAACAAAATTCAACAGCATATTGAAGAAATTGTTTCCCATGACCAAGTAGGATTTGTTCCTGTAATACAAGAATGCTTCACCATATGAAAATCAACCATGAAATAAAATACATTAACAAAATCAATGCAGAAAAAGCACTTGAAAAATTCCCTTTCATAATAAAAAACACTCAATAAGCTATAAATAGGAAGAAACTATTTCAATATAATATAGTTTATTATTAAAATACTATAGTTTACATAAACTAAATCATGAAAAAGAAAAAATTTTTACCCTGAGATAAAGACCAAGGATTTTACATAGCATTGGAAGCTGTAGCCAGAGAATTTAAACAAGAAAAAGTAAAAGCATCCAAATTGGAAAGAAAGAGGTCAATTATATGTTTGAAGGTGACATGTTTTTATGTGTAGAAAACCCTAAATATTCCAAACCAAAAAAATATTAGAACTGATAAATTATTTGACAAAGTTGCAGGATGCAAAATGAACACACACAAATCAGTTGCGTTTCTATAGATTAATAATAAATTATCTGAACAGAAATTAAGAAAACAATTTATTCATAATGATGTCAAAATGAATAAAATATTTGGAATAAAATTAATCCAGACAAGTAAAGATCTGTGTATTGAAAACAACAAAGTGTTGCTGAAAGAAATTAGAGAAGATAGTAGATTAAAAAGCAATGTAGCTAAGTGTCAGTAATATCCATAGGGATATGAAGATTTAATGAAATCCCTATCAAATTAACAACATCAATTTTGTTTTCAGATATAAAAAAATTCTGTCCTAAAATTCATGGACCACTGAATAATCAGAATAATTTTGAAAAAGAATAACAAAGTTGGAGGTCACACACTTTCTGGTTTCAATACATATTGCAAAGTTACTATAATCAGAACCATCTGATAGTGGTATAAAGACAGAGATGTAGATCAGTGGAATATAATAGATATCCCAGGAATAAATTCTTACATATGTAGTCAAGTGAATTTAGACAAAGATGATAAGACAATTCAATGTGGAAAGGACAGTCTTATCAAATGTTTCTGGGGTAACTGGAGACCCTCATGCAAAGAAATGAAGTTGGACCCTTATACCACTTTCGAAAAATTAACTTAAAATGGAATAAAGATATAAATGTGAGGGATAAAACTAGAAAACTCATAGTATAAACATAAGGGAAAACGTCATTGGACTTAACAGCAATTTTGTGAATATGGCACCAAAAGTACAGGCAACCAAAGTAAAATAAATAAAACAGACTACAAAAAATTTTAAAACCTCTGTGCATCAGTGGACACTATCAACAGAGTGAAAAGAAAACCTATGAAAGGGAGAAAATATTTGCATATATTATAAATAATTACTATCTATAATATATTAAAAACACCTATAACTCATCAACAAAATTAACAATCTAATTAAATAATGGCCATAGAATTCCAACAGATATTTCTCCAAAGAAGATATGCAAATGACCAAGGAGCACATGCAAAGAAGCCCAATAGAACTAATCATCAGGAAAATGAAAACCCAAACCTTAAAGAGATACTAACTCATACTACTAGAATGGCTATTTTCAATAACCTAGAAAATACCAAGTATTACAGAGGATATTGAGAAATTGGAACCCTTGAGTACTTTTCCATATGGAAAAGAGCATGACAGTTCCTAAAAAAATTAAACATACAATCATATCATCCAGCAATTTCCTTTTGGGTATGTTTCCAATAAAATTGAAAACAGGGTTTTGGTAAGATATTTGTGTATTCATAGCATCATTATTTCCAAGATCAAAAGTTGGAAGGAATTCAGTGGGTGAATGGATAACAAAAATGTGGTATAAACATATAATAGAAATTATTCAGAAGGGAATTATGGCACATGCCATCAAGACATAGATAAATCTTGAGGACATTATGCAAAGAGAAATGTCAGATGCCAAAGCAAAATACTGTATGAATCTGCTTATACTAAGTACACAGAATTGTCCAATTCATAGAGACAGAAAGCATAATGATTACCAACAGCTTAGGGAAGGGAAAGGAAAGTTCTTTAATGGATATATATAGAGTTCAGCTTTGTAAGATGAAAAGAGTTATGGAGATTGTATAATATTAATATGCTAAATAATATTTTGCTGTACTTTTAAAAATGATTAAGATGGTATATTTTATATGTATTTTAACATAATTAAAAATAAAAATAAAACAATTAAGAATTATCTCAACACAAATATACTTATGGTATTATATCCCTTTCCATTTGCCCTCACTAGAGAGATGAGGAAATTGAGAAGCAGCATTGGTGTTCTCACATGGTCTGGAAGTCTCTTGTCTCCCACGACGCTCCATTCCTTGGGTCTTCTGGTTCCACTGTGATCTGTGTTGGTTGTTGTTGTTCTTCTTGTTATAATATTATTATTATTACTTTTCATTGGAAATCTACTACATTTGTATATTTGTGTGTGTGCTTACTCCAAGTTCCTCAAATCACAGTTGTCGAATCATTCTACAAGCACCGCCAACCAAAGCCTCCTGTGCTATGGGCAGTGCAGTCACTGCCTCTCCACCTGCTTTCCAAATTCCAGAGCATTTGACAGTAATCCAGTTGGTGTCTCCTTATTTGCTGCATTTTATCTTTCCTCCAATCTCTCAACTGGATTGTAAGCTGCTTTAGAGTAGAGCCACATCTTGTCCCTTGATTGAAGTAGGATGCTAGGAATACAGGAAGAACTGAAAGATGCCTGCTTCCTGTTAAAGGTGATGTGTGCTTCTAGAGAGAAATGATGAATTAGTCCTTCCCCCAACAAAAATAGATAAACTAAATCCACGGAAGGAAGGTTTGAGACCATTCTTCAGGAATATGATGGAGACCATTCTTCAGGAATATGATGGACAGGCAAGGGGATTTTACTCAATGCCCATTTTGTTTATGACATCTATTGTCTGGTCATTCTCTTGAACTATTGACAATGGAGAGGGAAAAGAGCCTTGTCAGTGGATGGTGTTGAGTCAAATGGGGGTGTCTATTGTTCACTGTCCTCTTTCCCCTTTTTGGGGTAGATAGCCCAAGAAGAGAAGGGGACAAGTCCTTGAGCCACCAAAAGAGGTTTCTTGACTATTAATTACCTTAACTAATGTGAATGAATAAAATGCATATTGACATGGTTTATGTTAGTTTGACAAGTGAATTTAATATTTTAGAGGTGAAAGGACAAAATGTGTTTGGGGTTTTGCTCAACTAAAAACATTTCAGAACTATTTAGAAATCAAAAAGTGCCCTCAGAATTTTCAACCCTGTTTGTTTCGTTATCTATTTTTGTAGCATGATCATCTCTTTAGAGTCCAGAAATTGTCAAATTTTAGGGTTGCCTCTAATATTGTATTCTCAGAAAGCGTTGTTGAGCTATCAGAACGTCTAGTGAGAAAAGGCTCTTGGACAGCATCCTGGTTTAACTGCATTGGTAGTGCTAAAGTAAAGTTCTGGATTAGATTTATTAGTCAGATACTATTTCAGTTGCTTTCTGATCAACAGGAAAAGATGGCAGCAAAGTCTCAAAATTCTGGAAGTTAAGTTATCAAATCAGCATGGAAAGTTCAAAGGCACCTTAAAGGCAGGGAGTTTTGGGGTTACAGATTTAGAAACAAATGAGTGAGTCCCCTCTCTAGTCTAGGATGTTGCCTTTTTTGGAAATTTCAAAGCTGAGAATCAGGCCCTACAGTGTGGCAGACCATCTGAGAACAGACAAGCATGTGGGGCACTGTGCCTGATAGCTGCTGGCTGTTCTTTGGTGATGGCCTCCACCTCCCATCCAGACCTAAATGTTAAGAGGCCATATTGGCAAAAGCAGATGGTAGACTATTTTGATGAGAGTCTTTCATGGAGGCTGCTTTGATGAGACATATAAATTTGATTGCTTACTGGGAAATAATCAGGAGAAAAAAGGAAAATATATGAAGAGTTCCACCTTTCCTTGCCTGGAGAAAGGCAAATGGCAAAGTATATGAAGTTTGTAGGTACAAAGGAAGAGGGAGCAGAAAGAGTATTACATAGTTCTTGAATGTATTGTATATAGTGATATTGCCAGTTTTTTGCATGTTACATGAATAGTCATCAGTCAGAGACACCTGCTGAAAATCCTGCTTCTCTTAAGAAATAGAAATTTAACAGGATGCTGTATCTAATCTTTACTGAGAGAAAGCATCTTGTAGAACTCAAGTATAGAATTAAGGACATCACACAACCAACATTAAGAACACATTTTGGCAAATGGCAAAAGAAGAATGTTAGTAAACCAGAAGGCAGTGAGAGAAAGAAGAAGCAAGATGGAATTTTCTGTAGCTCTTGGATGTACTACTGCTAGGGTTAAAACAGAAAGAAGGGATTCAAGTCTTTATTCAGCACACACTGTATCCAATTAACTGACCTCGCTAACCTCAGACCCTTCACTCATGAAATGAGAATCACAGAAATGTGCCTCACAAGGCTATTCACTAAGAGAATGTGTGTAAACTACTTACAACACAGCTGAATACAGGGATTTTGTTTTCAATGGGAGCAGAAATAGAAGGTATGTTTTGAGGACAACATCACCACCACAGAATTTGAAAAGAAGTAAGAACACCAGTAGAAAGCAGATCAAAGTATGTGGAATTCTTTTCTCCTCTTTCAAGAGGAATGAAATTGCCTGTGTTTTGGAAATAGATTTTTTAGGAAATACTTCCCTCTGTTCTAGGGGCATCTTTTGCCAACTTAGGAGAGTCTTGTCACTTTTCTGAACCTCACTGACTCCTGCTTTCACTGGGGTTACAGTTAACTGAAGATTGCAGTGACTCCCTTGAGTTCTCATAGAAGGGTCCAATTGATGAAACCATCAGTTCAAACATTGCTCTTCTTAGAGATTTCTGCTGTCTTCTTTGTTGAAGAAGTCTTTTCTTCATGATACTACACCTTCTAGTAGTACTACATCTTCTCTGATAGATGTCTATACTGAATTTTCATCTGACAAGTTGACAGAGCAGAAACTGTGGGGTAGAGCCCAGTGAGCTGTGTTTGATCAAGTTTACCTGGGGACCCGAGGTTAGTTAGCTCAAGTTTCAGAACTGCTGTTTCTCCTTAATTAATTATAAATCTATATCCACTTGATCAATAATCATATCATTAATGAGCTATTCTCATGTTACTTCTGAATTTTGTTGATTTCTTCCAGAAGAATCTAGTTATGCTTTTTCTTTGTTATTTGGTGCATAAAATATAGTCCATTAGCATTGTGGGTGGCACAATATATCAATATTTGTTACTATTTTTTGCTCTAGGTTTTTCACATTCTGTTCTAAATTTACCCTTGCCTGATATTATTATCATGACTTTAATTTCTCTTTGCTAGTATTTGCCTGGTACCTCTTTGCCCACTCTGTTTTTATTTGTTCCTCTGCTCTGTACCTCATTTGCAAGTCTTTCTTCTAGTAATGTTTAGCCTATCTACTATCTATTAGTGTTATTTCCTCTACATGTGTTCATCAAATACTGCATTTTACATTTTACATATTATTAGCTTAACCTGGGGAATTTTGTTTTTAATATATTCTTTATTTCCATCAGTCCAGTAATTGCTTTTCTCATTTTTCTTTGCTTCTCATTTCCATCTTTTCTCTTTTCAATTTTTATGACATACATATGACATTCTACTAGATTGGAGGATTTACAGTACATTTTTCATTTGTCTAGTAATTATCATTATTATTCATATGCTACATTAAACTCTTTTTTGTATTAAGAACTACAAACAGTCTTTAAGGGTTCCACCTACCTGTTTTGTCACTATAATATTGTTTTCTGTTTTTTTGTGGTTTCTTTTGCTATCACAATACACTTAAAATTTTCTAACTTTAAGAGTACTAGGAAAGAATCCTTTCTTATCTTTTTTCTTTGATGAAAGAGAGTTCCTGGAACTTTGTTCCCTAGTTCATCCCATGATTAATCTCTACCAGCCTGAAACACTGACTGACACCATCTTGTCATGTTTGCAAATTACCAACAAACAGGTTCTCTGTAGAGAGAATGACTGGGAAATGATAAAATACCTCCATTTGGCAGGTAAATTGCATTTGTTAATCTCATAATTTTCTTTATCAAGTTAATCTATTCTTTGACATTCATGGTGGGTCAACAATTTTTTATTTCCAAATGATAAATATCGGGGGGGAAAATTAGAGGCTGCAACACTGATGCTAATTAAGTCCATAGAGGAAAGGAATGATTCATGGCTGGGCTGCCTGGGAAATGTCATTGTGACAAGACTGATTTTACTAGTTTCAACTAAGAAATGTCAGCCTACATTTTTTTAAGGTCTGTTACAGGGTCCTGGACGAAGAATGCATTTTAAAACAACATAGAACTAAGTACTTCTTTATATAGTTCTTTAAATTTATAAATGTTCCCCTCTTAAAAGTGTAAACTTAACTCATTTTCACTTCTCACAGTCAAAACCACCATTTGCCCAAATTTCTCTCTGTTTCATCCCGCTCTGAACTCAGAGTTAGTTAGCTAGAACTTTACTCTTTTTTTGCTGCTGTGCTCATTTGCTTAGCTCTCCATGTCTGAGAATGGAGGCCTCAACATGGATGTTGGAGACATCAGTCTAATGAAGGCATCCAGGTAGGCTTACACCCAACATATCAAAACTATATATATATATATATGTATATATATGTATATATATATGTATATATATATATATATATATATATATATATATATATGATCCCACTTCTTGGTATTTGCCCAAAAGATACAAAAACACTCATTTACAGAGATTTATGCACCCCCTTGTTTATTAAAGCCTTATTCATAATAGCTAAGTCCTGGAAACTGCGTTTGTGCCCATGTGTCAGATTAATGGATAAAGAAGATGTGATTGATATGTATTTATGTATGTATATGTATATATATATGTATATATACAATACAATGGAATGCTACACAGCCTTTGGAAGAGGTGAGATCTTGTCATTTGAATCAACATGGATGGACCTAGAGGGGATTATGGCAAGTGAAAGAAGTCAAAATGAGATAGATACCAGACCTCACTCATAGGTGGAACATGAATAGAAACAAAGGAACAGATGAAACAAAACCAGTCATGGAACACTTGCACTAGAAGTGAGATTACCAATAGGGAATGGAATTGGGTGAGGGAAAGTAGCAGAACCCACTGGATAATGGTAAAGAAAGAGGCATTGGTAGATTTGTCAGCACAGTCAGAACAGACTGAAGATGGAGTGAATTGATTATGGAGTAGTAGTCCTCTAATTGTGGCAGATTTAAATAAAGGGTGAGAAGTCATGGGGCAGTGTTTTAAAATGGTAAACCAAATAGCAGGTTAGAGCTGTAACTCTAAGATCGCTCCCAAGGGTGAAATTCTCTAGCTACAGTCCCATTACTTGGTGAGTGGATAATATAACCACTAACCCCAAATATGAATGTTCTTTTAAAATATGCATGTATGAACCATGATGTCAAGTAGTTATAATAAGTCCCTGTGGAACATCAGGACATATTGAAGACCAAAGAAATGTTTATTTCCTCCTTCACTTTTTGACAATGTGAGCTCAGATTATTTGACAAGATTGTCATTAAAGTCTTTATTTCTTCTTGATGAACATTGTCTTCATGCCCAGACTGTATATAGTGACTGCACCATCTGTCTCTTTTTGCAGCCTAAACACCTGTACTGTGACTAGTTCATCACAGTTACCTGGCATCTGATATGGACTGAAAGAAAGTGATCTCTGTGCTACCTCTGGGGATACAAAGATGAACAAGAGATACTTCTTTTCATCAAAGTTCACTCAAGTATTCCTGTATAACATTGAAGTAGGTTTGAGAGCTGGGATGCAGGCACCCGGGGGTGACCCAAAGAGGCTCCATAGGGGAAAGCTGATGACTTAGATATCTTAGAGTTTTGTAAATAGTCTTAAACATACATGTGACTCTCCAGGGGTGCCATTAAAATGTTGATTCAGAGCCAATGTCTGGAGAAGAGCTCAAGAGTCTGCGTTTTTAACAAGTTCTCAGGTAATATTAATGATGCTGACTGGTAGACCAATCTTTGAATATCAAGGTTTTAGAAGGTAGTAGTTTTCCAAAAATAAATGGAATTATTGGAAGAGCAAAGAATGTAGAGTCAAGGAGAAAGGCAAGGAAAATTTTAAGTTATTGCCAAACAATTTGTTAAGGATAAACTTAAGTTATGTTGAGGAACTTCAAAAGAGAAAGTATGTGAAGAGGACCACATCGCAGAGAGCAGAAGACTGTCCAGGACATGCATGGCAGATGTGTTTCACTGTCAATGTTCTCAGCGGCAGTAGGAAACCACTATCTGTTTCTGAGGACAGACTGGCTTGCCTAGCTTAAGAACTAGGTGAGCCATCTGGTGTCTATATCGAGAAACATCGGTGGAATAGAAAAATTCAAGACCTTTGAGTTATGACCCAATATCAGAAAGCAGATGAAAGACATTGGGGTATTTAATTGGGTAAGGGCTGAGGTGATAAAGAAGTAGGGATAAGTTTGTGTCATATTTTGGAAATAGAATCAACAGAAGTTCTTGGTACAAATTTTGAGAGAAAGTATAGAGACTATTTAAACAAATATATTATTCAAATGTCGTGCTTGGGCGCTTGAGTGGATGGCAGCCTCCTTGACCAAGACAGGGAATTTTGGAAGAGGAGCCACAGGCTTGCCAGACAACAATGAGTTTGGTTATTGATTTTGAGGAGCCCAAGGAACAGTCAGACATGTACGTACATGTGATTATATGCACATGCACACAAATGTGGAACTTGGTGACATGAGTCACACAGAATGATTCAGACAAAACAATGTAATACGTGAACATCAGGATTGAGGAATAGAACACATTCAAAGATGAATTCAAGATGCCCTTCTTGGAGCACAAAGGGGTGTTCATTACACAGGCTGGTGGCAAGACTGATGCTTAGATCACTAGACAACCAAATATCATTTGAATGTCCCTGTGGTTCTGCCACTAACTAGCTTTTCTATTTAAGACAAGTCATCTAATCTTCCTGAAATCTTCCTTTCTTACTTTTCTTAATTCTATTTTGTATAAGCCATCATTAAATGTAGAACTAGACCAGGTTGCTTATCTTATATCCTTTAATAACATAAGAATAAAAAGGAACCCCAAAGTCTCAAAAAGAGAAACAAAAGCAAAAGTAAATTGGAAAGTGACATGAAGTAATTAGGTACAGTTCCTTCTTAGCTGGTATTAATATTCTTTCTTCTTTGATATCACTCTGTCCTTTAATCACAGACCTTCTGCCCCTAGCCCCCTATAGACACACCAATAGACCAACAAAGCAGTTTCCCACCTATGTTCTAATAAAATGTTATAAATAATGCAGCATTAGATCACTCAATGCATAAGGTAAATACACTTGAATCCATACTACTATAAATTACTAAGGAAGAGAAGAGAGAAAACTTTCCATGTATAATATTTGCAAATAATATATGAAGATACAGTTACTTCTAGGAGATGAAACTTTCTCTCTTCCTTACATTCAAAGGTGGCCAAACATATTGTCTCAACTTCAAGGAGTAGAGCACAGGAAGGGACATAGTTAACTTGAGTGGAAGAAGCTGGCAGACCCTACCTAACAAAATGATTGAGATGAACAGCACCAAGGATAAGTGATGCTGATATAATGAACTCCTGACACGATGTGAGAAGAAGCATGCCAAAACTTGGTAAATTATTTCTCAAATTCGTTCTCCCATCTAATGAGTAGCAAAAAAGTAGAAAGTCTAGATTGAGGCACAGTCTATAAAATTCCTTCCCAGAACTCCTCAAAATGATCATGGTCATTAAAAAGGAGAGACCGAAAAATAGTTATAGACCGAAAAATAAGAACTTTGCATGTTTTTGTGTAGTTTATTGATTACTGAATGCAATGTGGGATCTCAAAATCAACTTGCAATGATTTCCATATTCTTTTCATTCTTAAAGCAAGTATTATAGAATCAACCTAACATGTAGTTTAATTTTAGTTTGAACTATTATTTGCCATATAACAATTACAATGTTTCCTTACATTTTTGTTCCAAAGAATCCCAAGTCTTTTAGAACAATATTATTTGATAATAATGAGATGAGAAGAACCTAACAAAACCCAGTTAATTGGTTTCCTACTGAAATATACTTCTAATAAATTTAGGATTATTTCTTAAAACTGTGTTCCTTATTGTTAATAAAATGGGTAGTACTTTATTATCTCCCCTAAAAGAGTCTGTGAAAAGTTTGATTATAATACAGATTGTACTGTATTGTGGATTTTAAAAGAGATCTCTCTCTCCCTTGCCAGTGAATACATTCCTTGTGGAGAGAGAGCTATTGTATTCATGTTTATTCTCTTCCCCCTCCTCCAGACTAAACCCAATGTCTGGCACAACCCTGCTAAACAACTTGTTCTCTATTCTTGTCTCCTAAGATATCTGTTTCTTAAACAATAGAAATACATTTACATCAGACAGGGCTGAACTCATCCTAAATTCAGATACATAACAACTACACAGATAACTTTAGGATATATTAACTTTTCAAAGTCTCCTGGAAAGTAACAATGAAGATGAGGCAAATGCAAGTAGTCACTGTGACTTTCTGAGGAAATAAGAGGATATAGAAACTAACATGAACTAATGTAATGTTTTTTATAACAGGAGTAGACTTTGGAATTTGTCGCTATAGCCATCCTTAAGATACATTCCACTTTAACTTATCTCCTTTCTCCCTTGGCATTATCTGTCTGGGGTCAATTGTTTCCAGGATTATTTCAATTGAAATAACAATGACTATTGTAACAAGCTGCAATAACAATTCTTCATAGTACTGATGTCTACAGAAAATGAACAATTGAGTTTAATCCTAATAGATTAATCAGAAAGAGACATAAATTTAAAACATAAATTGAGGGAACTGTTCTCTGTGAGTATGAGGATTTCTAAAAGTTGCTAAAACAAAATCTTGGTTACAAAATGATGACATACCATAACACTGGTTATTGAGAACCTGAACACCTATTCAGAGCTCATATTCCAAATTAATATTTTCTCTCTTGGGAAGAAGCCAGAAGTGTAGTGGGTTTCTGCACAAACAGGTCTCAAGATCCAGGGGTACCCCATGTCCCTGGACACAGTCCCAGTGACCCAGTGACTGAGGGAGAAGGGACCAAGCAGTTACCCCTTCTAACCCCCAACCTTCACCCTCACCCCCACCTAAACAGGCAGATTATCTCTGCCGATCAGAGTCCCAGCCCAGTGACATGGGGACTGCCCCAGCTGCACTGCAACCCAGCCTCAGCAGTTTTGTGGATGATCCCCAAAATGCTTAGAACCAGCACCAGTAAGCCGATAAATGAGTGAGAGAGGACTCAACATAGACCCTACTGTCTACCCTGACAAACTCTAACAAGCCTGCAATCCCACTGAGGACTCCTCAGAAGCAGAACTGCAGTCAATGTCTGGGAAGAAATCAAAGGAAAAACCCAGAGCTAAATAAAAAGCAGAGAAGAAAGCCATGCCAAAATCTAAATCACCAAAAGCAGAAGAACCTAAGTGGCACAAAGAGAGAAAGATGCCAGATGTGCTGCAGAAAAAAAATCCATTGATATTGATTGACATAATCTAACAGAAAAGAAGTAAAAAATAGTTGTAAAAATTCTGAATGAGATGCATTAACTACTCAAAAGCAATTGGAAGGCCTTAGAAAAGATATGACAGATCAAGGGAGTACTTCATCAAGGGGACTGAGGATACAAAGAAAGTCTTAGCAGAAGTGCCAGAGATTATATATATATATATATATATATATATATATATATATATATATATATGGTCAATGAATTGAAGACAAATATGGAATGCTCCATAAACAGACAATCTCACATAAATCTCAGAAACTGAAGACAAGATCACAGAGGCAACCCTCATGAAAGAGGAAAGACAAAATTGAGGAAAAATGAAGAAACTGTGAGAAATAGAAGATACATGATAAGAATGAGCAAAAGGATAATAGATATACTGGATTGAGATGAGATGGGCAAGGGAGCATAAGACTTAAACTTATTTTGAGAATAACAGAGAATTTCGCACATCTGTCACATAACACAATCATGGAGTTACAAGAAGTTGATAGAACACCAATATTACTAAATGTCAAATTACATACTCTGAGATATATCATAATAAAATTAGCAAAAAGCCAATGATAAAAAAATAATTACTCAATCCTGCTAGAGAAAAAAGAAACCTAACCTACAAAGTCACACCGATTAGGCTATCATCAGACTTCTCAACAGAAACCCTACAGGACGAGAGAGTGTAATCAGAGGTTCAAAATGTTAAAAGAAAAGAACTACCAGCTAAGAATACTCAACCCTTCAAAATTATCATTTGAATATAATAGAGAAATAAAGGTATTTGGCTATAAATAAAAGTTAATGGATTTTTCCACCACCAAGGCTGCCATTCAAGAAATATTGAAAGGTGTGCTACAACAGGGAAAATGAAAACAAAGAGCCACCAAACTCCATAAATTGTGATAAAAAGTAAAACAATGTCAGAAACAAAGAGAGGACCAGTAGGAGAGAATTAAAAAAAAAACACTAAAATGGGAAAGAAAAACATGGAGACTATATGTGCATTTACACATGATACAGTCTCAGCTCATAAAGACTATCCAAGAGTGGAATTGAGTAAAATAGAGACAATTAGATGGTAGTCACAAAACCCAACCATAAAGAGATACATAACCAGGGAGAAGAAAAAACTGAAAAGATAAGCACCAAAAATCATCCAGAGAAAAACAGTAAACAAAACAAATAGGAAAAAAAGCAAAAGAGACAGAAAATAAAAAGAAAACAAAAAACCCAAATGACATCAGTAAGACCCTATATGTCAATTATCACCCTAAACGTGAATGTACTGAATCATCAATCAAAAGACATTGAGTGACTGTATGCATCAAAAAATAGAACCCATCAATATTATGCCTACAAGAAACTCATATCAGATCCAAAGACAAATATAGGTTGAAGTCAAGGGTGAAAGATAGTAACGGAGGAAAGGAAATCAGAAACTACAATATTAATATTAGACAAGATGACTTCTCCCTGAAAAGGGTAATACAGGCAAGTCTGGACACTGTGTTATAGTCATGGGGCTAATCCATCAGGAAGAGGTAACTATCATTAACATATATATGCCCAACACTGGACTACCTAAGCACATAAAACAAATATTGACAGAGCCAAAGGGAGACAATGACAATAACAATAGTAGTACGGAACTTCAATACCCCTACTTACATCAATAAGTAGATCATCCAGGCAGAAAATCAACAAGGAAATAAAACTCCAAATAAAGCAATAGGCCATGTGAGTTAACATATATAAAGAGCATTCTACCTTCCCCAATATATATATATATACATTATATATATATTATTCTCAAATGTTCATGTAACATACTTAAACATAGAGCATATCTTGGGATACAAAACAAGTTGCAGAAATTGAAATTATGGAAAACATATTCTCAGACCACAATGGGCTGAAACTAGAATTGAGCCATAAAAGCAAAACTAGAAAAAACACAAAAACATGAAGATTAAACAATAGGCTTCTGAACAACTCATGGGTTATTAGTAAAATTGAGCTAGTTGGAAACAAATTAAAATGAAAAGATAAACTATCACAACATGTGGGATGCAGCAATAGCAATTCTGAGAGGAAAGTTTATAGCTACACAAGCACACATCAAAACCAAGAGACAGTCTAGGTTAAATATATAACCATACACCTGAAGGAACTAGAAAGGAAAAATCAAAACCAAAACTCACTAGGAGTATATAAGAAAAATCAAAGCAGAAATAAATGAAATTGAAAACAAAAGTTTCATCCAAAATATCAATGAAACCAAGGACTGGTTCTTTGAAAGAATAAACAAAATTGATAGACCTCTAAACCAGATTCATGAAGAAATAAAGAAAGAAGACCCTAATAACAAGAACCAAAAATGAAAAAGTTAATATTACAATATACATATAGCAGAAATACAAAAGATAATGAGAGATTATATAAACACCTATAACCCAACAAATTTATAAATTGTGAAGAAATTGATATATTTTAGAGGCCTACGACCTCCTAAAACTAAATAAGGAAAATGTAGATGACATGAACAGAACAACCACAAGCACAGAAATTGAAGTAGTAATCAAAAGACTCCCAAAAAGCAAGAGCATAAGATGGCTTCATTAATGAATTCTGCTAAACCTTCAAAGAATAGCTAATCTCTGTCCTCCTTAAATTCTTCCACAAAGTTGAAGAGGAAAGAAAACTCTCACATACATTTTATGAGGCTAATATTACTCTAATCCCCAAACCAGAAAAAGACAGCACCAAAAAGGAAAATTACAGACCAATGTCTCTGATGAATGTAGACAAAAAATCCTCAACAAAATCCTAGCAAACCAAATTCAATAGCACATTAAAAATTATACACCGTGATGGAGTGAGATTTATTTCAGAGATACAAGGCTGGTTGGATATATACAAATCAATCAATGTAATATATTGCATCAACAAACAATTTTTTTTAAATTATATAATCAATGGATGCAGAAAAAACATTTGAGAAGATTCAATACCCATTGGTGATCTGAAGAAAAAACACTGCCAAAATGGGAATAGAAATTTCAGTCATCAACATAATACAAGCAATATATGAGAAACCCATAACTAATATCATACACAATAGTATAAAATTGAAAGCCTTTCCCCTAAGATCTACACAAACTGAAGTGCCATTTTAATATCTTCAGATGCATATAGCAATAGAAACAAAATATTATAGAGGAAGAGAGAAGTCAGAAGTGTATCATACACTGACCAAAATCAGGACAGGAAGAAAAACAGAGGACTATAAAAGTAAGATCAAGAGGGCAGAAAGTCAGTGAACATTTTCGGATCCTACTCAAATGATCTGTGAAGATGAAACTGCTGGGGTTCCACATAATGCTGTGGCTCCCACTCCCCTCTCCTCAGGGTATGTGCACTTCTTTTCTAGGGAATTCTTCCAGAAACCCTGACTCTCCATTATCCATCTCTGTCACCCCACACTTAGAACAGTGTCTGGCATTAACGAATAATTGTGAATAAATAAAGAATGCTAAAGATATTACTCTATTCTTATAGCCTGAATATTTTCTTTTACCTGAGTTTTGAAGAATAGTATGGCACACAGTCCAAAATATATCACTTAGACATAAGGATGATTTTGAACCAAAAGTGCTTGAAAAAAGCAGAGACAAGATTGGGTAGTCTTACTTCCCCTTTCATTTCTGAAGACAGGAGATAAAACTCCCAAATGAAAGATGCCCTTTTTAGACCAGAATCAAAAGAACCCTTTTACCTCCAAGTTTGGGCAGCCAAGGCCAAGGAAATCTGTACAGCACACCTTATTAAAATAATTCTCATCTTCAACACATCTGCATATTTTACCTTTTTTTTTTTTTTTTTTACAGTTATTGCTTTGTCTATCTTATTATATAAACACTTAAGACTATTCATTTTGGGGGGTGATTTTCCTGTGAGTAAAATGAGGATGGAAACCTGCTTTTTCCTTGTTAATCTGTTTTATGTCAACTTAAATCGGAGATCCAATCAAAGACCATAAAGGACAAAGGGAAAGCTTTGCTTTCAGTGAATTTTCTCTTTCTATCTAACTCATTCTTTAGCATCACTACTGTGTTGATGACTCATCAATCAGTCAAAAATTCTCTTACAAGACAGACTCATAATTTTAGATTTATCTTTTTAAATATCTTCAGAAATTGAGTGAACCAGGATCCATGCTTTTTCTTACAGCAAGCTTCTGTGTGCCTTTAATGGTCATTGCATTAACACAGAAGTAACTTCTGAAAACTTAAAAGCCAATATCTCTTTCTGTTACTCCATGTCTCTTATCCTCTTCACAGTCAAATCTAGAAAAAGCTGTCTGCTCCCTGCCTCATTAGTTTTGCACTCGCCTATCTATCACTGTGTCCCCACTTCTCAGTGTAAACTTTTCCTGGAATCATGACAACCTACTTGCCATGGAATCCAATAAAGAGCTTTCAGTCCTTTGTACAACTTCATCTTAGTAGCCGTTGACACCACTTATGAAGTTTTCTCTTCTCTTGTCTTTGTGTCATTTCCATGATCCTAATCTTCCTCCCATCCCTCAGTCGTTCCCACTTGTCCTCCTTTATTGGTTCATATACACTCATTGCATGTTCTTGGTCTCATGCATCTTGGCATGATAAGAACATGTTACGTGTAACTTTTTACTCTGCTCAATGAATAACATCTTCTTGAAACATTTTATCTACTTTGTGTCTTCATTTAGAACATATGTGCTGATTAATTCCCTCACTCAGTAAATAGACACATTGTCCATTTGGTTGCTTGAGTCATAGTTCTGAGGTCATTCTGAATTCTTCCTTCTGTCATGACCACTTCCTCTAACTAGCAAAAATCCTTGTCTCTACACAGATCCTTCTGGTCTGTCACTTGTTTTGTTCTCTGCTACTATAACTTATTGCCTGTATAACCATAACAACTTCTTAGTTGATCTTACTGCCTCTAGCTTTATCTCCCTCCAACTAGTTATCCAGACTGTGGATATAATAAGACCTTCTATGTCTTTTCATGCCATCAAAAGAAAAAAAAGCTCTTTCAAGCGTTTATGGGTTATACTTCCTGCCTGCCACTCCACCTAAGCTTTCACCTTCATTTATCTTAGACTGCCTTTCTGCAAATGAAGACCTGACACACAGATTCATGTGCAAACCATTTTTTTGGAAGTTGATCTCAGCAGTACCAGATGGAGAGTAGAGAGGTGAGAGGGAGAAAAGTTATCACAATTCAGTATAGGAGTGTCATTCCAGACCAATACAGGTGTGTTACCACAGTCAAAACAAGAGTGTATCCCATGTCAATATAGGAGTGTTATCACAGCTAATAATGGTGTGTTATCACAGACCAATATAGGTGTATCATCACAGTCAATGCAGTGTGTTATTAACCAATACAGGAGTATTATCACAATCAATGTAGGAGTACTATCACAGTAAATAAAGGAGTGTTAACACAGGTCAATAAAGCTGTGTCATCACAGTCAACACAGGTGTGCTATCACAGGTTAATACAGCTGTGCTATCACATCCAATAAAGGAGTGTTACCACAGGTCAATACAGGTGTGTCATTACAGCCAATATGGGAGTGTTACCACAGGTCCATACAAATGGGTTATCACAGTCAATAAAAGAGTGTTATTACAGATCAATACGGCCCAGACACCACAGTCAATACAGGTGTGTTATCATGGGTCAATACAGATGGATTATCAAATCCAATAAAGGAGCGTTACTACAGGTCAGTAAGGGTGTGTTATCACAGTTAATATAGGCATATTATCACAGTTGATATAGGTATGTTATTACAGTTAATACAGTTGTGTATCACAGGTCAATGCAGGAGTGTTAATCACAGGTCAGTACGGGTGTGTCATCACAGTCAATCTAGGTATGTTTGACAGGTCAATATAGGTGTGTTATTAAAAGAGTGTTATCATAGTCAATACAGGTATGTTGTCACTACTGGTACAGGGGTATTGTCACAGATTACCCCTGTGGGGAAATGGGGCTAATCACCCCTGGAAACCTTGGAGAGAAGCACAGACAACTTCTCCAGAGGGGTGAGGAAGCTTAGATGTTTTCCACTGTCTCCCACACAACACTGGTTGAGAGCCACTCCCTGAAGCATGAGTCCCCTACTGCTTTCTCCTTTGCTACAGTCAGGTGGAATTCCTTTATAGCCAGTGACAGTCTCAGGATGAGTCTCTGGGGTTCACAACAGAAACCATCACCACATAGAGATATGCAGGGACTATCAGTGGGACACCTACAGGGTCTGCTGTTACAGTACTTTACCTACTCAGCTCTAACTTAGGGAACTTCGTTTTACAAAAGAAAGTTATCCATTCATCTGATGTTGGGGTACTTAAGTAATTTCCAGTTCTTAGCTATTGTGAATGGGGCCACAATAAACATGGGGATATATACATCTCTTTGGATGGGTGCTTTTGTATCTTTTGGGTAGATGCCCAGAAGTGGGATTTCCATCTTCAGTTTTTTGAGGAATCTCCAAATTCTTCTCCATAGGAGTTGTACCAATTTGCATTCCCACCAACAGTGCAAAAGTGTCCCTTTTCTCCACATTCTCGCCAGCATTTGTTGTTTCCAGACTTTTGGATAATAGCCAGTCTTTCAGGTGTAAGGTGATATCTCGTTTTAATTTGTATTTCCCTCATAGTCAGTGAGTAGAAACATAATTTCGTGTGCCTGTTAGCCATCTGTATACTCTCTTTAGAAAAGTGTCTCTCCGATTCCTCCTCCCATTTTTCGATTGGATTGGTGGTTCTTCTGTTGTTGAGTTTTATGAGTTCTTTGTCTATTTTAGATATTAGTTTTAAACCATGTGATCAGAGAAGTTGTTTGGTATAATTTTAATCTCTCTAAATTCATTGATAGATGTTTTGTATTACAATATATGATCTATACTTGAGAATATACTATGCACGCTTGAGAAAAAGTGAAATATGTAGTCACTGGGTGAAGTGCTCATTATAAGTCTATTAGAACTGTCTGCTCCAGATGGTAATTTAAAGTGGTTGTTTCCCTGTTAATTTTCTGCCTGGTTGATCTCACCTCTGTTGTAAGTGGGGTGTGGAAATCTCCCACTATTTTCGTGTTGCTGTCAATGTCTCTCATTAGATCTAGTTACACTTGCTTAATATGTTTTGATGTTCCTTCATTTAGTACATATATGTTAATAAGCAGGATGTCTTTTTCTGGATTGACCTTTAATCTTTATATCTCCATCTCTGTCATTTTTTATGCTTTTTGTGTGGAACTCTTTTTTTATCCAATACGAGTATAGCTTTTCCTGCTCTTTTGTGATTGCCATTTGACTGTAACATTGTCTTCCAGCTACTGCCTTTGAGCTTTTATCTTTTCACAGAAGGTGGGTTTCCTGAATGCAGCAGCAGGTTGGATAATGCTTTTTAATCCACTCTGTCATTTGGGGAGTTCAGTTCATTAATGTTTAGGGTTATTATTGATATGCAACTGATTAATGTCATTTTGTAACTCATCTTCTGTATATTACTCTATATAGTGCCTTTGTAATTCCCCTTTTCTTCTTAGTGTGGATGAGTGTGGTTATGTGTTGGTTGATTTCCCTTTTTGTTTTGTTCTTTGTTTTTTACCCTGGGGATGTATTTTGAGGTTACTCTGACGTTAGCATTCAGAGTTCTATATTTACTTCCTATTTTTATTTGAAAGCATACTTGTCTTCCAATCATTCAGACTATCTGTATTTTTTTCTTTTCTTCTTTCCCACTTTTTATATTAGCTATCTGAATTTTTATGTGAGGTTTCTTTACACTTTATAGACCATCCTATATTTTTTTAAAACTGGTTTTGTGGTGATAAATTCCTTTAACTTTTGCTAGTCAGGAAAGCCTTTTAGCATTTCTCCAGTCCTGAGTGATATAATCTTGCATGGCATAGTTTCTTAAGTTGAAAATCCTTTTTCTTTAACTCTTTGAATATATCATACCATTCCTTTCTGGTCTGTAGAGTTTCCGTTGAGAAATCTGCTGACAATCTTATGCAGGCTCCTCTGTGATATATTTTTCTCTGGTTGCTTTTAAGATTCTTCCTTTATCTCATATTTTTGACATTTTGATGACAGTATGTCTAGGTGTATTTCTGTTTGCGTTTTCTTTATTAGAAACTTTTGAAACTTTCTGGGTGTGGAAGTTTGCTTTATTCTTCAGATGTGGGAAGTTCTCATCTATTATTCTTCAAATGCAGTTTCTGCTCCCCTTTTCTCTCTCTTCTCCTTCCGGGATCCCTATGATGTGAATGTTGTTCCTTCTGATGCTATCCCAATGATCTCAAAGGCTGTCTTTATTTCTTTACATTTTTTTTATACCTTTGCTGGTTTGCTTGATTGGGTAACTCTGCCCTTTCTGCCAGATTACTGACTATTGGAAGCTTCATATATCCTATACTTGAGTTTCTATGTTGAATTCTTTCATTCAGCTATTATATTCTTCACTTCTTTGACATCTTGTTTCATTTCTTCTCTTTATTTTTATGCTCTCTTTTACTTCATCTGTTGTTTTCTGTATTCCCCTGAGTATGTTAATCACCGCTACCCTAAATTCATCATCAGGTAATTTGCATATGTCTGCCATATTCAGATTTTTCCGCTGGGTTTCTTTGTTCTTTTTTTATTGGAGCCTTCATTTCATGTATATTTCCCTGTGCCTTTGCTCTGTTTAACATTCTGTTTATATTTCTGAGGGTTCGGTTTCCCTGCAGTGATGGCATTGTGTAGGGTTATTACCTTACTGCTATCCCAGAATTGACGATCAGGCTGCAGTTCCATCTCTACCCACAGGGTGGTGCTAGTCTGTAGCCTTGATGTCCCTTCAGGGAGACTACTTTCTTCCTTTAATCCTGGGAGTGGGATATCCGGTGGTCAGGATATACAGTGGGTGGATCCTGAGGCTGTAATGTGAAATGATTGTGCGACTGGTTGGGGTGGGGAATTTCCCTAACTGCCTTCCAGCTACAGCAGCGACCAGCTTAACATCACCACACAGGCCTCAGCTCAGTCCCTGAAGCACTGGCTCTCCTTCCACACCATACCAAGATGGTCTTCCGCGCCTCTGCATCCCAGCCCCATCTGGGTGTGCTCCTTGTTGCCTCTGTACTGGGTTGTTAGCCTTTTCCTGTCCTCCCTCTGCTCCATACCACCACTGCAGCTCTTATGCCAAGTCCCAAATCTCTGGTTTAGATGTATATCATACAAAACATTTTTGCCTACCCTTTGTCATCAGGATAGCCGCCCAGTCTCTGTAGCCATAGTGCCAGTCACCCTTCAGTGTTTGTCTCTGGCATATAGGTAAGCTTGCTGTTGCTCTGCTGTGGAGAAATCTGAATCTTCTTCCTACCAGATCACCATCTTTCTTCTGTCTCCCTGAGAACATCTTTTTTTTCTTTCTTTTTTTTTTACTGAAAACTCAGGGAGTTTATAGATTACAAATTGCAAAGCATCCAAAAATCTTGTTCCTAGAAATGCCAACTCTAAGCTATTTAGTTTCTCTGCTCCTCCACTTCTCATCTTATTGATGGGTCATGAGTATAGTTGGGGTTCTGCATTTGTCACTCACTATTGATATCTTAAGTACTTCCCATGTTATTAAGGATTTTTATAAATATTGCTTTAAAACACTTTGAATTGGTAGTATGAGAAGAGAAAAACAAATGAGAGAAGATTCAACATTTGGGAAGCTCACAGAGTTGATGAGGGGAAAGATATGTGAACTCCTCTATTAAAAATAGGTTAGCATGTAATCAAGGGGTACAGAATAAGATAAGGGGACTGTGAGGAAGATGACCTTACACTTGAAGAAAAAGTTCAAGAAAGATGCTTCACAAAACTAAATATCTCAGCAACTGAGTCTCAGAGAATGAATCAGAGTAGAAAAAAGGTGATTGTTACCAGTAGAAGACACAGCACTCATGTGACAGAGTGTTTTTTTTTTTGGACATGAACATAGCAATATCACCCACTGCTCATGACCTTTCTCCAATCTGACTTTGACATTCATCTCATAAAAAGGTAGAGCCGGTCCCATGTTCCTTGAAATTAGGAAGGTTTTTGTGATTATTTTGGCCATTAGGGTATGAAAGAGATTATGTCATATGACTTTCAGATCCAGATCATTAAAGTTAATCAGCTTCACCTTGTGTGTAGTCCAGAGACATCATGTATGCAGTGAGACAGCCCTGAGGCTACCATTTTGGAAGGGAACCTAAGTCATCCCATGTGGAGAGACTGCATGCTGCAGCCCTGAAGCTACATGAAAGAGAAGTCCAGTCAGACCTCAAATATTCCAATCCTCAGTGTCCCTAATCTCTTCCTACTCTAGTTACTGATTGGCAATACTAGGGGTATAGATTCTGAGTCAGAACCACCCACCCAGCTACCTTTAATGAAGTGGTGATGAGGGCAAGAGTCAAGCTCAGATGATAGGAGGTCCCTAGACCTGACACCCAGTGGCTGCATCAGAGACATGCCAGGGTCAGTGTGTGTGACAAATGGATGCACAGTGACCATTTTTATCTTTGTGTTTGGGGCAAAGAATGCATGAAGCCAAAATGACTGTCATCGTGGGTGGTCAAGGTTAGATTTCTGAATGTTGAGTGCCCCTTTTGTCTTTCCATTCCTTTTTACCTGTGTTTATCAGCACCCAAGTACTCAACTCAATTCATGGTGTATTCATAACTCATAGATTAACTGCCTCTGGACTTAGCTATCTGTCATCATTATTGTTTGTTTCCCTTATTCCAGGGCAGAATTGAATATTCTTAAACTGAACAGAAAACACATATTATAGCAGGACAATGACCAATGTGTGGCAATCATTCAAGGTGGAGCTAAGGAGACAAGGGTCAGTTAGTTCTCTCTTCCACCAACTCAGAGGATGTCCCCACAGTGAAGGTATGAAGGGATATCCAAGTGCTACGACCAGTTATGAGGAGACATCTCCTGGGCTGCTAAATTCTGTAAACTTGGGAGGCAGGGACATGAAAAGAGGAAGTCACTTGAGGGATTATTTATTTTTAAAATCTTTGTAATGGTGATGCTTATTATTTTTAAAACATCACTGATCACATAGAACTACAAAAAGTAAGCTCATTGGCACCCACTCTTAAAGAAAGAGTGGCCAATGGGTCCAGTAAATCCCCATTCTCAGGGCTACTTCCTACTTCTAATGCATCTAAAATGGGTTTGTCCAACTTTTGAGACTCATGTCCTTTAGAGATGAGCAACTTGCCCAGATAAAATACCTG
Organism: Solenodon paradoxus; assembly: GCA_004363575.1. Classification (NCBI taxonomy): domain Eukaryota; kingdom Metazoa; phylum Chordata; class Mammalia; order Eulipotyphla; family Solenodontidae; genus Solenodon; species Solenodon paradoxus. Next base: position 413,890 of record RJWH01000410.1, read on the forward strand.
AATGAAAACTTTCTCCTGCAGTAGATCCATCTTTCCCACTTACAATGGAAAAGCAAAAGGAAATATCGAGCAAGTCTTTCTTTCTTGTGATTTTCATCTTAATTTCCCCTGGTGTGTCCTGTTTCAGTTAGGACAAACACTCAAAGGATGAAGAGTCAAAAGATGCCAGCTAAGATATGTTCAGGTTAAGGTTTTACTCAAAATTCTAGAGGTCTGGTAATCAGAATGATGTCAAAGCAGTCATCTCCCATCACGGCCAGCCACAAAAGTCAAACTGCTTAGGAAAAGGGTCTGGTGTCAAGGTGTGTGGAACTGTGGAATGCAGATTGGTATCTGTGCATAGATTTCACACTCAGTAAGTTCAGGGAAAAAAGGAGAGTTCTGCTGTGATTTGCTTATTGAGCTGGTGGGTTTTGGAGACCAGAAGCTCTACAGTGAAGATTTTTGCCAACACCAGGAAGCAGTCAGTCCAACTTCTAAGCCTGCCAGTGATGTGAGGATCATGTGGGCAGCACTATATGCCAGCCAGCCCAACCCTGGTATGAATCCTAAAGCACCCACGGAATTCATCTCACAGGCATGTAAAAGGAAGTAAATCCTAACAGAAACATCTTGACTCAAATTCAGTATTACCATGTTGGCTCTGGTCCAAACACCAGCAAAAAAAGCATCCATAAGTCAGAAACCACAATTACATTTTGATATTTTTGGGTGATGGATTAGATTCATCATAGTGAGAAAGCTTGCTGAACAATTTAAGGCAACAACATAAATGACATTAGAGAAAAATCATCTTTCAGGCCCTGGAGATGCACTTTTTAAACACATGTGGCAGTTTACAGCTATTCCTTACTAATGGACTAGGGTGTACTAGAACTGAATAACTGTATTGCAGGAGAGCAGTGAATTGCATTTTCTGAAATTAGTTCTGTGATCAAATTTTCCACCTAATTAAACCAAGTGTAATGATTCAAAAGCAGAGTCTTCTCTACTACAAACCTGAAATTTAATTGTGTGGGCATTAGAATTCAGAAATCCATTCTTTTTGAATGCCTGGTGTTCAGTGGCATTACTTCTTCTAATCCTGTACCCACTTACTATGTTAAACCTCAACTTAGAAGATGCACATCTTAGACGTGGTGCCCCAGGACAGACCCTGACAAGGGTGCAGGTGCATGTGGTTTGTTTGAGAGGCAATTCCAGAAAGTCTAGGATGGAGGGGTTGAAGAGACAGCGAAGGGCAGCAGCATCATAGAGAGTCGTTGCTATAGGCTCAGGAAAGATGGTGTAGGATGTGAGTTGTTTCACAGAGACAGACTGCGGTATTCACCCATCAGCTTCAGCCCTCATTTCCTGAGGTTGTGTCCTTCCCATTCGCATGACTGTAGGGCAGTCTCTGTCTATTCTGTGCTGGAGTTTATGTGTTGGAACAAAGAAGCGAGGAAATGAGTGATGTTTCTGTTTCCGCGGCTGTGAAAAAGCACCTAGGCTGCATTAATGGTTTTAGTTTTTCAAGGTGCTCCTTTGTCAAAAAGTTGCCGCTGTGATGGGAAAAGTAGAAATCACTAAAATAGAGTCAGCTTGTGATGATTTCCTTGCCCAGAAAAAGAAGTTCAAACTAAGAAGTTAACCGACATCCAACAAGGGTAAATACCTATGCTGCATTTTGAAGTCTGAAATCAATTGCAGATGCAGAGGATGGAGGATGAAGGACAGTAAACATTTTTAGATTTTAGTGACCACTGACTTAAAACAGGCTGCTGTGCAGAAACTACCAGGGAAAGGAGTTATCCACATGAATATATCTTGCTCGAGCAGCCTTGAAGTTAGGGTGGAGGGAGCAGCTTTTAAAAGGCATGTTGATACAATAAGCTAACCAGCAATCTAAGAAATAGTTCAAGTAAAGAACAGTCAAAGAAACAGAAAACATTCTTCTGGAAAATAAAATACTCCTGGAGTTATGACAGTCAGTTTTAGGAAGGGCTGTCACGTACAGAGGGTGCTGAGGGGTCCCAGAAGCAAAACCAAAACAACCTGTGGGAAACAGGAGGGCATGTGAGGGTTTTGCATAAAAGACACTCTAACTCCCAGACCTCCTGAAGACAGAAGAGATCCCTGAAGTTTCCATCCTGCATTGATCTACTGCAAGCCTGTGTAAGTGTTAAGATAGGCACTCGGAAACACTGATTCCTTACTATGTTTTTGTTGTTGTTAGTGTTTTGTTTTATTTCATGATGGTGTAGGGAAATAACCAGGCTCTCTGGAGACAGAAACAGCTATTTTCTTGGGAAAATTGTATTTAGCATTGCACCCTCGTTGTCAGTCATCCCAGAGGAATGGAACATTGTTCTATTCACACCCACCATGTGCCCCATGAAAATGTGATGGTGCTTGGAGCTGTGAGCTGGAATGCAAAGTCTTAGTTGTTGCTGTGCACCACAGGGTGTCTTTCCTAATTTACCTTGAGGCACTCACTTGCAAAGTGCTGCTCACTCTTAGTCTAGATCAGGGAGTTCTGGCCTGTAGACTGGAGAGCAACTGGAAACTTGTGTCTTAGTTTCTTGTCTGGTGAAGTGACAGATTGTGACTGTGACAATTCTCTTACTTAGCAGCCTTGGAATCCACTGGCCCTCCCTGGGAGTCATACGGGTTAAATATAGGAGTCACCCCGGAGCTCAGAAAGCACAGTGTGCCGTGACAGGCATGTTTATATAACTAACGTAGGTTGGGCACTTTGGGTCTCACTGGCTTGGACCAAATGGCTGAGGTGGACTGAGGATAAAGCAAAAGTTAGGGGGAAACCAAAACTACATGGTATTAGGCTGTGGGCTGAAGAGTGGGAATATTTAAAGGGATAGAGAGAGAAAACATGTTCTCAACTTCTCTTTGGAGTATCTATTCGTGAGGGATATGAGGCCAGAGAAAGCATGAACAGGAACATAGTTTGGCCTGATGAGGCAATGAGAGAAGTGACAGGAGAAGGGAGGAAAACAGATTGCAGAGCCTCAGGAGGAGCCTGAAGGATGCGGATGCTATGGGCATGAAGACATGGGACAATCCCTGATGCGCAGGCTTTAAAGAGTTTGGCTTTGTGTCCTTTTCCTTGGCCCAGGGTGAGAATTTTAACTTACGAATCAAGGAGTTTACATTTTTCTCTCTAGCTCTGTAGACTCTGTAAATGCATATGTGCATGTGGATGTGGCAATGTGGGTGCATGTGTACTTTGTGCATATATGTTTATGTCAGTGCATATATGTGTTGCATGCATATGTGAACCTATGTGGGTGTATGTGTTTCATTGTACACTGTGTGAATGTGTGGCCTCACATGTGTGTGGGTGTATTGCATACATGTGCCATGTGGTTTGCATGCATATATATGCATGCATGTGCATGTGTGCACATATGCATGGGTGTGTGTTGTGTGAATATGAATCAACCGGTGTATATCTGTGTGTATATATGTGCATATATTTATGTGCACACATGTGTGTAAAAGTGCATGTGTGCATGTGTATGCATTGCATATATGTGTGCACACATTGGTGAGTGATTGCATGCCCATTATTGTGTGCATGTGTGTTTGTATTCATGTGTGTCCATGCATGTCCGTGTGTGTATGTTGAGGATGGGTAGGAAATGATGAGATTCTTGGAATAGAAAAAATAAATTAGGGAGGAGGGAAAGGTCAAGAGAGAGTATACCAATGTCACACCATCACATTTTTTCTCTCTAATAAGACTTTTTTTCCTCTATGAAAGAAATAGTCTTTGCAATTTCAAAGAACCTGCACAAGGAAGGTGATGATGACCATCCATGTCAAACCTGTCTCCTGAGAATTTATTTGACATAAAGAGCAGTGAATAGGAATGAATATGGCCCAGCTCCCTGAGTGCTGTTGATGCCAGGCAGACTGCTCACCTCCCTCTCTGGGCACGGGCTCACATTGGAGGTCGTGCGAGCCCCCTGCAGCTCTGTCAGCCCTCAGAGAATGAGGCTGACTCCATGTTCTATCGTCTCAAGGGAAATGTTCCTAGCTTGCTGAGCAAGGAGACTTTCAGCAAAAATACCTAGTGTTTGATTTTCATGTATGTGACAAGCTACAAACCTGATTTTAGCTAAAATATTTCCTACAGTCCTGACATTCTACAGGTGACCTCTCACCTAACAGAGAGTAACTGAGCCAAGAAATACCCAGGCCTGGGTGTGTGCCTTCTTATCTCAGGTCAGGTGGCTTGTAGATGATGTATGAAATGAACAATCAACACAAAGAATTACCTGGGACTTCAAAAGTCAAGTTCTGAAACTCCAGTGAGAAGGCAAGATTTGTAAGTAAAAGAGCACACTCACATTAAGGTTTAGCACTCTTACTCTTGGTCTTACTTTCTCCTTCCTCTCAGATAGGAACCCATATTAGATATTTTTAAATGACTTTTTAAACCTTTAAATATGTGTTACAAAGGACTGTAATATGTACAAATGTATTGTAAAGCATAGAAATAAAATTAAAAAAAATCTCCCTGCCCCACTTCTCCAAAGATAGCATACAGATAGCCAACAGGCACATGTGAAAATGCTCATCATCACTTATTATTCGATAAATGTAAATCAAAACCACAATTAGACATCATCTAAAACATGTGAGGATTACCTTCACCAAAAAAAAAAAAAAAATCCTAATAACTAATGGTGAACATGTGGAAAAAAAAGGAACACTGGTACATTATCGGTGAGAATGTAAGTTGGAAAACAGTATGGAGGCTCCCTGGAAAACTCAAAACAGAAATACTGAGTGATTCAGTAACTCCACTTTGAATAATTATCTGAAGAAAATAAATATTTTAATTCGAAGAGATATATGTGCGCTTATGTCCATTGCAGCACAATTCACAATAGGCAAACATGAAAGCAAGCTAGGGTGCCAGTAAGAGATGACTGGATAAAGAAGATGTGATATATTTACACCATGAAATACTATTCAATCACAAAAAGATGAAAATTTTGCCATTTACATCAACATGGAATGAATTTAAGGGGTTTATGCTAAATGATGTAAATCAGAAGAAGGAAAAAATATTGAATCATTTCACTTACATGTAGAATATAAGGAAACAAAGCAAATGAACAGATAAAACAAAATTAAACTAAAATAAAATAAATTTTAAAGATTAAAATTATTGGAAATAAACTTAGACAACAGAACTGTGATTGCCAGAATGAGTGAGGGTGAATGTAGGAATAAAGGAAGCGGGTAAGGTCCACAGGGGGACAGTGGTCTCCTTTAAAAAATTGTTTATAAAAGATGCTCACATGCCGATCACTCAGTTTAAGAAACATTATCAGCTCTCAGTGCTCCATCTGGACCACATCCCCACCTCCCACACAGAGGTGGCTTCTTTCCTGGTTAATTGTCTTCTGATAAAGGACAACTGGGTTGTTTCCAGGGTCTTTGATATGAGGAAAATACTGCTGTGAGCATTCCTGAGTGCATGTCCTGGTGCATGTGGACAGTTGTTTCACCAGCATAGGTAATGTCAAATCTGAAATTACCCAATCTGTGTGTGCAGCTTCCCTTTTGCACATAGAATCAAATGTCGTGGTGAATACTCCAACCAGCAATTTACAACTGTTTCATGCCTCTCTGCTCCACAGCCTAACATCAAATATCTTAACTTTGCCAGTTAGCATATTGCAATGAAATTCATTCTGATATTTCTGTGGTAACAACTGAGGTCAAACCCTTTGAATATTTTTTGACCACTCATGGTTCTTCACCTATAAAATATCAATTCATGTCTTTACCAATTTTTCCCCTTGGGATTGTTTTCTCTCTTTACTGTTGATCATTAAGGCTTTTTTTCATGTTATTTCTGAGGTCTTTGGAGGAAGAAAAGCTCTCAATTTTAATGAATTTGAATGCTCTTCCTTGTAGTTTGTGATTTTGAAGTGTATTGAGGAACTCCTTCCTGATGCTGGTGTCCCAAGGATACATTCTTCTATGTATTTCTAAAAGTGTAACATTTTGATTTTGATCTAAGATTTTTTTTCCAGTTTTTGTTCCTTCATAGTCCAAAGCAGGTGGATAACTTTGTTCTCCATGCAGCTGTCCTAGATGGCTTATTGAATACACATGTAGGTCAGCATCTTTGTTCTCCATCTTGTTCTATTGGTTAATTTATTTCTCTTGATTGAAACATCACTGTAATTGCCATAGTTTTATAATATTTTGGTATCTAAAAAGGAATCTCCCCCTAGTTTCCATACTTTCAAGGAGAAGCCCTGAACACTCAACAGCTGCTAGAAGAAAAGTTCTCAACCTCCTTTGTAAAATAGACTTCCCAAGTTAGTGGATGGCTTTAGCACTTGTTCATCCCCTGAAACACATTTCTGGCATCAAAGTATCTCCTTTATTGCAAGAACTGCTGAACATTCAAAGTTGTGTATTTGAAGTATGTTTTGTTTTCAATTTTTTATCAGTTTTGATTATGGGTATTTTTTAGTTTATCACGGGCAAAACCTCAGTTGGTTTCCAGGGCCTCACCACCAGAGGTAACAGGCATTCTTGGAGAGTGCACCACTGGAAGCAATACAACTGATTCGAGTCTCTTATAGTGGTCTTAGAGACACATGGTTTGATACATGTTTAATAAGTCTAATTGATCTTAATAGCATGGTGAAAATTTGAGTTGCTTGGAGATAATCCTGGAGATTTTAGACAATACCCCTTGGTTCTTCTTTTAAAGACCTTTCCTAACTCAAAGTCTGTCCGAGCTTGAAGGAAGGTAGAAGATTTTCCCAGTACTCAGTGAGAGCCCCTGAGGGCACTGCCTTAAGAAGGAAAAAAGTTTGGGGCTTGCTTTATTCTAGATCATTCCTTCCTTAAAAGTATGTTCACTTGAGTCTCCAATTGCCTAGACCTTTCATGGTGTAAGCCATGCTGTTGAGACCTGATCTCTGATGATCATTGAATGTAGGTCAGGCAGAACAGCACCCATTGCAGTGTGCTCAACCCTAGGAATAAAGGCAGTGATCAGTCTGTAACCCAAAAAGCACCTCAACATATGGTCTTGGAACTGATCAGTGCTTCCTAAAATTCTAAGTTTGCTTATGACAAACCTCAGGCTCAAATAAATCCTGGCTGAACTTTGCTTTGATCCCCAGATTGCTTTCTATACCTAGAAAGCTGATTTCCGCATAGGTGATGAAGGCAATGGTAAAGTCATCAAGTGCCTGGACAGCCTGCCAAGGCCATGAACATCTGCTCATAAACCTCCCTATGGACTCCTTGAAGTCCTGGAAACTGTCTGTGGGCTTTCTCCACCTTGTAGAAAACTTATAAGAAAGACTGGTTTAAACAATCATGTGGTTTATTAATCTGGGATTATTCTTCCTCAAAATTCCTATCAAATTCTCTAAGATATTTTTAAATTCTTTATAACTGATGAATTGATGCCATGTTCATCACTTGACCTGTGGTCTTTCTCTTCATTGTGGAACTATTCCACTTCCAAATAAAAACTGCTATAAGGTGTTGTCAGATTAGTCATCTAAGAATACACTTCTAAAAAAATCTATTAAACCTTTGTGGCATTTTTCACTTCCTGTAATTGGTGACTTGAGCCATTGTTGATAGCAGGTATAATTTCAAGGTCAACCCTTTTTATGGCATGGGACTCTGCATACCCACTGTATTAATCAGGGTTCCAGAGAATTGACATATATCCAGGACAACTTTAAAGTATTCCCCTTTGAGAACCAGATATCCAAAGGACCTTGATTCTATTCATCTGGTGCTGTTGAAAATAATTATCTTGTCTAAATAAACAAATGCTGCTATATATTTTACATCCTCATTAACCTTTTCCTTTGACTCAAGGCCTCTTTGCAAATTGACAAAAACCAGCAGGGAAATGAAGGCAATGTGTGTCTTTGTTCTCTCCAGTCAAGGGCACGCCTCAATCTTCCACTAATTGCTGACTGCTCACTCCTTAGCAACAGGTCAAGGTCTCCCAAATTCAGGGTGAAATGTATTAATGTATATTAGAACATCTAATGGATTTGCTCAGAGTAGGAAACCTACACTGGCCAGATTCCTTCTGGACCAAGAAAATGGAGGGTCAGATTTTTATTAAATGCTGTAGGATTCACATATTTTGGTCTTAATTAGCATCTTCAATGTGCTCTTGCAAGTCCTTGATTTCAGGCAATGAGCTCCTCTTGGACATCTCTGTCAAGATCAGGATCATTCTCCTCTGTCCTGCATTGTTCAGGCCAAGGGAGACTTGCATTCCATCCCTGGCCTGTCCTTTTCCTACCTCCTTCCACTGTTTAATAGCACAGAGTCATCAGAATAAAACTGTCAATTGTCTTTGTGGGGAGAAAAAGCTCTATAAATACTATCTCAGAAGAGAAATGAGCAGCTACTTTTAGCCTCTATTTTTATGTTGTATCTGTGCATAGAAGGAAAATATAAAGAGTATTTAGATATTCTTATCTATATGTGCTCATCACATCATGCTAGCACTTAAAAGGTCTCCAGAGATAAACCAAAATCTGTCATGGAGAAGCCTATCTTTTAATTTATAACCTTATCCTGGGATTTCCCATTATGCTTTCTTCCATTTACCCTGAACGCAGATACTATTGGTGCTCTGCTCATATTCCCTCAGAACTTAACATCCATGCATATTGCTCCATGCTATTAGTCCTTACGTCTTCTGGTCAGGGAAGCATGCTCAGTCAATATACAGGGAAGACTAAAGTGGTGAGACATTAATGCCCCAACACCAAAGGAGACTAGCCAATGATAAGTGGTGAATAAATGTCCCAGTGTCTCTACCTCAGACCATGAGGACTGGTATTCCCCAAATTCAGATGTCTCCAACTGGACAAAATTCCAGTTCCCTCCAGGGTGACCTGCTTACTAATACATACTAAATTGACTGCCTTCCCTCCCATATCACATTCTCCTTTCTCTAGAAGTGTTGCAGTTATCACCTCCAACACAAACTTCTCAAATTCAAATATTTTTTTCAGAGTCTACTTCTGGTGGTGTCAGTCTAAGACAACAACTAGGGTGCTAGAAGCTATCTCAGTCAGTTCTAGGATTCCCTGGTTCCTGCTGCTATGTGTGCCCCTTATTGCCTTCATCCTCGCAGCCCTCCTCTCCCTCCTAGAGATGCCACACAGACAGGGGAGATTTTGGTCCTTATGCCAAATTGATCCATGATGTCCTACCTCAGCCTCATATAGCAACTCAGGTCTCTATCATTAACTGGCAGGAACATACTGGTCACTTGACCCTGTGCCACTCAAGTTCTAGCCCTTTTTATTTTCACAGCAAGTCCCTTTGGATACCCACCTGATTCCAAGGGAAAGCAAAGGACTGGTTAGCGGCTTGACATGAACCTTTGATTCCAGGGTCCAGGGGAAACTAAATTCCCCTGAAACTTTCTGTTTTCATTTTAATAAAGCAACCAATAAAGATATTTCTACTCTCTTCTTGGGAGATACTGAGATCTCATTAGTTCAACTGTTGATCCTCAGAGGATTTTGGGGTTTGTGGTGGGTAGTAAAATAGCCTCCCGCCAAAAGTTGTGTACTGCTGATCCCTAGTTCTGAAAGTATGCCACTTTACATGGAAAAAGGAAATTTAAAATACAGAAAGATTTAAAACTTATCTCAAAAAACTGACATTATCTGGATCATATAGATAAGTCCAACATATTTACAAATATCCTAAAATATAAAAAAAAAAAAAAAAGGAGATGAAGAGAAGGTAAAAAAAAATGCAATGCAAGAAAAAAATCATCCCTTTGTGACTAGCTTTGAATATGGAGAAAGAGGACCCCAAGTCAGGAAATGTGTGTGGTCTCTAAGGGCTGGAAATGACAAGGAAAAAGAGTCTCCTCAGTCTTATTAATACTTCAATTTTAGCTCAGTGACACTCACTATACACTTACGAACTACAGAACCTGTAACCTATGTTGTTAGATCGTTAAGTTTGAGATAATTTGCTTCAGAAGCTATAGCAGTGAATGTAAACTTGTTCAGGACTTTTCCTTCTTAACTATCCTAAGGCCCCAGAAGCTTCCTTTGCAGCTACCATCTGACTTGCAGGGCTAGGAAGACCACTCTGCCACCTTCTAAAATGTAATCTTCTTTACTCTCTGTGGATATTTGATTTCTTTATCAAGTTACTTATCTGACTTACTTTAAAAGCAAAGTGCAAGGGCAGAGTATAATTTTACCCTCTACACTTTCAGGATTGAGGGTTTTAATTGGGCATAGCTATGGATTGCACTTGCTCTAAGTGATACTGGGTTGTATTTCCTCTACTGAACTGTACTTTGACTAATATTTTCTCTGCAAAGATCTTCAGTTTCAGTGTTCAATAGCATTTACATTGGCTGTCACCGTTTTTCCAGTCTTCTGGTGAGCAAAGGATTCCCTAATTCCCCCAAATCATTTATTTTTGCTAAAAAATATATATATATTAAGGTAGATTTGATTTACACAATAATGGAAGCACATATGTTTAGGTTCCCCATTCCTCAAGTATATGACAACATGCCACATCCACCACCAAATCACCAAAAGCCCCACAGTGCTGTCCATTGGGCCCCCACAACCCCTTGCTCTCATACCCTGAACCTCTTGTACTTCGGTAACTTCTAGTGTCAATGTTCAAAGGTTGGTTTTGTTTTATCTGTTCCTTTGTTATTTTTCTTTATAGTCAGCTGTATCTGGCATTTATCTTTCTGGTTCAGCTCTTTTTATTTAGTATAATCCCCTCTAGTTTCAACCATGTTGTCATAAGTGACAGGATTTCATCATTTTTAAGGCTAGGCAGTATTCCATTGTGTATTAATACCACATTTTCTTTATCTGTTCATCTGATAATGAGCACTTAGGTAGTTTCCAATTCTTGACTACTATAAATAATGTTTCAATAAACATGGGGGTGCATATATCTATGTTGCTGTCCCGATAACAGCAGTAGAGTTGAATGCCTGCATTCTTCCTTTGTTTTATTTGCATTACTTCATTGCATCCAGCTATATAAAATAAATCATGGAAAAAGGCTTGTGGTCACTGTCTCTGAGGAGAGACTAAGCCCACTAGGCCCCTGCTTTTCTAAATGTAAGTTGTCTGTCTTTCTTTAGACTCCTATAGCCCCCTCTTAGGTACCCTTCTGCAGGCCTGGCTGGCTGTAAGGGTGGTGGCAGTAATCTCCTTACTAATTTCCATAAAGATTGCACTCTCACTGACAGTGTGAAAAAGTTCCCTTTTCTCCTCATCCTAGCCAACATTTGTTATTTCTGTTCTTTTGGATAAAAGCCATTCTCACTGGTGTGAGGTGTTCTCTCATTATTGTTTTGATATGTATTTTCCTAATAACAAGAGAGGAGAAATATCTTTTCAGATGCCTGTTGACCATATGTTTGTCTTCTTTAGGGAAATGTCTGTTTAAGTCCTGTGCTCATTTTTAAATTGTTATTTCTGTTGTTCAGCTTTATGAGTTCTTTTGAACCCTTGTCAGATGTATGATGTGCAAATTAATTTTTCCAGTCAGTAGAATGTCTTTTCATTTTGATGATAGTTTCTTTCACTGCACAGAAGCTTGTTAGTTTGATGCAGTTCCATTTGTTTGTTTTTGTTTCTATTGCTACTGGACTTGAATTCCCAAAAACTGCTCTAAGGCTTATGTCAGAGAATATATTGCCCTTGCTTTCTTTTAAGTATTTTATGGTCTCTGGTCTTACATCCAAGTCTCTAACCCATTTTGAATTACTGTGTGTGTGTGTGTGTGTGTGTGTGTGTGTGTGTGTGTGTGTGTTAGAGAGTGGTCTAGATTGATTCTGTTGCATTGGTCTGTTCGGTTTTCCCAACACCCTTTGTTGAAAAGACTTTCCCTTCTCTACTGTATGCTCTTGGCTCCTTTGTTGTAAATTAACTGACCATATATGTGTGAATCTATTTCTGATGATTCATTTTTATTTCACTGATCAGGGTCGCTGATTTTATCCAGTATCATAAAGTTTTGATCACTTAACCCTGTAGTATATTTCAAGATCTTGTAGTGCTATACCTTCACTTTTGCTCTTTTTCCTCATGATTTCTTCAGCTACTCATGATCTTTTGTGATTCAATATGAATTTAAAATTTTTTCTTCTATTTCTTTGAAAAATTCCAGTGAAATTTTGTTTAGTATCATATTTAACCTGTATATTGTTTTGGGTAAAATTGTCTTTTTAATAATGTTAATATTTTGCCAATTAGTTAACCTCGTTTAAGTGTTTGGAAATGTTACTGTTCTTCAATTTTTTGAGAGTTTGAGAAAAATAGGTATTAATTCTTTACTGAATGTTGGATAAAATGCATTAATAAAGCCATCTGGTCTTGGGTTTTTATTTTGGGGGAGACTATTGATTAGTTTTTCAATTTCCTTGCTTGTGATATCTCTTAAGATTTTCCATTTCTTCCTAATTCAGTCTTGGCATGTCTCTAAAAATCTATTCAGCTTCTTTAAGCTGTCTGACTTACTGGAATATAGTTGTTCAGAGTAACTTCTTATGATGCTTTGTATTCCTGAGGTATCCATTTTAACTCTCTTTCTTTTCTGATTTTAGTTATTTGAGTTTTCTATCTTTATTTCTTAGTGAACCTAGGCAAAATTTTGACAGTTTTATTTATCTTTCAAAGAACCAGGTTTTAGTTTTATTTATTGTCTATTTTTTTAAATTTCTGTTTCACTTATTTCTGCCCAAATTTTTGCTATTTCTTCCCTTGTGCTGACTTTTGGCATCAATTATTCATATTTTTCTGGATGCTTTAGGTGTAAGTATAGATTATTTGTGATCCTTCTTTTTGTTGTTGTTGTAGCTTGAGGTAGACCTGGATTGCTATAACATTTGCTCTAGGTTCTGTTTTTGCCACATCTCATAAATTCTGTTAATTCATGTCTTTATTCTCATTTGTCTCCAAGTTTTTTTGTAGTTTCTCCTGTGATTTCCTCTTTTACCCAAAGGTCATTCAGAAGCATGTTGCTTAGCTTCTACATATTTTGAAATCTTTCAGCTTTGTTTATGTGGTTGATTTCTAGTTTCATGCCTTTGTGATTAAAGAAGATGCTTGGTATGATTTCAATCTTTGTAAATTTGTTGACATTTGTTTTGTTTCCAAACATATAGTTTATCCTTGAGAGTGTTTCATGGGCATTTGATAAAAATGTGAATTCTGCATTTCTTAAGTTAATTGTTCCATAAATGTCTATTAAACCAATCTGTTCTAATTTACCACTTAAAGCTGTTTTTTCATGTTAATTTTCTGCCTGCTTTGTCTACCATAGTTGCAAGTAGATTCTTGAAGTCTCCTAGTTTTATTGTATTGTTATTAAATCTCTTTATATCTGTTAATAATTGATTTGTGTACTTTTATGCTGCTACATTTGGTGAGTATATATTAATAGAAGTTATATCTTTTGCCAAATTTACTCTTTAGTTATTATGTAATGCCTTATCTGTCATATGTTACTTTCTTTATTTGGAAGTATATTTTATCTGTAATAAGTATTGCTGACCCTGTTTTTTATACAACTTCATTTGAGCATGCAGTTATCTTCCAATCTCTGAATTTCAGTGTGTTTCTCATTAGAACTTAGATGAGTTTCCTGTAAGCAGCAGAAAGTTGAGTTATGCTTTTTAATCCATGTGGTTACCTATACATTTTGATTGGCAAGTTGAATACATTTTATTTAGGGTGATTATTGATATGTAACTGTTTATTGACTTTTTTTGTTTTTGTTTTTTGGTGTTGCTGCAGAATTGACCTTTGCTCTTTATGCCTTCTTATGTGCTTTGAAAGTGTTTATACTCTCTTTGCTTTTCCTTTTTAATTTTTTCTATGTTTTTTATGAATTTTTATGTTGAGGTTACCCTGGGATTTACATAAAAATTTCTATGCTTATAACCTGTTTTAACTTAAAAACAAGTTAGTTGCAAGTTCATTCTAACTGTTCACATTTTAACTATCCTTCTCTTCTCATTTTATATTTTTGATGTCATACTGCTTCTAAGTGGAGTTTCTGTTCATTTTTTATAACTTCCTTTATTTAGTACTCCTATAATGCTGGTTTGGTGGTGATAAATTACTTTGACTTTTGCTTGTTTGAGAAGCTCTTTATCATTATTTCAATTCTAATTGATAATCTAGTATAGTAGAGTATGCATGGTTAGAAACCCTTTTAGCACTTTGATTCTACCATGCTGTTCTGTAAAGTTGCTCCTGAATAATCCTCTAATAGTTATGTAGTGGCTCCTGTCTATCTAACTAATTTTTCTCTAGCTGCTTTGTCTTAAATTATTGTCATTTTAATGATAATATGTCTTAGTGTAAATCTGTTTGGGTTTTTCTTTATTTGGAACTCTTTGGGTTTCTTGGGTCTGGCAGTCTGTTTCCTTACTCAGGTTAGGTTAATTCTCAGTTATTACTTAATCAAATAATCTTTGTGCACCCTTTCTCTCTTCTCTCTAAGACCCTTATGATATGAATGTTGTTTCTCTTTGTGTTTACCCATAAGTCTTATATGCTTTCTTTGAAATTTCTTTTTTTTTTTTTTTTTTTTTTTTTTTTTTTTTTTTTTTTTTTTTTTTTTTTTTTTTTTTTTTTTTTTTTTTTTTTTTTTTTTTTTTTTTTTTTTAATCTTTGGTTGTCTGCTCTGGTGCATCCCATTAGATTACCGATTCTATGGGAGATTTCTTCTTTCCTACTGTTGAAACTGTTGAAACCTTTTACTATGCTCTGAATCCCAGCTGTTACGTACTTTAGCTCTATGACTTCTGTTCAGAACTTCCTCATATTTTTGGCTATTTTAGTTCTTTCTTTGTTCTTTCATTTTTGTCCCAATTTCAGTAAGTATCATTAAAATTGTGCTTTAAAATATACATCAGTTAGTTTACTTAATTCTGTTGTATTCAAGTTTTCCCCTGGGGTTTTGTTTTGGTGCAACATGTCACATATATTTCTCTTTCCATTTATTTTGTGTGGCAGTCTGTGTTTATTTCTATGTGTTAGGCTTCACTGATATAAAGGCCTTGCTATATAGTGAAGAAGTTGCAGAGTATGGGCCTGGGGCGTTAGTCTGAAATGCTTAGCTTTCTTTAGTTGTGTGATCTCAGCCAGCACTTGTAAGAATTGTTAAAACTCTAAAGCCAGGGCTTTTGAGATAAGGAATTCAGATGTTTCCCCCGCCCCGAGTCATGAGCATGAGTAACAAGGCATAGGAGAGAGACTCCCAAGTTGTATGTCCAGGCTACTGTCTCAACAGAGTCCACTGAAGAGAAAGAGCTGGAAATTGATCAGAAAAAGTACACTCCCTGTGAAAACTGCTCTGTCCTCCAGAATGGCAAAAGTCCCTGCAGGGGGTAACAAATAAACCCTGGGTCTGGAGGTGGAAGGTTTAGGAAATACCAAGCAGAGAATAAAGTTGTTTAGCAATAGCCCGAGGCGGGCAGACACCACCATTTCAATGGAGCCTCTCCAATGATTTGCCCTAAGAGAGCCAGAGAATGGAATGTTCTTTGCTTGGAAACACTCAACTGTCTATACCAGCATTACAGAGCTGGCTCTCTGTCTCCAGCAGCCTGGAAAATTGCAACTGTGAGGACATACAATCCATCAACAGAATGTGCTAATAGCAGAGGGGATGGGTATTCTCCCTGAGGCCTACCCACAATACAGGCCTTCATCACCGGCATCATACAAAAACAAGGATGCCCTGCATATCACAGTTCACAAGAAAGTTATCCCTCTTTCAACCCCACATCAAGGTTTTTGGTTGAGTAAATGAAAGTCAGTTCCTAGATGTTAGGACATCTGCTAAGGAGGCAAGCCCTTCAACTCTGGGGAGAGTGTTCCTGTCACTGTTCTCGCCCTAGAAACGCCATAGTGCTTGAAAAGGGTAGTAAGAACACCAAGGTATACTGGCTTCTCTTATCATTTATAGACACTGGTGTCCTTTATCTTTGTTGATTTGATGGTCCCCATTCCTTTTAAAAGGTGGTAGTTGTTAAATGGGTGGTTTTGTTGTGTCTACGTGGAGGAGGTAAGCTAAAGATCTGAATAACCTGCCATCTTGTAACCACTTTTCAGATCCTCACACCATTTACTTTGAGGGCATTGATTTCCAAATCTCTGGACCAATCAACAACTGAATTTCAGTCCCGGCCATGTGAGCTCTAGCCTCAAAATCTGCATCCCCCATGATTCTGTAGCAATAGTGCATCCTAGTGATGACTGAGGTCCAGTCTTTAGGCTAATTGCCTGACTCTAAACAGAAATCTTTCTGAATATTTCAGGTATGATCAGTGTCCAATTGTGACTATTTCCCCAAATAGTTATTTGAGGGAATCAGAATGGCAAGGGAGGAAGGAAAAGGAACATTTAAGGATAACATTCCTGTCCCTCACTTTTCTTTTCAAGATGTAAGGAGGTGACATTTTTATCTCTACTCTCAGATTTGCCTGAGCCTGTGAATTAAACTGACATAAGTCAAATTAGTAGAATAGCATATAAATGCTTTCCACGGTATGGGAAATTTCATAAGAAATGAAGACCCAAGTAAATGACAAGACCTATATCATTTCATAGTAGGTTGAACAGAGGTGATTGTGGAAATGTGATTAAACTCTGTGGGGATACCAAAGGAAGGTAAGAATTATTTTAACAAGATCTTCTTGCATAGAATTTTCCTGGTCATCATTTGTTTTTTTTGTTAAGAATGTCCTTTTTTTCTGATAAAGGGAGGGTATCTATCACATGGAAATTTTACTCTCTTGCTTTCAATATAAATGGAGAAATAAAGTATTATTTTTGCATTTTGTTTTTAAGAGTTTTTTAAGTAAACCTGATGCCAAACTTGGCCGCGTTTCAGGGTCAGTAGCCTAGTTTACTTCATATAAAATTCCATCCAACTCCAAACTAAACATTACTTCAAGGTTTTCTTCTGGTCTTGATGACGTCTCCCATCGTCTCTGATTCCTTACCACGACTGGTGGTTACTTCCACTTGTATTGGATGTCCACTTTATGTCCTCAAGAACCACTCTTCTGGCATCTTGGCAAGTTCTACAATTTCAAGAAGTTCAGTTCAGGCTTTCTTTGGAGATTAGTTTATTTCATGAGACCTCTTGGCAAAGGAATAATTTAAAAACTAAAAAAATATTAAAGTCACTCTGATTCATTCATTAAACACATGTGCATGATTACCTATTGAGGAAAAGAAATAAGAGCAGCAATAAATTAGTTCATCTACCATAAATGGTAGTGATGGAAGGACTGCATGAATGAACAGCAGCACAAGGCCCCTGGTCCCTTGAATTGCACAATCTAAACAGTTGAATTCCCTGCACCCAGATGGAAACTATGAGGTTATTTTATTATTGTTACTTATAGAACAAGGGGCAGTCTTAACAAAGAAAGGATTGCATAATAATTTGATTTTATTTCAGATTTCAAAAGATAAGCAACTTTAGGTTAAAACCCTCTTCTCAAATCAAGTTAAAAGAAAAGATTAGCTTATATTTAAAATTTTTAAGTATATATAAGTATATAAACTATTAGGAATACAAAACAATTGAACAGAAAATATAAAGAATTCCCATATATCTCCACACACCCCTGATTATTAATATCTTACACTGGTATGGTACATTTGTTGCAATTGATGTGTCTATTGAAACATTTTTATTAAAATCATAATTTAATTAGAGCTTATCCTATCTGTTGTAAAAGTCTATGGATTTTGGTAAATGTATAATGTCACATATTTACCATTTCAATATCATAAATAATAGTTACACTGCCTTAAAAATCCACTGTGTTCTAGTATTCACCCCCTCCTCTATCCAATTCCTGGCAAATTAATTTTTTAGGAAATTCAGTTTTGTTTGAAAAAAGGGGCTATATAGCATTTTTACTAAATATTTTAATACTCTGTCATTTCCATATTTCTTTTAGAAATGGAGCAGCATTCTCTGAATAGTAAGGAACTAAGTATACATATTGCAAAATACATATAACAACTTTATGACAAAAAATACTGATAAATTAAAGAATATCTGAATAAATGGAAATATATTTCATACTTGTAGATAGAAAAAATGCAAACTGTTAATTAAATTAAAAAAAATAAAAATTGTTATTTCCAAATTGATTTACAAATTAAATGTAACCTCAGTCAAATTCCCAGGAAGTAACTTTGTGGATATCAACAAACTTATTCTAAAACTGTATGGGATGACACTATTTGATTTTAAGACTTACTATAAAGCTACAATGATCAAAATAGTATGATATTGATGAGAGAATAACAAATCAGTGGAATAGAAGAGAGACCCAGAAATATATCTGTGCAAATAAAGTCTTTAAAGGACAAAAGACAATACAATATGAATAGTCTTTTCAATAATTTTAGAATGTTGGAACAATTGCTCATTTACATTCAAAAAATATATAAATATATGATAGAGAAATATCTAGAGTGATCTCTTCTTGGTAATTATAATATTAGTTAGACCAATGGTGGTTTTTGTTAGCCATAACACGAAAAACATGATATATGAAAAGGAAAATTTGGACTTCATTAAAATTAAAAATCCATCTCTGTGAAAGAGACTTTTAAATAATGAAAAGACAATCAGCAGACTAAAAGAAAATACTTGCATAACACATATCAGAATCTGATAAAAGAAAATGATCAAATTATACAAAATAGTCTTAAAACTCAATAATAAGAATTCAAATAATGCAATTTAAATTTAATCCTATTTAAAGATTGGGCAAAAGATCCAAACAACCATCTCATCAAAAAAGATATATAAATGGCACACATGCATATGATAAGATGTTCAGCCTCCTATGCCATTAAGGAATTACAGGTTAAAACAGCTACTAGATACCACAATGAGATACTATGTTGCATACCTATTAAATTCATCACAACCTAATAACTTATAGTATAATGATGGCAAGAATGTGGAGCAACAGGAAGTTTCATTCTTTGCTGATAAGCATTCAAAACAGTACACTTTAGAAGAGAGTGTTATAATTTATCTCAAAGCTAATTGTAGGCTTGCCACCCATCAATCATTTGTAGGTAGTTAGTCAATAAAATGAAAAGTATGTCCTCATAAAAAACCTGCATAGAAAATCGACTTCCGAATGGTGACTGGATAGGATACGTCTTTGGGTCGCTAATATGCTTTCAAATAAAATTAGGTAGTAAGCATAGAACTGTGAATGCTAACTTCAGGATAACCTCAAAATATATCCCCAAGGGAAAAAAAAGAAGAAAAGAAAAGGTGAAATCCATCAAAACATAACTGCACCCATCAGACCTAAAAAGAGAAAGAGAACGAAGTCATTATCTGGAGCAACACACACACAAAAAATTATAAAATGACACTAAGCAGCTATATACAACTAATCACCCTAAATGTTAATGGACTGAACTCACCAGTCAAACAATGCAGAGTGGCTGAATGGATTAAAAAGCATAATCCAACTTTCTGCTGCTTACAGGAAACCCACCTTCTTCCAAACGATTATAAAAAAAGGTTCAAAGTCAATGTCTGGAAGACAATCCCACAGTCGAATGGCAATCACAAAAGAGTGGGAACATCATATCAGATAAACAGATTTCCATCTAAAAAGCATAAAAAAAGACAGAGTTGGATACTATATAATGATAAAGGACCAATAAAACAGGAAGACATGACACTTATTAACATATCTGCACCAAATGAAGGAGAATCAAAATATATCAAGCAAGTATTGTTAGACCTGACGAGAGACTTTGGCAGCAACACAATAATAGTAGGGGACTTCAACACTCCCACTTACAACAATGGACAGATCAATCAGGCCGAATATTAACAGGGAAATAACCATTTTAAATAATCATCTGTAACAGATAGGTCTAATAGACATATACCGATCATTTCACCTAACTACAGATTTCACTTTTTTCTCAAGCATTCATGGAACATTCTCAAGGATAGATCATATTCTGGGACACAAAACATCTCTCAACAAATTCACAAAGATTAAAGTCATACCAAGCATCTTCTCTGACCACAATGACCTAAAATTGGAAATCAACCACAAAAAGAAAGCTGAAAGACCCCAAATCAAATGGAAACTCAACAATATGTTCCTGAAGGACACCTGGGTAAAAGAAGAAATCACAGAGGAACTTAAAAAACTACTTAGAGACATATGAGAATGAAGACATGAGCTACCAGAAATTATGGGATGCAGCAAAAGCAGTACTATGTGGAAAGTTCATCACAATCCAAGCCTAGCTCAAGAAATGAGAAAAATCACAAATAAATGACTTAACTGTACATTTAAAGCAACCAGAGAAAGAACAATTAAAGCCAAAAATCAGCAGAAGAAAGGAAACAATCAAAATTTGAGCAGAAATAAATGAAATAAAAAACAAAAAGACAATCTAGAAGATCAGTGAAATCAAAAGTTGGCTATTTGAAAAAAAAAATTTGACAAAACATTTACTAGATTCACAAAGAAAAAAAGGAGAAAACTCTCATAGCTAGTATCATAAATGAAAGGGAAGAAATTAGAACGATACCACTGAAATTCAAAACATCATAAGGGACTATTATGCATAGCTCTATCCCACCAAAATGGACAATCTTTTGGACATGGACAGATTTCTAAAAGTATAGTCTACCAAGGCTGTACTCAGAAGAATTGGAAAACCTGAGCAGAACAATCACAAGCAAAGAAATTAAAGAAGTAATCAAACACCTCCCCCAAAATGAAAGCCCAGAACCACATGGCTTCTCCAATGAGTTCTACCAAATCTTCAGAGAAGAATTGACACCTATTCTTCCCAAGCTCTTCACAATATTGAAGACCAGGGAAGTCTCCCAAATACTTTTTATGACTCTAACATTATACTGATATCAGATGTCGACAGAGATATCACCAAGAAAGAAATTACAGACATATATCTCTAATGAACATAGATGCAAAAATTATCAACAAAATATTAGCAAACTAAACTCAACAATGTATCAAAAAGATCATCCATCATGATGCAAGTATGTTCAATATACATAAATCTATTAATGTCATACACCATATCAAACAGAACAGAGAGAAAAACCACATGATCATATCAAGATGCAGAGAAAGATCATAGATGCAGAGAAAGCTTTTGATAAGACCCAACACCTATTTATGAAAAAAAGCCCTTCATAGAATTGGAGTAGAAGATTCATTCTTCAACATAATAAAGACCATATATGAAAAACCCACAGCCAACATCATAGCCAACAGCAAAAATTGAAAGATTTCCTCTTAGGTCAGGAACAAGGCAGGGTTGTCCACTCTCACCATTGCTATTTAACATTGTACTGGAGGTCTTAGCCAGAGCAATTAGGCAAGAAAAGGAAATAAAAGCAATCTAAATTAGAAAGGAGGAAGTAAAACTCTCATTATTTGCAGATGACATGATTATATATACTGAAATCTCAAAAACTATATCAAAAAGCTTCTAGAACTCATCAATGAATAGAGTAAAGTGGCAGGCTACCAAATCAATGCACAGAAATCTATTGCATTTTTATACACATTAGAAGGAAACAAAATCATGAAAATAACACCATTTAAAATAGAAGTTAACTGAAATAAATACCTGGGCATATACCTAGCAAAGGAGGTAAAAGATCGATACAAAGAAAAATGCAAGTCCTTCTTAAAAGAATAAAAATTTGAAAAATAGAGGAGGTCACTAAGAAATGGAAAGACATTCCCTGCTCATGGCTGGGAAGAATTAATATCATTAAAATGGGCATCTTACCCAAAGCAATGTACAAGTTTAATGCAATTCCTATTAAAATCCCATGGACTTATTTTCAGTAAATAGATTTTAAAAATCTTAACAATTTTGTGGAACAACAAAAGACCCTGAATAGCCAAAGCAATCATTAGAAAAGAGAACAAATCTGGAGGGATTAAATGTCCAGACTTAACTATATTACAAAGCAAGAGTGATCAAAATGGTATGGTACTGGAATAATAACAGAGGCACAGATATGTGGAATAGAACTGAATCACCAGAAACTGACCCTCTCATACACAGTTAGTTAATTTATGACAATTGATCCAAAAGCATACAATGAAAAAGGAAAATCTCTCAAACAAATGGTGTTGGAAAACCTGGATAGCCACATGAAAAAGAATGAAGCTAGGCCACTCTCTAATACCATCCACCAAAATTAACTCAGAATGAATTATAGACTTGGATGTAAGACCAGAAACCATAAAGCTCTTAGAAGACAACACAGAAAAAACTTTCCATGATATCTGTCATAGAAAAATCTTTGGAGTCTTAACTCCACCATCAAGAGAGACAAAGGGAAAAATAAACAACTGGGACTACATCAAACTAAGGAGCTTTTCAAACAAAAGAAAACATCACCAAAACCAAAAGCAAGCCTACTAACTGGGAGAGGATATTTGCATTCGATATTCCTAACAAAGGCTTAATATCTAAAATATACAAAGAACTCATAAAACTCAACAACTGAAGAACAGGCAATCCAGTCAAAAATGGGAGGAAGAATTGGAGAGGCACATTTCTGAAGAGGCTATACAGATGGCCAACAGGCATATGAAATTAGTTCCTACTTTCTGGCTATCAGGGAAATGCAAAGTAAAACAACAATGAGATATCACCTTACATCTGAAAGACTGGGTATTATCCAAAAGTCTGGAAATAGCAAATGCTGGTGAGGATGTGGAGAAAAGGGAACACTTTTGCACTGTTGATGCGAGTGCAAATTGATGCAACCCATATGGAAAAAAGTAAGGAGTTTCCTCAAAAAACTAAGATGGAAATCCCATATGATTCTGTCATTCCACTTCTGGGCATCTACCCAAAAGATACAAAAGCACCCACAAGCAGAAATGTATGTATGCCCATATTTATTGTGACCCTATTCACAATAGCTAAGAACTGGAAATTACCTAAGTGTCCAACATCAGAGGAATGGATAAAGAAGATGTGGTACATACATACAATGGAATACTACACCACCCTTGGAAGAGATGAAACCCTGTCATTTGTATCACCATGGATAGAACTAGAGGGGATTATGGTAAGTGAAACCAGTCAAAAGAAGATAGATACTAGATGTCCTCACTCATAGGTGGAATATGAATGAACAAAACAAAGTAACACATGAAACATGACCAACCCTGAAACATTTGCAACAGAACTGAGGTTACCAAAAGGGAGAGGGGCAGGTGGAGGCAAATGGTGGCGGACCCCACTGAACAATGGGGACAAACACTTGGTGATTTGGTGGAGGGCATGGTGTGTTGAAACATAACTAAGAAATGGGTATCCTATGCATAGGAAATTATTTTAATGTGTAGGATAATTACCACAATAAAAATAATTAAGAATGAAAAAAAGCCTGCATAAGAATATTTACACTATCTTTATTCATATTTGCCAAAACATGGAGGCAACAAATGCACTCCAATGATTGACTGAACAAACTTGGTAGAAAAACTGTAGTACAGATTTATTCCTGTGGCTCAGTGGCTAAAGTGCAGGCCATATAAAGCCCAGGGACCTGGGTTTGAGACACAAGACAGCAGGGAAGGAAATAAAAAAGAGGTATAGTCTTCCAGGTACAGTAAGTAGACAATCTTACAAAGGGAAATTTTCCTTCTCCCCCTCTATAGCTCAGGCAGCTAAGGCTATGAAAATCATGGACCAAGGTTTGTGACCCTTGATGGGAGTGGCAAAAAAAAAAATGTGATTCATGTATTCTATGCAATGGAGCACTATTCAGTTACAAATAGAAATGAGCTCTCAAGCTACAAAAAGACATGAAGGAATCTTAGATGCTTACAGCTAAGTAAAAAAAATCAGTCTGGAAACATGACACCGTATAACTCCAATTACATAACAGTCACAAAAAGGCAAAACCACTGAAATAGTAAAAATATCCAGGACCTTCAAGGTTTCAGGGGAGTCAGTGAGGATGAGTGGGAACACAGATGATTTTTAGGGTGGTAAAACTATTCAGTAAGGCACTGAAAAGATGGACACATGACATTAACATTTGTCAAAACCAGACAACTGAATGAGTCATAATGTAAACCATGAACTTTAGTTGACAACAATGTATTAATATTGCATTAAATTATAACATATACCACACTAATGCAAGATGATAATAAGAGAAAACTGTGTGGGGAGAGAGAGTATTTGTGACTATCATACTGGAAGTCCTAGCAAATGCACTAAGACCAGAAAGGAAATTAAAGGCAGATGGTCTGGAAAGGGAGAAATTAAAGTGTCTTTATTCAAAGATGGCATGATCATGGGAATCCAAGAGATTTAACAACTCCTGAAATGAATAGATGAGCATACCATGCTCTCAGAATATAAGGTTAATATAATAAATTCTCTCAGTTTTTGTTTGAGAAAGTCTATTTCTCCTTGTGAATGTACTGGATATAGAATTCTAGGTGAGTGTGGTTTTTTACTTTCAACTCTTGGTATTTATTCCCCTCTGATCTTTCAAGATTTCAGTTTATATTTTATTTTCTGCAGGATGACTGATATTCCTGAATGTAAATTAGTAATCTTGGTATTTACCCTACTTGACATTCTTTTGATTTATTGGCTCTATTATTGATGTTTTAATTTTAGAAAATTATTAATTTGTCATTAATTTTAGAAAATTGTCAACCATTATTAAATCAAATATTGCTTCTCTTCCTTTTCCTCTTTTCATTTTTCTGCTATTTTCCATTAGGTATATGCTGCCATAATGTAAACCATAAACTTTAGTTCGTAATAATTTATTATCACTGGTTCATCAATTGTAACAAACATCATACTCACGCAAGACAATAATAATAGAGAAAACTGCATGGTAACTAAATTTTGAAATTGTCCCACAATTCTTAGACGTTTTATTCTTTTATTTTTATCTCTTTGCATTTCAGTTTGGGAAGTTTCTAATGATGTATATTCAAGTTTACTGTTTCTTCCCTTGGCTTTATTTGACTGATGAACCTGTCTAAGGTATTCTTCACTTAAGTGTTTGATTTCTAACATTTCCTTTAAATTCCTTCTTGGAATTTCCATCTCTCTGCTTGCATTAGTCATCTGCTTGTGCATTCATTTTTTCCATTAGTGCCCTTTGCATTTTATCAGAATTATTTTAAATTCCTGGTCTGATAATTCCCAAATCTCTCCTATATTTTAATCTAGTTCTAAAGATTGCTCTCTCACTTCAGACTGAATTGTGTTTCTTTGGGGACTTTACTTTTTGTCTTTTAACATGCCCGTAACGTTTTTGTTGAAAGCAAACATGAGTCATTGAATAAAATTAATTTAGAAAATAGAAATAAGACTTAAGTGTGAAACTTTTTATTTATCTGAATGGTAGTTAGGTTGTCTTTCTGTTTTACATCTGTACGTATAAGAAGCTAAAATTTCCTCTGATGCCCCTGTTTCTTCTTCCCTTTTACTTGGGTTTATCTAGAGACTTGTAATTGAATAAGGTCTGACACTTTATAGTTGCATCCCCTGTTGGCATGGCAAATTGTGGGGACAGAGGAAGCATTATGTTTAGATCTCAATCTTTTATTGAGTTTGTGCCTCTGGGATGTGACCTGAAAAAGGCTTCTTCCCTTTGTTCTTCCCTTTATGTGGGAGAGTGGAGTTGGTTATTTCCCTTAGCTTGTGTCAGGTAAGTCTCTGGTGGAGACTTTTCCTTGAGATCAGGACTTTGGTAGGGAGAAGAGTATTCTTGGACACATTTGCCCCCTCTTCTTACTTGTCTCTGGAAGCATGAAAGGGAGTTTTGTTGTTTTTTTCTGCTATTCACCCTGAGAATCTGTGGGGCTCTTGCATATAGAATTTCTAAAAGTGTGGGGTCCCCTGAAGACCTATCTCCCAGAAGTACACACTTATTCTTCAGCAATTAGTCAATTTTCCTTTAAATTTTCCTACCATTTGCTGGCTCCAACAGCAGTTTCTGTTGCCAGTGAACTGTGGTTATACTTGCCTGCTGTAGTTTTGTCCTCTGACATGGATTCTCTGGTGTATCTGAGCAGACAGTGGGTTTTCAGTTTGCAGAGCTTTCCCTTGTTGAGGGCAGGAGTAATGATTTCCAAGCTCTTTACATGTCAGACTAGAAGGCTTGTTCTTTTTAGGATAATTACCAAATTTTAAAAACCTTCAAAGTAATTCACCATTATATGACTATTAGGTTCTCTATGCATGCAAATCATTAATAAATGCAAATAATTACTGAGCATTGAGAGGGGGGAATTGACTATGGATTGTACCAATTTAGAATAACGTTAAATCAAATCTCTGGAATCCAATTTTTCAATAATGAGAGAATGGTGACTAATCCTGAATTCAAAAACACTCTATGCCATTTCACATATTAAAGCCAACCTATTAACTTGACCAGAAGGAATTAATATGACAGGAGGAAACAAAGATGACAGAATATGAATTCTTGATTTAGGACACAGGTGTTCAGTGACATAGCCAGGTAGGCATGTTAGCCACTCACATGCTCTTATAGCTCCGAAACAAATTCTGATCTTGCTCTTCAGTTTAGTTTTATTCTCATTATGTTATACTGGATCCTATTCACATGGTATCACCTTCTTTCTCATCTCATTTTATTTTATTTTACTTTATTTTTATCTTGGCTTCATTCTCAGGAAGGATCTTCTTATAGGGGCAAAGGTGATATTTTCCTTCTTCTACTGTGTAAATAAAAATATGTTTACCTGTTTCTCAGTCCTCCTTTATCTTTATGTATCCATTCATTCATCATTCCTCATATCTATCTGTCCAGCTATTCATCCATATTTCTATCTTTGACTTTCACAGTCATTTAGTTTTTTTTTATCCCTTTCTTCATCCACTCATCCATTCATCTATTCACTCATTCATTCATCCATCTACATGTTGACTCATCCCATCTATTTCCTTCAGGTCATCTCTCTTAGCACTACTGCCAGCCCATGTTTTTTGGGTCCACTCCTCAGTTCACTCAATATATTGACTTCCTTCTCTATACCAAACCCCACACTGGAAAAAATACCAGAGTTGGTTAAAGAAACTGACAAAGATAACTCTGCTATTTCTAACAGTTTAAGGTGAATAGTCCCTGAAGAAATAAAATGGTTATATCTTTGTAAGTTGGGAGACAAGTTCTGTTTTAAAGAAATATCTCTTTTTAATGTGTTGTGCACTGGACCTAATGTGTATACACCATTTACTATTACAAAGCATTATCATTTTGAGATCACAAATCGCACCTTGAAATGTCAAGCTACACACCAGATGACACTGATGGAACACAGCCAGACCTTGGAAAACTCCAGTCCAGGTCATCAGGCCACACGATTTTTTTTTTTTTTAGTGCTCAGACTGTCTCCCAATGCTGATATCTGCCTAGAGGCCTGTGGGGTTACTAGAGTCTGGGCATCAACTTCTGCTTTCACACTTAACACCTGGTACATCTTGGAGGTATTTAGCCATCGGTAGCCGCCCTATTCACTCCACCTGTCATCAGTCTTTGTATCCAGTCTCTCATTTCAAAGGGCATAATTCATCCCTATAAATTCCAAGAGCAGGAAGGAAGACTCTTCTCTTTCTACCTTCAGACATGGATTTGTGGAACCATTTCACGTATGGATATTACTCAGAAAGCCCTGAGACTCACCATTTCCCTAAATCTCAAAGTCCTTTCCCACATAGTTGAGTCCCTTGGGTGCTCTCCTCAGAATGAAAAGCCCCTGAAGTTGCCTTATGCTCCAGACATAGACACAGGGCCAGGCCTCGGGGTCTGCTTGCCAGAGGAAGTGCTACCCCTGCCTCTCATGCTCAGTGTTCCTGGCACATATTTGAGTTATGAGGTGTGTGATATTTGTTATAGAGGGGAGCCTCTGGGAGTTGCTTCTAAAAAAATCCAGGGATATTTCTGAAGGCAGGATCTCCTCTCATGGATGGTATGCTGATTTCCTTTCCTTAACTTGGCCTGGAATCTGGTTCCATACTTGGCTATCAAACATTCTTACATACGGTCTTTTATGTAAATATCTTCTCTCCCTTGTTTTCATTTTTAAATTCCTTTAGAATATAAAACATTTTCATAGATCAAGTTCCCAAGAAAAAGAGCTGGAGGCAAGAATTTTTCTGAACTTTTTTTACTGAAGGATGTTTTTAGGAGAAGGGACAAGATAGAAATGAGATAGGTCAGGAATAATCTACATAAAGATGTGGCTAAATCTGGAATTTAGTCTCTACCTGAGCCCATCAGTCTCTTAGAAGCACAAATGGTACTATAAGGTTATCTTACCTCAGGGCAAGGAATCATCTTTTTGTATTTCTGTATCACATGGTCTAGTTGTATAACCTTCCAGATATTTCAGGATAAGGGGAGACCCTTGACCAAGGACAGTTCTCTGAAAGAGTAGGCAGTTGTGAATTATTTGCAGCCAACACACCCAGAAGTTGGAGGATACATACATTGTCTTGATAAAAGGATCTGGAGGTCTTAGTCCATTCAGGTTACAAGAAAATACCACATGTGACTTATGAGCAATAGGAATTTATTTTGCATAGGTCTGTAGGCTATAATTTCAAGTTCAAGTTGACAGTCTGGTGCATTATGGAGAGGGTCCTCTTCTTGTTTGTCTCTTCATTGTGTCTTCACATGGTGGAAGGGTGTGGGAACTCTGTGGGGTCTCTTTCATAACTTCACTAATCCTTTATTTGAAGTCTTTTCTTTCATACTTCAGTATCTCTCATATAACCCATATCTATATACCATCATATTGACATTAGGATTATAACATGTGAGATTTGGGGGGGCACAAACATTCATATCATACCATTGGGTTAATAAAGTACAGGACACCAATTAGTGTGCAGAAAATATATTTTTTTCCTTTTTGCCCTGAGAAGTCTTCACACATAACATGTCCTTGTGGGATAAATAAATGGTTCACAAAATCAGCAATTTTATACCTGAAAAATATTTTATTTTACGACATGGGTTATCCTGATGGCCCTCAACACAATGTAGACAAAAAATAATTATTTTTAAAATGTTTAAATGAGTAATCAGTAACAATATTTTTAAGGCAGTTATATCGGGGGTGCGAAAGGCGAAGTGAGCGGGGCAGTGGAAAAGTACTGAGGAATATTGATGGTGTTTCGCACCATTGTTCCCACCATTCTATTCATCTGTAAAATTCATTTCAGCTCAGGATCCATCCATTTTATTTCTCTTCACATCAAAAGACATCAAAATATTCCATCCATGGCCAGAATTGTTGTAAACATCTTAACAAATTCAAGGACCCCAATTTGGAAACTTGCTTAAGGTCCAAGCAAACCACCTGAAAGAGTCAATTCCAGAAATATTCACAGGCAGCTGGCAATTTGGAGGGCATTAAGAATGAACAGACCAGAAATTAGTTTAAAAATGTTTTATTTTTTTCATACAGTAATTTTTGAGTGAAAGAATAAGGACATTTTTGTAGTGATAATAAGTGTCTTAAAATGGCAGTGAAGATCAGGCTAGGCCAAGAAATACAGACCAGAACAGAACCACAAACAGAAAGTTGGGTTTTGGCAGGGTTCCCTCATCTGAAAGGACCAGAGGCTCATGGCAGAACCTTTACAGTCAGCATGTGTATTTATGTTTAAGTTAATTGACAGTGAGAAGCACATGTCACACTTCCTTCATCTAGACACTGTCTAGTGGAAGATAATGAATCAATTTAACAGAAGATTTTTGTTTCAGAAGAAAGGGGCATGGCATTAAATGTATACTTTGCCCCTCAAAGATAGGAACAAAAGAATATGGGGGAAAGGGTGTGTATGACCTCAGAGAACATGCAATACTTTTCTTCTGTACTGTAAGCTCAATAATGCTCTATTAAAAGTTTTATTATTTCAAAATATCCCCAGTTAAACAAACTGTGGCTTGTTTTTTCTTCTCTGTAGTATTTTAGCAAGAACACTTGTGTCCAGAATGGACAAAGACAGGTAAGCAGAAACCCTTGTTGAATCTCATTTTTTCAAGATCTAGTAATGTCTGGGATTTTGTCCAATTAGAAGGGAACAATAATGACTTTCGTGTTTGCACTCTTCATGCAGGTGCCAGGAAACTGAATTGTGAAAAGGAGCTTGGAGCCATCAAGGCATGCGTCCTGCCCCAGAAGGCAGGTCATCTCTCTTGGTCTTCAGTTTCTAGGAAAAGGTTGTGCACGAGCCTGGGTTTCTGTACCTCCAGCAAAGGTCTTCATCACAGCCTTGGAGGCAGAAATGTGTTGTACATTCCTTCTGCTCCGTTCAACTCAGAGTCTTCAGTACTGACCACTATGTTCTTAGAAATCCCTAGGATTCAAATATAAATAGCCACAGATGGGTTTTTTCCATCTGGGTATTTACAGGTTCTTACAACAAAGCTCCACAGCCACCATCAAGGCAGGCACATATTGTGGCTCCTCTAAGCACCAGTCCACTAAGATGGGCAGCTCTGTAGGGACTCTGGGGTCCATGGTAGTGGATTGGAATCAAGGGTGAGTGGTTAAGCATCAGAACTTGGCTTGATGGGAAAGTGGATAAGTGGGACATTATGAAGCAAACTCTTGTATCTAAAACAAATCTTTGTTCGTTAACTATACTTTTACATTTTTAGGATATCCTCAGACTAGATGGATGGTTTGAACAAATGGTTTGGACAAATACTATGGTTAGTATGTTGCTTGTTAATGATAATTAGCTGTCAGTGAACAAATGAAGTCAAAGTCAGAGATCTTTTAATCCTTAGTTATCTGTGTGGCATCTTAGAAATCATAAATCCATATTCCTTTAATAGAGCAATATGTGGAATCCAGACATGTCAGAATAGGTTCTGTAACCACTTTTCTGCTAAGAGTCTTCTGTAATAAATTTTCCTAAGATATGAGGGAGAATTGAGGAAATTTTCTTAAAGCACCCTTTAAGAGCATCAGAACCAAAATATACCTATCTTAAAATATAATCACTTGCATGTACTTTTTAAGTCCCTGAATTCCCTTGGAGGTAAAAGGTTAGCCCTTGTCCACAGTCTTGGGCCCAGAAGGGGAGCAGAGGCTGGGAGGAAACTATTTCTTGTGCGAGCTGAGGGGTGCTGTTTTCCCACTCTTTTCACAATGGATTTTGCTCATATCCTTTTCCTTCAGATTCTAATGGGGATGGGCTGTTTCAGGAAGCTCACTCAGGATGCAATGTCAGGGCTGTGCATACATATTGGGGTCTCTGCCTTCCCAACTCTGAAGGCTTCAGCACTGCTCCCAGCTTTCCGTGTTTCTCCCATATGCACTCTGGTCCCTCAAATAAATCTTACCTGGTCTTTTGTTTGTTGAAAGAGTTAAGTCAGAACATTTTTTTTGGTTCCACAGAATATCACCGAATATCACTATTCTTCCTCCACACCAGTGCAAGAAAATTGTCCAAATACCTATTGGTCTTTTGCATGTTTTCTTTAGGAAAATGTTTATTTAGGTCCTCTGTTTTTCAAATTGGATTATTGGAGTTTTTTGTTATTGAATTGTATGATTCTTTGTATACATTGGGCATTATTATTAGAAATTTGATTTGCAAGTTTTTTTCTCCCATTCTATAAGTTGCCTTTTTATTCTGTTGATTTGTTTAGAGGGCAGAAGGGGACGGTGCAGTTGTTGTGTTTTTTTTTTGATATAGTCCCACTTATTTACTTTTTTTTTTTGTTGCTGTGCTTTTGACGTCATATCCAAAAAAATCATTGGCCAAGACTAATGTAAAGGAGATTTTTTTCTTATATTTTCTTCTAGGAGTTCAATAGTTTAAATTTAGTTAAGTCTTTAATTCATTTTGCATTAATATTTGTGACTTTTGTTAAATCAGACTCTTATTTCAATTTCATTCTGCATGCAGTTATCTAGTTTTCCCAACATAATTTATTATCCCTTCCCATTGAGTATTTCTGACAAATATTAGTTAACTATAGATGCAAGGCTTCATTTCTAAGTCCTCACTTCTGCTCCACTCGTCTATGTATCTACTTTATATAACATATGAATACATGACATTTTGCATTAAATGATTACATTACTACCTGCTACTCCATAACTTGATGCTGAACACAAGTCAAGTTGGGGTTGTTGAAACCTATATGGACAGGTGTGACTCATGGTCACCCTGATGGGACTTGCCCATCTCACATCAGCTTCGCAATCAGCCTTGGCCATGTTCAGACATCATGATTTCCAGTGGTCAATAATACAGACTCCCAATACCTTCTTGTTTCTCTGGGTTAAAAACTGGTGACATTTTCAATAAAAAGAGGCATACATAGACATAACCTTTGCTGGACGTATAAAATATAATCTTTTGGCAAATAAATCAGAAAGAGAGCTAGAAAAAGCAGTCATTCTCCACTTTAAAAGCCTGTTTCATAAATAACTCTCATTGTGCCTCACTGCTCCACATTTCAGAATTCCCTAGCAGCAAAACAAATAGATTTTCCAACTAAATTGCACCTTGTTTTGATTACTGGGGAAAAGATTACTTCAGACCTGAAGAATAGCTTCCATACTAGTATTATTAATGAAAAGGTCATGGTGGTGATGTCACTGTTACTTTTTTTTTGAACCCCAGTAGAATATTTAGCATTTGTCAGAACACCAGACCATGAAGTTTCTTACCACAGGAACTTCCAGTTTTGAACCATAGATAATGCACCCCTGATGCCAGATAAGACAAACCAGATGACATGTAACACTTTGAGTTTCCCATAGTTAATAATATTTGTTGTTCAGTAGACCCTTTGTTCTGAAGAGGTGGGTAAAATTTTATATCTTGGGGTATTTTGCCAGTGGACATTAACCCTTCACTGAACTACAAGCTGGATCTCAGGAGCCTTGTATTTTATTTCACTGTAAATTCCCTTCCCCCAGTCATGGCTCCCTGAACTCCAAACGGACCTTCACTCAGCAAGATGCATGGGGGTCCAGTTCTGGGAATTCAGGATTGAACTCAGGTTCCTATTCAATCTGGGCAAATCTTTTATATGGAGGAAACAGGATGTGGTCTTATATACAACCACTTCTCTAAGATCAGAGAGCTAGAGTGAGATGTCCAGAGGGAAATGACCCTGAAGGCCATGTGTTTGTTTTTGATCCTTTATAGGACACAGACTTGGGTTCTGAGACAAATTTTTATGAAGATCCCTCAAGCTGATGGTTCCTTGAAAACAGGAGTCCTAGTCTTTCTTAATATGATATTGTGATATTCCAAGAATGTATATTTGATCTTTTCTTTCAGTTCCTTTCACAGTGTCTTTCATTTCCTCTACCTGAGGAAAATCAAAGGACTTCTGGGTTAGTGAGCATATCTACCTCCCAGATGGTGACACATCCCAAATTTCTCAGTACCCCTCTGGGTAACACTTTATGGATCTCCTTATCTGTTAAAGCCTTTGTAATAGCCCTTATAAAAAACTGATAATAATAAGTAAAGTATTTCCCTGAGCTTTCTGAGTTACCCTACCAAATAATCAAATTTGAGGAAGAAACTGAAAAATCCCAATTTGTAGGCAAGTCAGACAGAAGTGTAACTTGAAGACCCACAACTTTCAAGTGGTGGCCTTGTGAGACTGAGTCCTTAACCTGTGTGGTCTGTGCTAACTTTAGGTAGCACAGAACTCGCTTGGATTACAGGCCTCCCAGCTGGTGATGGCAGAGACTGGAGAATGACCTCATGTGGAAAACTCGTTCACTCAAAGTATTATGAGTAGAGGAACATTTTCTTTTACCCACGAACTCCTAAACTTTATTTTCTGTGGAAGAACTATAGGATATGACACATAAACAAACAATATATTCAGGCCGGTCTCAGTCATAGGAATTCCCACCCTGCACCCCTCAGAAAAACTAGCCATTCATGATCATCTGCCCTACCAATAAAAGTCAGAAACAGGCCAGGAAAATAGTAATATACAGGAAGATGCAAAGAAATGTACAAGAAAGTCCCATGCACACTTCCACTCCCTGCCATAGGCCCCCATAGTAAAACTTACAAACAACTGCAGTATAGAGTCAATCCCAGGAAGCTGGCATGGGTGCAGTCTACAGAGCTTCTTCAGGTTTTATCAGTTTACATAAACTTGTGCATGTGTGCATGCATGAGTGTGTATATATGTGCATGCACATAGCTCTATGCAATTTTTTCATGTGTAGTTTCCTAGAACCACCATCACATCAAAATACTCACCTATATCCCATCGCCACCTACATGTAGCCCCAGTGACACCCTTTTACAGTCACATCTCTGGTCTCTGAGTCCCGGCAACACTAACCTGTTCTCCAGCTCTATATTTCTATTCTTTCATGAGTGTCACAGAAATGGAATATGCAGCATGCAGCCTTTGAGCTGACTCTCCCTGAGTCCCTTGCATTTAACCATTGTTGCATATATGAACAGTGTGCCTCCTTAGTGCTGAGTGCAGTCTCCTGGTGTGGATGCACCTGTTTGTTGAAATTTTTGCCCCTGGAAGGACATTTGAGTGGTTTCCAGTTTGGAACTAGTGTGAATAAAATATTTGCATACAATTTCTCTGTGAATAAATTATCATTTCTCTAGAACAGTTACCCGAGAGTGCAATTGCTGTTCCCAAGCTGTCTATGTTTAGTTTTGAATGAACATGACATGACCTTTCATACTCTTCACAGGCATCTTCAACTGAGGGTCTTCATGCTCCCCACCATGTCACCATTTGTTATAAAGTTTTCACACAGCATTGTTTAAAGTACGGGTAGTTGGTGTCTGGCAGGAATAGTGCACGCTTACTTTTGACACCCTGGACCAAGAGTCATTTTCCTTTTTGAAAGTCTTCTATACATATTCTGAACAGCATTGTCAATCACTTCAGGCCAGTGTGTTTAACAAGAGTGCACTGATTTTTAAATACAGCAATTGAGGGTCTATTGTATTAAGGGCTTGATCCTTGCTTGGTTATAAGGCATTTCTCAGCTTTCTGGGGGCAACTCAGACACATGGAGTACTTATGAGAGGCACATAGAAGGCAAGGAGCCCCAAGATCACAGTACAAATGATAAAGGCATTGTTAACTCCTTCAAGTGTGAGGATCAGGACAGGTGAACACTGATGACAGGAAAGGGGGTGCCCTAGGGGTGAGCAGGGACCATTCTACAAAGGGCAAAATTTGAACATTCAGCAAAGTAATTTGCTACAATTTTCAGGGTCTGTTTCTATGCTATGAATCAGCCAAGGACAAGTTCAATTTCAGTTATCTTGTTTTCCAAATGCTGCAGGCAATCTTGCATGAATTCCCAAATCTATGAATTCCCAAGTCTTTGTCTAACTTCAATTTAATTGAATCTTTGTCCACTAGACAGTGGTATTCACTGTCAAGTAATTAAGTATAATGTTATAAGTTTTGAGTGGTATTCATTGTTTAGTGCGGTAATTCTGTTTAATGGGCATTTCAGAGAACAAATGGCTTCATCATTAAGAATTACAAGCATTTTCTCCACCTAAATACACTCATCATGGTAAACTCTGGGCATAGAGATTAATGTCATGAAAATTCACACACTGCTGAGCCTTGTTCAGATTATTAAACAAATTCTGAAGTTGTTGTTCCCCCTGAGTCTATGGGCTAAGTCTTGGGTCCAGAACAGGCTTTGGAGTGACCTAGGATCCTTTCTTGATATTTTCACCTTTAAATGTTAAAGTTGCTGATCAATTAAATCTGAGAAAATCCTGTTAAAATCATTGTGCTATTTCTTCCACTTGCCTGTGCAGAGAGGAGGTCAGGAGTAACTGATGTGATATAGCCATTAACTATATCTTTACTGAATATCTGCTGAATCTATCCATGACTAGAAAGAGTATGAAATATACATTTGCACAACCAGTTTGCTGCTAATCTAAGTCCATTTTCAAATAACACTCTGCTACTTTTCAGGCAGTACAGGTAACTTCTAGCAGAGTATTCCCAGTTCCCCTCTCTCTCCTTACAATAATATCGCTATTGCTCATTTCACTATCCAAAAACTATAATCATTCAATGCACTGATATTATTTTTACTGTGAACTACAGGCTTAGAAGTATGTTAAACTCTCCAACAATAATACTGGATGTATCTATTTTTCCTCGTAATTCTATCAGTGTTTACCTCACATGTTTTAATACTCTTTTGTTAGACATATACACGCCAAGAATTGCTATGTGTCCTTGGAGAACTGACTCCTTAATCATCGCATCTACCTCTCTTCATCCAGGAAGATTTTCCTTGCTCTTAAGTCCCTTTTGTCTAATGTTAATATAACTACTTTAGCTTTCATTCATTTCAGCATGCTATATCTTTTTCATCACTTTATTTTAACCTATTTGAGTCTTAAGATTTCTGACAACATATATTTGAATGATATTTTTAATAAATTGTAATAGTCACTATCTTTCTATTAGTAGTATGGGCCATTATTTTTCAGCAATTATTGATATTATTGGATTATATGTTTGTAACTATTTTCTATTTTTCCACATATTCACCCTAAATCAACCTCTCTCTCCTCTAATTTAAAGTGAGCATTTTATATAATTTATCTCAGCATATAAATTATACTTTTTTTAAAAAGTTTACCATTTTCGTAGTATATTTACCATACACTCATAACTAATCTAACTTGTAACTTCCAAATAACAGTACCATTTCACAGTGGTGCATTTACCTTATAACAGACTTTCCAATTCCTCCCTCCCATTCCATCAAACACTCTTGTCATTCATACCTACATTCAACCAATACCAATACATTGTTATTATTATTACTTTGAACAAGAATAAAAAAAACATTTTATTTTACCTTCACTATTCTTTCTCCAATACTTCTCTTTCTTTGCATTGATCCAAGTTTCTCATCTGTATTATATTCCTTCTCTCTTAAGATTTTCTTTCAACACTTTTTGCAGAAAAGTTCTTCTGACAATGAATATCTTCTTTTTTCTTCTTTTTTATTAGCCTTTATTTCTCTTTCACTTTTGAGGAACAGTGTACCTAGATATAAAATTTTAGCTTTCAGGTTTTTTCTTTCAACCCCTTAATATTCACTCTACTCTCTTCTTGCTCACATGGCTTCTGAGAAGAAGTCAAATGTAATTTTAACGCTTGTTTCTCTGGAAGCAAGGTGTTCCCCTCTCTGACCTTCATTACTTTTCTCTTTGTTTTGAATTTCTCTAATTCAAACACACACACACACACACACACACACACACACACACGCGTGATAATATATACCCAGGTATAGATTAGTTATTTCAGAGTTTCCTGGATCTGTGGTATAGTGTCTGTCATTAATTTCAGCAGAGTCTTAGTCAAAGTTATACAAACTATTTCTTTTAGTCTATTCTCTCTTCTCCTTTTGGTATTCTATTTACACATATGAAACATCTTTTGAATTTGTTCCAAAGGTCTTGGATGTTCTATTTTTGTTTTTGTTTTTCTTTTTATTCTCTTATCTGTTTGTTTTTGGTTTCTTGTGGCATATTTTTCCAGAGCTACATTTTTCATGACAGCTATGTGATTTTGATTTTTAAAGGGGCTCAAAAAGATCACCCCTCCTCGCAGGTACTATAGAGACCCTGCTCTGGCATGCGGATTATTATGAGTTGAAAATCTATTCTAACTTTAGAAAAGGAAACACTTTGATGTCTTTCCTAGTTTTCTTGTCTTTCTCTTAATTGAAAAAGCATCACCACTCCCTTAAGTCTCCATCCTTCCCCCTAAGAAAAGTTACTATTGTTTCTAATCACCTAGAAGAATGTAGTTTGGGAAGGTCTTAAATCAAAATTGGTTTATCTGTAAATAGACCTTTCCCTCTAAGAAACCTGCCTCCTAGACATCAATGACGTCCCTTTTCCATCACTCAGCTCAGGATATAGATTACTGATCTATCGCAGATACCTCAGAATGAACAATCACAGAAATTCTCCGTTCATACGTTATTAAATTTGGAGTTTTCTCTTATTTATAGCTATCTAATGTAAATATGTTTCTTTCTCCTGTCTGTGAAGAGCTTCAGAGAAATGGGGTAACTTTTCATTTGGTCAGCACAATTTCTAGCATTTCCCATGAATTCTTTCTTCTTATTTAAGAAGAAACTTTACTTTATCACTTTATCACTTTATCGCTTACTTTATCACTTTTTCCATTAGCGCCCTTAACATACTATTGATACTTATTTTAAAATTCCTGGGCTGATAATTTTAAAACTATGCCAATTCTGAGTTTGATTATGAGACTTGTTGTCTTTAGGCCGTTCTTATTTTTTGACATGCTTTTCATTTTTAAAAAGTTCAAACGTGATATTCATTTTCAAAAACAGTTATTTAGGGCTTTAGTGTGAGATTTTATGCATATCTGTCTAGGAGTTGGGTTGTGCTTAATGTCTGATGAACCCATTGGACTCTTCTCTGGGTTACCTTCCTGTGGCCTGAGGTTTCACCTACTTAACTATAGTCTACATTACACAGTTCTTCTCAGTGTAACCTGTGGTCATTATGCAAGATTGCAGGCATAAAGGATAAGCATAACAGAAAGGAATGGTTCTGTCATCTTATGATTAGGTCTCAGTCTTTGGTGTGTCTGTGCCTGTGACTATGCAAGATCTTCTTAACTTCTCTTCTACCTTGGGTAAGACAGAGAGGCTTACTCTGCTTGCCCAGGTTGCATAATGTTCTGGCCTAGTATCTTCCCTGTTGTGGAGCCTTTGTTATGGAGAAGTTGCTGATGTATTTCAAATTGATCCATTCTGCTCTACCCCCTGACAGAGGCTATAGTTGTTTCTTTTTCTCCCAGGCTCTTAACTCTGAGAATCTGATAGGGTCTAGAGGTGAAGCCTACAAAAAGTCTGAGAGCCTCACAGCAGGGCTGTCCCAAGGGCTGGTCACTCGCACTGTTAAAGCTGCTGTAAGGTTTTTCTGGGCTCCGTGAGGAGAAAAAGTCAATTAGACCAAAAGGTCGAATAGCCAGGGCTTTATTGGATTTTGCACACCCGGGGGAAATTCCCAAGTCTGCAAAATGGGCCTGGGGAAGTCGCGGGCTGGGAAGTGGCACTTGAACAAAGGGGAGCGGGCTCTTTAAGCAGAGGAATTTCACGGGCTTCCTATGTCGTGATTGGGGATTGGCCCTGTGAATCCAGGTGTGGGGGGTCGCATCCCTTATTCTGATGTCATCCACCTTTTTCCCGGGCTTGGCCTCCGGGCATGCCCGCTGTCCCGTGTTTCTGAGCCAGCCTAACAGCTGCCATTGAAATGTCTCACCCCATTATGGTGCCAGTGGTTTCTGTCCCAGGTAAGCTGGCCCCTCTGTGACTCTCTGGTTGTGCCTGTCTCCAGATCTGGGAGTGATAGGGACCTGAGAGCTTGTTCTTTTGATGGGCTTACAAAACATTTGTGTGTCTTAATTTGTTGAGCATTTTTCTTATTATAAGAGGATGAGAGTGATGACTCCCAAGTTCTATGACAGCCAGGCCTTATGGATAAAGTAGCAGATAAACAACAGGCCTTCTGGTCAGTGATCTGCTGTCTCCCAGACTGGTGGCTTGCTGTCTCAATGCCATACCATGATTCCCTGTGCTGGGAAGTAACTTACCCAGAATCAGCCAGAGGCCCACATTATTCATTAAATTTTGGGCCTGAGGAACTTCCCCCTTAAAAGTTGTGTTACCAGAGAGACTCTCCAGGCTGTTTACTCATGGGGAAATGGGGAAAACACCCTCTTGAGTTTCTCTTGAGATACAAATACAATTATGCATATAAAGTAAGCATCGTGGGTTTTTTTGGTTTTTTTTTTGGTGTGTGTGTTTTTTTTTTTTTTTAAGGAAGCAGGCCCGTGTAATGTAATGAGCACTGATTGGAAGAGAGTTTTGAGTTCAAGTTACTTACAAAATGTGTGTCCTTGGCAAAATTGGCTCTCTTCTCTTATAAAATAAGCCAAAATACTTGAGTATTAAACAAGATACATATGAAAACACTTTGGAAACTCTAAACTAATGTGAGATATTTCTATATACTAACTGTAGCTCGCATTACTTTCAATTTCATTTTCATTTATTCACCAACAATTTGATTTCAAAACAAAAAAGGCATACTTGCCAGAAAAAAAGACAACATATTTGGGGCAACTGGGAAACTAGGTAGATATCATGTGGTTCTTGAAGTTATATAATTATTTTTGTTTAATGATGTGTAACTTAAGAGATTTCAGATCAATTTTTGTTTTTAGTATTAAACTTCAGTTTGGTCAAGAGTGATAAGTATTTAGCATTTCAGGATTCTTAATTTCCTTCAGAATATATGTGATGCCTCACAAAAGAAATAAGTAAACTCGGTATCCAGACTTGTATAAGAGAAGCTAATTTATTGGGATTCCATGGTTAAAATAAAAACATTAATAATGGAAGATACTTCTAATCTCCACTACCATTTAGTCTTAAGAAACCCTTTGGAATTGCAACTCATAGACTTGGATTTGGGACCAGCAGATAAAACATCACCCTAACTGGACAGTAAATCAGGACCCAGTAAACCTAGCTATCCAGAAAAATCATCAGCAAAAACAGAGGAGTCTGACATTTAAACAGCACATAGTAAAATATAAACTTAGCTGGGAGACATACAGAAACACAGATAATGGGTTTAATTGGTTTTCCAGAGGCAGGAAGGCTTGTTATTAGTCTGACAAACCAACAGACCCTCTTTCAGTACCACACTATCTGCCATCACCAACACCTGTGGAATTCCCCAAAATAATGCACTTTACCCTATGTTACCCCCTCCATGCATCTATATAACTTCTGTAACTCCAACCATTAGGAAGTGGATCTGAGACAGAGCAAGTCTCGCACTTCCTCAGTTGGTACTTCTTGATAATAAACCTACTTTCCTTCCAATAACATTTATCCTCTCAAGTAATGACTTTCAGGGGAGTGAGTTTTCAGATCTGATCCTAGAAACAACACGTGTTTTTGCAGACCAATGGAGCCAGGGCCACCATATGCATTCACCACTGCATCTTAACTGGTGTTGTGTGGGATGTGCCCTGGCTGCAGATGCTGCCCTCTGCTTCCTGATGAGTTCTTTCCCTTTCCATGGAGGACCCTCTGTGAATTCCACTGCCCAACTGGACGTGAGGACAAACATAATATCTGAGTCATGACCAAATTGCATGAGATGGCGCACAGTGAGTGAATCAGCTCTTGTTCAATGTTGATCAGGATTGATTAGGAACAGCATAGGAAAAGAGAGAGCACCTTGATAACAAGGAAGCAAGATTGCAGATATACAAACCAAACTTACTGCATCTCTGAAGAATCCCAAATTCAAATCAGTGGCTTAGCTGAGAACACTGCCAGGTGCTCTCACCCACCATTAGTTGTCAGCTGTTCTGTCTCTAGTTGAAGTGCTAGTCATTTCTTGGTGTTTATCTCAGGAAAATAGGTAATTTGGGTTTTTTTTTTTAACTGTGTCCGTGGGGAGTGACCCAAAAGTGTGTCCTATAGAGTCAGCATCTGGAACTGTATTACTTTTTAACTTCTCTAAAATTCTCTCTTGTGGTCTACACATCATTTCCTTCTGGTCAGTAATGACTTCCAGAAGTGAAAGACAGCAGCTGTCTCACTCCCACACTCCCACAAGGGGCCACTTTCTATTACTAATATCCCTTCCCTCCCATGAGCACCTCTCTCTGCTTCTTTACCCATGTTTGCACAAGTTTATAAAACTATTTATTTTCCCAGCTAAATTATGAGAATGCTGCTTCAAACTATGTGATGACTCCATGCTTCAACATTTCAGTTATCTTTGGGTCACTGGGTCTCAGCTCTCAGGCCACATAGAATCTGCCTACAGTTCCTAGGTGGCGGTTCTAGTAGCAAACTCTCCCCCAACCTGTGAGCAGATACAAGGAGAAGAGCTCTTGGTCACCATGTGCCATCTGTGCCCTCCATGGAATTGGTTGGTGCTGGGATGTTATTATTCTTTCCAGGTTGGAATGGGGTGGAGCAGGAGGAGAAGGGTGGTAAAAGGGTCTGGGGCTAAATAAGGAAATAGTCATAAAGTAAAAGAGCCCCAATATGGGTACAGAATACTGGGTACTGGGGATTGCTGGGGAAAGGGAAGCACCTTCCATTACCTGTACAATTTACATTCAGTAGCTCAGTAGCTGCTGCTTATCAGTGGGTTCCTAGGAAAGTTCTTTTCAAATATAAGAGACCAGATATTTAAGGAATGCTTCAAATAAACCAAACCACAAGGCATGGGACCCTTAGCTCCATCAGAAACCATTGTGTCAGGGACAGTCCCCCCACCACTTCATGTGTAAATGCTGATGTAAAGTGCAAAAAAAAATTTAGTGGAAGGTAGCATCCTAAAAGAGATCACATCTCATATTTAAGAGACAATATTTTCTACTTTTGGGTAATGCATAATAAGAAATGTCTCTTTATCCAAAATCTCTTTTGTGGATCTATGGATGATTTGGTAAACAGAACTCATGCTGGAGTTTATTGTGGG
This sequence comes from Solenodon paradoxus, assembly GCA_004363575.1. NCBI lineage: Eukaryota > Metazoa > Chordata > Mammalia > Eulipotyphla > Solenodontidae > Solenodon > Solenodon paradoxus. Next base: position 456,603 of record RJWH01000410.1, read on the forward strand.
AAAACCACTTTTTACATTGTTTCCTGAAAGCTTGGAAAGGTGGACAATGATTGTGTTGCTATAAAAACTAGACACGTTATCCTAGATATTGGGGGAGCTTTGGAATGCTGGTGCTCCAGTGCATTTCTACTGGAAATGAAGTCCTGGCCCTTCTGGGTGTTGTTTCTGACTTCTAATAGCTTATGTGATTTATGAGGCTTATTCCTATCAGAAGACTTGGTACCTTAGTTGAGTCATTCAAAAAGAATTAACCTCTTGATTTGCAGTGTGTCCTGTGCTCAGTTCAATCTTGTAGTTGAAGGAGACCAAATTCATGCATAACTTCTCAAAACCAAGCAGAACAGAGGCCTAGAGGAAAATCACAGTCACTTGGAAGACAAAAGGAAAATGAGTCCCTAGTTTCCGTTCTGAGGATGGGTAACTTGCTAGACTTAAACAAAATCCCAGTTTCTCAGAATGCAGCCCTTAGGGCAGGGACTCAAGTCAAAATAAACAAGACCACTTCTACCAGGACCAAGAACCGCCACCTTGACTTTAATCCTACCAGTAAAGACACAAATCATGTCAGGTGAAATTTGGCTACTCGAATCCTGATCTTTTTGACACAGTAATAATAATAATAAAAGGGCTATTATTTGCTAGCTCTTGGAAGTTATAGAGAGAACAGTAATCAAAGAATGTATTTTTGTTTCATAGGGAAGCCAAGTTACAGGTTCATATTTGGTTTTTCCTTCCAAATTGACAATATCTCTTGCAGCCAAGAGAATAAAATTAGAAGCAGTGTTAGTGATAATGAGGTGTTACAGCTCAACGAGTGGGAGAAGATACTTAGCCCTGCTCTGAAAGCAGATCTTGACAGCTGGGGGCATTTCCCCAGCACAAGGCTGTGCCCTCAGTCTGCCTAAGAGAGGAAAAGTGCAGCTTTTGTGGTTGTACTAGTAAGCACTGACAGACAAGGAGCTCCAGGCAAACAGAAAGTAAACAAAAGTTGCTAGGTATTTATTGGCATTTTGCTATTTTTGCTTTTAAGTAGAATGCAAAAAGACATTGGCAGACTTGTGATGCTTCTATAAGCTACATATTTGTAGCATTTGAGATATTACTCAGAGTTGCTTCCCTCATTTATCCTTCTATTGCTGGATTATTTCAAAATTGCAGCTCTTGCTTCTCAGATATGCAGTTGATTTCACAGAACTATTATGAGAAATTTCTTCATGGTCTTTTTCTTCTGTCATAGGCTTCAGGAGAATTTTTTTTTTCTTAAGTTTGCTTTGACATCTTAGATGCTGACAAAAATAATAATAAAAAATGTACTGTTGGAAGACAAAAGCACTAAACTCAAGAAGAAAGATACTGAATGATCTATTAGAGTTTGTGGTTTTAAGATATGAACTATAAAGTTACATTTTTGACTCTTTAAAATCATAGGCTTTTACATCCCTATCATAGCCAACCTGATGTATGCACCCTACATTCAGCTAGCTCTTTCTCTCACTTTAGTGGGAAAAAAGGAGTGTGCCCTGGTAGAGTAGCAATTAGGTCTGCCATCTCTGGTCAGGCATAATCTACCTACCCCAAGGACTACTTGCACCCCCAGAGAACACAGGTTTGCATCCAGGTTGGGGGGCAGCACAGGGTGGGTGAATAACCAAGCTGAAAAGATGAACAACTAAAAAAATAAAAATGTTCCCCTTCCTCTTTCTTCCCACTTGCTTGCCTACTAGCCTTCATTCTTGCCTGCACCTTTCCTTGAAAAAAAATAGAATACTACTCTTTAGGGTTCCTGGGTCTAATCCAAATGTGTGTATGGAGGCTTCCCCCACCAATTCACTCCCAAGCAATTCTCCGAAACCAGTAGGTGTCTAAGAATTTAACTCAATTCTGACACTATGTATGCAGAAGGAGCATCACATCCCATGGTTAATGGCTCAGTCTCCCCAGACCACCCTCCCCTTCAGATACCAATCACAGCCCAAGTTAGTAAAACCTATGCTTCTGACCAACTGACAACAGGTCTGAAAGTCCCAGGACCCCTCTTCAGATGTGATTAATTTATTAGAAAGTTTCACAGCATTCAGGAAATTTGTTTACTCATTAGGTTGCTGATTTATTATAATAGATGCCAAAGGATTCTAGTCAATATTCCTTTCCTTGATGAAAGGCAACACAGGGAAAAGGGGGTCACCCTGAAAACAATGAAGCAGGTTTGCAGATGTATAAGCAAGAAATTAATTAAATACCCCAGGTTCAAGTATGTTAAAATAAGCCAGTACCACCCAGGTAAGCCAAGAACAACCCTAACCCTAGCATACTGGGGAAGGGTTCACATAAAAGACAAGTGTCTTTAGCCACTCCCCTAATAACTCCCAACTAAACACTAGGCATACTAGGAGGGGGCTTCTAGTCATAGTAACCCAGAAAAATGCTCTTAATAACTCCCACCAAGAGACTCTGGGTATATAAGGCCCACCCTCAGCTTACTCTATTGTGTAGTTTCCCTATGGACAGTGAAAGAGTCTGTCCCTCTCTGTGTGCTACTTCTAATAAATTTATTATGTGGTGCTGTCATGAAAAATCTCTCCTTGAATTCTTTCTTGGACTAACTCTGCAGAACACATCAGTGCAGCAGTGTCCTGTGTCCATCGGCATCAGTCTGATGAAGAAAAACATAAGATGAGATCCAGATCAAAGGAGCTTCTGTCCCTAGGTACTTGGAGTCCATGAAGGTTGGTACATGGAAGAACTGTTTGCCCACTCTAGATGTTCTCCAAAGCACCTCCTCTTGGGTATTTATGGTAGCTTCCTTAGGAATGATTGATTAACTCATTGATCCTTGGCAATTGAACTCAATCTCTAGCCCCTTTCCTCTTCCCTGAGGTTTGGAGTGGGACCTGAAATTCCAATCCCTAATTACAAGGTTGGTTGTCCTGGCAACTAGTCACCATCCTTAGGTGCTCCCTGCAAAAGTCACTTCATTCACATAACAAGAGATACTATTATCACTCAATGCAGGAAATTTCAAAGCTTTTGAGAGCTGTAAGCCAGGAACTATGATGAAGATTAAATATGTATGGGAAGCATATTTCTTGTAAACCATAATGATGTGGGGGAGAGTGAGTGAGACACACTGATGAGCTGCTGGGTCTGTCCAGAAAGAATTCATGGAGAATGCCATTTGGTCAGGAACACACAGAAAGTTTATTAAAAGCCAAAACAGCAAGTTTAAGTACCCAGTGGGCCAGGAAAGTTGCATCAAGGGAATGCACACTTGTGTGCAGGCAACATGAATTCTTGAATATATATGAGGGGTAGGGGTCTGTTCCTTCATGGGTGTCTCAATGTTATCTAGAATAAAAACCATGCAAGTATATAGGAGTGTGTCCTAAACTCAAGTTGGTAAGGCGGGGTACTTGCTTTTGGGTCTTTACTCTTAGAAGTCTCATGTTTTGCCACTTAGTTTTCTACTATATATCTGCATACTGCCCTATAGATTTTAAGTTATACTGTCCCTGCATCAGTAATACTACACTCACTAAAACTCCTTTTTGTTTTCTGGTTTCTATCTGCCAAGCTTTATTTTCTAATTTTGTTTTTAAGTAGTAAAGACAATAACTTTCTTTAGCTTTCCTTTATTTTGTTCTATTCTGTTGCAACATCACAATGAATCAGTGCCTTCAGTAGCAGCAGAAAAAAAGAAACATAAATGCAAAATGAAATAGGGAGTACCTGTCTATTCTCAGACAACCCAGCCATAACTCTTCCCGCTGACCCAGCTAATGAAGGCCCAACGTGATGCCCAACATGCCTATCTACTGTCAGATGTTTTCTGTAGAATAGGTTCATTTTCTATATTTATAAAGTTCATATCCCATTCTAACTTCTTTTATTAGGATAAAGTAATAAACAATCCAACTGTATACTAGAGTGACTTGATGTCCATTATCGTATTTAATTTTCATAATATGGTGAGGTATGCACTGACTGCGACATGCTTTACATACTACTGGTGTGAATATGTATGCCTTAGTTCTTGTCTTTGGTGTGAGAAAGAATTCAGAATGCAACAGAAATAAAGTCAAGTAAGAATTTAATAGGCAATAGGAAAGTAAATTTGGAATGGGTCTGAACTACAAGTTCAGTTACACCAAGAGATGGAGTTTGAAGTGTCCAGGCCATGCTCTAGGTTTATATCCCCTCTTCTTATCTTAGAGGGCTATCAGATGGTTTGCCTATCTGTCAATAATTTCGAAGTACCCCTTCCTCAAATTTCCCCTTCCTTATTCCTTGGTTCCTATAGTTTCTCTCTGCCTCTTGCCCACATAGTTTTGCTGTGTCCACATGACCGTTGCCATTTTGTCAAATGCTCATACATGTCCTTTTCCTGCCTCATCTCATATCTACTTAACTGCCTGTCCTAACATACACATTCAACTATTGAGCTAAGGACATCACAAAATGGAACTGTCTCACAACCCAGAATGGCAGTTACTTGTATTTGTAGAATTGAGCTCCCCAAAATGTTTGACGAGACTGGATGTCCAAAGCAGGCTTTGTTCAATATATGTTACCTAGGTCTATAAAGTTAAAGGTCAATTGAGGGTCACCAGAGAAGTTGTCATCATACATTAAAAAATAAAGATATCTAAATACAGGGTTATAAGAGGTCATGGAAAAGTTCTCCAATTTCTGAGGTTCTTCAAACAAATAAACACATTAAAATTAGTCATGATTAGTAGGAGAAAAGTCCAAAGTTAATAGCATATATAGAGAATTTACATGGTGATCAATTCTGAGGTAGCTGGAGCAGACCCACGTTTATATTCTGAGCTGAGGCATGAAAAGGGAACCTGAGGTCTCAGGGAAGAGGAGGGGGTCACCATGTGTCAAGAAGGAATGGCTCATCCTTACTCTAAAAGTAAAAGTAAATGACTTCCCTTTCTAAATTCATCTTGAGACTGGGAACAAAAGACAATCTCTAGATTAGGAGAAGGGTGAAGTCCCAGGGAATGGCAGATGGCTTCTTTGACTAACGGAAGGTTTAGAAGAATTGAAGCTTCTCCTTTGCTGTGGGGTTGTCCTCCACTGTCCTTGGCTCTTCATGTAAGAGTGGGGCATATACAGGAGACCTATTCTGAGAGATCCAAGGTGCTCTGTATTAGCTCCTTCAGGTTCATCCCCGGAAATAACCTTTTTTATCAGAGAAATCTATCTTAAGGCAGAAAAAAAAATTTGACAAGGTTTTGTCATCCCTTGACTTGAAAGAATCCCTCCTCTCTCCTGGTACCCCAGGCACCTATACCACTCATCAGCACAGCATATAATTCTTGGGTCTGTCCCATTTACTTTATGTATGTTATTAAATTTGGTCTTTTTTTCCTATTAATCTGTCAGATGTTGATGTGTTTGATTGACCAGCCCGAGAGGTCCTCAGAGGGATGAGCTTTCCCCTGTTACATATCTGCTATAGCATTAGGTTTAAAAGTAGATGCAACTCACTTGTCATATATATGTTTTTATTACTATTTTGATGATCTTTCTCCCTGGAAGTAATTATAAAACAAAAGTTATCAAGTAGCTACAGCTGTGAGCACTTATAGGGTACTGAGGGGCACAGGTGTTCCCCAGGCATGTCCTAACTTTGTTAGGTCTTATACCCTGGTTGTCCTAAAAGTCATAAGGAAAAAAGAGAGACCCATAAAGATAGTAAAGCACACAGCATCATCAGCATGAAGGGTTAATTAAGTCTATAAATAAGGTGTGAATCAGATCGAGAAAGAAAAGTACTGAATTCTTTAGTTGTATCATCATGCACATTCACAATTGTCCCAGAATGAATGGGACCTGGTTGAAGTAAGATATAAGCATTTATTTGAATTTCATTAGGACTGAAAGCCTAGAGACACAGCCTCAGGAAAGTTTTGAATTGAATTTCCTACCTGGGTGGGTATATGTCCACACAAAGAAGGTGGGAGAGTTGTCAATCAGATCAGCTATGCAAACTAGGGTTAGAAGTCCATCAAGTTCCAGGTGGTAGCCCATTTTGAAAATTAGACGGGATGTCAGTTGAGTTCTGATTAACTCAATAATATGAAAATCAGGAGTAAAGTTAGCTGAGCAATGATTGGTAGAATTTTGATCCTGAGTGTCTGTGACTAGCTAGCTTATTTCAACTCCTTTCCAAGGTAAGCTTGTCTGAGCATGCCTGAGTGTGCCTGGATGCTCTTGGACATGTCTGGCTATGCCAAAACATACCTGGTGTGCCTGAATGTGCCTGAGTATGCCTAAGTATGCTTGAGGTGTGCCTGGATGTTCCTGGATATACCTGGATTTCCCAGAAAGTCTGAATCTCAACAATCTCCCATCTTTGCTTTAATTTTGTAGTCTCAAAAATATTTATTTCCTATCAGAATAACGCATATCCTGAATTTTGCATATGTATACCTTAAAGTCCTCTGTTTAATAGTTATCAGCCTTCTTTTCTTAAGGCTGCATGACCCAGGAATTTTGACTCTCCTCCTAGATATAACTTTCAAAGACCTAAGGAATTACATTCAACTTACAGAGCATGGGAATTCTGATGTCAGTAGAAAATAAGGGCCAGGATCTGACCTTTGTATTCAGCTTTACTCCTGCAGGCTGGGCTAGAAACATTACAATGACAAAAATGGCTAGGACTATTAGTCTCCAGGTCCCTTCAGTTTGTCCCCAACAGACCTATTGTCCAGCAGCAACCTTCATGAATAGAGTGTGCTGGGTTGGATTCAAAACCTGCAACAAAAGTGTTGGATTCTCATGAATATTTTCTAAACATTTTCCCCTATTAGGTCCCCAAGTGTGAACTGCTTATATAGGTGCTCTTGTGAATAATTTCTCTTCCTCAAAATCTGTTCCTTATTCTTTTGTATTTGGACATAAACATTTCGTGTGTCTGTGGGCCATTTGTATGTCTTCTTTGGAGAAACATCTATTCAGATCTTCTGCCCATTTATTTACTGGGCTGTTCGTTTTGTTGAGTTTTAAGAGTTTTTTACATAGCTTGGATATTAACCCATTGTTGGTATATGATGTGCAAATAGCTTCTCTCATTGGTTGTTTCTTTTCTGTACAGAAGTTTTTTGGTTAGATATAGCCTCATTTATTTGTTTTTGCTGTACTTGTTGCTGTATTGGAATCCCCCAGTATATCTCTAAGGTTGATGTCATGGAATATATTGCCAATGTTTTCTTCTATGTGTTTTATACTCTCCGGTCCTGCATCCAAGTCTCTAATCCATTTTGAATTAATTTTGGAGTGTGGTGTTAGTAATCTAATTACATATTTTTATATGTGGCTGTTCAGCTTTCCCAACACTATTTGTTGAAAACTTTTCGTTCTCCAATTATAAACATTTTGAACCATGATATTCAGTACATAATTAAGTTATTCCTTGGCAATGGAATCACATATTCTATTACATTCTACTCTGCATTGAATATCATCACATGCACTTTACAGTCCGTAGGTTCATTTTATAAAGAGCTGCAGTGGGAACCTTGCCCATCTTCCTTCTAGAGTTTACATGTTAGAAAATAATGTGATGCAAATAGGCATCAATGTGAAGGGTGCATTTTATCTGCTTACTCACAAGAAGTGGTAATAATAGTTTGGAGTGGCGGATCTCATGCAGCAGCATCTGTGAATGGGAAGTGGATGGGAAGTTGGTGAGCTTGCTGACATACTACACAGACAAGGTTGGGTCATTGTTTTCAAGTCATGCAAAGGTCATAGAGGCACTGGAATGGTCACTGTCTTAGGCTAGACTCCCCTGAGGGCAGATCCAGGTGTCCCTGAGAGTGAATCCCAGGAAGTATGGTCAGGGGCTTGGGGGGAGTGAGATGAGGGAGACAATGGAGGGTGGGGGGATTCAAGTGAATTTCCACAGAGGGCAACTGGAGCCTAATTCCACTGGGGTTCTGGGAGAGGTAGTTTAAATAATGCGCCAGAATCATCCTATTCTAGGGGCAGTGAACCAGCATATTTAACCATAATTTCCATGCATAATTAACTAAGAACTGTCCTTGGGGGTTTTAGCACCTGGTCCTTCCTGCCTGCTGCTGACAGAGTTGGCTCTGCCTTCCTGCAGCCAGAGGAAGCCAACAGGGAGAGTCTGGTGTCTGTAGGAACAATGATAGCCCTGGGCACTGGGGTGAAGCTGCCTGCCTCTGCTACCATCTCCCTGGTTTTTTTTTACATCACCATCCCTCAGGAGGTCTGACACACCTATTAAGCACTAATCTCATGCAGTAAGCATCACTTCCCTGACAGTCCCTCTGTACCATGCTCAGTGAGGACTGTGCTGGTCATGTGGGGGGTTGCAGCACAAGAGCTCCACCCAATGACTGACAGGCTGATGAAGGTACAACCCCTTGTCCCTGCTTGGGACAATTTTGAAAAGCTATTCCAGGTCTGGAGCCTCCTATGGGCCTGACTGAGTCTTCACCTGAGACAGCAGCACAGTCCAGCTCCTCTGCCCAATTCTGTCTTCCCTCCCCTTTTTTGTCACAGGTGTTGATCTCAAGACTGAAAGACCTAGTAATCTCTTACACACATCTCCTCTCTGGGAACTCAACTCAGGGCATCATTGTTTCAAAATACACATCTAATCTGGAGACCTGCTGAAAACCAGGGGACCTCATTTCACTGCTTCACATCAAGGGCCCAACATTCAGTGTGGTCTGTGAGGTCTTGTCAGATCTTTCACCCCCTCCCTACTGCTTTGTGCACTTCAGCTATCCCTGCATCAGCTCACCAGTCACCTGCATGATAGATGGAAGAACTGCAGTGAAGGACTGCACCAATCACATTTACTCACAGCCATCTTCCCCTGTTTCTAACATGCTGTACCTGTCACAGTGCATGGTCCTCATGGGAAGGGAAGGGAAGGGAAGGGAAGGGAAGGGAAGGGAAGGGAAGGAAAGAAGGGAAGGGAAGGGAAGGGAGAATAAAATAATTGTGAAGCTCTGAAACACTAAGAAAACTTGAAACTTACAACACAAACAACAAAAATGCCTGAAGGACACTTGAGTCATATCTACAAATTGCCAAAGGACAGAAAAAGATCAATATCTGACAATAAGACCTTTCTGTACAACTAGACTCTCATGTCTGTGAGTGGGTGGGGGGGTGCTTTTTAGAAAAAAATAATAACCTTGTTCTTGCATTTTCTCATGCACTAATGTAGTTCTCATCTTTAACCAAGAATGCTAGAAATTGACGAAATGTAGGCTTACCATATTTTCTTGAGACAAAAAGAAAGCAGGGTTATGTGCTAGTGACTAAGGGGAAGGGAGGAAGTACAGCAAACTAAGCAGCAGCAGAACAACAAGAAATAGTGTGTGATCTGGTGGGATTTCATAGAAATGGTCAGGACTGGTACAAGGAATTTTGATCCCTTAAGGCCAAATTTGGCACCCTTATAAGCCCCGCTCTAAATGTCCTGCCTGAAACACATGCCACTTTAACAATACCAGTGCCAGAAGTACCCAATAACAGTTCCAGTGCCAGAAATGCCCCATAACCCCCATTGTCCCAGAGATAATTCCCATACTACCAGAGATAACCCACTTCGTACTTACCTGCATTTCTACCATGCTGCAGGGTTCTGCTCCCTTTGAAGAAACAGACCTGTGTGGGGTTGGGTGGAACCCTCTTCCCATGTGGCTCTTGTTTCCTCACAGCAGTTAGGAAAAGCAGTAGTGGCCATAGCCCACCACAGTCAGTGCCTGCAAAGGCAATCTTTAATGTGGGGCAAAAGGGGCAACTGCTTTTGGACCCCCTCAGTAGACTATACCCAGGGAAATTCAACTGCCTCTTTTGCCTCGTGTTAAATGTAGCCCTGGTTAATTAAAAATGGCACAAAACTGACATTTATAATAAAGTTACAAGACAACCAGGAAATTTGAGAAAATTGGTACTGTCCCATTTAAAATGGTGTGTATGGTCAGCCTCACCAAATGTCTTCTTTGATGTATCTCTTGAACACAGAATTATTAATGTACTATTTCTCTACACAATAACTACACAAACTGTATAAAACTGCAGTCATAATTTTGGGATGTGGGTCCATTCATACAAACTACATAATTTTGGGATGTGGGTCCATTCATACAAACTACGACCCAAGTTTGAATCCTTAAATTGACTCTGAATGATAACTTGATAATATTTTCTTTATTAATTTGACTTTTCTTAGCAGCAGGTTGTATTTCAGAAAAAGGAAGAGAGGGAGGAAAGGGAGGAAGGGAGGGAGAAAAGGAAGCAGAGAGTGAAGGAAAGAAGGAATGAGGGAAGGAAGGACAGAGGGAGAATAAGGGGAGGAAGGAAGGAAGGTGGACAGGAGAGAGGAGCGAGGAAGGGAGAGAGGGAGGAAGGGAGATAGGAAGGGAAGGAAGAAGGGAAAAAGGAAAGAGGAAGGAAGGAAGGAAGGAAGGAAGGAAGGAAGGAAGGAAAAAAAAGAAGGAAGGATGAAAGAGGCCATGGTGTAAAGATTACTCCTAGTGCCGTAGGACTTCATGTTGGAGACCCACTCTGCAGGATGGCAGAGTTGGGAACTTGGAAGTGAAGTGAAGCTTTCCAGGTAGGGAAGAAGCCTGGAGGAAACCCAGAAAGGGTGGTATGGGCACAGAGAGGCTATGAGAGGCCTCCAGTTGAATCTGAATTTAGCAAGCAGGATGGAGCTACACAGACTGGAACTTGAGCTAGACCAAAGGCTGGATACTGGAGCTAATAGGAAACTTCACTCAGTTTCACCTTCATAACTGCCAGACCAGAGACAGCTTTCTGCTCTTAATCATGCTTTTCATCACTGGACATCAGGATGCATTTTTTTAAGTTGCATTTATAGACTAAAGATGATCTGATATCATCATCTATACCAAATCTCTTACTTAGGAACTCATTTACCTTGGTACAAAATGAGGTCTCCTCGCCAGCATTCTGCTCACACAGTAAAGTTCTAGAGTTAAGATTTGGAGAGAGCATCTTGTCTCTCCTCTGTCAGTCAGGGAAAGCACTAAAATGGTGCATTACTAATGAATGACCTGCAAGTAACCTGTAGGACTTTGTTCCACTGTCTGGGACCAGAAATTATGGTGAGTTTCAAGGTCTCACCTCTAATTAATGCCAACAGTATAGGACTGCAGTGAGGCATGAAGAACCACCTGTGAAGGAGGCAGTACCCTGGCCTTGCTGAACAAGGCGCCAAGGGACCTAGGTTCCAGGTGGGCCAAGCAGACTCTGGGCCTGGGGCTGGGCTACACCTTCTCCCCTGAGCACCAGGTGTCACTGCAGGAGGGTGGTAGGAGGTACTTTGCATTCACTGATTTTCCCAGCATAAAACCCAAAGAGTGGGCCCTGGCATACAACTACTGGGAGAACTAAACCCACATTATTCCAGAATAGGCTCCACTGCAGCAGGCTGAGGTCACCAGCCTGGAGATGACCAGTTGGTTTTCAGGGATGACAAGGTAGTCTCTGATACTTCACTCCTTTGAGAGCCCACAGGCAACTCACTGGGAACGGGTCCAAGAAGCTGGCTCCTCAAGAAAGGAGCATTCCTGTGCCCTCCTCTGGTGACAGGCTGATGCTGGCATACAGCTCTTGAGCAGGCTCTTCAGGTAATAAGTGCATCTAATCCTGACAATAGCCCCACCAGTTCAATGCAATCATCGGAGCCATTTTATAGAGAAGTCAATTGAGATAGTCAAGCACTGTATTAGTGAGTAGTCTATAATGGCCAGTGTGGGGGGATGGGTGGGGACCCAAGGAAGGTCTGTGCAGGGTCCCTTCACCTGCAGAGCCATCTCTCCAGGTAACCTGACTTCCTCTTCCCAGAGTCCTTCCCTGAGGTAGCAAGACAAGCGCTTTGCATTAAAGGGACTCCTTCCTGTCCATGCTAAGGAAGAACTGAGGTGCCACAGAATTTGTAGGCCTGGCACAAAGGAAAACCTAAATTAAACAAAGCGCTATTCCTGGGAGACAAATCAATTCCTTATAAGGGGCTTAACTGAAGTGCAAATGGTCATTGGCCTTGAGATGGGGCTGAGCACTTATTTTAGGAACAGGCTTAATGTTGAGATGCTTCTTGATCTGGTCTGGCTAAGTTAGAAGTCTGTCTCAGCATGTTCTATGAGACACAAGGCCTGCTCCCTGAGCACTGGGGCCCAGCTGTCCTGGAGAAGTCCCTGCCCGTGATGCCTCTGCAGGAGGCATGCCTGCAGGCTGCTCACTTGAAAGGATGGGCCTTGTTTCTTTACTGATTTCAAACAATAGCCCTGCAGCCTAGTTTGTACTTTGACATCTTTGGAGCTCTTTGCTGAGGGGATTTCAGAGTTAATGGCCTTGTGGAAAGAACAGACATCTCAACCCAAGTGTATGTGTTTGCTCGGTGGAGGCCCTGGCTCTCCTGGTGTGGTTTGCAGGGCCTGGGTTTCTGTAGTTTCATTAGGCAGGAGCTCCCTGGCAGCTCTGGCATAGTCCACATAAATCCCAAGGATCCAAGTTCATAACCCGGGGCCAGGGGAACAACCATTATAAACAATGAACTAAATAGAAAATGCTTCTTCCTGTCTGTCTGCCTATTTGCCTTCATCCCTGTCTGCTTCCTTCCTCTTAAAAAACAGAGCAGAACGCTCTCTACCCTGAGTCACCTGTGCCTGTCACTTATTCCCCAGACTTAAGGATGTCTTTTTTAACTGACTCATTAAAATCCAGCCCCATCCACGCCCTGCTGCCAGACACCTGTCATTTTGATGCCCTGCTCCCACGTAGTGCAGCCCCCACCTCCTAATACCTTAAGGAATGTCTCCTAAAGGCAAGAACATTCTGGCATAACTTCAAATCTTACCAAAATCTGCAAACTAAGACAATTCCAATCTGTTTTCTGAGCATCTACACACCTATTCAGACCTCAACAGCTGTCTAATAGATCCTCCGTGGCAAAGAGGCCCTGGGTGGTTTCATCCTCTGCTGTCACCCAGGGCCTCATGGCTCAGACTTGGTAACTGATGATGGGTCAGTTCGACAGAGAGGCCCTTGATGTGCACAGGCTATGATTAAACTATATCACAACAGTCCTGACTTCCTGTGCCAGAGAAGCCACCCTGCTGAGCATGCATCCTATTGACATCTCAAGACAGACACTGGCTGTTTTCAGCTTCCATAGGCAAACAGAACTTTCAGCAGGGTTGCTAATTGATCTTAGTTGAAGCACAGAAAAGAGGTAGCTCCCAGTTTACCCTTCTCAAGGGATCCCTTTCCTCCTCTGCTCCTCCAGCAAGGCCTTATGTCACCAGCAAGAGGAGTCCTAAAGTCCATCCCACCAACAGGGAACATTAGAATAATAAATAAAGGTGCATTTTGTTCATGTGGAAAAAAATCAGATTTGCAGCATGACAGACTTGACGACCACAGAGGAGACAGGTCTGGAGGTGCCAGAGTAAGTGTCAGAACCCCCACAAGAGCAAGCCTTACACCAGGGATTAAAGTTTAACTATCAGGACAGTGAATTGCCTCTGGCTCCAGCACCCAGTTGTGGATGCATCCGGATAGATAAGGAAAGCTGATGGACATGTTCCACATGTGGGACAGGTAGTACATGACCAAAACAGATCCTTCACCAAGAAACAAAGGAATGAAGAAGACCACCAATAACTTCAAAGGACAATGTCACCTTGCCCGATCAGGAACTGAAACCTGGTCTGCAGACTTCTCTCTCCATCCCCCTTCCTCACCATGTGGGATTTTCCCTTAAAAACTCAGGCCACTGGCAAGGCCTCCGGTCAGCCTCACTGGGCTGGCTCCCTCTGTCTCTCTGTTCGCCATTAAGAGGGTCTGAACCTCCCTTGGTCAGCTCCATCCCTTTACCCTGTGATTAAACCTCTGCTTGCTCACTCGCCTAACTCTTCCATGGGTTCTTTGAGCAACCCGAAAACCCCCACAGTAAGGACCCCAGCATTTTTGTGGGGAGCTCAGACTACTCACACCCTGTGAGCCTCCATTAAAGAAAATGCCTTACAGCACTAAAAGGAGCCTACATGAGCCTGGTTTGCATTGTCTTGGGGAGCTGGCCAAAAGTAACTGAGTAAAAATAGGGCTTTGAGTCATCAAACCTCCACATACGGGCCTTTGCTTCAGGTCACAGGGAGCCCAAGTGTGAACTCTCTTATCTTCTCCTCCCCAAGCCCTCCATCTCCTTCTCAATGCAGACCCACACCACATACCCCCTTCCATGCTAAGCCCAGTTTATTTGTTCACGTGCCAGGGTGGGCTGCATTTGCTAGGGACACAGCATCATGTCTCACCCTTGGCGCTGCTCCAGGAGAGCCCCTCCTGGGCCCCTGAAGAAGTGTGGTAGAGTAGGAAAACTCGCAGTGTGTTAGGTGAGTCAGGTAAACTTCACACATCTTGTTGCCCTTGGTACTGAATCATTCCTGCTCTCTTCCATTGAACCAGGATGTATCCCCAGATCTTGAATAGTCACTGTCAATCTCTTGGCGAAGACAGCCACGCAGAAGCACTTTGTCATCTCCATTCTGGGAAGAGGGAGAAGAAGAGCCTGCGAGTTGCGGTAGTCTGGGAAGTATCCATAGAAGAGGTGACTTGTTTGGGCTTAATGAGTGGGTGTGAGGAAGTCCTAAAGGGATAGAAATGAAATCGACTTCCGGATGGTGACTCGATAGGATGAACTTGCAAGTCACTCCCCACAGACACCAAAATTAAAAAAAAAAAAATCACCTATTTTCCTGAGACAAACACAAAGAAACAAGTGGCACTTCAGTTGAACACAATAGCTAACAACTAATAGTGGGTGAGGGTACCCAGCAGGGTTCTCAGCTAAGCTGCTGATTTGGATTCAGGAGTCTTCAGACTTGTAGTGAAGCAGAAGCTAAGGATTTCAGGACCAGCTGCAGAGGCAGTGAGAGGGGGGCCCAGTGGGGATGAGACACTGAGGGCCAACTTGGGAAGGGGTGAAAAACAGTTAGTGCACCAGGAGCTGAGCTGGAGCCTGTGTGGTGAAATTGCACTGGGTACAGCCATAACTGGAAATCAGCCAAAGAGTTCAAAGCCCTCCCAAAACCATTTCACAACAAAGCCTGGGATCAAGGGAGAGGAAATCCCACCCACCACATATCCACCAACTGGAAATCCTGCCCACCAGATACCCCACCCCCCTGGATTACAGTGAGAAGGCATTCCAAAACCTCAAGGCTACCCACTAGTGCCACCTTATGGATAGAGGCGAAACCTCAGCCTGATTGCCAATCCTGGGTAAGTCAAACCTATGCTATGTCAGGGAAACCAAATTCTCAGAAATACAAACAGAATGCTGAATAGAGCAAAGGCACAGAGAAATATACATGAAACGATGGATACAATAAAAAACCGAGGGGAAAGTATGAATACAGCAGATGTATGCAAATTACCTAAAGAGACATTTATGGTAACTGATTAACATACACATGGGAATCCAGAAATCAGTAGAGGCAGTAAACAAGAATGTCAGGAAGCAAAAAGAAGAATTAAAACAAGATATCAGACAGGTAAGAGACACGATGACTGAATTAAAGAACTCAATAGAGAAACTCAACAAAAGGATGTATGAAACTTCCAATAGAATCAGTGATCTGGAAGATAGGACAGAGGAGCTCAATCAAGCAAATCAGCAAAGAGATAAAAAAAAATTCAGAGTCAAAGACAGCATTTGATACCTCTGGGATAACATCCAAAGGAGCAACATTTGCATCATAGGGGTTCCAGAGGACTAGAGAGAAAAGGAGGCAGAGACCATATATAAAGAAATAATAGATGAGAACTTCCCCAATTTGAAGAATGAAGTAAGCCTCCAGACTCAGGAAGCTCAAAGAGTTCCTTATAAAAGAAACCTAAAGGGATAGCAAGGGTTGGCATGGGTGGTTGATTTGGGGCCACTTGGATACTCCCCCTCCCCTGCCTGAGAGTACCATGAAGCTCTTCTCTCCTTCATTGGAAAAACCAGGACCTGGGTACAGAGAGAATAAACTTGGGGGGATCATTAACAAAGTATTGACAACCTAGATTTCCATATTCATCCTTGTGACAGTCTTTGCAGATCAGAAAGAGAGGGAGGATCAGAGGCATCAGGCCCCATCCACAGCGCTGACTCTCCAGGTCCCCTGCAGACACTGTGCAGCCAAAGGTTCTGATGTCTCTGATCATGTGGGAAGGGGGTACAAGTAATGGGAACCTACTCCCCAGGAGAAAATTGCATCAATATGAAGGTTGTGGCTTCCTCCCACCTTGGGGACAATTCAGAGAGGTATGGCTAGCAGGACCTTCCAAAGGGCCACAGAGGAAACTTGTCCTCGAAGGAGAGCATTCACCTCACTTTGTTCCACCCCTCCCTTTCCTGCCTTTCTTCTCTACCCCTCCCTGGGCTCTCTGGTCATCTCCCAGATATACTGCCTGCTCCCCAATATGAGTTTCAGGATCCTCTTTTGAGGGAACACAGACTAAGGCTGGGGTGCATTTGACTAGAGCTCAGGATGATTTCATATACTTTTTTCCTCTAACAAAGGCAGGAGGAAGTGTGAGGACAAAGGCAGATCTTGGGCACAAAAGAACATCCCATGTGGTCATATCTGAGAGCTAAGTCGATTCTGAAACATCAGAGCAGGCTCTTTGCTCCCCAACTACACTCTTATCTGGCTCCTCTGCTGGGTCAGGAGGGGCACTCTGTGTCACCCGGTTCAAATGTACCCAAAAGACACCCCTAGGGGAGCCTAGGAGGGCCAGGTGCCTGCATGCTGTGGGCAGACCACTGGGACCCAATGGGGTTTCTCTTCCTCCAGTCTCAGTTCCTTCATAGTTGACAAGAGGTGCTCCCTGAGGAGAAACATGGGAGAGTCTGTCAGAGACGGGTATCTGGCCCTCTGCCCTGACTGAAGGCCACTCCACCAAACTGACCCATCATCAGCTACCATATCTGGGCCATGATACATAGCAGACAGGAGCTGTATTGGGCTCAGGAGACCTAATCCCAAGGGTGACAGCAGAAGGTGACAACACCCAGGGCCTCTTTGCTATGGAGGCGCTATTCGACAACTGTTGTGGTCTGAATAGGTCTGTGGATGATCAGAGAATAGTTTGGGATTGTCTTTGCTTATTGATTTTGGTCATTTTTGAAGTTATGTCAGAATGTTCTTATCTTTTGGTGATACTCCCTGAGGTATTAGGTATAAAGGAGATGGAGTGGGAGAGAGCAACAGAGTGAGGGGGGCGGATAGGGAGGGTAAAAAATGGTAAATGTGTGTCTACATTTGAGGTCCCTGGGTGAAAAATATCCAAGAGTACTTTGAATTCTTCCTATAACTTTTATGCAGGTATGAAATAAAGTTAGAAAATTAAAAAAAAAAAAAAGTTTAAGTGTCTAAGCTGTCACTTACTGATCTACCTTCTCTCCAGCTCCCTCTTTCCCAGTCTTTCAGGAAAAGATCTTAAGTGGCTCTTTATCACTAACATGTTCAACCCCATTTGCCCAAGGGACCAATTTCCCAAGTTCCCTTCCCTCATGCCAACTCCACGGATGATGTCCCCACATAGCCCAGAGCCCAGGCCGCCCCAAGGCACAGCTCCCTGTAGCGTGGACCCAGAATGGGCCAGTGGGAAGGTCGGGTCGCTGACTGTCCCTCTGCTGCTGCCCCCTAGGTGGCCTGATCCTACAGGACCAGATCTTGGTCTCTCCTCTAGAGGCCCAGCTCATGCTAGAAAAGCAGGATGGGTTGTGGGGTGAGGTTGGGTGTCACTGGATGTGAGTGGATGAGGGGAAGACTGTGGAGACAAAAAGGAGGTGAAAGAAAGGCTCTATTAGTAGTCTGGTGGCCTTGCCTTTTGTCACTATGGAGTAGGTCAGGACACAGGGACAGATCAGTCTTTGCTCCCTGTCAGTTAACTTTCTCACAAGTGTGTTCACCATTGTCCTGCCTCCCTTCTTTGTGCTTTTCCCTCCCAGGCTGCTGGACGCAGGCTACCAGTCTATCAGGGTCTCACAACAGGACGGGGCACTGTGATCTCCCTCACCTTCCTGACTTTTCAGGTCTGTCCTTTCAGAATCTACTGTCTTTAGTGTCTGCACATTCCTGCCTGCCTATCTGGTTCCCACTACTGCAGCCTGCACCCTACAAACCATATGGTACCCCTCCTTCTGAGTTGCTCCCTCCCCTGGTGGTGTGCCCTGTGGCACTACCCAAGCTGGAACTCCCTGGATCCTTCTGAGCAGTTGCTGTGCCCTCAGTAAAGGGTTTGGTGGTCACAGAATAGGTGAGACTGGGTGTAGAGCTGAAGCTGAACTTTGTCCACAGCTCTGATAGCCTAATCAGATCTCACACTTGTTCCTTTGGAAGGGGTTTCTTCCCAGCAGGGCGCCCAGCTGTCTAGCAGGCTGCCTCAGTGCTGCGGGAGGGTTAGCACCCCTATCTACCCGTCCACAGGGGAAATTACAGTCTGCAGGGATCATGAGATCAAGCCCACACTGTGCACATCACACGATCTCATCTGCTTCTTCCTTCTCAGCAGATGTGGGACAGTTCAGGGTGGGACATATCAAACACTGCCCAAACTCCATGTCTCAGTCTTCTCTTGGATCTCGCACCTTCTGGTCACCACAGCTGGAAGCACACTGCTTCTTCCGTCACAGGCACACAGCCCTCTGCTGGGGTGCAGAGGACCCCAAGAAGGCTCTCCAAGCTCAGGCCTATTCTGCCTTGCAGGCCACCCAATTTAGAGTTTTTATATTACCTCCAGAGGGGCTATTCAGAGTCACCCATAAAAAACTGTGTGTATTTAAAATGTTGCTCAAAGTAAACATTTCAAATATGTTGCTCATTTTATAGCCTTACTTTGGTTTTTGTTTATCTTTAAATACATTTGGAGCCTTATGCAATGAAAATAGACAAAACTATGATCATCTTCTGCTAGGCTCAGAAATGTCCACACCAGAGTTTGTGCAAGTAGATACACACACACACACACATGTGCATGCAACAGTGACACACAAACAGGCACAAACACAGATGCAGATGTGTATAGACTTACACAAAAACAGCCCTTCTGAATTAACTTCAGGACGTTCTCATTCTTCCATTGAAATGTAAATTGATTGCAACTGTCCTTCCTCCTGCCTCCTTTGTTTAGTTAAGACAGTCCTTGAAGACTTGTGCTGTTAATCCCCTTCAGTCAAAAAGCCAAACCCCAGAGCATTTTTAAAGTGCAGGATCCTTCAAATGGTCTTCAGGCAAATGCTCTTCTTTTAACACTTCGGGAGAGCCATTCAGACCTGTGTGAGAGAGTCCATGCTCCCGGAACCAGGATACCTAAATCCAGATGCTTTTGGGAACTTGCAGCCTGTGTTGTGACCCTGGCCTTGCAGATTATTTGTCATACTGGGAGGGACTGGAGATTCCAGGGAGCTCCATAGCATGTGGTCGAGGTTGGCACTGGGGCTGTGGAGCCTCAGCTCAGACACTCATGATGTGCAGATGTGCCGCCCAGATCCCTCTGGGGAGACGGCAGGAATGTCAACAGCAGGGCCTCGGGTTGTGCCTCCTTCAGTCTAACAGTTCAACAGAATTCCAAACTGCCTGAGAACACCCCCAGCCTATGACAGCCAGGTGGAGAGCAAGACTTCCACAGGGCCCTGGGCCAGCCGGTTGGAGGTGAAGAGCCATGTGAATGTGACATCCTGGTGGATGACTAAGGCTGGGTGACTAAGTAGAGAAGTACTAAACACTAGCAAAGTCACTCTTAAGCCTCCTCCCAGTGATAAAAGACTGGAAGAGCTATGTATTTCCTTGCAGTTTTCTCAAACCAGTGTCCACACAAATGTGTTTTGTTTTGTTTAACAGGCTTGAAATGTTATGTACCATCCACAGAATCTTTCCTTTTGCCCCTTGACATTCTAATGGACATTTTCCTATGACGAGATGAAGATTTCTCATCAGGCCTGAATTCTGACCAAAACAGCAGTGCAGAGAAAGTTTATCTTTGATAAATGATTTTGATGTATAGCTTTTGTTTTCTGGCCTGCTTCATGTTCGGGCTAGACTGGGCCGTCCTGTGGGAGAAGCTGTGGTGTGGGGAAGACAAACAGGTCAAGGGGGTGACTGGAGTCCTCATCATTTCCTGCAACTCTCTATCACATAGAGTGACACTTCTTACCTTGTTAGCTTCCTCTGCCTGGGGTCAGTCATCTATCTTTCCTGACAGGGATGGAATCCCTGCTTGTTGGAGTGACTACCCTTTTGCTTCCTCCAAGGACATCCATAAGACAGCAATCTGTCTCCAGGAACACCCTGGGTTACCAGGGAAGACAGGCTTAGTCCTTTAGTCCAATAAATTATTTTTAATAAGAGCAATATCCTATTCATACACGATAATGAAGTAGAAATGTGATCTCTCATGCCTAGAATTTGATGTAATCTGACCAAATTCCTTCATATCACAGAGAAAAAGCTGAGATCTGAGGGGAGGAGATGATATGCTCAAATCATACCGTTAGACAACCAGTTCTATTCCTGGCAATTCAGCTTTCTTGGTTATAGGCAATAATTTATACACTGTGTATATTGCTTATTTATTAAGGGGAACTGCCATGCTAGAAAGTATTTCAACATGTGTCCAAGAAATGCTCATTCTTTGTGCAAAGGAGCTAAAAGAAGTTTGGCATATGCTGGGTTAAAAGTGACACAGATTCTTTCCTAATAGGCTTTTAAGAGTTTTAATGGACAACATATTCCCTGAAACTGTTATAGAGACGAGTTTATGATCTGCTTTCCAAAATCATTTCATAGAACGTGTAAAACACAGTTTGGGAAACTTCTGTAATTGAACTGCCCTTTTACAGTTAAACCCCTTTAATAAAAACAAAATTGGTGAAAACACCATTTGAATGGAAGATTATTCTAAAGAAAATTATCATTATTTTTAGGAATACACAAAGTGTTTCCAAGTCGAAAAGCCAGATGGGCTCCTTTGATTAATAAAGTTCCTTCAGAGTCAGAAACATTGTTCATCTAATAGGAGCTAAGACTAATTTGCAACATCTTAAGTAGATCAAATATGCTCTCAGCAATTATGTTTTATATTACTGAGTGTCTCCCAATATGCAGTCTTTCTTCCTGTTGTTCACAGAACCACCACATTCTAGGCATTTCTCTGTCTCTCTTGCAGCTAGATGTGACCAGATTATATTCTGTCAAATGGACTTGACCAGAAATAACATGCGCAACTTCCAAGTTTCACCCTTCAATAAGAGCTACTATTTCTCACCAGGGCACAAATGAAATCATGCTCAGCTGGCTTTGAGTGTCTGGGAGGAGTGGCATCTGGGGACTGGTGAGCAGACTCTGGTGAGCAGACTCTAATCATCTCCCACCATCCATTTACACCTTGCTTCCAATCTCAGCATGTGTATTCCAAGCTAAAAACTCCTGCAGACTCTGGGGCCTGCCTGTAGCCACAGGATTAAGTTGAGGCCAATGGGCTTGAGAAGAATTAATGGGGCAATTTCCTGGTTGTAAGTGTAACAGGAAGCAGCATTCCTCCACTTCCTTTTCCCTTCCCCACATTCCTGAAGTCAGATATGGGAGTGATGAGCCATTTTCACCTATTAATATAAGGACACAACCAGGGGATGGGAAGAAGTCACACAGTGTCTAGTACCTGAACCATTTGAGGACCAAAGTCATCTTACTCCATTTAGGCTTATATGTGTGAGAGAAATAATCTACTTTAAGCCCTTATGTTCTCTTTTAAAGCAACCAGACCCATATCTCAACAAATACACCTCATTGTCCTTCACACATCTTAAGTTTATTTTATGCTTATCTCTACTGAGTCTAACTTATGAACAATAATATACTCACTTAAAACCATTAAAAAAATTAGTTATTGTCCCTGAAATCTGACAATGGGACTGTCTTTGTACTTGATGTCAAATCATGGCACATAGGCACATTACAAATCATATTTGTTAGGCTGGCTCAGAAAGGTGGGACGGTGGGCATGCCAGTGGGCATGCCCGGCGGCCAAGCCCGGGAAAAAGGTGGATGACATCAGAATAAGGGATGCGACCCCCACACCTGGATTCACAGGGCCAATCCCCAATCGCGACATAGGAAGCCCGCGAAATTCCTCTGCTTAAAGAGCCGGCTCCCCTTTGATCAAGTGCGACTTCCCAGCCCGCGACTTCCCCAGGCCCATTTTGCAGACTTGGGAGTTTCGCCTGGGTGCGCAGAGTTCAATAAAGCCCTGACTATTCTGCTTTTTTGTCTAATTGACTTTTTCTCCTCGCGGAGCCCAGAAAAACCTTACATTTTGGTGCTGAATCCCAGGTGGAGTTGATGTCTGCTTAAAGACCGCTCCTCTTCCCGCTCCACCGAGGAGATCTCTTGGCCACTCCTCCCGACCGAACTATGAACTAGGGTAAGAGCTACCGCTCTAATTTTGATCCCTATCCTCCGATTCCAGGCCCCCTGAATACTGACCGAGAGACTGCTCTCACGGAAAATCGCAGCGCTGAGGCAGGGGACCCTCTCTGTGGAGAGGCTGCTCTCCATGGGGGGTCTGATGATAGGAAGCTGTTCCTACACTCAGATTCCCATTCTTCTGACCCGCACAGCGGGTAGCGTTACAGGGACGCCTCTTTCTTTACCTGCTGCTCCGTGGGGATCAAAATGGGAGAGCAAAAATCCAAACCAGATCCTAAAACGCCCTTAGGGTGCCTGATAAAGAATCTGCTTGCAATCGATCCCACCCTTAAGTGAAAACGGTTGCTTTTTTTGTCTACTAAGGTGTGGCCACTATACCAACTCGATAAATGCTGGCCCCCAGAAGGCACTTTTGATTTTGCTACTCTAATGGACTTAGACAAATTTTGCAGACGGATTGGCAAATGGCCAGAGATCCCATACATTCAGGGCTTCTGGGCTCTGCGCTCCCGCCCAGACCTCTGCGCTCTGGCACTTCGGAACTTGGTGGAGCCGGCGCATTCCCTGTATCTGTTACAGGGCTTCCCTCTGCCTCCTCTAACTCTGTAGGGGTCCCACCTCTCCTCCTCCTCCCCCGTCTCCCTATCAGCCTCGCTCTGCTGCCGCCAGCGTTCTCCCCGCCCAGGGCGGTTTGGGAACCGGCGCATTCCCTGTATCTGTTACGGGGCTTCCCTCCGCCTCCTCTAACTCTGTAGGGGGCCCCGCCTCTCCTCCTCCTCCCCCCTCCCCCTATCAGCCCTGTACCACCGCCAGGCTTTTCCTCGCCTGTGGCCTGGCGGGCTCTCTGCTGAGCCGGAACTTCCTTCTGCCTTTTCTGACCCCCCCCGAAGATCTCGCCTCTCCTCCTCCTCCCCACTCCCCCTATCGGCCCCAGCCCAGCCCTCCTACACCTGAGGAAAATCTTTCCTCCCTATCAGCTTTCACACTCGCTCCCGCTCCCTCCGGAGCTCCAAACCCCCTGACTCCCGCATCTGGCCCCTCCGGGAGGTGGCCGGGATGGAGGGTGTAGTCCGAGTCCACGTCCCCTTCTCCCTGACGGACCTCTCTTCCATAGAGAAATGCTTGGGCTCCTTCTCTGCCAACCCAACTAATTTTATTAAGGAATTTCAATACCTAGCGCAAGCCTATGATTTAACCTGGCATGACCTGCATATTATCTTAACCTCCACTATGACTCCTGACGAACGTGACCGCGTTCGAACCGCTGCCAGGACTTACGCCGACCAAATACACGCCACCAGCCCCCTCATGCCCGTGGGGGCTGAGCTGTCCCGGAGGCGGAGCCAGACTGGAGCTACCAGGTAGGACAGGCGGCCGAAGGCGTCGCGACCAGATGGTCGAATGCCTCCTAGCGGGGCTGAATCAGTCAGCGCAAAAGGCAGTCAATTATGATAAACTCAGGGAAGTGACCCAGGGACCGGGAGAGAATCCAGCTTTGTTCCTTAACAGGCTAATGGAGACCATGTTGCTTCATACCCGCTTAGATCCAACATCTAATGCTGGGGCAACTGTTCTGGCTACTCATTTTATCTCCCAGTCAGCCCCAGACATCAGAAAAAAACTGAAAAAGGCTGAGGATGGTCCCCAAACCCCCATCCGAGATCTGGTGAATATGGCATTTAAGGTTTTTAATTATCGGGAAGCAGAGGCTGAAGCCGCTCGCCAGATGCGCTTACAGCAAAAAGTAGCCCTGTACACCCAGGCTATGCTGGCGGCCCTGCGGCCGGTGGTGATGGGGGCAAAGCCTAAAACTGGAATGAAGAGCACCCCACCTGGGGCTTGTTTCAAATGCGGCAAGGGGGGGACACTGGGCTCGAGAGTGTCCCCAGCCCCGACCTCCAAGGAGGCCTTGCCCAGACTGCTGGCAGCTCGGCCACTGGAAGGATGCTTGTCCCCTTAAGAGCTCGTCCTCGGCGCCTCCATGAGGAAAATTAGCTCAAGGCGCGAACTCGCCTTTGGCCACGTCGGAGCTGATTGGGCTTCTGAATGACGCCGCCCGCCCGGACTCGTCTACCCCCGTCACCCTCAAAAAGCCCAGGGTAACATTGCAGGTAGCGGGTAAGTCCATCTCTTTTCTCGTGGACACGGGAGCTACCTACTCTGTTTTACCGTTTTTTTTCTGGACCCCTAGTTCCTTCCCAGATCTCGGTCATGGGGGTAGATGGGACCCTGTTTTGCCCCCAACGGACCCCTCCACTTAACTGTAGCCTGGATGGGTTCCCCTTTTCCCATTCCTTTCTCGACATACCTTTCTGCCCTGTTCCTCTCTTAGGAAGGGATGTCCTACAAATATTAGGTGCCACTCTCCAGCTCACTCAGGGTCACCCTCTTTCTTCTCCTTTCATCCTCCTCCTTTAGAAGACTCAACTCCCCTTCCAGACCCACCTATAACCCCCTCCCTTGTTAACCCTCAAGTGTGGGACACCTCTACCCCAACGATAGCTTCCCACCATACCCCTGTCGTTGTCCGCCTTAAGCAGCCTGATGTCTTCCCCTCCAGACCCCAGTTCCCCATCTCTCAAACAAACCTGAGAGGATTAAAGCCTATTGTTTCTCGCCTCCTAGACAAGACACTTCTTGTCCCTACCAACTCACCATGCAATACCCCTATCCTCCCAGTCAAGAAACCGACTGGAGCCTATCGTCTGGTCCAAGATCTCAGACTTATCAATGAGGCAATCTTCCCTATCCACCCGGTGGTCCCCAACCCCTATACTATCCTCTCCCAATCCTGGGGCACATGGCATGCCATGTGCCTTCTCCATAAACAACCTAAAGAATACTGTAACCAGTGGCTTGACAAATATGGGGGATGCCCTTACTTCAAGTGCAAATATATGGAATGGGCAAAGGACCAGTTATGGCAGTATGTTATACCGGACCCCTGGGACCAGGCCTGGGAAAGGGGGGTTAAGGGAAAACTTTATGGGGCAATCTGGCATGCAAGCCCCTCAGGGGACATATTCATCTACCAAACCTACTCCCCCGACCCCCGAGCTGTTGGATTTCACCGACCTGGCTAACAACATACTCACCCAGGAGGAATTCTTAGACAGCAATATAGCCCTAAAAAAGTCCAAAAACCCCTTCTCCTGGCTTAACCTCATTCGTCAGGGCATTCAGCTTCTCAACATTTCAGATATAGGAAATATAACTGACTGCTTCTTATGTGCCTTTCTCGACCGCTCCCCAATTGCAGCAGTCCCTATACCCACCCCTCTTATTGTCTCAAAGTCCCCAATATCCTTTACCATGAAAGAAGTGCCACTCTTCAGTGACTTGATGGGTGACCACGAGGTATGTTACGCTGCCGTAAGTTCCTCCTCCTGCAACCAGACTGTGCAAGTCTCGGGAACCACCACCAGCCCTCCAGGTACATTTTTTTTGGTGTAACGGGACGTTGTTATGGACCATCAATTCCTCTTCCACCTTTCCATGCTATCCCACTGTGCTAACCCCACAGCTTATGCATTATGGTGAAGGAGAACTCGAGGCCAAGTTGGCCAGGAAGAGGGAGAAACGGGCTGTCTTCTTGCCTATACTTGTGGGCCTAACCTTCACCACCACTTTGATAGCTGCTGGAATAGGCAGCGCAGGCCTAGCACACAGCCTACAAATCACCCACCAACTGCGGGCTGAGCTAGAGCAGGCCCTTGATGCCTCTGCCACCTCTCTAGCCTCTTTGCAAAGACAAATAACCTCAGTAGCCCAGATCGCTCTGCAAAACCACAGGGCCCTTGACCTCCTAACTGCAGAAAAAGGGGGAACATGCCTTTTCTTGCAGGAATGGTGCTGCTTTTTACGTAAACGAAAGCGGCCTGGTAGAGGAAAACGTCGACACTCTTCAAAATCTTAAAGACAAGTTGAAAAAGGGCTATACCCCTCTAGAAATGGGGACCCCATGGTGGCGCTCCCTGATTTTTTCCACTTTAGCCCTGATTGTTGGGCCAATTTTGATAATCTGTGTATTACTAATGCTTGGCCCGTGCTTTCTGAGATTCCTCCAGGACAGGATCCACGAAGCCTCCCGGATTACCTTCCACCAGATGCTGCTCCAGACCAGAGCCTACTCTCCTGTCCAGACTGAGCCAGACGACACCAACCTCTGACCCCCTCCCCTCTACACCCCCTCTCAGCAAAGGAAGTAGCCAGAACGATCACGCTGCCCTTTTATCCTATCAAAGAGGTTGGAATGTTAGGCTGGCTCAGAAAGATGGGACGGCGGGCATGCCCACTGGGCATGCCCAGTGGCCAAGCCCGGGAAAAAGGTGGATGACATCAGAATAAGGGATGCGACCCCCACACCTGGATTCACAGGGCCAATCCCCAATCGCGACATAGGAAGCCCGCAAAATTCCTCTGCTTAAAGAGCCAGCTCCCCTTTGTTCAAGCACAACTTCCCCAGGCCCATTTTGCGGACTTGGGAGTTTCACCCTGGTGCGCAGAGTCCAATAAAGCCCTGACTATTCTGCTTTTTTGTCTAATTGACTTTTTCTCCTCGCGGAGCCCAGAAAAACCTTACAATATTCAAGTCCTCCTTTGTATGGAGTTTGCATTTAAGTCATTGTGTATCATGCTGGTAGCATGGCCCCAACCGAATTCTTGCACTTCCCTATTTCTATTTGTTTTTCACAGAATTGGGGGGGGGGGTCTCAAAGGAGCTTTAAATGCTACAAACTTGAGCCAGGCACTAATGAGATTCTATTTAATTTTTTTCTTCTGTTTTTCATAGCCAGATTTTCATTGTCACTTACTAAATCTCATGTGGTGTTTTCCTCTAAAGACTGGTTCATTTTCCTTGTGTTGTTCTTGGCTCGTCAACGCAATCTGCAGCTGCTGGACATAAAATGACTTGCCTTTTTACTTTATTCTTCTCTTATGTATGCAATTTACCCAAAGTAAATTTTTATCCTAACTGGTGCCCTTGTTTCTTATGCCTTTCAAATTAGAGGCATTACTATTTCCCTTCTTTAAAGCACACACAGCACAAAGCATGGTGAAGATGGAAGCACTTTGGGGTCAGGACTGCATTTCCACAATCCTCAGTGGTCTTGGTGATGCCCAGAAACTGGGGCATCATTCCCAACCCAGTGGAGATCTTGTTTATGAGAGAAGCCCCTCCAAACCACTTCACAGGACTGCTCCCTGCCCCATTCCATTTAGCCATGCAGAAACAGTCCAGTGCGCACAACTACCATTTGGTGGACTACCGAGTCAAGCTCTCCCATTTGCCCAGAGGGCTTTGCATTCAAACACCAGTTAGGTTTCCCCACAAGACCTGATCTGCATTCATCTCTGTGTCAGTCATTCAGCACCGTGGTTGCTTGGTGTGCAGAACATATTATTTGAAGTCTCTGCCCCCAAAAGTGCATGTGTTTTACAAATGTGGTATGACTGCAAAATTCCTCACTCAGCCATCATCCTGTCTCCCTGTGGCATTCAGCATGACTCCCAGAATTTTCTGGAGCCTGACTCAGACAGTCTAGAGGTATTTTTCAAGCAAAGAACCCTGAGAGTGGGCAACTACTTGGGAGAATAGTGTCTCTGAGAACGCTCCTTTGTCTATGGGGTTTTCTTCTCCACATTCGTTTTAAAAGGTATTTTTTAATGTGACTGCAGGTAAATGGGCATATTTGTCTCATGTCCTGTTTTTTGCTCAGTCATGCTTGGGGAGTTTATAATAACATTGTCAATGGACATTTGAATTTTCCTTCCTTCTTCCCCTGTCTTCTGGGCCTTGAGTACCAGTGTCTACAACAGGGGTTACAGTCCCCAGAATGCACTGAAACCCACCTAGCTGTCTGTCTCTTATTCACTGGGCTCTTATTTATGTTGAAACCTAAGTCCACAGTTACAACTCCTAACCATGAAGCTTCCCTTTCCAGGAATTGCCTTTTCTGGCTTCTCCCAGTTCGACCCCAATACAGCTTGCCCAAGAAAACGTCACCAAAAGAGATTCTTGCTCCACGTCCCACCCCTCTTTCCATGAGAGGCTTTCTAGTCTATCTGAGGCCTTGAAACACTCTCTGACTAACCTCTTAGCGCATGGCTCAGAATGACCCCCTGCCGGGTCATGGGCAGCAAGCAACACCAAGTGTCACTGTAAGGGATCTGCTCCTCAGGAAAGGGAGGAAGACCATATTGGCCAGTTTGCTGACAAAGGGGTAACAGCAATTGTTCAGGGTCACAGCTCAGTGTCACCTCTGTCTTCACCTATAGGGTGAGAAGCTCCATACTGAAGGTTACAAAGCATATTATTTAGCACAACCTAGGAGACCTAAGAACTCTTTAGTGTTCCACATGCTAAGTGATGTGAGGAGCACCAATCTTTGTCTGCTGCGGGGTGGTCAGGAGGTGGAAGGGTTATCATGTGTATAAGGTGGTCTGAGAAGGCCTCAACCCATTCTTTTACACTTGAGAAAAATCTTAAATTTCCAGAGAGATTGTGAGTACAGAATAAATGACTTTACTTCCTGATCCATTTGAGAGTAGTTGTAGACATGATATCTGATCCATCTCCACCAACCTTAGGACCACAACCAACCAACAAAATCAGGAAATCTGCACTGATATTTTATCCCCTTATCCTTGGACTCATGTAAATATCTCTAGTTGTCCCAGTGCTGCCCTTTGTAGCAAAATGATCCAGATGATAACTAGGATTCCATTTAGTTGTCTGTGATCATCTTTGATCTGTGACATCCCTTAGGTCTTCTTTGACTATTATGACCTTGACAGTTTTGAAAAGGACAGACCAGTTACATTGTAGAATATCCTCCAGTTTGTTTATTGATGCTTCTTGGGATCAGATTCAGATGATTCGTCATTTCCAGGAAAATCTCAGAAGCAATACTAGTATTTAATATGTCCTATCAGGTTGCAGACAGTTTGACTGATTCCATTGTTGATAGTATAAGATTCTGAGGGCTTGATGCTCAACCCCTGGACAATCCATTCACCCATCCATTCCATGTTAAAAGCAGTGACTT
Organism: Solenodon paradoxus; assembly: GCA_004363575.1. NCBI lineage: Eukaryota > Metazoa > Chordata > Mammalia > Eulipotyphla > Solenodontidae > Solenodon > Solenodon paradoxus. The sequence continues at coordinate 486,151 of RJWH01000410.1, forward strand.
TTATTCCTGTCTATCAAAGGTGTCTATCACTTTTGAGAATTTAGGGAAGGGATAGTGGGAGAAGTTATATGGTACTTGAACACATTCTACACTTGATCTTCTAATCTAAATATTCTGGGCTTAACAGAATAAATACAGTCCCCAATTTACAAGATCGGAAATGAACAGACTTGCATGTTTTCTCATATATGTGAGTCTACATTATTTCAATAAGGACACAGAATCACTTCAACACAGACATACTGCCAATTTGTCATTTAGTTCATTCCTTTGATTGTCTTTTATAGCAGGATATAGGTAGCCAATAGAATTTTCCATTAAGTAAAAGAAATTGTACTTTGGTTTTAAATTTTAAAGAGGTCCTCCCAGGAGAAGAAAGGCTGAATCCTATATAAATCTTAGACTCTGGAATGGAGGGAACTAGCATAAGACTAAACCCTTGAATTAACTTTCAAAGAAAAACATTTCCAACAGATCCAATGAAATATTCATTTACTGTCAAATGATAGTCCCTCAGAAAAATCTGTCATCCAAAATCTCATTAAATAAGATTTTAGGACTGCTCAGATGCTGGCATCCAATTATCAAACCAACAATTTTTTGAGAATTTGGTGAAAATCTTGGAAAATTATATTATTGTACAATTTGAAATAGGACAATATGATTGATCTAAAGCCCAAAATAAAACAGCGGGAATGAACTGTCTTTTAAGGACAGGCCCAAAGCAAGGTCTTCTATTATTGTGCTGTAATAAAGTAAGAAATACTTATTAAATTACTAGGGAATAGAAATAAAAGTTATATTCAACTACAATGTCATATAGGTTGGAAGTGAATCTGTCTCCTAAAAATGACCCCTTTGAGAATAGAGCTTAGACAGCAGACCAAGGAAGCAGGATTCTGACTTCACCCAGTGCCCAGCATATGTAGGCATATAACAAACCTTGATGGATCAATACATTGATGAACTTCAATTCTGAGGGCTCCAATGTCAGGGCAGTAACCATGAGGGTGGGGCTTCTTTCAATATGTCGTGGACATTTCTTCTCCTGTTCTGGTTGCATACAACAGCTAATAAAGTCTTGCTCACAACTTTAACAGTCTTAATTTTGGCTTGTTGTAGAGAGGATATCAACAAGGTCTCTGCATTTTGGGGATGCAGAGTTAGAGTCACAGTGAGACTCAGAGACAGATACATGATACCATGCAATCATAAGTGTCCTTGTAAAGGGCTGCAGAGGAGATTGGTGCACCCAGAAGAGTGGCATGTGGACATGAGCCCAGGAATGCTAGCAGTCTGCAAGAAACTGAGCCTCAGGAACCTCCCTCTATCCACCCCGCACCCTGGAGGCATGTTTGGGAAAGAAAGACTGTGTCTCTGAGGGAAGAAGTTGATGGAAAGAATCACAAGCCCACAGGATAGCCCTGCAATCTAGTTCAGAGACCCAAATGCCCAGTGTGCAGACTGACAGATGTAGAAGGCCTTCTAGTGGCTCAAGACTAGACCTACATTAGGAAAGGCAAATGTGAAATGTGTTGCACATATTCTACCACACACCCTCACATGTCTATGCAGACATCATTAATCAATCAGAACCATCTTTCTTGCTTGGTCTAATCATAGACTCCAAATCCTTCTTAACACCTTGCCTCAAGTAGCATAGCCCAAGAGGAGCTATCCATTCTGTCTCAGGGACCCAGGCTCTCTGTGTCTTTTCAGCAGAGTCTGCCTTAACATCACCAATTCTGAACCCTTCATATAAGTGTATATCTCCATCTCAGCCTCTCATTAAAATCCTGCATCTGCTCTCCTTCTTTTCAGCTGCCTTATGTTTCAGACCCCATGCAAATGAAAACTACACCTCACCCACAAAAGACAAGTTCCGTACTTTACAAAACTCCAGTACAAAAAGATAGTCTCATGCACACAGAAAACACAACTAGTTGTCCACTCAACTGAAGTTCTGACTAACTGGTCCACTTATTTGCCCCAAATCAACAAAAGTCAAACTTGAGACCCCTACCCTGCTTTGTATATCATACGTCCCCTACTTCATTCTAACCTTAACTTGCACATAAATGCACCCCAACTTGGAATCAGCTTTAGGGAGGATGATCTTTGTTTTCTCCTCTGCCCTGTGAACATCTACAGTCAGATCTGAACATTTCTCTTCACTAATGGTCTCTATCTGAGGTAACCTTTAATTAAAGTACCACCTAATCATGAAGGAAATTTCCATGAGTGTGTTCAGATCAAAAATAACTCAATCAGTTCTTTATCTTTTCCTACTGGAATGGTGAGTCTCTACATCAATTTACTTTTTTTTTCTATTTTTGGATATCATCATTATTCCAAGAAACTTTTTATATTCTGGAAACAGAAATATTTGAAAAGTTTCTGTACTTGCTCCCTGACTGAGTAACTGCATGAATCATGAGAGGACTTTTCAAAACCATTGATTAGTAGAGCACAGGGGACCCAATGAGAGAATCTAGGTACTAGAGAATGGTGGGAAAAAGACTCATTTTTCCTCCTACCCCCCAGTCTCTAAAAAAGAAGCCAAAGGCAATCTTGCTCCCTGGCTGAGGAGCTAGGGCAAGTAAGAAATTGCTCCACTACCCAAAGAAGCTACAGTAGTTATGCATGTGAATACATAGAAGATCTACCAGGAAATTCCCACCCTCTGTGCTGGAGAACTGTGGGCTACAAAGAATTTACAGTGTCTGCTTGTGAGCTCAATCCTTGGATTGGAGAGCTTCCTATCAGCAGAATGCAAGAGAAGAATTGCTCCCTACTATCATCACAGAAGCCAGTGGACACCAATAAAATGTCACTTTTGGTCCACCAAAAATGAGCATTCTGGAGAGGCAAAGATTGCCCAACCCCATAGAAGCCAAGTGGCAGGTACAGGCTCCACCAGGACTCAATGTCACTTCTCAGGGAAAAAATCTAACATAAAAAAGGAGAGAAAACCACAGTGCTAAATCTAATAGAGAGAAGAAAGCCATGCCAAAATCAAAATTACCCGAAATATGAGTCCAAAGAGAGGAAGATGCCAGGACTTCCCCAAAGAAGAACTCCATTGACAGTGATGGGACAAATAACAGCAAAAGATTTCTAAACAATAGCTATAAAAAGGCTGAATGAGATGTAGGAACTACACATAACCAAAGGCAATTGGAAGACCTCAAAAAAGAAGTGACAGATCAAAGGACACAAAAAAAGGACACAGTTACAAAATTAAAGATAAAAAATAGACACCTCCATAAATGAACTCAATAATGCAGAGGAATGAATCTCAGAAATTGAATGCAAGATACAGAGGTGACTTCATGGAAAAGGAAGGAGAAAAAAAACTGTGGAAAGATGAAGGAATTTTATGAGAAATATCAAATACCATGAGAAGAATAAACAGAAGGATCATGAGTATCCCAGAAGGAGAGAGGAAAAAAGGCACAGAAAACCTACTCAAAGAAGTAATAGCAGGGAACTTCCTATATCTGTTATCCCAAAAAGTAACCATGAACTTTCAAGAAGAAGATAGTATACTAAAAAATTTAAATATAAAAGACCTACTCCTGGATACATCATAGTAAAGCTAGCAAAAGTCACGACAAAGAAAAACTATTCGGGGCTGCAAAATAAAAGAGAAGCATAACTTACAAAGATATACCTATCAGGTTATTAGCAGACTTCTGAAGGCCAAGAGAATGAAATGACATATTCAAAATACTGAAAGACAAAAACTACCAGTCAAAATACTCTACCCTGCAAAACTCATTCAAATATGATGGAGAAATGAAGGTCTTCGATGATAAACAAAAGTTTATGGATTCCTCTCGTTCATTTCTAGTTTCACCACCTTGTTAGAGAAGATGCTTTCCATAATTTTAATCTTACTGAATTTACTGAGACTTGTTTTTCATCCCTAAATGTGGTTTATCCTTGTTAATGTTCCATGTACACTTGAGAAGAATATATATTCTTAAGAGTTGTACTCTTAAGAAAGAACTCTTTCTTAAGACTATACATTTAGAATATAGATATTTCTGTTCTCCTTAAGCTATTTTATAAAATCAAAGAGAAGGAAAACCTCCCAGATGCATTCTATGAGGTCAATATTACTCTGGTCTGGAAACCAGACAAAGAGAGTACCTAAAAAGAATACTATAGAAATGACCAGTATTGAAGAGAGTGGGGACAAAAAGAATCCCTCCCTCATTGTTGGTGGGAATGCAAATTGCTGCAACCTCTCTGGAAAGTAGTATAGAGATTACTCAAAAAAAATCAAGGTGGAATTTTCATTTGATCCAACAATTCTACTCTAGACATATACCAGAGAATATAAAATCTCTAGTCAGGAAAAATATCCATACTCCTATATTTATAGCAACACAGTTCACAATAACCAAGACATGGGAGCAACCTAAATGCCCATCAACAGATGACTGGATAAAGAAGCTGTGGTATATACACTCAATGGAATTTTATGCAGCAACTTAAAAAAAATTGTGCCCCCTGCAACAATCTAGAAAAAGTTGGAGGGAATGATATTAAGCAAAATAAGTCAGATATAAAAAGATATAAGGATGGGTTCACTCATATGTGGAATATAAGGAACTGAAACACATAGATAAAGCCCAGAAAAATTCACAGGACACAAGATGATGACTGCCAAAGGGGTGGGAGGGAGGAAGGAAGGAGAGAGGGAACAAGATGGTGGCAAAGGACACTGGAATTCCAGAGGCAGATGCAGTGTCTAATACCTGAAAAGAGAGTTCTATATCCTTAAATGATATGGCTTTGTAAATAAAAGAAATGATAATAAAATAATTAAAAAAAAATAGAAAAGTTTCTGGACTCTAGGGCTTAAGATGACATTTGGTAATATTCATAAAATCAAACTGATAGAAACAAAACTCATAACATGGCAAGATAATAAACTTATTATAAGATTAAGTTCAACAGTAAACATGTTTGACAAGTTCTAGAGATTCCAGGACCCCTGGATCCAGATTCCATCGAGCAAACCTGGTACTGATACTCCTAAGCAATTGTGACAGTACCACAGACATGAAAGCAGGCGCTGTTCTAAGAGATTTCATATCCAAGGAATTTAAGACTCACGCCACCTCTGCAAGGAAGGTGCAATCACTGTGCCCAACTGAGGGTGAGATCAAGCCTAGGGTGGGTAGGGGACAGACACTGCCAAGACCTCCTGAAGTCAAGACCTTGACACCTTTTCCCCTCCCTCCTTTCTCCCCTTTCCTTTCTCACTTCCTCCCTCCTCCCTCTTTCTCTCGCTATTCCTTTCCCCATCCTCTTTTCCCCTCTCATTCCTTCATATTGTCCAGCTCCATGAAACAAGGAGTCAGGCAGATGTTATCCCATTCCCTCAGTCACTTCTGTGAGGAAGTGAAATGTTAGCAGGCCTATCAAGGGTGCACCATCACACATCCAAATCTGCACCTTTTCCCCCTCTGATGGCTGCAACCTTTCCTTCCATCTGTGTATTGACTTCTCAGCTGACTCCTGGGTCATTCCCCTTAGCCACAGGTCAACTTGCTCCTCAAATTGCAGGTTGCATCCTCTCCTTTCCCTTGCAGAAACTGGCTGCCCCTTCGAGAATAACCAAACTCCTTCCTCTTTTTGCAACCTGATTCCTGTCTCCTCACAGTTTTACAGTTGAAGAAATGCAGAACCAAGCAACAGCATTCCTTCACATTTAACTTGTTAGCATAAACCCACTAAATCACTTGAGGATGGCATTAGGTCACATCAAAAAGGAAGAACAGAATTCTTTTTAACAATGATGATTACTGGGGGATATTTAAAGTTACTGAAACATCAGAGCCCTCAGAGAGCAGGCAATAAATGACGTGAACAAGCAAGCATCTCCCTAAGATAGAAGAAAGGATTTTAGAACAGACTCATTTAAAGGCCTATGTAAAATCATTGGCATTAATAAGATTGGCTTCGAGGGCATAAAAAAGACTGAAAGAAGAATTAATCTTGGTTAGCCAGTGGGTATTTATAAATCCTGAGTGTGGATTCCAGCCACACTCATTGTTTGAAGTGCCCCGAAGAGTTCCTCCCTGTTTACAGGGACTGTAATTCCAGTACCCACCCTCCCTTGGAAATCCAGTACCAAGTGTTGTGGGTTCCAGGTCCAGCTCTAACCCTCTATGCTTTCCCAAGGGAAAGCTGGAAGTCATTAGCTGTACAAGAGAGCTGGCTGAGAAATTGAAGGCAACCCTGATTGTCTCAGATTGTTCAAGCACCCACTGAGTCAGTGCCTGTGAAAGGGTATCATTCTTTGCAGGAGTTCTCAAGCTCAAATCCCTGTTTGGAGGAGACAAGAAACTGGCATAAAATGAACAATTGGATGTGGCAGAAGCCCCTCCTGTCATGTGGGTCACAGCTCTGAGACCTCACACTACTTTCTGTGGATGGGCATCCTCATCAGCAGACAGGAACTGTAGTTCCTTCTGTATTATTGTCTTGCTTATAAAAATGATTTTCAATCTGTAAGAGATGAACACAGTAAGATAAAAATAAATTTGGAAAGAGCTGGAAGGTTGGAAGGGAAATGAGCAACAGCTGGAAGTGAGGTTGGTGTTGAAACTCATGTGGAATACAGTCAACACTTGGCTAGAAGGGAGTCCAGACCCAGAGCTGAGTTCCCCAGTCCCTGAAGAGAGGACAGTGGAAAAAGGCACATTGCACCCAAAGCCAGTCCTCTGGTCCCTTAACAATGCCAGTTGAAGGCTGGCCATTGCCACATGCCCATCTGGGAAGCAGTTTAGGTGTTAGATGCGAGAGCCAGGCCACAGCCATGTCTATAGAGGGTCAGTTCACCAGTTCTAGTGTTTTAACCCACAGTGCTTTGAAAACACATTGTATGTTAATGACATTGAGCTTTTAGCAAAACCACGGCGGGTTAAGGGTCTATTGCATGGTGCAAAATATGGAGTATGTACATGCAAATATATCAAAGTTTGTCTCTGCCTTCAGGAATTTGAGTCAGGGCAAGCAAGGTATGCTGGATTTTGCAGTGCTAATTTTTTGTCATAGATGGGGACTTATCAGAGTGTAAGTGGTTTGTTTGGGGATACAGGGAACAGAGGAGGAGGAGAGGAGGGGAAGTAAGCCTCAGTCAGTTTACCAGGTGTTCCAGCCTGGAAAGTGGAATCACTGCAAAATGCTGCAGGCAGAAAAGAAAGGAGGAGGGTTATCACAAGAGAGGGCTCCCTCTGGTCCCCCAGATACTTTCCTGTCATACAGTCATCTATTCTGTTCTATAATTAAACACAATGCCCATGGTGAGAGAGAGTACAGTACATGAGGAACACTGTGCGGGGAATGTAAAGATCAAAGGGTCAGATGGGGTAGGATAGCTGACGAGAGTTAAGTCTATAGGAGCCCCATGGCTGGACCCTCAGTACAAGTGGTCAGTACCAGGATCTATCCATCAGACCAATCATTGAAGGCCTTTAAGAAGTCAATGTTTTTTTGTGATCATGTATGCTAAAAACAATCCTCATTGCAATGCATCATTATAAGGACTAGCTCCCTTTCATCATTTGACCAGGGAAGAAAATGGATTTTCTTTGTAAACATTTGAACATCATGACAGATTTTACATAAACTGCATGTATATAGTTCCTGTCTCCTAGCACTGAATCTTTGCTTGAATTCCCTGACTGCTAATGTCTTTTTTGACTATCTGTTTGCATCTCAGAAACTCTGATTTTGAGATGGAGATGCCCACTGAGGAGGGAGCACCTTGCTGTTTGAACGTTAAGAACAAGCACGGAGATGAGTGGTTGGGAGCTTGGGCAAGCCATGTCTGCCAGTTTCCGGAAATGGGCAATTATTTGACTTTCCAAAATCTTAATTTCTCCAACTATAAATTGGGAGATAAACATTCTCAGTCTCAGACTAGGATTGCTTTGACAATTAAGCCAAAAAAGTACTTGATGTGGGTACCTGGTGCTTCATAAGTCTGCATAAATTACAGCAGTCTTCTCTGGTGATTTTATAAATGTGATTAGCAAAAGCCATTACCTCTGACTATGATTAATCTTGGTATTTTATTTAGAGTTAAGAGGAGAACCACAAAGAATTAATCAACCATTAGAGGAGAGAAAGGAAAACAAACAAGTGACATTTCCTCCAAAGGAATGTTTTGGATGACTTTTTCAGCACAAAGAATTTTAGCAGTCACTTCATGGTCCACCATCTCTCTCAGCACCCATATTTCCCTGCACCCAACCCACTAACAAGTGTCTTTGATGCAGCTTTTTCTGGTCCCCAAAGCACGCTCAACTTATGAGCCGGGCAGGAGGAAAGTGCAGTAGAATTACTGGCCCCAGAACAGATGTCAGCCATTAGAGTTTGGGTAAGTCACTGCTTCCTCTTTTCTCAAGTGGAACAGCATGGAGTTGTGTTCTCTTCCTTTCCCCATAGGTTTGAGCTGCATGTGTCCAGCATGGTCATCTGATCATTAACATACACTTACTGGCTTCCTTCCCTGTCAGGTCTCACATCTCCACACCCTCACTGGAATGGGTTCCCGTGGGACCACCTCTTGAATGAATTACTTGCATCCAAATCATTGTCTTGGGGTCTACTCTAGGAAGAATCCAAACTAAGACAGATAATGTATTTAGCCAAAATAGTCTTGATTGGATGAATATATTGGATGAAGGCAAAGATACATATTTTTCCACTCAAATAGAAGCAACATTTCTTGTGTTGATTTTATATAGGATTAAGACTATAAGACTATCAGCTCAGGAATATAAGAATAATCAACCCAAGATATTAAGCAGAGTTGCTTGACATAGAATAGTTCTTATGATTTTTAAAATCACCTTTGTGGAGAATAATTTGCATATAATAAATATATGCATATAATAAATACATTTTGAGTATACAGTTTAGTAAGTTTTGACAAATGCACACACTGTATAAACACCACCCAAATAGAGCTAACATTTCCATAACCACAGAAAGTTCTTCTGCTATTTGCAGTCAACCTTCATCTTTCCCCTGCCCCAGGCATCTTTCTATCATTATAGTTCAATAAACTTTGATGTAAAGGTTAAATTCAGTCAAATAAGTAATAGCAGCTTTGGGGAAAAATTGCTTCATTATGCTGTATCATTTTTCATTAAAATATTTATATTCATCATTTCTATGAGTGATGAAGAGGAAGTGAAAACCAATTTTGGAATTGATGATTTTTCTCCTGACTCTAGATACAGTGATGTGAGAGGTGGATGGGAAGGCAAATAGAAAAAGTGTAATTGATTTGAAATTTGGAATGACTTCTTCTAAGAAAGTTCCAGAAACATAAATATGAGACCCATTCATTACAGTAGAGAAAATACTTTATAACTTAAACTTCTTTACATTTCTTGGAATTTTAACAGTCCTATTAAATTAAACCCAAACCTTCCAAACACTATCTCTGCAAGTCTCAGGAAGCAGTGTTCATAAGGGGCATTCATAAGTTGTTCTTTCAATCAGTCAAATGTTCCGATAATATTTATAAGATATTTGCTATGCTCTAAGCACTTTCTGGCACTCAGTAGCAGAGAGATCAGACACATCTTCATGGAAAGTACATCCCTATGTAGACAGATAATTGCAAATCAAGAGATAAGTGAACAAGGGGAAAATTTGTACCAGGCAGACAGTGAAACAGAGGGACATGATGGAGGGGGCCACTTTAAAGGTGTCTCTGAGAAGGTTCATTTTAAGCTGATTCAGAATGACATAGAATGAGCTAGAACAGCACTTACTGAGAGAAGGCATGACAAGCATGTAAAGGCATTCAACAAGCAGGAAACATTATAGATCTGTGAGCAGTTAAGTGTTACCTGAGCAAAGAAAGAAATGGGAGAGTCTTGTAAGAAAGAGAGTGGACACAGAGAGACATATCTTAGGGCATAGGAGCACTGCTCTCGTTTTCTGTTGCACTACAGAACACAGGCTTCTACTTCAACATTTGTTTTCCCTCTTTTATTCCACCCTGTGTCTCTGGAGAAATGTGATTTGGTGTAGTTGTTATCCAGCAAATTTTCTACTGACTTCATGATCTCATGGTGTAGCCCTGGGATTTGTTTACGGAAATCTGAAATCCTAGTGGGAGCACTTGTTGGGAGAAACATTCCTGGATCAGCTGAAAGTCATTCCTGTTTCATTTTGCGTGTTTGCTCTTAAGGGAAAAAAATGCAACCCAGAAACATAAATATAGGAAGTCACAGAGAGTTTTGTTTTTTAAATAAATCCAGTTCAGATACATGGTATCATTTCCAAACCCTGATAATGTCTTCCTCCTACATTTTCATTTCACTTCTCCAGAGCTAATCTCTTTCAGCATTTTATCAAAATCCATTTAGGCTGAAGATAAATATGCTAGTTAAAAACAGAGAGCTTACCAACTCTCCCCCCCCCACACCCCCACAAGACATGCTCTGGAAAACCACTAAGTAGATTGTTTGTCAAAGTACCTCTAATTAGAGTTGATTTTGTGTCTCATTCTTTATTATTATCTTCTGAGGAGAAGTCCATTTTTCATCATGCATAGTTAGCCTCTTGCTTTATTGATGATCCTTTAACTGTTGACACAAACCATGTGATGTCATCATGGAAGAATGTTAACCTCCTGCAAGCACACAGATTCTCAATCCACATTTGAGCAACTTGGAAACAATTTTGCCAATATGATTCAGTTACAGAAAAATGAACAAAAACATTCCCATTGGTGGCCTCTGCCCTCTTACACAGCTTTGCCTTTGCTTAGGAATGTGGGAGCTGCTTGGCTCCTCTGGGAAGTCAGGGGCAATTGCATTACCTTAAGCCAGAAACAAAGGGGCAAGACACAAACATATTTTCTCACAGGCTCAGTCTTGCTTTTCCCTTGAAAGGGCTTGCCTGTCATTTTATAACAACAAATTGCTACTTGCTGGCCAGTCATATATCAAAGGGCAGATCTGAAGGACAAGCAAGTGTGTCTTACCCTAACCATTTGTGTTAAGATCCTCACACCCTCCTATTACTAAATTAAGGTTTTCTGCTTCCTCCTTTGCTGGCCTCTGCAACACTCAGAATGCTGAATTCCTGTCCCCTCCATGACTCTGCCTGTACTGTCCTGCTTCCCTCCAGCTTGTCTTCTCTAGCTGCCTCTTTAATGTCAGTTTCTCAAAAAGCCTGCCCATGACTGCTTTTTCTTCTCACACACAAACCCTCAAAGTGATGTCCACTCCTGAGGTTCCCCCAGTGGCATGTCAGCCCAGTTTCTCTCTCTGTCTTATTAATATGAAAGTGTCAGATGACTGTATCACCCCCATTCATTCACTCAGTCCCTGAACAGTTTGCTAGGACGGGTGGAGGTATTTTGTGACTAGGGCAGTGTACTCTGTTTCTCATCCAGAGCCATACAAAAATCTCGTGTCAATACAGAATTAAGACCTTGAACTCCTGTGAATGGTCCCCATTACTCAAGGAAAGAATCCAACCAATCTGTCCCCAAGCCCTAGCAGTTTCTCTCCAGCTCTCAAACTTTCTACTTTCCCCATCCCCGTTTCTGCCCCACCACCTCTCAGTAAGTAACTTTCACCTCTTCCCTAACTGTGGTGACCACATCCTGCTATATTCTTCTCTGTGGGTTTACATTTTCTTAGGATAATGTTTAGTCTCTAGTTTAACTTTGAGCTCTTAGGATCTTCCCATTGTCCACCTCCCAGCTTCCAATCCTCACATCCCCTATTAGACCCCAAAGTGGCCTCACTCCTGGTCCCTCCTTCCGGCAGTTACCTGTCTCTTCTTTATTCCTGGCACCTTTGCACACTCCTAGTAAACCCATTTTCACTCTCCCCTTTCTAGATCTTTCCTTGCTAACCCCTATCTTTCCTTCTGGTCTGGAAATGTTTCTCTCTGAGAATTCTTCAATGACCGTGGGGCATCCTCTATTCACCCCAATCCCAAACTTAGCTTTTCTGGTGCTGTGTCTTTATAATGTGCTGCCTCGGATCCATTTAACAGAAGGTGCAGAGTCGAGCCTGTGCTTGGTAAGTATGTGCCGAGTTAACTAATGAACATATTTATATTTCTTCAATAACTTTATTAAAGGAACATCACATCATAACTAAATAGATTAAAGTGTGCATCATCATAAATCAACATCTGTATATACTACATTATTAAGTTCACCACCATCAATCCAACTCTATTTTTCATGATATTAGTATCCCTTTAACCTGGTTTGCCTGCCCCTCTCCCTTTCCCTTCTGGTAACCACTTTTTTACTCTACAGACAAAAAGTGTTTTTTGTTTGATTTGGTTCATTGTTTGTTTGGTTTCTCTGTGCTTTATAGAGAACAAAATTTTTAAGCCAAGCTACCTTTCTGAGTATCAAAGGGTTAAAGAAATACACACCTGATGCACCCTGGTGGTCTAATAGTTAAGTCTGTGAAGTCCACGTACATCCCAAGGACCCAGGTTTGACACCCCAGGCAGGGGTAATAACCAAGATGAACAACTAAAATATAATAAAAAAAAAGTGCTTCTCCCTCCTTTCTCTTCCTGCCTGTCTGCCTACTCACTTTTATTCCTGCCTGTGCCTTTCCTTAAAAACTGAAAAAAAACTGCATGCTTGAAATGAGAGTTTAAGAAAATGTCCCAGGGATATCTCCATGAAGTGTGACAGAGACGGGACATCTAGAAATGATCAAGTTATCCTTAAAGTCACTTGGGAAAACCCTGCATACTAAAGTAAGGCAATCTTAATAAAACAGCTCACAGAAAGATGAAAAAATATGTCTTACTTACTACCCAGATTCACAAAGTGGGGATCTAAAAATTACCTTATATTAATCAATTGAGCCCTGAGCTACACTCACAGTTGGAATTCGTCAGCTTTTCTTATGTCAGAGGAGATTGAACTTAAATTGGTAGGATTTGCACTGGAATAGTACTTAGAATAATTTAATTTAAAAATAATGAGAAGTTGGGGAATTAGTATATTTTAAATACGTATCTGCAGAATAGTTGTAAAATGTCTTCAAAACAGATGGAACTATGTAATGTCTTTAAAATGTGTGCTACTATTTTTTTGGCTGATGTTTGAGTCTTGAACTTTTGTGCTTTAAAATCTGCACCCAAACAAGATCCTGGGATAAATATCAGCTACAGAGTCTCAGCATGCCTCCACCCCCTTATCTTTATTCATATTGGCACCCATATCAGTGTGAACACTTTGTAGGGAAAGTCCTAAAAACTGTAAGACATGACCTCTTTAAAATCTCACCTTTTTCTTCACTCCGTACTTGGACATTCACTTGATATCACCCATCTTAAATTAGTATTAGGACTTAAAAGTTGACATTATATTTCATATAATGTTGATTCCAGATTTTTCTGAAAACTTCATCAAAATGTTGAATAAGACTTCACTGCTTCTAAGCATCTGTCTCCTCACTGAGTACTGAAGTTCTGAACTCTTCTGAATTTCTGCAAGAGGTGAACTTTACTTACAAAGAATGTGGAAGTAGAATTTTCCTTACCTAGCTCATGGGTTTCACACTGGCAATGCATACCATGTGCCTCAGACATGCTACTGTACAGCCTTGGGACACTCCTCACTCTGGAGAACATGTGGGTGAGAAGCACATACAGCCCCAGACCTGCAAAGTGCACAGTGAGGAACTGACAGCCTACGGGTCCCTACAGTGGAATTCCATGGGGTGTACAAGCTGGGAGTGTCCAATCTCAACCCTTTGTGTATTTAAAGACGGAATTGATGAAAGGCCAAGTGACCTATCCAGGGTGAGAAATAAGGAAACCCCACTTCCTGCTTAGGGCTGTGATAGGCTCACAATTTCACTACCTGACTTGTTTATAATTTTTGTCCTGTGCTGATCAAGATAGCTTGGCCTTGGCATTTTGTTAGATTAGTATTTGTTTTGGTTATTGGTGGCATATTTTCCTCTCAGCTAAATCATTCCCATCATAGTGTAAATATTCTGCCATTTCTTTTATACGAGAGGTGCCCATCTTAGCCTTATATTCTCCATGTACATCATTGTCCTGATTCTCTTTGAAAAGAAATCTTATGTACTCTCCTTTTCTCTTGAGCAGGCTCAAATTGGGGAATGGGAGTCAAGTTCAGGTGCCCTGATACTCAGCATTCCATACCTCTACAGTTCGACACATTAGGTAATAAATGAAACACTGCTTAATCCACTGTCTGAGGTCTGTCCTTAACTCTTGACCTGTTAGCATTCTTGGGTTAAGTTGTTATGCCCTACTCCTTAAGCACTTCTGATCCTTGTCTTCCAGACTTTTTGTTTCATTCTCGTATTGGTTTGTTGCTATTCCCTATTTTCAACATAATCATCTTCTATTTACTAACCATACTTGCTTTCCAGGTGATGTCTTCCAGTCTCATGACTTGGAAAACCCTAACAAATCCAGTATTTTCACCTCCATCTGTACGTCATCTTTGGGCTACAGGTTCACATATCTGACTACCCAGATCTGCATTTGAATGTCTACTAAGCATCTACACTTAACGTCTCAAAAACACAACTGCTTATTTCCCCTTCCTTCTTATCTTCTCTCCCTTTATTGTTACCATCTCATTCTTTCAGTAACTGACCAAAAAAATCTCAAAAACACCATTGACTCATCTTTTCCTCTAATCTTCATCTGATCCACCAGCAAATCCGTTGATTCAATTTTCAAAATAGACCATAATTAGATCCTTTCTGCCACTGCCCAGGACTCTGTCAACTCCTCCCTGGACCTCATGCCTTGTCCATCCTCCACATAGACGTCAAGAGAACTTTAAGGAGACACATTGCTGTCAGAGTCTCCTCAACACCAATCCCCCTGAGACATCTATCTCACTCAGGGCCAAGAACAAAGTCACCCTGAACAATCATAGCCCTGTCTTCTGAGCTTACCTCCTCCTTTGCTACATACCATTTACTTGCTTCGCTCTCTCCAGCGAAGCTCCCACATGAGGGCCTGTGCACCACTACCCCTGTGTCAAGTATGCCTTCCCCCAGGTGTCCATAAAAGTCATACCTTCTCTCTTCAAGTCCTGGAAGAAATGCCACCCTCTTAGAATTTTTTCTCAATGCTTTGTTTAAATGGTTACTTCTATCTTCACCTTTACAGCCCTCCAAACAACTCTGCTTTACTTAATTTTTCTCCATAAAACTTATTCCCACCCAATAATATAATGTATATTGCTTACTTAATGATATACTAGCTAGGTCCTGTGCTAGAAGTATCTGTCTTGGTGCCAAAGAATTAGTGTCTAGTAAACACAAGTTAAAGATAAGAAAATACAGAGAGGTGAGAAAGATAACATAGAGGCCACCCTGATTTCACCATCAGAGCTAAGTTAGCAAGCTGTTTTATTTATTAGTCTTATTTTGCTTATTCTCTTTCAGACTTTTTCTAAGAATACTGTAGATAAACTTATTTTTATGCAATTTTACCCTATTTTGTAACATAAAATTGGTAACATTATATGGCATAATGATTCATCATATAGATATATAATAATGGAATTTGCTATTTCTTTTTCTGTCATAAATGATGCAGACATCTTTCTTCAAAAATCTCCCACACTTTTTACACTTTGTACTTAGGAGAAGTTTCCTGAACTAGAAGTAATATTATCCTGGTAAAAGTTACCTGTATTTATTTTCTTAGCAAGAGGTCAAGCCCAATCAATACTAGGTATTTGGGGGAAGTTTAATTCCAGAGTACAACTCCAAGACAGTGTAGATTCACTCTATCTTCATCACTGTCTATTGTGATCATAAGAGGCTGTGAGAATCTGTATAATACAGTCAGGGATTCAGTAAAATCATGATGGATTTAATTTTCCTCACTGTGGGTCAAGGCAAAAAATATTAGCTCATTCATTTAGAAATAATTATTGCCTCGCAAGTGAGAACAAATGATATTTTCTGGTATTTCTTGCTACAGAAACATGCAGTTTGAAGAATGGAGTCCTGTTCTGCTTTTTACTTAAACTACTGCCATGGGAGAGGGTTTTGTGACCCCTCTGAATCTCAAATGGATGAGGTTGGACTAAATGACCAAGGGATCAAATTCTCTTTCCCCTCTGAAGGATCGTGAGTCTACCAGAGATTTCAATTTTCAAAGGCACACCATTCTATTCTTATAAAGTTGAGCATATGTCACCTAGCAATTTTACCATTGGGCATTTTCTCAAGAAAAATAAAAGCAGGAAGTCTTGTACTGAGTAAACTTACTCAGAGTAACTTTATTCATAATAGCCTGAAAGTGCAAGTTGCCCAAGTATCCATCAACAAGAACTACTCATGGACTTCTACTGAATGATTAAAAAAAAAAAAAAAAAAGGAGAGAATTACTGATCACATAACAGCATGGATAAATATTACAGCTATGATGAGTGAAAAAGAAGAGATTGTGTGCATTGTGTGATTCCATTTATTTGTAGAGCTGGCAAAGTAACCTGTTGATGCTAGAAGTAAGACTGGTTGCTGGGGGTTTGGTCAGGGGTGCTTGATCAGGAGAAGCACCAGAACCATCTGGGATGACATGGGTTTTAGTAGAGACCCAGGCCAGGCCTTTCTGCGAACCACAGACATGCCTACTGTATAGTCTTGGGACCCTCCTCACTCAAGAGAATGTGTGGGTGAGAAGTAAACACAGCCCCAGACCTGCAAAGTGGACTGATGGTCTCAGATACTTCAGAAACCTCAGGTGAACATGGGGAGCCCTGTTAGAGGAAATACTGAGTGCAATTCCAGAGTGAAGGCAGCAATTCAGCCCCACCAAAGTCCAGTCTTAGCTGTTGGCTCAGAGACGTCCCAAAGCTGCCAATGTGCTTTATATCAATTTTACAAGGGATAAGGACTGGGTTTTAGAGCCAAGAATAATCCTTTCTGAAGACAACAAACATATGTTACCCTATGATGGGACCAGAGCTTATGACCTTTGTGGAGAAGTCTGTACAGCTGTACGATTACTGGATATCCTCCACTGGAAAGATATGAAAACTGGAGGGGTAAGTCCTACACAAATAAACACCAATCTGGGTAATTCAAGGAGCATTAAAATTCATGATTTCTCTGAATTCTTTCTTTTGCCTGGGAAATGAGACGTCCACCTGGAAATATTATACCATATTTCCATTGACACTTGGTCAGTGACAGTGAGAAGTCCATCAGCATCAACAGTGCATGCTGAGAGAATGGGGCCATTATCACAGAGAAATATGCAAAATATAAAAATAAAGGGCTAGAAAGGTTCTGAGTCTAGGCTTTTCCTTCTCATGGGGACCACCAAGCCACGGCAGGGCCTCGGTTTTGACAGAGGTTGTTGTGGGGTTTTGAAGCTCACTTCTTAAACTGTTATGTGCCTTTGAGTTTGTCAATTTTTTCTAGTCTTAAGACAAGTTCCTTTTAAATGCATTAAATGTGAGAAAGAGAACAATTTAACATTTAAAAATATAAAAGTCCTTCACAATCATATTACTCAGAATTGACTTGGATTAGCATTTCTATACATGCTTTCATATACAGGCAAATGTATAACATTGCAAAAAATGTCATTATATTCATGTAGGACTGTGAATCACAAAATATATGGAGTAGAATATAGGTCATACATTTCATGATGTACTTAGAGATGTCTTCAGGGACTCAACTTCAATAGCAAGGAAAATAAAAGAAAAAAATAAACAAATTGGGATTATATCAAAATAAAAAGGTTCTGTACAGTGAAAGAAACTGTCACCCAAACTGAAAGAATCCTGCTAATTGGAAGAAGATGTCTGTACATCATTTATCTTACAAGAGGTTAATACACAAGTTGTATAAGGAACTTATACAACTCAACAATGAAGAAGCAAACAATGCAATTTAAAAAATGAGCAGAAGATTGAAGACCCCTCTCTATAAAAGACACAGAGATGACTAATAGATGAAAAAATGCTTCTCATCACTTATTGTTAGAGAAAAGCAAATCAAAATCATACTGAGATATCACCTTACACTGGTGTGAGGGTATGGAGACACAGGAACCCTCTTGCATTATTGGTTGGTGTTCACATTAGTGCAGTCACTTATATACTGGAAAACAGTATAGAAATTCCTCCAAAAATGCATATGTAATTTCTGTACAATCCAGCAATCATACTTCTAGGTATCTAGCCTAAAAAATATTAACTGAAAAATGAATACTCATCCTTATGCTTATTGCAGCAGTATTTACAATAGCCAAGACATAGAATCACCTTATGTGCTCATTGATGTATGAATGAATAAAGATCTAGTATAGATACACAGTGAAATATTACTCAGTCATAAAAGGTAAACTCTTGCCATGCTCAACAACTTGGAGAGAATTGAGGGTATTGTGCTGAGTGAAATAAGTCAGAAGAAGAAAGATAAATATTGGATTATTTTTCCTATATTTGGAATATGGAGAAAAAAATGAGTTGATAGGATAAAATTAAATTTTGGGATTTAACAGCAGAACTGAGGTTACTAGAGAGGAGAAGGGTGAGGGTAGGATCATGTGGCAAAGAAGTTTTATCTATTATTTTCATTATTTTTCCCTTTATATTTTTGTATTTTTGTTTAGCAAAACAAAAAGTCAACATATTATACTATTTTGTATTTGTCTTTTCTCTTGAAGTAAATCAGGAGTATTTTCCCATGTCAATGAAAGCTCTATGAGATTATTTTTAATATCAGAGTATTCCATAACAATTAAATCCTAAGTTATCTAACCATCTGCTATTAAACCATAGACTAAAGATAAATTGATCATAGAAATTAAATTTGATCTTTTGAAATAAAGAATATTTCTAAATGAACAATGGTTAAAAATGGTATTTTGGTGATGAGTAGAGTATGTTTTCATGTACCTGAGGAATGGGGAACTTGCACATATGGGTTTATATTATTTCATATAGCAAAGTTGCCTCAAAAAACATTAATGAAAAAAAATCAGCTTGGAAAGATTCAAGGAGATATCACCACCCAGCAGGGGTGAGGGCAGCCCACCTGGACTTGAAGAAAAACTAGTAATAAAGGCAAGTATGACAAGAGCTAGAAAAGAGGATGTATGTGGACTTGGAAAGTTAGCATATTCTACCAGCAGCTAATGGAGGGAGAGACAGACAGTAAGAGGAAGCAAGTGTATTCGCTTCATTACTTTTCTTCATGGAGAACATAGATATTGTTCATGTTTAGTAAATCCAGTGGCATGTTGACTCAACAAATATTTAGCAAGAGCCCTCTAAGTTCTAGGTGCTTGCCAGATACTGAAGGATGGTGAACAGCAGGGATCTCAGCCCCCAGGTGCTTGCTGTCTGTCAAGGGAGACAGATGGTCACCAGAGGGCTGCTATGAAGTACCTGCAGGGAATAGAGAGTGGAAGAAAGTCAGTTCCTAAGGAAGTGACAGTTGAACCCGGAAACTGAAGGGTAGCCAGAACTGAGCAGTGAGTCAAGGGTCCAGGCAGAGGCCATGCTGTACTGGTGCAGTGCAGCACCAAGAAGGCTAGGTGGGGTCGAGTGGGGAGGGCGGACAGTGGGAGTGAGTCAGAATCTAGGAAAGCCCAGCAGCGAAGAACACCATCTTAAGAACCACCTGGTGGTTTTAAAAAAATGTCCACAAATTCTTTGTCACTCACATTAAATTCCTTCCTCTTGAATGTGGAAAGGACTTAGTGACTTGCTTCTAATGTGGCAAAAATGACTGTGACTTCCCAGGCTAGGTCAGGAAGAATACTCCTTAACCTCTGTCTTTCTCTCTCTCTCTCTCTCTCTCTCTCTCTCTCTCTCTCTCTCTCTCTCTCTCTCTCTCTCTCTCTCTCTCTCTCTCTCTCTCTCTTTCTCTCCGCCCCCCGCCCCCGCCCCAGCCCCACTTCCCTCCCTCTATCCCTCTCTCAAATGCAGCCTGGAGGACTGGAGAGTAAAAGAGCCCTTAGAGGGTTGCCTCCCCAGCCTTCCAGGCCTCCATTGGAACTCCAAGCATCATGAAGCAAAGACAGCTTCCTCACTATGTCCTGTCTGAAATCCTAATATAGAGAAACTATCAGAAATAATTAATGATCAATGAATTTTAAGCCATTAGTTTAGGGTAATTCATTGCAGAAAATTATAACAGAACTCACAAGTTGTTTTAAGCAAACTTAGGTAAATTGCTTAAAGTTCAAAGGCATAAGCAGATATGCAAAGTGACACAGCTCAGGAGAGGAGCAAGGCTGTGGAGCCCAGTGTAAGGGCTTTGCTCTTTCTCAATGCAGAGTTGTAGTCCACAGAATTTTTTGCTGGAACCTGAACTCTAACCTGGCTTCACTTGTTTTCTGCTAAGGAACCAGTGAAAACTGGTTCTGTTTTTACTGCTTTAGTCTGTTTCACAAAAATGCTGCTTGAAGAACGTGAAGTTTTCTTTCAGATAAAGCAGCTGTGGGCATCCTGACCTGAGCGTGCGCAGTGATGCCACTTCAGCGCACTCCCAGTGAACTAGAGCTTGAAAATTAATGCTGGTGCATGCTGGTAGAGCAGCGGTTAGGTCAATTGCCTCTGAAGGACACAAGCCTCTGAAGGACACAAGACTCTGGGCTTGAGTCCTGGATCTGGGGGTATGCAACCAGTGTGAATAACTAAATGAAAAGAGCTTCTTCCTCCTCTCTCTTCCTACCTGCCTATTACTGTCTTTATTCCTGCCTGCACATTTCCTAAGAAAGGGAAAGGTGGAAAGAAGAAAAGGAGGGAGAGACGGCAGAAAGGAGGGAGGAAGGAGACAAGGAAAGAAGGAAGAGAGGAAGGAAGAAGAAAGGAAGGGAGGGAGGAAGGAAGGGAAAATTAATAACTAGTTCTAAGGAGGAAAATTAACTAGGACATATTTAAAAACATGAAGTCCATCAATAAGGAGAATACAATCCGAGTGTAGACCTTACCATACTTGGACTATATTGAAACCAATCAATTAACTTTTTTGAAACAGAAGATTCTTTGTTCCTGTCTTCTCCCCCACCCTTTAAATCTCATTCCAATATTCTGGATCTCGGAGACAGATTTGAAAGCTTATCCTCCTGTCTTACCAATCTTATGCAAACAAAGCCTTTTCTGTCCTCAAAAGCCAGAGCCATATAAATGGCTGCTAAGCAAATCCTTATCTCAATAACAGAACAGATAATATTGAAAGTTGATAAAAGGGGAAACAAAACTTTAAATATATTCAATTAAAATTAAACAATTTACACAGCAAAAGAAGAAAGCAAATAATACAGCACAGTAAAGGACAGTATAGACCAGAAGTCTACAATGTAGATGCAGAAATCATGACTTGAAGAAAAAGAAAGGTAGGAAATTTACATCTCTGGCAAATTAAAAGAATGAATACACTGTGAACAAGTGTTGAAATAACTCACTTAATCTCCAAAAACGATTTAAATTACAACAGCGCCAGAATAGGCCAAGGAAGAAAACTGATGTCAGGGAGAAGATATGAACACAGCCCTAGATTCCCACCTTTTCCTTTCTAGACAAATTTAGGACAAATATTTGACCATAATAGAAATACAGTAAAAAACTGTGATTGAATTTATAATCTTCCTAAGAAGAAGACAAATTTCCAAAACCATTAAAGAAAGAATTGGTGACTATAACTACTTAAAAATAAAATCATTACAAATTCATAAAACATTAAGAAAAATTGAGATTTCATTATTTTAATTTATGGAAAGGTCATGCAATTCAACAAGAAAAACCTCTGAAGAGAAATGGATACTGGATAATAAAAACTATGCTTATAAAAACATTCGAAGATGCTTAACTCACTCATGGCTAAAAGAATGCAAATAACAGCAGTGAAACACAATTTTTCTGTTGTTCAGTTTGGCAGAATCTAATAACACCAATGACAGCAATGAAGTTACTCTTCAAGAACATAAGAGATGTGACCTTGAGCAGGGTGGTTTGTCAGTGTTATCAGCATTTTGAGTGCTTTCCCTTCATTAATATCCCACAGCAGCCTGCTCATTCTATTGCGTGTTTGTTTTGCATGACAGCTTGAGAGCTATCTCTGCCTCCAGGGGAGATGTGATCCCAGACTATGAAGAATATCATGTCATTATGAGAAGCTGTGCCGAGGAGACAATGGACAATCCATCCTGTGGTTTGCCGTGGCATCATCAGGGTCAAGATGAGGCTCTACCCATCACATACGGCTTCAGTGGCTAGAACGTTCCTTCCAAGAGTCACAGTTGACAGCAGCTACCTGCTCCTACAGCCATGCATGACTCTGTCTATGAGAGCTGAATCTCATCATAATGCTGAGGGTTGAACCTACTACCTTGGATGAAGTATGTTAAGACAGGGCACAGGTCAAGAAAGAAGGAACAGGAACATTGAAAGGATTTTTAATAATTATAGTTCCCCAGGGAGAATACAGTAGGTCACTGAGGACCACTCAGGACAGCACCAGGGGTGGTCACAAGGCAGACAGCCAGGAAGAGACTTTGTTGGGTCTTCCATGGGAAGGAAGAGACAGGGAGGCAGTCTTAGATTTTTCTATATTCAAAGAAGTACCCCGTGAAATTGACTCTCAGTGCCTATGTTTTGGGGTTATCTAAAGTCTTCAGATGATTTTGGATGAGGCAGGATTTGCTTGGTGCCACAGACCCAATACTTCTATCCTTCCAAAATGCATTGTTGAAACCTGACCTCCACTGTGATGGTACATGGAGGCAGGGCCTTTGAGAGGTGATTAGGGTATGTGGGTGGAACTTTTATGAATGGGATTAGTGCCCTGTAGGAG
Source organism: Solenodon paradoxus (assembly GCA_004363575.1). Classification (NCBI taxonomy): domain Eukaryota; kingdom Metazoa; phylum Chordata; class Mammalia; order Eulipotyphla; family Solenodontidae; genus Solenodon; species Solenodon paradoxus. The sequence goes on from RJWH01000410.1 coordinate 509,004, forward strand.
AGACCTCCCAAAATCCCTCACCCCTCACCTGCCAGGACACAGGGAACAGACTGCCATCTGAGAATCCAGAATGGGCTCTCATAAGACACCAGCCACAATTTTGGACTTTCAGCCTCCAGAACTCTGAGAAAGTTATTTTGTTCTATGGTATATTTGTTCTTTCAACCAGAATGGACTAAGACAACTGGGAAGAGCTAGGGGGAGTGCTAAAAGCGTCAATTTCCATAAATTAAAAGCAGAGGTAACACATCCTTCTCTGTGATGGCTTCTCTGGCCTGTATTTTGCTTAGGAATCATTCTCAGATCTCAACTTGAATATTTTGTATTTCATCAGTTCTCCCTAGGACTAGCTGTTTACATTCTCCAAACTTCACACCTTTGTTTCTGAACGTGGGGTATAATTGAGGCTGTCATGAAAGGTTGTAAAAGAACCTGGCCCATGTCCTATAAATGGTAGGTATTTTTTGACTCATGTTGCCTCAGATTGTAAGATTGCATTTTAAGTGTTGGTATGTTGATGACTTTTTCACCCAGGAGATTATGAGCTACTCAAATCCTGCAGGAATGTGTAATCCATTTTTTATTCCTACACAGGGTTCTGAGAGCTTCTCAATAAATTCATTTTTCCTTCCCACTTGTTGTTCTATTTTTTTGTTTGCTTTCGTGTTTGTTTTTGCTTTAATTCTCTCCCACCTAATTTGATGCTGTTTTTCTTCTCCTTCAGATTCAAGCTGAGATTCTCCCAATGTCTCCTGATACTGGAGGTTCCTCTTTCATACTATGGTCTGAAAACATCTTACCCTTCAAAATCGGGGGAAGTGAGGCATTGGATCAAACATTGTGGATTCAGTTTCTCCTTGGATTTGCTTCTCAGAGGAAATTTCACTGCTTGACATTTTTACTTAGATTTTTTTGGATTCTCTACTCCAATCATGTCAAATTATCTCTGACCCTACATCCACGGCCTGTCAACATGCTAATTTGATAGCATCATGATACTCAGGACCAGGGGAAGCAACCCATGTGAACAACTAAATGAAAAAATAAAGTGCTTCTTCCTCCTTTCTTTTCCTGCTTGCTTGCCTACTACTGCCTTCATTCTTGCCTGTACTTTTCCTTTTATATATATGTATATATTATAATATATTATATATGTGTATATTATATGTATGTATGTATATATTATATGGTTCTTTGCTATGACTTCTTCTGACAGTTTTATTATTTTAGCTCATATATTTTTTACTTATTTTGATCCTAAGTTTTTGATTCATTTTGAATTAAATTTTATGTATAAAGTAAAGATCAAACTTCATTCTTTTGCATGTAGATATTCCATTTACCCAGAATATTTGTTTAAAAGTCGAGAGCTTTTAGAATTACAAATTCTTCAGGCCCCCCTCAACCTGTGGTTGTTGTTTTGCATCCTGTCCACATTGCTAGTACTACAGTGACTTCTCTTAATCCAAACACTATAACCCTCTGCCTGAGGGCACCTCCTGTGATTGGCTCATGTTCAGAGGAAGCCAGAGGTGTCTGAGTGAATGCCCAGATTGATTACTTAACCAATGATAGGTGGGAGTTGGTGGGAAACTCCCCAGCTGCCTATCTCTCAGAAAAGGGCATCGCTAAGGCATATTCCCCACCATCTCCCAGATTTCCCCCCAGGACTTATCCCTAGTTGCCTGACCAGTAAGCTGCTCAACGATAAGCCCTTCATTGGTTTGTTTTTCTTTCATGTCCCATCTCCATTTATCTCATGGTGCTTTGAGGCATCAGCCATGTACACTCAGATCTTTATTATCTTAGGACCTACACTTCTGAGGATGCCTGACCAAACTCCCTTTCGAACCAGAATCTCCAGCATATGGTATGGGATTGTGCACAGACTAGTATTTGGGACCACTCCTTTGATGGCTAGAGTATAGCACAGGGTTTGGACATATCAAGGTTCAAATTCCACTGAAGCACATATTTATTTTTCTAATTAGAGTTTTTGTATTTCTGGGTCTATACATAGAAGTGTGATTGCTTGATCAAAGGTAAATTGTCTTTATTTTTTGAGGAATCTTATTATTATTTTTGAAAGAGGTTGCATTAATTTACATTCTTTACCAGCAATGTAGGAGAGCTCCTTTTACTGCACATCTCTTCCAACACTTGTTTCTAGTCTTTTTCATGTGGGCTGTTATCACTAGGATGAAATAATACCTTTTTGCAGTTTTTAATTACATTTTTCTAATGTGAGTGATGTAGAACATCTTTTCATGTATCTTTAGGCCTCCTGTGTATCTTCTCTGGACAGGTAACTTCAACTTTTCTGCCCATTTTTTGAGTGTTTCTTTTGTTTTTTGTTGTTGAGGTGTATGAGCTCTTTATATATTTTGGAGATTAAATTCTTACCTGATATATATTGTGTGACTATCTTTTCCCATTTAGTGCATTGCTCTCTTATTTTATTAGTGGTTTCTTTTGCTTTACAGAAAATTATTAGTTTGATGACTCCCCAGTTGTTTAGTTTTACTTTAGCTTCTTTTGCCATAGGTATCGCTTCTCGAGAGACATCTTTGAGGTTGAAGTTATGAAACATTTTTCATACATTTTCTTCTATGTTTTCATAGTAGCACAGTTCACAATAGCCAAGACATGGAAACAACCTAAATGTCCACCAACAGATGACTGGATAAAGAAGCTATGGTATATATACTCAATGGAATTCTATGCAGCTCTTAATAAAGATGAATTTTTCCCTTTGCGATAACATGGACAGAACAGGAGGTGATCATACTAAACAAAATGAGTTAGAAAAGAAAAGAATACAGATGGTTTCACTCACATAGAATAAAAAAAAAAAGCAACCTCAACGAAAGTTACAGGACACAAGACTGTGGCTAACATGGAGTGGGGAGAGAAGAAAGGAGGGAACAAAATGGTGGTAAAGGACACTAGAACTCGGTTGGTGGCTATGGTATGAATACACACAGATTGAGGTGTGATTTCAATACCCTAAAATAAATATAGCAATGTAACCAAAAGAAATAGTAAAACAATTAAAATTCCACTAATGGCATCTGCAGGTGGCTTGGTCAAGAGGGCAATACTCTGAAAGTTTGTTGTAAGCATTAAAAGGACATTCACAGGGTCCTGTCACACAGTAGGATTCTGTAAATACTAATCATTGTTATCATGAATACCTATCACACTACACACTACCCTGTAGTGAAATGTGACTTACTGGTGACCACCGAGCCATCAACAGGTCTAAAACTCTACAAGGATAGTGTGACCAGCTTTTCACAATAGACTGAATTTTCTGTAAAAATGAACATTATTGAAAATATGAAAGTTGGCATGTTAAGTTGAATAACCAGGGCACTCTAGCCAGCTTTCAGCTCCCAAAGGGCACTGAGAAATCTTCAATGAATAAACATGTTGATGGCTCATTAGGGCATCTTTTCTTATCCCTTTTTACTCCATGCAGCAACACACTGTGTCCTAGATAAGGGACATTTCTCAACTCTGATATCATCCTCCCATGATCTATTCAAAACAGCTGCCTCCCCAGGAAGACTGCCCCACAATCTCTCTTATTTTAATAGCAATATTTATTATTTCTTTTGTTCACAATACTATATTCATTTTAGGATATTGAAATTGCACCTCCATCTATACTTCACACCACAACCACCAGCAGAGTTCCAGTGTCCTTTACCACCACCATTTCCCCTCTTTCCCTACTGCCCCTTCCACCTGTCACAACCATAGCCCCGTGTCCTGTTATTTTTGTTGGGATTTGCAACCCATGGAATTAGAGAAGATATTCACAAAACGAGCAATAGATAAAAGCTTAATCTCCAAAATATGTAAAGATCTCACATACCTCAGCAATAAAAAAGCAAATGACCCACTCAAAAATGGGCTGAATAGACAGCTGTCTAGAGAAGACACACAGCTTCTCTTTCGAAGGTAGTTCTCCTTGTATTATTCCAGCTTTTCTCTTTTTCAATTGCTACCTTGTTAGCCCAAGGACTGTGGAGGATGATTATTCATGAAGGTCTCTAACAACCTCCTTCCAGATGCCTCCTCCTCACAGCCTCTCTCTTTCCTCCACCCCAGTCCCCTACACAAGTGTCTTCATGCTCTGGGTCTAGATCTGTGCAAGAAGATGAAGGAGAAGAAGAAAGAGGAGGAGGAGGAAGAAGAAGAAGAGGCAAATTTAAATTAGCTGTACTAATTACTGTTACTCCCAGTTGGAGAGATGAAAATGCAAAATGGCTCTTTCTCTTCCTTTGCCTGTGGTATAAACAGCCTCTGATGCCCACAGAGAGGTTCACTTGATTTAAAACTTGTCCGTGCATCAGGGAAGAGCAACCTCAGCACTCATGTTTGATATTGTTTTGTGTTTACTATGTTTTGTTTGGTTTTAGGTAATGAGCAAGATAAAAGACTATGATCAATTCTTTATTAAATGAATCTTATTACTCTCATATCTTAAAATAATTATATTCAATATTATTGATAATTGTTTATGATTATAATTATTTTAAATCATGTTTTATTTTTAAATAACTATTAACTAGACAGTGAGAGTAAATATCTTTAATAAAATAAGTAAATATAAATGAACAATTAAGCAGAGAAAAGCATCTTCCTGCCAACAGCAAAGGACAGCAGAACTGTCGAGCACTGGGTCCCCCAGAAGTTGTCCCAGAGACAAGGGTGTGAGTACAGGAGGGTTACATGGGGCTGGCCCAGAGAATGCTGGGCTGGAAGGGGGACAGTAGGGCAAGCAATGCAGACTTGGCAACAGCACAGCACAGGAACAACCTCAGCAGAGACCTACCCACAGGGCAGGGAGGTTGCAGTGTACATCCTCTAGGTCAATTCTTCCTTGGAAAGAGCAGATCTTGAGAGTGTCTCTAAGAGTCTCATACAAGGACCAAGTTTGCTCCTGTGTCCAGAGAAAACCCTCAGCATGGAATTGCACTTCTGTGCAATATAGATGCCTGAGTGTATACAGGGCACTGGGCACGTATGGGACACAGACAGGTGCTGCTATAGTGGGCTCTAAGAATCTGATCCTCTCCTGCTGTGTTCCCACAATACAGGCTTTTCTTTCTTTTACTGCATCTATGCATGTGTATATGCATGCATGTATGCTCATGTATACATGTATTCATGCATGTGTATTGCATGTTGTATATAAGTGTGTGCATACGTGTATCTGTATTCATGTATATATGTATGCATGCATTTTATGCTTTAAGTGTGCATTATATGCATACTTGTGCATATGCATGTGCTTCCATACATGTGTGTATGTACATATGCATATATGTATCTACATATGTCCATGTGTGCATATTTGTGTGCATGTTTGTGTGTCTGATTATCTGTATGTGTAATCATGAGGCACCCAACCTAACAAAATTTGGGGCAATGAAAGGATAGTGGTGCCATCAAGAAGACTGTGTTTTTGACTAACTAGACCAAAGGTTGTCAAACACTTTCTGTAAAGGGCCAGAGAGGAAATGTGAAACCTCTCACCTCCGCCTGCCTCGAAGAATAACTGCAGACAACATAGGAACCAAGATGTGTTGCCTGCTCTGACCCATAGATTAGCTAGCCTTGGTCCCAGGTAAGAGCCATATGTTTCACCTGTTCTTAATTTCCTCCCAGCACAACCCTCCTCAAAACAAACCCTGGGTCAAGATCTGAACACCTAGCTTCCATTCCTAAAAGAATTCTTCACCTAGTCCCACCAGCAACCTCAAATGGCCTCTGTTCTGGCCAAAGGCAAGCTTTGCTCACATTGTTTGTGCTTCTTTACATCCAAATGAATTTTGTAATATTCTTATATTATATATAATATCATGTATTTTGTTATATCATATTCTAATAACCTTATATATATTTGTAAGAGAAAATATCATATTTAATGACATGTATGGAGAATTTGCATGGCTATAATTCTGAGGTAAAAGAGACAAAACGAAGATTTATATTCTGTGCTGAGGACTGGGGAAGGGGGACTGGCACATCAAGAAGGGAGGAGGGTCTTCACAGGAGCTAAAATAATATTTCAAATGTAATTTATTTCTCTCCTTCCCTCAACAAATGGAATCATCAATTTTCTCTTTTATTTTATTTGACTGGTTATCCACAAATGTCACAATTCTTTATCTTTGATCTCCTTTCTCTCCTCAAACCATTCTCTTCTGTGTACAAACAAAAAACAAACAAATCATCCAACTGGGTAAAAAGCAGGGACCCAGTTGAGCTTTTATTGCAGCTCTGACCCAGACTGGTATGCCAACCTGGTGGAATCTAGGAGCCTAAAAGCAAAGCTCTGCTCTGCTTTCCTCATCCTCCTGTTCTTGCTCTGACCATCTAGAAGTGAGCTCATACCCAGTCTTGAACACACCAGCTTTCTCTCTCCGCTAGCACAGACGGGAGCTTGACTATGTTTTCAAAGTTTGAATTCTTAAAAAAAATGGAATCAAAGAATAAAATTCTACTCAGGTTACACCTAATTGTAGGAACTGACAAACCATTTTCAGCTGCTAGAGAGCGGGCCGGTTGTATTTCAAGACATTAATATGAAGTTTGAGAAACTAAGATTAAGACTGAGAGATTAAAATTCACATGTATGATTTTCAAAATACAACTTGTGCTGTTTTAGATCAGATATATGCTCACTCACATTTGGTGACAAGACATGACATATTGAAGTGCATACCACAATCTATGGATACTTAGAGGGTTGGAGGCAGAAATTCCAACTTCTAAGCAGCTCAGGAAATTGTGAGATTACTTTCAGAAAAGAGACAACCTTTCCTTCACCTCAGGGACAATGACTAACATGAACCCTGTCCCAGAGGAGTGCATATTGTGAAACTAGCAGGCAGGTGAAATGAGAAGTGGAGTCGACAATAACAGCAAAATGTCATCCTGCCATTCGTGCCAATACGAGCAGTATTTGCTCTGCTGCCCTCTATTTTCTCCTCCTGCTGTCCTTAGGTCTGTGAGTCTCCGAAATCCATCTGAACGGATTCTAAATGCCTCTCTCTCCCCATCCCACTGCATATCTTTGTCCACTCTGAGATAAGTTCACCACTTACCAATAAAAAGTTATTTTTCAGACTCTCACCTTGAAGTTTCCTGGTTGTGAGTTTGAGACTGCATGCCGGGTCCATTGCCCCTTGGTCCATCTGACCAAGCAGGCCAGTCCTGCCACCTTTGATGCTTCCTTCTCATGTGATATCCTTGTGAACGTCTTCTGTTCATGATCACATGGACCTGGATGTTCACAGAGGGTCCCACATGGATTTCCGCTGCTCTGCAATAAATTGCCCAAACTAAGCAACTTAAAACATTTTATTTTGCTCACAATCTGAGAGTCAGGGATTCAGGATGAGAATTGGAAAGTCTACACTTGGAATCTCTCTCACTGGTTATGATTAAATATCTGCTGGGCTCCCGTCCCCACCCAGGTTACATGTCCAAGGTGGCTCTCTTGACTGGAAGGTCAGCTGCAGAGTCTACCAGAGCATTCACATGAGCCTCACCACATAACTGGGGCTGGCTCCACACGAGACATCCCCAGAAGAGGTCCATAAACTGAGACTTCTGAGGCAGCATGGCCAAAGCTGCAAGGTTTCCTCTGACCCGGCCCTGAATGCCTAACAGCATCACTTACAGTGTAATCCCATCAGGCTCACCAAGGGAAGGGACACCAAGTCTCCCTCTCCGTACTTGTTTAAGAATTCTCACCATCTTTCATTCAACACAGGGCTCTAGACCCTACTCCAACCTGCCTGGACCATGGAAGCCAACATACATTGTGCATGTATGGAAGTGAAGAGACACCTTGGAGATTTGAAGGGAGTGTCCTTGCCTCAGGGAGGATGAAGTTCAGCGATGTGGAATGGAGAGGTTCAGATCACAAGGATGGCAATTCTTCCACACTGTGGACTGTGTGACCTAGAATAGGCTCTTTAACTTCTCTGAACTACAGTTTCTTCATCTATAAACATGTTGTGAAGATTGACTGGGGTTGAATGTGGCACAAAGCCTCCTGCCCACCAGATCCTAGCACACAGCCCCAAGTCCACAAATGCCCTGCTGACTGTCAGAGAGCTGCGACTGAGGGAGGCCCTGTTACACCACGTCCTTTACACTGCTGGGAGCAAGGACCTGCCACTCTTTTATCCTCTGCTCTCCCCACCCTCGCCTTTCACTGTTCCCCTTTCACTTTCATTCTTTCAGTCTCTAGAAAGCTCTCACTTACCCAGCTTTGGGACAGTCATTCTAGGGTTCCTCTGTCTCCTTTGTCACACTCTCCTAGCCTTTTCACATGGCTTCCAAAGCAGCTCCCCATTTCAGTGCTAACAGAGTGCTCTTGGCTGGGAGGGTACCATTTTCCAGGTTTTTAGGGTCCCTGGTCCTCAGGCTCTAGAAGAGTCTGGGGGCAACTGCTTCTCTCAGTTGGCACCTAGGAACAAGCCCCTTCAACTTTATGTCTGCTTTCCCAAGTCACTGCAGTCTTCCTGCTTCAGGAATTATTGTACTTAGAATATAGTCCCCAGATGACCCTGCATATCCCTGACTTCCATCCCAGCCTTCTCTCCTTAGGCAGCAGGCTACCTCACCCACTTCACCAACCTCTCCCAACACTGCATCCCTCTATGTCTCCAAGGGTCTCATTCTCAGCCTAAGCTTAGAGGGAGGCTGAAACAAGCCTGTGCCTTCATTCCCCCTTTCCGGGCAGAGTAGCCTCGATCAGGAGGCCCTGAAGACATGGGCACCAGGACCAGAGGGAACCACACGGGCAGCAGCTCTGCTTGCTCTCCCGAGGCAAGCAATGCCCCATTTTCCTCTAAAAGTGATCTGCAGCTGACTACATCAGTGAGCCTCCGGCCTATGGGTCATGTGTTTCTTTTTCTGAGCATGTGTCTGACTCCTGTCCTGCCAGACCCTTTCACAATATTCTAGCCTTTCATGTCTTCTCGCTTTCTCTGTCCTTGGCTCTCTCTTTTTCCCACCTCCTTCCCCCCACTCTCCTTCCCTCCTTCCCTCCCTCCCTCTCTCTTCCCCTTCCCTCCTTTCTTTTCCATTTTCTTGCTTTTAATCATTGTGTACCACCAGGCTATCCTGCACAAATGAGCTTGGCTCTCTCCTGCCCCTCACACCACCCCTGGCTCCTTGCTGTGTCTGTGCTCAGATCTGACCAAATATAGGAAGCTGGTATGAACTTTGAAGGTGGGGGCAGTCTCCCCTCTTGAATCAGCACAACAGAAGTCTGGGGGTGACCCTTCAGAGTCTCCTTCCTGGTCGAACAGAGCACTCCTCAAAGACTCACCTGCTCTGGTCACCCTTGAGGTATATATAATTAGACCCATTTCAAAGACGAGGACACCAAAGCCCAGGAAGGCTAAGTGGTTCCTTCAAGGACAGGTAGATCTGCACCTGTGTCTCACAACTAGGGCATCCTTGAGGAGACTGTATGGCCCTGCCTGGATCAAATCCAAGTTCCCAGATCTCCCATGGTGGTCTTAGTCTCTCCTCCTGACTCATTCATGTGGGGAGGACAGGGAACATCTGTACTTCCCTAGAGTCCCACTGTAGTTTTTCAGTTGGTCTCCAACAGCCCTTAAGCAGAGCCCTGAATCATTCCTTTCAGCAGCAACAATGCTTGGAGCTTTATTGTCTTAAAAGAACTCGGGCACCCTGCTCACGTGGGAGACCTGGAAAGGGGAACAGCCAAGGGCTGTTCTTTGGGGTCCTGCTTCCCCTCACCCCTTCCACTGGATGACAGGTGACAAGGGGTGGCAGGGGTAGATGTGACCACATCCCAGAACCCAGAAAGGGCACTGAAGATGAGTCTCAATATCAGGATGGAGAAAAGAGCTGCTAGGAAGGATGAGTGATACAGAGACCCATCTGAGGAGGCCCCAAGCCTCCCACAGCTGAGGTCTGCATACAGACTAGTAACCACAAGCCTGAGAGCCAAGCAAGATACTGAATGGACAGGAGAGTGACCCCATGCCGCCTCTTGTGGGGACTTCAGTGTGTAGAGCAATGATGGGGCACCACCAGCCAGCTAGGGGACCAGTGTCTTTAGACAATCCCAGAAAGCCCAGGGCCTCTAACTTGGTTGGGTTATTATTTTGGGGGAGCTGATGGTCCTGCCCAAGCTCAGGGGACTCTAAGCAGTTGGACAGTTGTCAAAAGGGAGGCATAGTCACAGCCCATCCCTGTGTTCCTGGCTTCATTCCAGAAGGCACCAAGGAGTGACTGGATCCTGCCCTGAATTTCCTTGTCCAAAACAATAGTCTTGCTTTCGTTGAGCCATTTCCCCTCAACAAAACCCTTAAAATAGCAGCACAGTTATTTGAAAAGCCAGTTAGGTTGGCCTGCCTGGAATTTCCAGATCCTGCCTTGCCCTGCATAGGTATTCAGCCTTCTATCTGTCTATTCTCGCTCCCACTCTCTCGCTCTCTCTATCTTTTTATCATCTATTTATAAATCATCCATTTATCTATCATCTATTTGTCTGTCTATATGTCTGTTGTCCATCATCCATCAGTCATTCATCTATCTATCATTCTCTCTCTCTGGAGTATCTGGCCCAGCTTCTTCTCCTGCTCACACCTCAACCCTGTAAATCAGGTGGGAGATTTGGAACTGATTGTGTCTGGAGAGTCATCTCAGGGTGTGGCAGGTACAGAGGTCCTAGGGCTACCCTTGCAGATGAGATGAGTTGGGGTATAAGGACATAGTACTGGAGCTGAGTATCTAGTGTCACATTTTCAGCACATTCTCTGCCTTGGTGAAATTCTTAATTGTAGGAGACGATTCAGAAATTCTTTCAGAGTTGTGCTTTCTAGTGAAATCACTGGAATTGGAAAAAGTCATGAAGTCAGTTCGAGGCATTGCTCAGAGAGCTAAGCTGATCTAGTGGCTTCATCTTATCAGATGAGGAAACCCATTTTGGAGGGAATTCTATCTTGTTTGCATGGAAAGCGGTGTTGGATCAGACAGACAGATACAAAATAGAGGTACCAATTTGTTTACTAATGAGTCCTTGATCTACAGGAAGAAATGCAACGCTGCAAAGACATGACAGCATGCTACTTGTCCATTTCCTTCCATTAACAGGTGCAGGAAAGCCCAAGAAGTGTCAGAGTCTACTGGACACTGACCTTAGACTAAGGTAAAATAGAATCAGGCTTACATAGAGCCATTCCTGCTCCCAAACCCTGTGGGCTCAAATCCATGCTCTATGGCACCCTCTACCCTTATATATGTTATATGTTCACCCCACAAATACTCTCTGAGGGTCCCACATGTGCCCAGGTCTGGGCTGAACATTCAGCAGTGATCAAGACCAATCCTAACCAGCTCCGGAAACTACCTACACTTCAAAACATATTTATACATGTACTGGCTCTTAGGACCTGTTTTTATCATTTCTAATGAACATCCTGGGATGACTTATTTCAGGATCATGAAGACACCTCACTTTGCCTGCAGAAAATGTTCATTTCTCTTTGCTAATGTAATTTGATAATACAAAGACTAACAGAGAAAGGGTAGTGCTGTCACTGTCAGGTCCTCTGTATCTCTCTCTCTCTCTCTCTCTCTCTCTCTCTCTCTCTCTCTCTCTATCTCTCTATCTCTCTCTCTCTCAGATGCAACTTCCATACCACACAAGTCACCCACTTAACTTGCACAGTTCAGTGGACTTGTGTATGTTCGTGGTAGTTCTGGCTCATCTCTTCCAGATTTCCTGGGCATCTTGACTCTTCACCAACACTCTTTCCAGTCAGTTAGTGCTTCTTAGATAGGAAAGGACACCTTGACTAGGTGGAGGGCACAGGAAGGAAATTGTGGTGGACATGAAGGGGGAGAAGAGGCCACTCACACTTGTTTCTCTTCCAGTCAGGTCTTTCACTCAGTGGATCCTGTTCCCATGAGAAAGAGTCAGGGACAAGCTTGGGTCCAAGAAAAGGGTTTTCCAAGAGAGAAACCCATCAGGGATCTCATTCTAATGTCATGAGGTGACTGCATAGCTATAGGACCAGAAGGATTGGGGCACATGAAAATGTCTTTGTAAGAATGTAAATGAAGTGGCCAAAGCAAAATGGCACTGAGAGTCCTGATGTTTGCTTAATTCACCACCTGCCTTTGACCCCAAGAGGAATAGGAAAGAACAACTATTTTTGAGCCTTTACATAACATCGCCACATTTAATCCTTCCTATGGGATATTATGTGCACAGCTGGATTGTTGGGGCTGCATTCCTTGTCCTATCCCTCCACACCTGCTTGCTTTCTTAGCTCTGTCAGTTGGAGGTGGCTGTCCATTGCAGAAATTGTCTGAGGCCACTTCTAACTAGTCATGCATGATGATTACCACCTTTCCTGACAGCATGGAGGGTGATGGTCAATAAAGGTTACCTGTGGTCCTCATGGGAGGAAAGAACATCAGGGGTCAGAGAAGCCTCCCTATATAATTAGGGGATGCTAAAGGTTCTGGATCCAGCCCTGTAGTCTGACACTGACTAGCTGACTTTCCCTAACTAACTTTGAATTTCCTCATTTTAAAAACAGTTGTTAGAAACCGTGTATGAAATAATAAACCCACGAGCTCTTTGGAAACTCAAGAGTGTAATGTAAATGTCAGCTCTTATTATGCATGGTCACATTTTTATGAATAGTTAAAGGAAAATTTGGTTAAATACCTCTTCCTCATTCTCAGCAAACTCTAAGAGCTAGGACAAGTCTCTGCTTTATGAGAAACCACCCTAATGTTCCTTTTTTTTCACTTGAATTTCTAACACCCCCAACTCATTTTGTTGAATGCATATGTATCAGTAGATCAAACTGAACCTAGAAAAGAAACGTTTCCTGGACACTCTTTTGAAACCAAATGTTGCAGTCCCACCAAGAGAAGTGAGCTATAATTTCTCCGTTGTCTGCAATGATGATTGCTTCCACACTCATGGGCTTTAAGAAAATTAAAGCGATCTTTGTTCTTCTGTGAGTATCATAGCCTGGTTAAATAGGCAAGCTACCAGAGCGTGATCGAATCATGAACCTGGTTAAATTAGTTAAAGCCGCCCAATGGCAATGAGATCTACCCCCCAAACTATTTTATTCACAGGTTTTTAGAGGTCGGTGTGTCTTTGACCAGGGAGTCCAGTTGAGAAAGTTGGGAAACAGCGTTAGCTACCAGAGCTGTCACCCGAGGTGGGTGCGCAGTGAGCCCAGTCTCACCTAACCACGTGTGGAGCAGAGGGAGTTCACCACCACTCACAGTAACCCCTCCATCCCCACAGAGGAGAGAGGGGCAGAGGAGAAAGGACACAGAAACTCAAGTCAAAGTCGATGGCCACCTAGCTCGGGTTCTGAGTTGTCCATCTTGGTCGTCTGAGCTTATTCCTGAGGTGAAGAAGCTGGGACTTCTCTCTCATCCTGTCTCTGTTTGTACACAGGATTGAACCTGGGTTGTTTTGTTTTGTGATGGCTTTAAGAAGATTTTGAATTTCTGCAGAATTTTTCAAACTGATAATAGAAATACAATTTCTATTGTTTTCCAGAGACCACAGATCTGCTGAGATCTTCATCACAAGTTAGTGATCTGGAGTAGCAGCAGCTTTCACTCTTCCTCAGGCTACAGATGGTACCTGAAAATATGGCTCATCTTCAGATCCCACATCAAGGTGAAAACCAGGACAGAGTGACTCAGGCCACTACTCCCTACTGGAATTGTCAGTCCCCAACAGTTATCACCTCTAGTGTTTCTAAGTTGTCTCCACTGGGAGAAAAAAGATAAAAAGAAATAAAAATAAAATATGTGATGGCCAGAGAGTAAATTTCAAGGTCATTGGTCTTGTCACAAATATTCCTGATTTTCTTCTGGGAACATATTGGGGTAGAATGTCTCAATGCCTTCTTTGGCATTAGACTATGGCTTGTTTTAATCCACTATACGTGACTGACTTATATGAAGTTAGGAATTCAGATAAAGGCTGGATGGTTCACCCTTTCTGTTTCAAACTTATGACAAAGCTATAGTAACCAAAACAGTATTTGCGCAAGGACAAGGGAAGGCATATAGTTCAATGGAATAGACTTGAGAGTCCCAAAGTCAGCCTTCACAAAAGACCACAGAGTGTATGATTCCATTCATATGAGATGTCCATAACAGGCAAATTGGGAGAGCAAATAAATAAGTGATTTCTGAGGGTTGGTATCAGTGGGGGAAATGGGAGTGACTGTTAAAGGACATAGGGTTTCTTTTGGGTGGTGAACATGTTTTCAGCTTGGTTGTAATCACTTTATTTTGAACACTTTAAGTAAGAAAAGTAGGTGGTATATTCATTCCATCTCAATAAATCTATTCGGAAAATAAGAAAGATTTCATTCTACCACATACAGCAAACTTGTTGATATGAGTGAGTCATTTGAACTTTCTGGATTTATTTACAGATCTATAAAAAGAGATTTAAATACTAATTCCACAAGGAGTCTTCACTTACCATTTCTTGAGTGACTTCTTCCTTTTTTAAAATTTTAATTGATATAACATTGGCTTATAACATTATACAGGCCTCAAGTGTGTTGTGATATAATTCAATATAATGTATATACTGCATTCTGATCTGCACTAGAATTTTAGTTTCCATCCATCACTATACAACTAAGTCCTTCACCCAATTTGTACCACTTCCAGCCTGCTTCCCCTCTGGTAACTACCATTTTGTTCTCATAATCTAAGCGTTTTATTTTGTTTCTTCATTTTTGTTTCTCTTTTCTTAAAATGAGAAGCCTCCTTTTTAATGAGTGAATTTGGTTGGTCAATTAATCATGCTTCTGTCAATAAATGAAGTTGTAGACAAATACTGACAAAACAGCCCCTCTGTAGCTGGTGAGAGGAGATCAAATAGGAGATGATTTCCCCAGGAAGTTCTTAGCCTTCTCCATTAATAAAGATTACCAGGTTATTTGAGGAGTCCATAAGGTTATACCAAACCCATCATTATCAATATTAATGATCACTATTAGCTTAGTCCCTAACTGCAAATTCATGCTAATGCTGGTCAGATGTCTGTAGATTCCATTACGGGCAGTGCAAGCTGCCGGACAAGTCAGCTGCACCAACTCAGAGCTGCTCCTCTGGTGGTCATCACTGTCCCAGGGGATTGCAGCACACTCGTCCCAGTGACCTTTAGTCAATGACTCATCCCGTCACCTCTTGGTGAGACTGTGGTATAGTTTGTGTCCCCAGCTCCCAGTGCCTTCAGCTTTTAGCTCCTGCTGCCCCATTTCTCTCACTTCCCGTCTCCTGAGATCCCACCCCACTTCATCACTTGAACATGAACCCTCATCTGACAAAGGACCTGGGTAAATGGGACAGCTCTTTGTATGACCTGAAGTCTGGTGTGACTTTTCCAGTCCTCTACCTACCAGTGAGCGTATTTCCTCTGGACTCTTTTGACTTCTGTAAGTCTCAGATTCCACTTTCACCCACCCAGACATTACTTGGCAAACTCAATCAAGAAATTTTCTATGTACCAGTGCTTTGTACCAGGTGCCAGGAAAACACCCAATATGTAGGGCAGGCCATTCCCACCTGAGGGTGTGCTGAGCCTCTGTAGCTAATTATTGATCAGGCCACACACATGCTCATGCACACACACACATGCATGCATACACACACACACATACTCACACAATAACTTTCATGCTTCTTCTCCCTCCCCGAGAGAATTAGACTAACTGCTCGTAAAATATTTTCCTGTAATTTTAAAAATAAATGACATCTAACAAGGATGCTCGCATTCAGATCTGATATAGTTATTATTTTCAAAAAATTGTAAAGATCCATTATGCAGGCAGTTCTGAATAGAATGTTCTAGAACAAGCATGTGAAATCTCTTCCAGGACCACCCAGGGTTGAGGAGCCTTGTCCTGGGAGTAGCTCACTGGGCTCCAGTTATAGCTGACAAGCCTGCACTCCTAGTGTCCCTGCACTAAGATGCTCACATGACCTGCCACAGTCAGGGCCACTGAGCAGAGACCATACACAGCAATGAGTCCTCTCCAGAAGCTTCTGGCATCCAAACCCTCCTGTCTAGTGCTTAGTGTTAGAGAGAGGCATTTCTGCTGGGACTGTAGCAAGATTTCTTTGTGCCCCTTGCTGCTCTACCAGTGTCTTTGTAGCAGCCACACTGAAATGCAGCCCGCAGGTTCTGTGGGCAACCTAGCACCCTTTCCTAAATCCCCTTCCAGAGGGTGCACTGTTGTTTGCACCCGAGAACATGACAAGAAATTGCTCATTGCTCATTAGGGAAACCAGACAAATAAACACATGGACACCAGCTGAGATACTCAGCCTTTATTGACCTAAAGCACACTCACGGGGCCCTAATTTTTGAGCATTTGACCTATGCTTTACACCCATTGTCTTATTGGAACCTCCCAGCAGCCCTCTAAGGTAGTCAAAGAAAATGCCCAGAGTCTCACAACTTACCCACAGTCCATCAGATGCCAGCTTTTACAGTCCATGCCATTTCTCCCTGTCTCTGGCATTATGCCAGATACCGACATGCAGGATCAAATGTATAACAGCCAAGGAAGTATTAGATTGCACCCATTTTAGAGATATGAAAACTGGGCCTCAGAGAGGCTAAGTGATCTGTCCAGGGCAAAGTAAATTTCTGAGACCTCCAAAAACAAGTCAGAACTCCAAGCCAGGTCTTCTGACTCAGGTTTCAGGTGGATGTTTCCGCCTCTCCCACGTTGCCTGGCAAGATGGTCACCTTAGGTGAAGAAGGGGAGCTGATGTGGGCCGACAAGGCAAGAGGAGGCGGCCAGTATTTGGGAGAGCAGATGGCACCTTGGCCAAAGAAACAATCCAGGTCTCTCCTTCCATGGGCACTGGTGAAAGAGGGATTGTATTAAGAAACAATCATCGCATTCCCACTCGACCCATTTCTTGAAATTCTTTCTTAGCACTCTAGATATTTTTACCATTGATCCTTAACTAAATTCCTTCAGGTTTAGGATGACATTGATTACTACTTGGAAATTATCTTCAAATTCCAGTTTAGTTGGTAAGGAATTTGAGGTCAGAGGTGTCCCAATTCCATGACCCTCCAGAATTCGGCAATGTTGCGGACAATTTTTCTCATTCCACATGTCCTTTCTTTTGTGTTAAAATCTTTGCCTTTGATGTGGAGGATCCATGTGGTGTAGCCTCTCAGCTGATCTCATGAATTTAAGGATGAGGGAGAAACCCCTCAGGTGGGAGTGAACCTGGAAAAGCCTGAAGGGGCAATCCCAGCCCTGTCTTGCAACTTTGAGTCAAGGGAAAGGTCAGGGGCTGGTGGTTTCTCTGCTTTAATGTCAGGTGTTTCTGCTGCAGGAGAACTTTCCTTTTTCAGTCCTATTGAGAACATTCAGTTTGCAGCTAGTGGTGCTGTGACATCAGCAAGATTTCCTAAAACACCGAGTATATAGACCTCCCTTCATGTACGTCACCCAAGGACTCATGGTAGTCGGGAGGACTGGTCTGGGACACACACGCTGGCTCTCATGCCTCAGGACCTGTCTTTGCTCCCTCCTGCCCCACTCAGTGCTTCCTGAGCTGTTGCAGGTGCTTGAATTCCTTATCTTCCCTGAGCATCCCAGTTTTTGCCTCTGAGCCTGAGCTCATGTTGCTTTGTCTCTAGAAGCACCCCTTTCTTTCTACACATACTTCACTCCTCATAAATCTGAGTGTGGCGATTTTACCTACAGACTCTGAGTCGTTCTGATCTGCCCTTCCTGCAATGTTAATGATTGGTGATCACCTGCAGTTCCTCACAGCTCCTTAAGGCAGCTCACAGTGTTCTGATTTCCACCAGCCCAAACACGTGACCTGCAGAGTCCATGGATCCCAGCATCCCAGATGGAAGTGCAGAAAATTAACGACCCTCAGATCCCCCACCTCACATACACAGCAGCTCTCCACCAATGGTTGACAAGCATAGTGGCCAAATGCCCTAGTTCCCTAACCTCAAAGTAGGATAACTCTGAGAACACATTGTCTACAAGGGTCCCCAGAGGCCCCAGCAGCACTGACCTGACTGTTCTCAGTAGCAACCTGCCTGACAACATGCACTGGGCTGCCTTCCCTGAATCATTAACCCACCTTGTTTACCACCATGGTTTCCTGGGGTCATTTTCCAAGTAAAATTACTTCATTCTTGGCTCAGGGTCTGCCTCTAGGGAAGCTCAAGCCAAAACACTCATTACAATATTTGCTATAGCTGCCTTTCTAAATCAAGTTACCTCTCTACTTACTTCTAAAGCCTGGTGGTCTGGAAAGAGTTGTTCTTTCTCCTAGTAGTGTCCCAGCCTGATTAATGCCTGGCTCATGATTAGTGGGTAATATGTCTGTAATATGTCCTTCATGAAGAAGGCACAGTAAAATCATAGAAGGGATAAATGACAACTCAAAGAAATGTGAGACACAATTGAGGCACATTTAAGGCAGAAGACAGACGAGGGAGTAATTGATTGTGAGGTAAAAATGGAGTCAGCACAAGTGACTTCTATGTTTTAAGTCACTGAAAAGACCAGGCAGGAAAGTAGGGAAGACATCCAAGCAGAAACAAGAGCAAAAGTTAAGCAAGGTAGTGTAGTATTGTGATTTACAGTAAATATCCATTTTTTATACTTATTTCATCTTCATCTATAGCACCTATCATAGTTTACAAAATTCTTGGAATTTTTTGACTGTTAGGAGTGATAAAGTTGCCTCGTTATGCTAAAGAAGTGAGTTTGGGGGATGAACATAAGGGTGGGAGGCTGCTTGCCAGGGGAACCAACCCCATGATTAGAGACTGGAACTTCCTGTTCTAACCCCTGACCACTGGGGAGGCCAGTGGTATTGGGGGTTGAATCAATCACCAATGCCCAATGAGTAAGTCAATCATACCCAAGGAACGAAGTCTCCATAAAAACTCAAGAGGGGCTTCAGAGAATTTCTGGGTTGGTGAGCATGTGGAGATTTGGAGAGAGAGGCACCAAGAGAGGGCAGGGAATTTCTGTCCCTTTCCTCAGACCTTACCCTGTGCATCTCTTCCATCTAGCTATTCCTGAGTTATCTCCTTTGCAATAAATTTATATCTAGTGAGAAAATGAATTTTCTGAGTTCTGTGAGCTATTCTAATAAATTAATGGAACGTAAAGAGGGGGCTGTGGGAACTTCCAATATATAAACAGTTGGGAAGAAGCAGAATTAATATCCAGCACTTGAGACTGGAGCCCCAAGAGGAGAGTGGTCTTGGGAGATGAGCCCCTTTACCTGTAGGATTTGATGCACCCCAGGTACACAGTCTCTGAATTGAACTGAATTGAGTTCTTGGACACCCTGCTGGCGCCTGGAAATTGCTTGTTGGTGTAGGGAAGCCTCCCTATTGGGACAAAGCTGAGGGACACAAATATTCAAGTGGACGCAAGGATGTGCTGGTCCATTTCCTTTCAGGGGCCAGTTGTCCTGCTACAGAAAGTGTGGTCAACAGGTGATCCACAGCTGTTAGCAACTTCCTTGTCAGCCTCAGGTGCAGACCTCCTCTTTACCAAGGTCAACCATGCCTGGGTGACTGAGTAAGACAGGGGTCTGAGGGCTTGGCCACTGACCTGATTCTGAAGAGGCTCCATAGTTCGCTGGAGGCCTGGCCAGGGCTTTCTCAGACCTGCATCCGTATCTTCTTCCTCTGCTCAGTTCTGCTTCCTCCTTCTCCCTTTCACAACTATTGATCCCTTTTAGAATTGGCAGATTAGTAAACACCAACAGAGTGCCCAGTTAAGTTTGAATTTTAGTGAACAATGAAGCATTTTTGTGTAAGTATATTCCAAATATTGTATGTAACATATTTATACAAAAACATCTTTGTTTTTCTTAATTCAATTGAACTGAGCATACTGTATTTATCTGACATCATCCCTGGGAGGTAGCTTTCACCCCAAATTCCATCTCAGTATCTGCTCTGGAGGACTAGCCTACAACAACAAGGGAGCTCAGTGTGATGGGAGTGGTAGGTACCTCCAGGCTGGACCGTGAATGTTGGGGCAGGGATATGGAGGAAAGGACTGACAGGAGGTAGGACTGAAGAGGGATCTTAAAGCCCTTCATATTAAAAACATGAGTTCATTCTCAAGAACAATGATGGAAAGCCACAAGTTTCTAAATAAGAAGGTTTTGCTTTCCAGAAAAACCCCTCTTAGGGATGAATGTGAGGACAGTCTGGCTTAGTAAGATTAAGATGAGAAAGTCATTCCAATAAGAGGTTCTGATCAGGTTAATAATGACCAGGGGCTATGCTAAAGAAGGACATGATGATGATAGTGAGACAGGGACTTTTGACGTTCTTAGGAATTGGACAAGCACTTTTTATGGCGCCTAACGAGTATGAAAAGCAGAAAAATGGAGAAGACTGGATACTTTTCAGGTTTCTTGCTTAGCATACTATATACTTGGGGTGCATTCAATTTAATTAAGGAACACGGGTGCACTTACTTTAGACTCTGCTTGCTTAAAAGCCAAGACTAAGGATAAATCAGGTTCGTGTGTGTGCAATCCCCAGGGCAGCCAGAGTGAGAGAGAAGGTGAAGCGGAGCGAGCCGGAGAGAAATAGAGGCCAGATATGTACTGTGGGTGGATGAGGAACACCTGTATGCTCAGTCACTAAGGGCAGTTTATGGTCTAAGTAGGTGGAACCTCCTGATATTAGAATGATTTTTGAGGGCAGAGGGGTATGGGCATATTTGCTGATCTCGTTCCATGAGGCATTAACTCCCTGCTTCTCAGGGTTGTATTACCTAATTCTTCCAGGCAGACTCAGGAAACCAAATCCTATCACCCATGTGCAGCCCAACCCATAGATGGTGATTGGAGCTGAGTCTCAGGATATCTGAATAGGCTCAGCTTGGGCTGCGGGATGCCGTCATTATTCCCCGGTAGGTCAACAGAGGCTAAGGTCAAAACCCAGCCAGGAAGCCTGAGAGAACCATTGGTTTTAGGAGATAAGATGTTGGCAGATAATACAGGGTCTTCATGTGGTTGAAGGCTGAGGTGGAGGAGGCAGGAGAGGCCAGACCCCGACTCAGCAGATATAAGCAGTTCCATGACTGGGACAATTGGCTCTGCTTTGAGCAACTCGGGGACCTCTGAGCTTCTCTGTGAACCTAGAGTTTGGGTTCCCTGGATGCCTGGGTGACGTGCTCCTGCATGCCATTGACATAGTAATTGGGAGTGCAGGTGTGGGAGTGATGCCCTGAGTACTGTAAAGAAGAAAGAAGCTCATGAGACAAGTGTTGCATCCACAGAAGCATTCAAGGTAGATGGGACTCAGGAAACACTTCCACAGAGAGAAAACGCTGTGGAGCTTAGGTATGGACGCACAGGAGGCCAAGGAGCAAGAGGAAATGCACATTTCGCACAGGACCTGACACCTAGATGTTCCATGACCCTTATCAGCATCATCAAAGGGTAAATGTGGTAGAATCAAACTAAGGTTTTCCATCAAGAACTAAAAATAGGAAACATGGTTACAACTAAAGCCACAGCCACTGAAGTTCAAAGAGCCATCCCCTCCATTTTAGATTTTTTTGCCAGTTTAATAAAGAATCAGAAATTATCTTGAGGCAAAAACATCTCTCAGCCTTGTAGTAAAGCAAAGAATGCAGCTATAACCTTTGGATTTAGGGTCCCTGCAATGTTTCTTTAAAAGAAAGCTCACATTTTTCAGAAAAGGAATCAAGAACAACAGGGGGATAAACCCCAAGGGATGTTTGAACACCCGTGACATGCTGCCGAAACCCTGCTCCCTTCAGAACGCTCCACACACAATTACCTCTGTTTCTTTCTGTTGTAGCATCCTCAGAGGCATCTAAAAGTTGAAGGTTTTCAGGAATTGAGACAAAAGTCTTTACCCTCTCACACGTCTATCCGAAGCATTTCTAAACAGAGCAGTTTTCCACATGCTCTGAGAGGCAGAGGATTCTGGAGGGAGGAGAAACAAGCACAGCTGGAAAGAAACTCAAGGAGATAGAGTGGCCCACAACCTCAGAAGGGGGTGCTCAGTAGCACATGGGACACACAACAACTCCTAATGGGGTCTTGGATTCTATGATCTGATTGCCACTTCTATATATTGCGTCTAAAATGTGCACCCCACTTGGGCACCCAGAATGATTTCTAACTTTATCATAGTCTCTGAGTATCTGATTTAGAATCTTCATTCACAAGAGCAGTGAATCAGAGATCACAATGTGTAATCTAGTTAAACCTTTTACTTTTGTCAATTTCTGTGTCTATGCAGCAATGATCTATACTGTTGGATCCACACTATTCGCTCTGGATTCAGGAATTCAGAAGCACCTCTAGGGCATCAGGGCACTGTGAGGGACTCTTCTCATGAGACCCCAGGAAATCTCTTGGGGATACACATTTGTTCAAGATTATTCTAATTGTTACCCCTCTGCTCTTCTCCAGCTTGCTCCTTACAGCTTATTTCTGAATCCCAGACTGAGGGGGAACTATTTAAAAACCAAGGGCTATCATGCAGAGAGCAAGGCCACAACAGCATAGCCATTGGTGACAAGGAGAAAGAGCCTGTGCTATGGCAAAACCCGAGATTGTGGGGCCTGGCCTTGCTTTAAAACAAAGCAGTACCAGCAGCATGTGACACAGATGATGACACCTCCTCCACTTGCTTAAGTATTTGCAGACTTTTTATGGTAGCTGTTTCAAATGAGAACCCAGGATGGGGAGAAAAATAGCACACTCATAGTGACTACTGGAGAGAACTCAACATACAAACTCCTGGAAAATGTGTGAACAGAAAACAAACAAACAAAAAAGCAACCATGTTTCTAGACTCAGAGCACAATTCCCTGAGTCTATTAACAGGTGTTATAAAATATTTTTTATAAACAGAACATATTGCATTTTGGGTTTGAGTCACCATCCTAAATAGATCATCCATTTGAATACTACTGGTGAGTTTTGAAAACCCGTAGGAAGATAATGGCCATTTTTCTCCCAAATGTGGCTGCTGTTATCAGGGTTCCGTAAGTGAGCTCCTTAAATTTGCCATTGAGGAAGATGTTGCTCTTAGATGAAATTTTGTGTGCTCTTTGTGCTAACATCAGTATAGAAGGTTGTCTTCTGCCTGGAAACTTAACTTCAAGAATGAGTCAGTGCATAATGACATCTATCATATATATTATACAGACACATATACAATATATGCATAATTCTAATACAGTTTCAATTTTAGGTGAAATACATGGTTTTATATGAAAGAATCTTGTAAACGACTTAAAATAATTTGCAGAAGTAACTGAATTAATTGCATGAATAAATGAATAAATGGGAGATTACAAACAAATGAAGAAATCACATAAAATTTTCACAATCTGGATAATTCTTACTCAATTTGTGACCTGGATTTCTCAAAACAGCTTTTCGCTTCAATTCTATATTGTTTTCTCAAAATGGAACTAATTACATTTTATTTTTAGTTTTACAAATAATACCAAATCCCAACCCATCTCCCCTAACCCAGAGCAACCCAGAGCTTTCTATGTGCTTCTCTGAACTTGTGCCTATACCTATATCTCTACGCCTACCTGTCTTTATGTCCACATAAATATCAAACTTCAGAACAATATAAATAACATGAAAAAGTAATTATTTTATAAGATGTTTATATGCAACTAGAAGGTATATGTGTGCATACTGAAGAGTATAGTGTGCAATGGGCCTTGGGCTCTTTCACTCCCATTATGCCTCAATTCTCCCATCCATTTTACCTCTTGGTGAATAGTGTCTATCCCACAATTTATTTAGCACTTTTGCTGCTAAGCTTTGAGTGTTTTCTTTCACTGTAAGTGTGGCAGAAAACCTCCTTGAGCACTCCCTGCTCATTTTATGACTTATTTGGTGAAGTTTGCTCTCATGAGATCTTAGGTTCCCCGCCTTCAGGACCCACATGTCCTGAGTTCTCATGACCAACACATCACCTGGCCCCGGGAGCACTAAGTTCAAATCCGTGAGTTAAAGCATGGTGAGCAAGGAAATAAGTAACTGGTGACTGAATAACTGGGGCAAGCAATAGAAAATACAGAACAATTCTCTCTTATTGTACATTCCTTGGAGTAAGGAAAGAATAAGGTGAAATTATATCCAGGAGCATAGCTCTAAAAAAGCATTTAGAACAAATTATCAAATCATTGTGTGAGTTTAATTGCCCAATAAACTAACATATATTTTAAAAATCAACTTAGAAAGCAATGAAGTGATTCATTGGTTTTTGCCAAGAATAGTTTATCCACTTGTCTTTGTGACATGAAACCCAGATTTGGAGGGGAGGGAGTGACATTCATTCCAGCACTTCTGACAAGCCAACCTTAGTCCCAGATGTCTGACCCATCCTGGCCTTGTGCCCTGATTCATCTGGCCCACAGAAGGGTTATGTGGATAGGTGCATTCACAGTGACTAGACCTGACACAGTCCAAGGGGAAGTCAGACTGGTAAGTGAAGTTTCCCTAGAAAAGAAAATCTTCATTAAGGAAGCACATGGGGTCTTCCTCCTGCTGTTTCTTGACCAATGGAGCCATCAGCAGTCTCTTCTTTACTGAGTGTCTTCTCGAAGCTAGAACTCTATCGGTGCCACCAGAGTCATCCTGCACCAATTCTGTTCCTGAGTGTATCACAATGAGCTGTGGAGCAGTTCACTGTCTTGCTGAGGACAGAAGATACAGAAAAGAACCCCTCTTCTCTCAGAGCCCACACACTGCCCCCACCTATGAGTGCCAGTCCAACACATCGAGGCACAGGGAGGGGGTGTCACCCTGATCCAGTACCTAGTTCTGGCAGGCAGGGCTGTTCTCCAGCAACCAGGTATCAGTATGTGACTCTTCCCTACTCTGGTGACTTTCCTTTCATTACGGACACTTCCTCCTGCCTGAACTTATTTCTCTTCCCTTTGCCCCAGGGATCAAGGGGACTGGAGCAGGTCTGGGAGGTGTCCACATTCCCACTCAGACCTCCACAGTCAAGGTCCCAGGTGGCCCCACTGTGTAGACAGAACTGTGGCTGCCCTGCCCTGGACTGGTTGGCGGACAGCAGACTGACCCACCTAAAACTTCCAAGAAGCACTCTCAGCTGGGTCCCCTATACAGATGTCCCTGGAATGGGCAACTCCACAGTTATGAGCACCTCTTCCTTCCCTGAAGGATGTCCTGCTTTCCTTTCAGGAAAGGCACAGCCCTGGGCAGGAAGTTCCACACCCGGCAGGACAAGCCCTCAGCCATCAGCCATCAGGCCAGCTTCAAAAGAGGCAGTGACAGATTATGGGGATTACGTAAATGTAAGGAAGTGATTGCCTGCAATTTATACACAAAAAGGTCATCATGAAAAAGAATAATGAGGCCTTCTCTAAATATTTTTTAAAAACTTGGATGAGATAGTATTTTTTGTCATGTGTTGAAATGAGTCTTATCATGACACAGAAAAAAATGGACTATGTAATATTTTTCAAGGAACAGTTTTACACAGAAGCCATGATGTTCCTCTCCTAATTTTTACTTTTTATTAATTTCTCATTATTGTATATTGATATATCCTTCTGATAGTCATCATTTTGTCCATCATTTATGTATTCTCTAAATCGTTTGGTTTTACTATTTTTAAGCTTGTATTGTTCCCAGGAGCAGATTCCTTTGGAAAGCAACAAGAGACCCATTGTTTAATACCTGCCTTTCTAAATTCTTTGAAAAGACAAACATTTTTAGCATTTTCACTTTGCTTGATCTTTATTCTTCCATTCTTAAACTGCCCACTCCTAATATATTCCATTCTGGTCTTCTATGGTTGATTTGGTTTTCTCATAAACTTTTGGAATGAATGTATATTACACATATAAGAATACTTCAAAGAAAACAACTTAACTTTGAAAAAATGGGCAAATGTACTTGAGAAAGTACTTCACAAAAAATGGAAATCCTACTAACCAATAATGATGCTCAATGTCACCAGAGGAAAATATAAAAATACTTAAAATCAGTCACTAGGAAAATGTAGAGTAAATCCACATCAAACCAGGATTCAAGAAAATACCCCTCCATTAACATCATATTCAATGGTGAAAAGCTTAAGGCTTTCCCTCTAATATCAGGAACAAGACAAGGATGCTCATTCTCACCATTAGTATTCAACATAGTTCTAACCAGAGCAAGTGGACAAGAAAAAGAAGTAAAAGGCAATCAAATAAACAAAGAAGTAAAACTTTGACTACCTGCAGGTGGCATGTTTTTATAGAGAGAAAATCCTAAATGCTCCACCCTCAAAAATAGAATGAGTAAACAAATTCAGTAAAGTTGCAGGATCCAAAAACTACATCACCATCTGTTGTGTTTCTATAATACTGAACTATATGAAAGATAAATTAAGCAAATAATTCCATTTACATTGCATCAAAAGGAATAAAGTGTCTAGGAATAAATTTAACCAAGGAGACAAAATACCTATACATTGAAAACTATAAAACCTTGATGAAATAAATTGAAAAGGACACAAACAAATGGAAGGATAGTCTTCATTCCTGGATTGGAAGAATTGAAATTGTGAAAAACGTTCATATTACTTGAATCACTCTATAGATTCAATTCAATTCCTATCAAAATACCCAAGGTGCTGCTAATAGAAATAGAACAAAGAATCCTAAAATTTGTATGAAACCACAGAGATCCTGAATAGCCAAGGAAATCTTGAGAAAGAGAACAAAACTGGAGACACCACATTCCCTGAATTCAAATTATGTTACAAAGCTATAGTAATCAAGACATTTTGATATTGACATTAAAACAGACACATAGATCAATGGAACATAATAGAAAGCCCAGAAATAAAACTATAACTATATAGTTAATTAATTTATTTCAAAGGAGTCAAGAACACATGATGAAGAAAGAACAGCTTTCCAATAACTGGTGTAGGGAAAACTGGATAGTCAAGTGCAAAAGAATGAAAATGAACCATAAAGTACATCATACATAAAAACTAACTCAGAATGGATTAAAGACTTGAATATAAGACTTAAAATCATAGAACTCCTAGAAGAAATCATAGGTGGAAATGTCCTTGATATCCATCTTAAAACTTAGCAATGATTTTTAAAATCTGACACAAAAGCAATAATAAACAAGTGAGATTACATCAAACTAAAAAGCTTCTACACAGCAAATGGAATCATCAACAAAATGAAAATAAAATAAACCAATTAGGATTTGATATTTGCAAATCATATACATTATAAGAAATTAATGTCCAAAATACATAAAGAATACATACAACTTAATATCAAGAACAAATCTGAAAAAATAGACAAAGTAACTGAATAAACACTTCTCCAAAGAAGAAATGCAGATGATCAACAGACACATGAAAACAAGTTCATCATCACTTATTATTAGTGAAATGTAAATTGAAACCACACTAAAGTATTGCCTCATACCTGTAAGAATATTGCTACTATCAAAAAAAAAATAAAAGGAAGGAAAGAAAGAAAGAAGGAAAAAGAAAGAAAGAAAGAAAAGAAGAGAAAAGAAAAAATGAATGCTGTTGAGGGTGGTGAGAAAAGGGAACCCTTACATGTCCTTGGTGAGAATATCAATTGGTGACGCCACTTTGAAAAACAGTGTGAAGATTCCATGAAGAGTTAAAACTACAACTGCCATATGATACAGTAATTTCGCAACTAGATACCTACCCGAAGAGCATAGAACACTAATTCTAAAAGATATATACAATTCTATGTTCATTACATCATTATTTACAATAGCAAAAAAGTTAAAACAAATTATGTGCCCATCAACAGAGGCCTGAATAAAGATGTGGTATATATACACAATGGAATACTGCTCAGCTATAAAAAAAAAAAAAATTAGATGAAATCCTACCTTTTGCAATAACATGGATGGAGCTAGAAGGAATTATGCTCAGTGAGATGAAGTCAGAAGGAAAAAGACATATATCAGATAATCTCATTTACATGTGGACTATAAAGAAACAAAGCAAATGAACAGACAAAATAAAAACTAACCCTTGGACCCTGACAACAGAACTGAAGTTGCTAGGGGGGAAGGGTGTGGGAGCAAAGGGCAGTGGGATCCAGCGGACAGTGGTGGAGGACTGTTAGACACTTGGTAGTAAGAGTGGTGTGTTGCGTGTTTGATAAAGAGCAAACTTACACATCTAAAACATAGTGTTGTAAATCAGTGTTACCTTAATTAAAAAAAATTGAATTTGAAACGAAGTCTCATTTCATATCATCACACTATAAGATGTATAGAATATATTGAAATCATGTAAACTCTTCCCCAACCTAGCCTACCTCTGGGCAAGTTTGATCGCCCTAGGCCCTGAGCAAGTAGAGACTGAAGCCCCTATCACTGTGCTCCTGAAGGCTGCCAGGAAGCATTTCCCCCAGGAGTTAAGTCTTCTTCCCAGGGACCGCCCTGGGATTGTTACAAATTCATCTCAGCTCATCAGTTTCCACCCTGACTTCCCTTGTCCTTGAACAGAAGGCGACAGGATATTCTTAGCTCACATGTACCATAGCCTTGCTCCCCCGGGTATTGCTGCACTATACTTTTTCCAGATGAAGGTACTTGCATGGCTTCGGCTGTGAGCCAAGATGTTGCAGGCCCCAACTGGAGGAAAGATGTTTGGGAAATAAAAAACATAAGTTTCTACATGAATATCAACCTATGGAAAACTCTGAGAGGACCTAGTGACAAAATAGACTAGCTTCATTCTGATCACAGGTGAGCATAGAGCAGGTAATGAAGGCATAAACTATAGCATCCTTGGCACCTTGTCAAATCCTCTTCAGAATCCCCAGCTGGGAACCACTAGGGATGCCCCGTGGAATAAGTGTTCTGAACTTGAGGTCTGTGGACTGGGGAGCAGCTTGAAATTGTATTTTGTAAATCTGGGTGGCCTGCTTATGGATCAAGTGTCCAAGATGTTCTAAGTTCCCAAAGAGTCCAGAGTCCTGTGAGGAGTAAGAACTACTGCTCTGGGAGGGATTCTCCACATGATGGCTTAATGTGTTCTTGGCAAGTGTAATATGTGAATGTGTAATAATCATATCTGAACACATCTTTCAGGGCTATCACTTTAAGATCTTATAGTATAAACTATGAGATAGACCAGGCTCTGGTTTTAAAACCAGGAACAAAGGATATTTGGAAAGCAATTGACCAAACCAAGAACATAGGGGTGGGATAAGAGAGGGGGGGTCCAGCCTTCATACCCATATCACTAACACAGAGGAGTCTTTGTTTTTGAGAACATTAGGCAAACTCTTCCACTAGACTCTTTTATCTTGACCGGATCCTAATGGTCAGACACACAGCCCTAACCCACTGTGCAGCACTGCTGAACTTCTGCCCACAGCTTCAGTTCACATGGATATAGTGTTCACAGCGTGACTGAAGTGAGCGTGTGATCACTGAAAACCAGGGCTAGATCTTAAAAACAGTGTATGCCGACAGTGCAAAGGTCTAACCTAGGCCTGATATGAGACCAGAAGGAAGTCTTTAGTGTCTTATACAAAGAATCTTAGGCTTTCATATTTTGCTTTTTACTGGTTTTCGGCATGGTCTTATATTTTTGTTTTATTTACTTTTATTATTAGCTCATTCTATTGGAATGTTTCATAGCACACTCTCAAGTTCAACAAACTGCAGCATATCTAGTAAAAGGGAATGTATTTTTATTTTTAACTAATCATTATGTGTTACAGTGGAAGACTGGACGCTAAGAAGTACCCACCAGGCAAACAGTTCAGAGGTGACTATGGTTTTCATAAAGAGAGGTTTGAAGATGTAGCTCCCTTCGTCTCTCTGGAGTCTAAAGTAATGAGTCTCTTCCTTGCTATTTTGCAGAGAAATGTATAGTCTATATATAGTTCAACATCCTGAGCCTCCTGTGAGCCCAACGTGCAATTGTGGAGATTAAGTCTAAGATCCTGGAGCTTCACAAAATGCAGCAGGAAATGGTCCTTCAACAAGATGTTGCAGGAGGGGCCCGAAATGACTGCGGAAGGGTGTGAATCCTGGCTATTTTGCATGTTTGTCCTGCAGCCACCCAGCTTCTGAGTCACTGGACTCCCACCTTCCACAGACCCTGCCTCTGACCTTGCCGCACCCGCACCTCCTCCCCGAACTCTGACCACACCCAGTCCCATAAATTCATCAGCTGCGGACCAATGTGCATTGCAGGATAAGGAAAGAGAACAGAGATAATGTGAGTTAAATATGGATTTAAAATATATAGAATAATTCTTCCAATTTAGGGTAAAAATTAGAGGAAATATGTATATGATTGAGCAAATGCATTTGCATTTAGAAGATATACATATACATATAATCACTTCAATTTGCACTATTAGTTCTCAATTCTTATTAGCTTTCCAAGATAGTCCCAGGGTTAATAAAATACTTCTCTTGCTGCTTAATGTTTTACGATAAATGTATGCAGATTTTGCTTCTGAATATGTTCATGCCTAAAAATACGATTGTGTCTGATGATTATGGCATCAATCCATAATAATAAATGCTTAATGACTTCTAAAAATGTGTAGTATGAAGTCTTAGCTGTACTGATCACGAAAGGAGACAATTCTAACTTCCATCATCAGGAATGACGTAGGGAGTAACACTATGATTCTGCCAACCACGACTGACCATATTTCCTTGAGACACAAATGGAACATTGCGATGGCAAAAACAGGACGGGGTTCTGTACTAGTGACTAAGGTAAGGTGGGTATGAGCAGAGCAGCCAGGCAAGCAAAAAGTAAGTACTATGTGATGCTAATCAGCAGTTGCATAATAGCAATGTGTGGTCCAGTGGTCTGGTGTGACTTCATACAAACAAGCAGGGCCAGAGCAAGGGATTTTGGCACCTTAGGCGAAAACCAAATTTGCCACCCCTATAAGTCCCATTCTCAATGCCCTGCCTAAACACATGCTGCTTTAACTGTTTCAGTACCAGAAGCACCCAATAATTGCCATAGTGCCAGAGATAACCTTCATAGTGCCAGGAGTAACCCTCATAGTACTTACCTACATCTGGACCATGCTGTGGTCTTCTGCTCCCTTTGAGGAAACACACATTCTCAGGGTAAGGGGGAAATACTCTTGTTACATGGCTCCTATTTCCTCACAGCAGGTGGAAACCGCGGTATTGGCCATGAACTGTCTCAGTCAGTGCCAGCGAGGGTTTTATAACACGGGGCAAAAGAAGCAGTTGCTTTGGGCCACCTCCACAAACTGGTCCGGGGCAACACCACTGCCCACTTTGCCTTGTGCTAAAGCTGGCCCTGCTTTTCAAAAGTGGGACAAAACTGACATTTATATTAAAACAGCAAGACAGTTGTGAAATATGAAAAAACAAAATAAAACAGCAGTACTGTCATGTTTAAAATGGTGCATATAGTTAACCTATACCAACCTCAAAAGAATAATCAGGCACTCTCTGGGTAATGTTCTGCCCATCAATTTCACAACTTAGAGAATGTGGACACTTTTTTGGAAAAAGAAATGTCTAACACAATAAAAAATTGCTAGGATATCAATCATCCCAGTCAAGATTACGGAACTTAGAAATAATTCCAACAGCTTCAGGGGAAAATATGAAGAGATCAAAGAGTGATCTTAGCCCTAAAATAAATATCTCATATCTTAAAATTGTGTTTTATTGTCATTTCCAAAATCCACCTCACCCTATGCTTAGACTCTTAAATATTTTAAATTTGAGGAGGGTATGTCTCAAACTGGGGAATGTTGCATCTGACCTTCATGCCTCTCAATTATGAAGACTGAAATGGTCTAATTTGATTTTAATATGTAGAAGGCAATGGGAAGGAAGTGTTTCAAATGAAACTGAGAACCAGAGGCTGGGTGACAGGTGGAAACAAGGGAGGCGGTGACATCACAGCTCTCTCTGAGGTGCTGCAGCAGCTTGATCTTACAACCTTCCTTCTCCTCACAAAAAAGTCAAACAGGTAATTACATCTTTTCTCTTATTTCTAATAATTTTTATGACCAGTCAGATTACAACAGAAGCATAGACCCTTATTTACTCCCTATTATTCCTCCCATTCTTCTGTGTCTCTATATCTCTGGCTTCAATAATTCTGACACACTGGGGAATCTTCAAGGGTCATGATTCTTTCCATTCCGGTGCCTTTTCCTTTACCCAAAGAAGTTACAGGAATCATGTAGCTATGTGACACTTACCTTTGCTTGCATAATCTTGAAGATCTATGTCAATAAAAGGCTTTGGTATGAAAGTTGACAGATAGCTTGGCAGTATGTCCAAGTCCTCTTTGGTTCCATTTTATAGACTTTTTATGGGAATACAAGGATAATTTCATTTGTGAAATCTGATAAAGAATTAAGGGTTCCACTTTTAGACTGAACTGATATTTTAAGGATTTGCAAGGCACCACAAGGTTTTTCACCTTATCCTGAATACACATTCAGTTTCCAAACCTAGCATTTATTTTTGCTTTCTTAATCCTTTTACACAGGAGTGTTTAATTAAATTTGGCATTCCCAAGCTTTGTCCTCAGGCTATGTCTTCTGTGTTGTTTTGGAGAAGATATTCAGGAAAACACATAGCAATGAGGATAAATTAGTGCTTGGGACAGTTACAAATATGGAGAGTGAGTCTTTAAAAGAAATGTTATATCCCTAAGGAGAGTAAATTTAAAATTTTTGATCCTAATTGGAATAGTTAACTATTATATTTGAAAGCAATTCTAAACTTATAGAAGAGTTGTAAGTACTATACAAAAAACTCTTTCTCACCCCCTGAAACCGTTAAAGATGCTTGATGCCCTCCAGACATGATACCCATTACTCCTGAACTCAGTAATATGTTTTTCCTACACATAAGAATATTCTCCTACATACACACAGGGGAACCATCAAAATCAGCAACTTAACGGTGATACACAGTGATATCCTCTCTAATACACAGTCTCCATTCAGGCATAAGCATTGTCCCAGTAATTTTTTTAATCGAAACAGGTTCCAGTTCAGAGTCACATGTTGCCTTTAGTCATTGTGTATTTTCATTTGTCTGCAATCTGGAAGATAAGCTTGTTGTCTCCATGACTATTAGAACTTGATATTTTGAAGAGTACAAGCTGCAGAATATTCCCTAGAGAGTATTAGTTTAATGTTTTCTCATGATTAAGTGCAGGGTCTGCATCTTTGGCAGCAAAAACATATAAGTTAATTTCATCTCATTCATTTTATAAAGCAGCACATGATTTCAGCTTGTCCTGCTGGTGATGCTAACTTTATTCATTTAATGGAGTTGACATCTCTCAAACTTTTTCACTGCAAAGCTACTTTTTCACCTTTTGTAATGAATATGTATCTAGAGGAGTAATTTTGACTATTACATATCCTGTATCATAACATTTTCTCAGACTTACTTGGTCCCAAATTATGGTTTTCACATTGAATTGCATTAATACTACAGGGAATTAAGTAAATGAAAGCGGGAAAGGAGGAAGAAAACAAGGACACATGAACAAAACCAAAGATTGACACTGTTATGAACAAGTAGACATGTATGTGATCCTTGTGACTGGAAACCTCTAACATGACTCTGACTGACAGTCTTGTCCCCATGAAATTGCTTCCCCTTAAGTTAGTCTGGGCATAGTGACTTAAATCTGTAACAGAACATGTCAGAAGTAGGAGCTACCATTTTCAGTAGCTACTTGTGAAAAGCTTGTGACCTCCAGTTTGAATTCCTCATTCTAGGGAAGATGTCCTAGCAGCCCTATGGGAGGTCCACAGCAAGGGGTCAAGCCTGCCTGCCACCAGTGAGTGAGCTTCATTTATATCCTTCTCAGATGAGACCACAGTCCTGGTCTACAGTTTGACTACTGCTTCAGGAGAGAGCTTAAATTGGAGGCACCCAGAAAAGCCACATTTGGATATCTGACCCAGAGATAGTACATGTTTGCTCTCTTAATCGACTGAGTTTCAGAGTAATTTGTTATGCAATAATAGATAACAGATTCAATCATATTCAGAAGACATTCCCCATACCTGGTCTGCATCCCAAACCTACCGTGTTTCCAAAGACCCTTCCCTAAACAACATGCAATGTGCCTTGGGGGTCAAAGAGATAAAAGACACCTTTTATAAGCTGTATAATCACAATCAACTTGCTTAACCTCTTAACATATTTCTTTATCTTTAAAGCAGAGGAATGGCCTCTAGTCAATTGGTCCTGGGGAAGGTCTTGAAGGAGTGTCTGAAAATTCCCAGCAGTCTTTGATTTATGGTGGACACTCAGCAAATCTTGTCTCCCTTTCCAACACCACACTCACAAGAGGGCACCCAAAAAGCAAATTAGCTTTCAGCCAGAGTTAACAGTGGAACCAACAGGGTGCTGCAAAGATTCTAGGCTTGCTTGCTGGCCCCCACTCCATGTTATCTCCAAGCAGCAGCTAGTGAGAAGGCACGTGCACACTTGTGACCAAAAGTCCAAGACCTACCTCCCAGTGCCTTCTCAACTTCAGCCGAGGCATGTTGACTGCCAGTTTCCAGGTCACCAAGGAAAGAACTTGGATTTGTGACTTCATCTTAACAAATAAAAAGCTGAACACACTGAAAAGTTCTTAGTTCTTAGAATCTTCAGAAAAGTAGAATCACAGGGCAAACTATTGCTCCCAAAATTTGAGAGACAGGAGGATACAGCAAAACAAAATTTATTACAACAGAAACTCAGGAGACAAAACTTCTGTGGAAATGAGTGTCAAGGAAGGAAAACCTAAATGTCATTGATGAGATGCTGGCAGCTTTGCTGGTGTGTGGACCAGTCTGAGCACTGAAAACTCTGGGAAAGGACAGTTATGGGGAGCCCCACTTTGGTGAGGTTTCCCTCTGTGCACTATGATATTCTCACGGTGAATATCATAGAAAGGGGGTTCCCCCTTGTTTCTAAGTGGAAAGAGGAAAGGAACCACCATGACACACGCTGAACGAAGTCTGCCCTCAAAAGAAACTGGTTATCAGAGCCTAATTCACTGATATTTAAAATTTTTTATTTATTTTATTTAGTTGTTCATCTTGGTTGTTCCCCCCAGGCCCAGGATGTGAATCTAGATCCTCAGGATGTTCATGGACTGCACTCAGATGGAGGCAGTGGAATCAACCAGTACTCTACCAGGGCATGCCAATTCATTGTGTCTATCAGAATCCAACTGAAGGGGAACACTTCCAGCCACCCTGTCCCACCTCCCACCTAAGTAGGGGAAGCTGAAAATAACTGCCAGCTTCCAGGCCACCAAGGAAGGAACTTGGATTTGTGACTTCATCTTAACAAATAAAAAGCTGAGTTTGACAGCCCAGCAACACAGACTCACTCTAAGGTTGAGACCTACTACAGTTGCCTTCCCCCACAGCTCACCACCACTTCACTAATTCTGGTTTATTTGTCACAATTCTTCTTGCTAAGTACATGTTCACACTAAAATTAAAAACTAAAAGGCATACTGGAAGAAAAAAACACAGTTGAAGAAATTGAAAAAGGCAGAGTCGAATATGACTGGTATGTTTGAATCAAAATACCAGGAATATTTAAGGTTGTGGTGAACAGTATAAGACTCTAATGGAGTAGACAAAGAGCAGATGAGGAAGGTAAGTAGAGAGAAATCCTGAGAAAGAATCTATAAAAGAAATGCTAGCTATCAAAAACACTGTAACAAAAATGAAGACTCCCTCTGATGACTCATCATTACACAGAATAGGCTGAGGAAGGAATCTTTGAGATTGAGGACCTATAACAGAAACTTGCAAAACTGAAAATCAAATAAAAAAAATACTTAAAAAATTTTTAAATCTATGAAAAACTAGAACACCTATAAAATATGTAAATAACAGATGTGTGGTGTGAAGGCCAGGAGGACAACGGAGAAAGGAAGTTGAGAAAGGCTCTTGAATCAATAACGACCAAGAATTTCCCGAAATTACTGTTAGAAACCAAGCACAGGCCCAGGAAACTAAGAGAAAATCAAGAGAATAAGTGCAAAACTAGAAAAGAAAAAACAAGGCAACAAAAATTTTTACCCAGAAGTATTCAAGCTGCAGAAATCAAAAATAAAGAAAATTTCCTGAAAGTCAGTGGGGAAGAAAAATCACTTTACTTATAGAGAAGCAGAGGAAATATTTTATATACAACTTCTCAAAAACCAGTAAGCAAGAAGAGAGTGAAGTGAAATATTTACAGTATTGAGCAATAAGACCTGTCTAGAATTCTGTGCCCTGTGCATTTATTTTTCAAAATGATTAAGAAATACTTTATCAGCCAAACAAAATTAAAGGAAATTGTTGCCAATAAATCTTCCTGCAAAAAAGATTAAAAGAAGTTCTACAGAGAGAAGAAAAGCAATATAGTCACAAACTTAGATATAGATAAAGAAAAGGAGAATATCAGAGAAGCAATAAACGAAGACGAAGTGAACACCTTTAGTTTTCTCAGGTGATCTGACAAATAATAGCTTATTGAAAATAACAATAACAGAAATGCAATCAATGCACACAACTTATGAGTGAGTAAAATGAAAAACAGAAATATTGGAAGAGGTGAAAGGGATAAATTAGTAATATTTCGCTTTTATAAGGTATCTACACTACTGAAGAAGTAGCAGAGTGCCATCTTTAAAATGGATTTGGAATCTTGGTAAATGGATATTGCAAACACTAGAGGAGCAACTGACAAAAGTAAAAAAGAAGAAATAAATTTGATATGCTAAGGGAGGAAAGAAAATAGAAGCATTCATATGCTTCATTAAAACTACAAAAGGCAGAAAAATGGTGGAACCCCAAAACGGGAATAAAACAAGGGCAATGGCTAAAGAACAGCAACAAATACATTAAGCATCATCCCAATTATATCAGTAATCACTTTAAATATTATCTGAAAACAAAGATGGTCAGAGTGAATCAGAAAACAAGGCCCAACTATATTTTGTCTCCAAGAAAGTCCTTTTAAATATAAAAGCAACCATATTGTACACTTTAATCTTACATGATATCATATGTCAATTATATCTCAATAAAGTTGGAAATATAAGGCTATGAATATATAGAGACACATATAAATTAAAAACACAGAGCTGGAGAAAGCTATGGTAGGCCAACACTAATAAAATATTTATATTTTAAAAATATAAATCACACAATACAGTTCTTTTAATTTCAGATGGTAGATTCAAGAACTTAAGAAACTAGATAGAAAAACTAAGTCCAAAGTAGAGGAAAAAATAACAAAAATTATAGTAGAAAGCAAAGAAATTGAAAATAGGAAATCGAAAGAGAAAATGAGCAAAACAAAAGGTGCTTCTTTGAAAAGATCAATACATTGATGGCCTCTACTCAAGTTAACTGAGAGAGAAAGAGAGAGAAGAGGTTAGTCAATGGACACTAAAAAGATTTTGAAGGAATATCATGAAAATTCAAAGCCCACATTTGAACACCTACATGAAATGGACCAATTCCTTGAAAAACATAATATGTTAATGCTCACATCATAAAAATAAATGAATAACCTATTCTATAGCTATTAAAGAAATAGAATTAATGACTGCAAACCAGAAAACACTAGACCCAGATGGGTTCACTGGTGATTTTTAACAAACATTTAAGGAAAATATTCTTCCAGTTTTCTACAATCACTTGTAGAAGAAAGAGGCAAAAGGAATACCTCCTACATATTCAATTGGCCAGCATTACTTTAATACCCAAATCAGGCAAAGACCTTACAAGAAAAGAAAACTATAGATCAATATATCTCAGTAACATAGATGTAAAATTCCTCAGCAAGATGCTGGAAAATCAAATAAAAATATATCAAAAGAATTATATACTGCAATCAAGAAATGTTTGTCCCAATATGTAAGACTGGTTCAATATTTGAAAATCAATTAATGTAACTTATCATATCATAGACTAAAGAAGAAAAAATCACATGACCATATCAATGGATAAAGAAAAGACCATCTGACAATATCTAGCATCTATTGATCTAAAAAAAACACCCTGAAAATAAGAAATAGAAGGGAATTTCCTCAACTTGATAAAGAACATCTACAAAAACCTACAACTAAATCAGACTTTACTTAGAAACTAGTGACTTGCCCACTAAGGTCAGAAACAAGACAAAGACGTCCCTTCTCATCACTCCTTTAAAAGATGATACTGGATGTAGTTCCAATGCAATAAGACAAGAAAAGAAAATAGAAACTATGCAGAATGGAAAGAAGGAAATAAAATTGCCTTGTTCACAACTGACATGATTGTAATGTAGAACATCTGAAAGAATCAACAAAAATATTCCTGGAACTAGCAAGTGACTCTAGTATGGTTAGTAGGATAAAAGTTTAATATATAAAATTGAATCACTTTCCTAAATACCAGAATTGAACAATTAACAAGAAACAAGAATTTAAAATTAAAAACACATTACTATTCATCCAAACAAATAAAGTAATTAAATCTAACAAAATATGTCATGAGTATATGAAGAAAACTACAAAACTCTAATACAATTTTTAAAAAGAACTAAGTAAAAAAGAGATATCCCATGTTCATACATGTGTGTTCAATATTGTCTAGCTATCAATTCTCACCATCATAATCGGCAGATTCCAAGCAATCCCTATCAAAATCTCATTAACTTATTTTTTGGATATTGTTAAACTAATTCTATAGTTTATCAAAGAGGCAAAATATATAGAATGATCAAGTCAATATTGAAAAAGGACTAAGTCTGTCAACTAACATGATTGGACTTCACAAAATATAAAACTACAGTAATAAAGACACTGGGGGTACTTAAGAATAAAAAGACAAATAGAACAGAAAAAAAATCCCAGAAATACATCCACAAAGACATAGTCAATTAATCCTTGACAAAAGTAATACACTAGAACAAAGACAAGTTTTTTTTTGACAAATATGCTGGCACAACTGAACATATATACATTAAAAATTTTTAAAAGAAAGCAAAAAATTACAACATACACCTTACACTTTTCACAAATAACTAATTCAAAGTGGATGATAAACCTAAATATAAAATGCGAAATTATGGAACTCCTAGAAGATAGCATAGGTGAAAAACCTAAATGGATTTGGGTGCAATGATGCCATTTTAGATACAACAGCAAAGGCATGATCCATGAAAGAAATCATTGATAATTTGGAATTCATTAGAGTTTAAAACTATCTCTCTGTGCAAGACACTATTAAGAAAATGAGAAGACAAGCTACCATGTGAAAGGAAATATTTGCAAGAGATAAAAAAATAAGGAACTGGTATACATCTACAATAACTGACAAATCAACAATAAGAAAACATCTAATTTTTTTCAAATGGGTCAAGACTTGAACAAACTACTCACCAAAGGAGATATTCAGATGACAAGTAATCAAATAATAAGATACTTCACATTATGTCATTAGGGAAATGTGAGACAATAAAACATTTAGATAATGCTATACACCTATGTGAATGGTCAACCTTGAAACACCTACACCACCAAATGTTGCAGGGAAGGTGAAGCAACAGAACTTTTGTTAATTTCTTGGCGCGAAGCAAAATAGTACTGCCCCATAAGAAGATATATTGGCAGTTTCTTAACAATGAAAGATCCTCTAACATGCAACAATTACCTTCTCAATTTACCCAAAGGAATTGAAATGTATTTCCACACAAAAACCTGCACACAGATGGTTATAGAAGTTTTTTTTTTTTTTAATCGCTGCCAGAACTTGGAAGCCAAAAATGTGTCCACCAGTAGGTGACTGGATAAACTGCATCATATCAAGTGATATTTTATTCAGCACTGAAAAGAAATGAGCTATCAAGCCATGAGAAGACATGGATGCCAACTGAGAGAAACCAGTACGCAAAAGTTACATGATATATTATTCCACCTAACATTCTGAAAAGTAAAATACATGAGAAAAAGTAAACAAGAATTCATGTTTGCCAGAGGTTAAAAACAGGAGGG
Organism: Solenodon paradoxus; assembly: GCA_004363575.1. Classification (NCBI taxonomy): domain Eukaryota; kingdom Metazoa; phylum Chordata; class Mammalia; order Eulipotyphla; family Solenodontidae; genus Solenodon; species Solenodon paradoxus. Next base: position 549,181 of record RJWH01000410.1, read on the forward strand.
AAAGAATAGACAGAGAGTTTTTAAGCAGCAAAGCTATTATGCGGTACAATGTTGGCTATGGGCTTATCATAGAGAGCCTTTATTGTGTTGAAGAACATTGCTCTATACTTATTTTTGGAGGATATATACCATCAAAGGGTGTTGAATCTTATCAAAGGATTTTTTATGTATCTATTGAGATGATCATGTGTTTTTTTTTTGTCCTTTTTCTAATTGATTGATGTAGTGTATCACATTTATTGGTTTGTGTATATTGAATAATCTTGCATCCTTGGAATAAATCTCACTTGATCACAGTATATGATCCGTTTAATATATTGAATTTGGTGTTCCAATATTTTGTTGAGAATTTTTGCTTTGATATTTATAAAAAATATTGGTCTGTAATTTTCTTTTTTCATGTTATTTATATCTGATTTTTGAATCAGCATAATATTGGTATCATAAAAGTTCCTTGGAAGTTTGCAGTCTTCAATTTTTTGGACACCTTAAGAAGAACTGTTATTAATTCTTCTCTTAATGCTTTGTAGTATTCACCGGTGAAATTATCTGGTTCAGGGCTTTTGTCTTGGGGAAAGTTTTTATCTGCTGCTTCAATTTTTCTTTGTTTGTGATTGATCTCCTCATGCCTTCAAATAAACTTAATCAAAGAAGTAAAGGACCTATACCATCAGAACTTTGCTAAAAGAAATAGAAGATAACGCAAATAGAAATGGGAAGATATTCCATGTTCATGGATTGGAAGAAATCAACATAATCAAAATGGCCATACTGCCCAAGGTAATATACAGACTCAAAGCTATTCCCACCAAAATTCCAAAGTCATTCTTCACAGACATAGGACAAAACATCATGAAATTTATTTGCAACTATGAAGAGTCCAGCAAAAACAATCCTCCGGAAAAATACATTTGAGGTATCATATCATGTTCCCTGACTTCAAACTCTACTACAAAGCAATAATAATTAAAACAGCATAGTATTGGAATAGCAGCAGAAATATAGATCAATGGAACAGATATATATATATATATACACATTATACAGATATCCAATTTTCAGCAAAGGAGTCAAAAACTTACAATGGAGCAAGGATAGTCTCTTCAATAAATGGTACTGGGAGAACTGAAGAGCCAAGTACAAAATGTTGAAACTACACCACTGTCTTTACACAAAAATTAAATCAAAATGCATTAAAGATTTAAATGTTTAGCCAGAAACCATAAAATACATAGAAGAAAACATAGACAAAACATAAGTGGCCATAGACTTAAGAAATATCTTTGAAAACTTGACTCCCATTATATGACAAATGAAATCCAAAATAAACAAATGTGATTACATCAAACTAAAAAGTTTCTACATAGCAAAAGTAACTCACATCAAAACAAAAAGGTATCCAACTGAATGGGAAAATATATTTGCCTATCAAACCTGTGACAGGGGCTTAATATCCAAACTATACAAAGAAATCATAAAATTGGGCAACAAAAAAAGCAATCCAATCAAAAAATGGGACTGATGACTTTAACAGATACGTCTCCAAGGATGACATACAAATGGCCAACAGGTGCATGAGAAGATGTTCCACTTCTTTTGTCATTATGGATATGCAAATCAAAACAATAATGAGATATTACCTCAACCCTGTGAGAATGGTTAGCATCCAAAAAAAAGAAAAAGAAAAAGAAACAAGAAATGCTGGATAGGATATGCAGAAATTCTAATTCACTGTTGATTGGGAGTGTAAAATGGTATAAAAATTCTGTAAAGCAATATGGAGATTCTTCAAAGAATTGAAAATGTAAATTTCATAAGACCCAGTTATTCCCCTACTGGATATTTACCCTAAAAACACAACAGCACTTATTTACAGAAATATATGCACCTTCATATTCATTGCAGCATTATTGACAATAACCAAGAATTGAAAACTACATCAACAGATTAGTGGATAAAGATGTGGTACACACACACACACAAACACACATACACACTGGAATACTATGCAGTCTTCAAAAAGGGAGACATCCTGCCATTTGCAGCAACATGAATGGACTTAGAGAGAAATATGCTTAGCGAGATAAACCAGAAGGAGAAAGATAGACATTGTACAATAGCACTCATATGATGTGTATAGAGATAGAGAACAAATGAATGACATAAATTAAACAATACTAGACTTTAAAAAAGAGAGAGAAAACTAATCTAAGCAACAATGGACTCTTAGAAGAGGGGTGAAAATCAAAGTGTACCAAAGAGACAAGGGAGAAGTGGGGAGAAGAGGGGTAAAGGAGATAAATTGCAAAGTAAAGGGGAAAAAAGGTAATGGCGATAAACTTGTTGTGCTATATGCAGATGTAAATTTGCTATTATGTATACCTAAAAACAAGCTAATGTTAAAATGCAGTATCCCTTCAATAAAATCTATTAAAGAAAATTTCTAATCAAGTCTAATCAAGTCTTTACTACACAGCAGGAAAATGCTGTCATGACGGGACTTCAGAGCAAGGTGGGGAGTCTGCTGTGTGAGCAGCACACCCTCTAGGTTTGGGGGTAGGAGGTAAGGAAGGGCTTCCCGAAAAACATGATCCCTCTACTAGACCAACTGCAGACACGAATTATCAGAGAAAGTGACCCTGGTGACTATGTCAGACAAGCTTCAATTTTAGACATTATAAGGGATTGAAGTGTGTCCCCGAAGACTTTCCAAGCCCAGCTCCCAGTTCTTGTGAATGTGACTTTATTTAGGCATAGGTTTTTTTGTTGATATTCTCAATAAAGGTGAAGTCACACTGAATTAAGCAGGGCCCTAACCCATGAGAGTGTCCTTAAAAGAAGATGGATATTTGGATACTACATAGACGCATGAGGGACACTGCATGAGAGAGAGACAGAGATGGAAGAATGAGCCAAGAATACCATGAGTTGCCATCAACCACTGGAAGCTGGAAGAGGCAAAGGAGGCTCCCCCAAGTGCTTTCATAGACCCTTACCCCAGAGCAGATTCCTCCCTGCATTTCTGCTTCTGTAAGAAGTCTGGTGCGTGGTATCTCGGCACAGCTGCTGTTGGACAGGAGTCCGGAGGCACTGCACACTAGGAAGTTCTTGGCTGTCATTTAGGTCTATGAGGAATGGGAAGTAGAAAGCAGTGATCCACGACATCATTTAGGGACCCAGGTCCCTTCCATCTGGCAACTCCACCTCAGGCTGGCCCTGCAGGACCCTGGTCAGTAGGCTGACCACTGACAGATGAGGAAACACAGGCCCCTGGGAAGCCTGGGTGTCAAGCTGAATCCTTTGAACTTACATCCCACTGGCTGTGTGCCCCCAACCACAGGGGTGGTGAAAATGTCATCTCTGTCTACCTAGGAGAAAAAGAAAGCATTTTTGTCAAAAACATTACATTGATGATCTCTGTCACTTAACTCAAAGCTGTTTGTTGTACTGAGAGAAAAGAGCTCCTCTGAAGCAACCTAGGAGGCTGCCCAGCTCTGGTCCTGGGGTGTGGTAAGAGTAACAGTTTCCACTGTCTATGTTAGCAACAGTATGGTGCACTCAACACTCATTCCTGCAAACTGAAGTGTCCACAACACCATCTTCCCCCAGGGCCGCATCTGTCCTCTGAGCTGTGGCCTCTTCCTTAGTCTGGCTCAATTACTTGCCTTCTGGATAGAGTGAACACAACTCCTCCCAAGTCTCCACTTGCTCTTATTTTAGGGAGGGACACTGCTTTGGTTGCTGGTGGCCATCTTGGTGGCACCGACAGAGCTGTCTGCTGCTACTACAAACTACGGAGGCTTCTGGAGGGTTTTCTCTGGAAAGAACTGGGCTCTCACCCCCTTGAAAAGAGCATCCAGCAGGGAATGACCGACTCTGAGAACAGCTGGGAATAGAAGGAGAAAGAAGAAGCTGTACGTACTTTTCCTCTGTTACCTATTGTATCTGGAGCCCAAGGGAGGAGAAGAGAGCATGAGTAATTAGTCTGGGGCTACACAATACAGCCAATCCCATCCCACTGCCTGTGCTGAGGGGTCATTTCCACCTCCTGTTCATTTTGACAAGCATATTAATCAGAGGTGAGCATCATTTATGAAAATCAGAGGTGAGCAGCATTTATGAAAAGCAGTGCAGAACAAGCACTTTCCACCCCATTCCACTACACTCGGTTTCAAATGGCAGTCTCTCCCAAAAAGGGGCACCCTTCACTGCCCTTCAAGTTAATTACCCCCAGGCTCTTTTCAAATTACTGAGTACACACAGACAGACATGCACATACATGTGCACACACAAGTACATGCACATATTCACATGTGCACAGGCACACATGAGCGCATACCCCTGTACATAGCTGAGTTCACACTTGAGCACACCTGTCAAAGCTGCCCACGTGCTCCAGGAAGGCCTCTCTTGCTCTGTGCTCTGCATAGAGGGAGAACACACTTCTGTAGCAGGACTGGATCCCAGTTTTCACAACAGAGAGAATATATTTCAAAGATCGTTGACCTTCAAGCTGCCAGCAGACAACCTGTATGTGGGTAGATGATGTGGTTATTTCACTTTGAAGGGCTCAGAGTTTCTTTCAGCAGAGGAGAGTAAGTTGAGTCCCCTAACTCATAAATGGAAAGAAAACACTCCATCCAGAACAAGTGAGGTTTGTTGTGTCAAAACATTAGTGTAATTGCAGGGCATTCTTTTCATTATTACCTACCCTTTACATTATACATGAGTCTCAAGACTGATAAGGTGGCCACCATGCTCATTGTATGACAGCTTTTCACTCCCACTGGGTCAGGGTGTGTTGGTACGGTGCTACGAACTCAACCCAAAGAATCTCATTCCAAATTTGCACATAGCCACATGGGGGGAAGTATAGGAGATGATGCTGGGCTCACCTGTGATGCAGGACTGAATCATTTAATGTCCTGACTGTGTCAAGAAAATAAAGGTGGGAAACTGTGTCAAGTATGGACCAAACTAGGAGACACAACCTACTTCCACTAACTGCCAGGTGGCCACAGAGCCATGAGCTGAATGCCTAGAGGGAGTCAGACTGGGGTTCACTGACATGGTGAAGGGACCACCAGCCGATTCTAGAATCCAAAGAGGGGAGAAGGAAGCCACTTGTGGGCACAAGCACCTTCATGGGGGAGCACTCTAGGGTGAGGTGACTCTGATGACATCTTGGTTCAGACAAAGTAGATCCTTTTCATTATTGGTCTTAAGTCAGCCTATCATGGCAATTTTTAGGATGAAATAGCCTCATGGTTCAAAACCATTAAAATGGCATTCTCTTCTTCCTCACTCCAATACTTTTATCTAAATCAAATCAGGTTAAATGAATATTGGGAAACTATAGAAGATGAAAATAGTCATAAAAATTCAGAGAAGGGAATTAGGAAATTAGTTCAGCATTTACTTAATTAAAGTGCATTGTGTATTTACAGGTGCCAGCACTGTTCTAGGTATTCAGAAACATCAGTAAACAAAACCAGGTCCAGCCGCCAGCTGGAGACATCAATAGCAAGACAAGTCTCTAGAAAATGGTAAAGAATTGAGCAGAGATGATTGAGCAGAAAGGGCAGCATAATTTCAGATTAAACATGGGGTCACGTCATATCATTGAGAAGGTGGCATCTGAGAAAGGCCTTGGAAGAGGTGAAGGGGTGGGCCCGGCTGGAAGACGGGAGTATTTCCTCTAGGACCAGAACAGTCACATAAAATGAGCACAGAGAGTTGTGGATGCTGAAGTCAAGACAATGGGAGCTAGCTTAGAAGACCTGCAGGCCAGGCAAGACTTAGCCTTCAGAACAAAACAGAGGCGCTGTGGGTTTGGGGTAAAGAGTGATGCTGGTGACTTAAGTTTTAAAAGCGTTACTTATCTGGCTGTGATGGTGAAAATAAAAGATGAGGGAACAGGGAGAGAGGCAAGGAAGTCTGCTAGGAGGTACAAGATGATGGTGCTTGGACCAGAGCAGCAGGGGGAAAGGTGGTTAGAATTGGTCAGCTTCTGGATATATTCTATAGATACAGTCAACAGAGTTTTTGACAGACTGGATGTGGGATGGAAAAAGCAGAGCTAGGATATCACTAATCACTAATGTCTAATCTGAGCTACTAGGACAGTGGGGACTCTGTTAACTGGGTTGTAAAGGTGGCAGGAGGGATGTCTTCAGTCTGGAAAGGAGGAGTTATGCTTCTGCCCTGGTGTCTATTGAACTTTCCAGTGGAAATGCTGAGTAGAAAGTTGGGTATATAAGCCTGGAATTTGGGGAGAGATTTGTATTAAAGATATAAGTGAGGAAGGTGTCATAGCATGTGGATACAGCTAAAGCCACAGAGAGGATGGGACCATCAAAGAGAAGATATCCATAAAAGAAGAGGAAGGACTGAGTCTGAGGCACTCACATGTGAAGGTGATCGACAAGAGGAGAAACCACCAAAAGACAGGCAGCCACCATGTGATGGCCTAGAAGTTGAACACAGAAATATTTCAAAGAGGAGAGAGGTTTCATTTTGTCAGTTGCTGCTGCTGGGTCAAGTAGGATAACTGAAAGTTGAACTTTGACTTAGTATCATGGAGGTCACAGTGTCCATGAAAGGAGCAGTTTTCTGTTAGTGTTGGTGGTTAATGCCTCTTTAGACTGGGATCAGGAAAAAGTGGGAGGAGATGAATTAGTAACAACGCTGGAGGTCTTTCCAAAAGGTTTGCTTCAAATAGGGAGTGAAGACATGTTGTAGAAGTTGGGGGAGAAAGAGGGTCATCAGTTATTTTAAGATGAAAGAATCAAGAACATGCTTTTTGGGGGGTGGAATTGAGTTCATAAATAGCAAACACTGGAGGATGTAGTGAGAGATGGTACAATCACTAGAGAAAAATCCTTCCAGATGAGGAACCTGGAACTAGTGCAGATGGACAGACCAGGGTTAGCAGGACATGGGTCATGTCATGAAGAGGTGAGGAGGTGGGGTGGGGGCGAGGAGGCAGCAGGGATGGCCTTTGGAACATCTCTCATTGCTTAAATATTTCCAGTAAAGCTGGAAGTTATGAGAGAAGATGGAGGTAGAGATATTGGGGATTTGAAAAGACAGGAGAAGGCATGTCATGGTCACTTAGAAGAGATGAAACTAGATGAGAGATGCAGTGTGATTAAATGTTCACAGAAGTTCATGGTCATGAATTTAAAGTCACGCCAGTCATCCTCTTGTGTTGACTTCACAGAGGCAGGCATGGGAGAGGTAGAGAGTTAGATTAACCAGGGTTGTGGCTTTTAGCTAAAAGGGACAAGCCAGGTAATGCTTCTAGTGGTTGACCTTGAGATGTGAGCTGTGTAAAGAGGGGTGTAAGGAAGAGTGAAAAAGGATTTCTGCTTCCAGTCAAGCCCTCACAATGAACCTTAAACAAAACTAGAAAAAAATGTATGGTTTAAGAATACACACACACACACACACACACACACACACACACACGCACATATGTGCGTGTGTGTGTGTGTGTGTTCAGACATCAGAAAACTGGTAGCGCAGGCAGGAATTTCTGAGCAATTAGAGACAAGTTCACAATTGCTTGGTTAAGTGGCTGGAGAACGACCAGTGCAGGGCAGGAGGGAGGTCCTGGGCAGAATGGAGCAGCTGCCCTGAGCTGAGGAAATGAAACTGGGGGCGTGGGGAGACCACCGCAGCTGGTTGGCAGGGCAGGGTCCTGGAGAGGATTGTTGCACAGATGCAGAGAGAGCAGCAGAGAACTGCAGAGAGCCCCTTTTAGTCTTCAGCTGAGTTCGAGTACATGGAAGGTGCCCCAGGCTGAGGGAGAATATACATGGAATATTATTCATCCTGCCACTTGTGACAACATGGGTGGACCTAAGGAAAATGAGTCAGACAGAGAAAGATAAATACTATATTGTATCATTTATATTTGGAGTCCAATCAAAGCTGAACTCGGAGAAACAGAGGGGGTTGTGGTTTTCAGAGGTTGGGGCTGGGGGAATCAGGGAGATGCTGCTCAAAGAACACAAGCTTTCAGTTATAAAATGAGTAAGCTCTGGTATCTAACGTACAGTCGAGTGAGTATAACTAATAATGCTGTGTTATATACTTGAAAGTTGCAAAGAGAGTAGATCTTACCTGTTCTCACTGTAATCAAGGAATGTAATTTTAGGATGGGATGGAGAAGTTCACTAAAGCTATAATGGTGATCATTTTGCAATGTATAAATGTATCAAGTTGACATCTACCTCATACTTATATACAATGTGGCATATCAATTATATCTTAATAAAGCTGGAGGAAAGAACTGAAAGGCCAGCTTGTGGAAAGGATCATGGATGACACATTGGAACTATTAAGAGTGAAAAACAGAAGTGATATTGGAGAGAACAGCAGTGAGGGGGATCTTTAATTATCTGGGATTGTCACCTGTGATGACAGTCATTACTGCATGTGGCTATTTCCATTTTCATTTTTAAACAAATTGATTGCCATTAAGTAAAATTTTAAAACAGTACTTTCTTAGTTGCAGTAACTGAATCTCAAGTGCGCAATGGCATATGGGTCGGGAGGCTACCGAGTCGCACCACACAGATAGGAGGCATTTCTACCTGAGCAGGAAGCTCTATTTGCTCCAGGCTGACTGAGGGGAGAGAGCGGACACTAAGGCAGCAGCAACTTGCTCAGATCCGCTGCCTCTCCCTGTCGCCTGCCTATCCCTGCCAGGGAAAGAAACTAATCTGAGTTGATGTGGGGTTGATCCAGAAACAGCTCTGATCTTGAATATGTTGGTGGGATTATCCCAGCCTGAACTTCTTATTTATTTTGAGCCTCAGCTGCTTTAGAATATGCTTTTTTTAATAGATTTCCCATTTCCTAGCTCTAAACATCTCGGTTGCTCTGTATTTCTGGTGCACTTTGGTTCCTGTGCTGCTCTCCCCACTGTGTGGGGAGATAGGGAGCGTTAGACAGTCCAGGTTTATTGGAGGCATTGAGACAATCTTCTGGCATCGAGGTTTTATGATGACATAGAAGCTGCGGAGTGACGTCTCTGGATAGCGATTCTCTAGCAGCCTTGTGAAAATATGGCAACATGATGCATCAAAGATGGGAAATCACACTGAGCAATTTAACCTGAGGTAAGTTTTTGAATGACAGATGGTAGGGTGGTCTAGAGATGAATTTGGGATGATTCTGCAAAGACCAGGTAGAGCATTGTTGCTTCCAGAAGAAGCATTCAGCTTGACCGCCACGGTGACTGTCAGGTCCCCAGGGGCCCCCTGCTTTGGGCTCCATTGGCATCCTTCCTCTGGAACTGCAGCCCACCCCCAAATCTGACCTCTATTGAGTAGCCTTCACCCCAAAAATCTGCATTGAGTTCCCCAAGAAGAAGTTTCAAAAGAGAGTTGGAAGGTTCCTGTCTCCCTCACAGCTGGTGCGCACTTTAGTTTTATGGTGAGACAGCTCGGGAAGGAGCACATCCTGGTCCAGGCACTGAGAGACCTGGCAGAATGAAAGGGGCTGAAAATCTACGCCAGAGCAGGGTTCAGTACTGGGCACTTGACCCCTGGAAACCAGCCTGTAGGCTCTTCCTGGCCCCGAGACCAGGAACAAGGCTCTCTTTACTCTGAGCAAGGGAACTTCTGTCCACTTCTCACAGCATGGGCCTGGGCAGAGTCCTTGTGCCTGGGCAGAGCCGGGAGAACAGGCAAGCACCAGGATGGCCGCTCGGCCATGTGGAGGGTCATTGAGGAGGAGATCGGGATGAGAATGGGGTTGAGCAAACTGCAAGTTTATACAAGAGGGATAAAAGCATGACATCTGCTGTGGAAAAGACAGCCGGGTTCATTATGGGCTTCGGGTAAGGTACCAGGGCTCCTCGGACCGTATGTGGTTCCATGGAACTTTGATACCCAGAGCCAAAAGCCAGTGGACATGAGCGGTATCTTCAGAAGCCAAAATAATGAAGCCACTACCCACTTTAGCCAAAATAAGGAAACAACCTGTGTTTATTGGTGAATGTATAAAGAGAATGTGGTAAATGTGGTGTTTATATATATACATGTGATATATGTGTGGGTGTATGCATGTATGCATATATATATATAAATATATAATATACGCCCATATTATTATTCAGGCATAGATAATGAAGGAATCCTGCCATTTCGTGACAATACGGATGAAGCCGGAAGAACTGTGCTAAGTGAAATAAACCAGAGGGAAACACAAACAGTAAGATCTCACTAATATGTAAAATCTTTTTTTTTTTTTTTAAGTCAAACTCAGAAACAGATTGTAGAACTGTGGTTATCTCATGCTGATGCTGGTGGAAATGGGAAACTTCCAGCTGTAGGGTAATAAGACCTAGCATACAACAAGGAGCCATAGTTCTACTGTTTGGTTACTTGACATGTGCAAGGAGAGGAGATCCTAAGTGTTCTGAACACACACAGGAGCCTAGTGAGGGAACAGATGAGTCAATTAACCAGGCTATTGTAATCATTTCACCATGTATATCAAATCATCACATTTTACACATTAAGTATATACAGTTTTCCTCATCAAAACTCAGTGAAACTGGGGAGACCCCAATGACATTTGCTCACAAGGACTCCCTGTCGCCCGGGGCTGCTGAGTACCCATCTCTCTGAGGATTTCTGCACTGCTGCCATCTGTTCTCTTTCCTTTTCACAGCGCTCAACTCAGCACTGATGGGCAAGGGAGGAAGGAGATCAGTATGGTTCACCCAGCCATGGCGGGTCGTTTAGGATGCCCAGGCTTCCAGGGGGCACTAAGGGGGAATTAAAGATGAGATTCTTTATCTCCAAAAAGCAAGTGGCTGCCAAAAGCCCAAGGCCCTCCCCCAGGGTAGGTGAGACAGATGACCTTACATCCTGGACATGAGGAGAGGAGGCACAGCTGTACCTTGTCTTCCCTTAGTCGGACTTAGACAAGCTTTTCCATCAGGTGTGAGCCAGAGGTAGCCAGACTCCATCTAGCCAGCCAGTGGAGGAGGGGTGGGTGGGGCAGGGCTGAGCTCTTTGCAGGCGCTGGGCGGCAGCCCCACAAACAGCATCCTCTGCTGCCCTCTGCTGCCCACACTGCTTCATTGCAGGTAGCGCAGAATACATTGAAGATGGGTTAGAGGGAGCCACAAAACCTGATTTATATTTTATCTGCTTTTAGACATCTGCGTCACTCTATTTAAATAGATCAGCTAAGTGAGAATGCATACATTGAGCAGGCCTCAGCAGCACTCCCCAGGGACTGGGGGCCGACAGGAGGAGGAGAAAACTGCAGATTTAAATTTGGCCTGGGTCATGCCCACCTGCCTGGTCGCTGTCAGGCAGAAGGATTTACTGTGGCAGTTTGTCACTAAGCTCCGAGTTGTTGACATGTTAGCAGCCATCAGGATGCCTGGTCTGGGCCACAGCTAGTGTATATCTATGCAGTAGGAGGTCATGTCTACATTAAGAGGGCCTGTCAGCACTGATCTGAACCTATGCCTTCCCAGGCCCCCTGCTGTGCACAGGGCTGCTGGACCTGTCACCTGGGAAGCTGACAGTGTAAAAGTTAGTGTCTTGCCCTCTCTGACAGTAGGATAGCAGACACTTAAGGCCACATGAGCTTTCTTCAGGGGGAGGAGTCCATCATTCCAGCCTCACCAAGCTATTAAGGGGCTCCTGAAGACCCCATCAGCCCCAGGCTGCAACCCAGTTGTCTACATGGAGAGGTCAGTCAAACATCGAAGTTCGCCTGTCCCAAAGATCCAGAGCAGCCTACTGAGTGCTGGCATCTCTCCTGGCAGCAGCGAGGAGACAGGCTCAGCAGACAACCCCCAAATGGCACAGATTTTCACATTTCACCAGTTCTTCAGGGGTCTCCTTGAGAAGGAAACATGGAATTCCTACAGTCTGGAGGCTAAACTACAGGCCCAAAGAGCAAAGACCAGGACTGCTAACAGGGACCATCCCAGAAAGACGGCTCTTCCTCACCCACGCCATCCAGTACTCTCCTTGTCCCTCCCAGGTAGAGACACACTGAGAGGCCAAGACAAAGTCAGGGAATGTGGCACCATGGTTCATATGGTGCCTGACAGCCACATAGCTGAGAGGACAAGCAGTGAACTGAATATTTCCCAGGAATACAGAACATTAATTAGACTTGGTTATTTACCAGTTCAGTGACCAAAGGGTCCATAGTAATTAAAAGAGTTCATTAGATTTCCAAAGGGCACCAATGCCACATACACATCCTCTTCAGGTGAGGTTTTGCTACTGCCTTTGGGGAGGGATGCAGGGATCCCAGAACTGATGCCAGGACTGCACCCACATTGTGAGAGTGGAGTAAACAAATAATAGGGTTCATGCATTTGCACACTGCTTGAAGTATATACAGATCTGCAAGTATTTGTTTTCAGCATTCGATGTGCTGTTAAGTTCGTTTAATTGCCTTTGCTCTATCAGGAGTCACAAAACATTTGTGCCCATCATTTGCGGGTTTTTTCAGAGTCACTCCACAATCTTCTCCTGCAAGACAATACAGTTGACCCTTGGACAATTGGGGGTCAGGCACGCTGACCTCTCCAGCAGTCGACGATCCAAGTATAACTCACAGTTGATTATCCATATTCTTTGATTCCACATCCATGGATTCAGCCAATTGATGTCCAGGGTTGACTGGGCCCATGAGTGATTATTTTTTTCTTACCTGCATATAGAAAAAAAGTCACACACAGTGAACCCATGAGGCTCAAACTTGTGCTGTTCAAAGATGAACTGTGTTTCTCAAGTTTTCTTGTCAAATTGCTTCCATGGGCTTTGGCCCCTGGAAAGCTCCTCCAAGAGAACGTGACAGGAGGGTCAAGCCAGGCATCCTCCTTCCCCACAGGCCCTCAGGTATCATGAAGACAAAGCGAGTGGCACCTCCCCTCCTGGGCAGCTCCAGCCTGGTAGATCTGCCTGGGTCCCCCGCACTACTGGGAAACCCAGCTCTGGTTCCACAAATGCCACCTCATGCTGATCTCTGCCAACTGATCTCTGGAGTGCTGCCTACCTTACTGCTGTTCCAGCATCTATAACCAGTTTTTGAACTCAGTTCTTTCCATGGGGCTATTTTTCTGATTGGCCCATGATTTTTAGGCATGGAAAGGGCTTCTCCTCATTGTGTGACTACCTGAGACACCCTGCCCCTGGTACCCAAACAGGCTTGCTATGTTCTATGTGGCGACATTGCAATTCTTATACTGAGTGATGTTTTCATCCATAAAATTCAGTTTCCTATCACCAGCTTTCTGACTTTCGGCAAGTATCAAGAGTTGAATATGTCTTGAAAAGACATATTGGAGTCTTACCCAATCACCTCAGGAGATGCCCTTATTTGGAAGCTGGGTCCTTGCAGATGACATGGTTAAGCTGATGCTTTACTGCAGCAGGGTGGGGCACTGATGCAGTATGACTGCCAACTTGAAGACAGAGACACAGGGAAGACAGCATGTGAAGATGGCCCCAGAGATTGGAGACATGCAGCTACAAACATAGAAGCACCATAGACTGATGGACCCAGCAGAGCTGGGAGGAGGCGTGGGTGACCCTCCCTACAGGTTTCAGAGGGAGCAAAGTGCTGCAGACACCTCACTTTCAGAGCCAAGACTGCACATTTCCGCTGTTCTGAGCCACTCAGTTTGTGATACTTTATTGGGACAGCCTAAGACCCTAATACAACAGGACACTCTCTCTTAAGAATGGCCTTTCCCATTGCAATTCTCAAGGCAGAAAGAGTTATAACTATGAGCAGTGGACATGTCTAAGGTTGTTTCTACCTCCAAAAGAAGAGCAGAAACTGCAGGAAGAAGACCTGGCTGCTAGAGGAACATAGAGGGTGTACTGCTCTCTTGCTCTTCTGTGGCTCTTCCCAGCTCTGGTGGATGCCATCAGTCTTTGGCACTTTTGGCATGAGGGACAAGGGAGATGGAGGCAAGACATGAGTGGTCAGGGAGAATGTCAAGCCCAGTAAACCTCAATTCCAATGAGCCCCAGCCCACCCCAAGTCTGAGATGGCACTATTGAATGAATGAGGGTGGAGGGCACCCAAAGAGAGGGGCCACCATGTCAGCATCTGAATGACAGGTTCTGGGAGGAGCCTCAGCCTCAGGAAAATATTGGAGGGTCAGCAAACTCTCTCTGGGGTGACATGGGGAGAAAGTCTCCACTCAGCGTTGACTCAACTACAAGCCTCGAGAGTCCCAGTGGACTGTCCCTTATTCTTAATGGAAGACTGACCTGGGCACTCATGGGTGCAAGGAGAGAGGAAAGGGTACCCAGCACAAATGGCCACCAGTCCAGATGATGCTGGTGACCATGTGTGACTGAGATACCCCTGGGAATTCCTGGAAAGACCCAAGTATGGAGGATACTCCTGCAGGGGTTGGAGGTCTGTGCAAAGGGAGCAGGGCAAAAAGTCAACAAAGGTGTCTCCCTGTCAACATGACCGGTATAATGATGGAACAGAGAGGCAACACAGAAACCATGAACTTGGAGATTTCAGTCATGGTGGCTCCCACAAGAAGGCTCATGAAATACAGAGAAGTAGAGAACTGTAGAACAGATCTTTATGTCTTATTTGACGTCCTCAGAAGTTGATCCTGAGACAAGGATTTGCATGAAAGGGATTCATTAGGAAGTGTGTCCAGAACTCAAAAAACTGAGAAGGGAAGTTGCTGAGTCAGAGGCAAGAGGGAGCTGGGCGGGTTCAGAAACTTCACCCCCCAGAGACCCCATCAGCAACGTGGGAGCTGGAGTGTTTGGCCAACATGCAACCCAGCTTACCCATCTGTAGGCACTTCCCTGAGCCTGGCATGAAGGCAAAGGAGACTAGGAAATGGAGTGTCCCAAAGTTCAGAGAAGAGGCAGGAGAGGGTGTCACATAGCCATGTCGATGTCTTGTCTACTCTAGTCCATAACTTCAGTCCGTGATGAGTGGCCACATTAAGTGCTTTATAAATGATTATAGGATTAGTGACGTTTCACAAATTGAGGGACATTGGTCTGCCTGAAATCTGTATAGTTCCTGATATCCTCTCTCTGTTCACCTAATGAGTCAGAAAGCTATTCCTGTCACCGTAGATGGAGACCATGGCCTCTCCTCAACATTTCCTCAGGCCCTCACAGGCAGAGGGTACTCACAGATGTCTTCTGTGACAGAAAAGGGAAGGGCACTCAGGTCTCCTAGTCACCAGTCCCCAAGTCAGAACTAATTCTCGCACAACAGAATCCACCCATGTGAAGAGCTGAGCTTGCCCAGCTGGTTATCATGTTTGGAGTCTGTATGGATGCTGTCATTTTCTCTCCCCTTGCAACCAGGCTTTTCCTCCACTCTCTGAAGGCCAGCTTGGACAGGATATGACTTCATTTTCTCATTGTGATCTCCTTTGTGATTTCAAAAAGGTTAATTAATCTCTTGGTAGAAAATGTGAAATTTAACTAAAAGACCACTTTTCTTACTAAGTAAACTAAGGCCATCTAGCCAGGAACGGGATGTAACTGTTTCTTGGTGACCTGCTGTCCAAGCTCCAGGTTATAACAGCTCTGACACTGGCCACAGGAACAAGTTGCCAGAACGCCCTCTGTGGTGATGTCACAAATGAGCCAGGACCTTGGTCTCTTGTCTCTGGAACGTTCCTTGAAGGAAGTGAGTCACAAGCTTCCGTATGAGAAAGTTCAGGCTTGCATGCCCTTATGCAGGCACATGGACAGGCTCTTTCAGACGTGACACGGTGCCTGTCACTCCTCTTTGCACACACCCCAGCTCTTCCTTCTGGGATGTTCTGAGGGACAGTTCTGAGGTTAACAGGAAAGGCTCCTCCACTCCTCCTTTGGGCATGAACTTCAGCCAATAACTGCACGCAGCTCACCTTCTCGCTCCTTCCCCTTGTTTGGTCTCTCTGGTCCAACATTCTGCAGATGCATCCTGGGATCTCCTCCTAAATAGATGTCTTCCTCCAAATGCTTGCTCAGGTCAGCCTGTGAGAGGATCAAACCAAGACAGAGATGGAGGTGAGCAGATGAGCTTCCCTGAATATGTACCTATGAACTGAGATTTGAAATATGAGATGAGAGCAAAGACATGGAAGCACCCTCTAGGCAGAAGGAACAGCGTGTGCAAAGCCTCTGAGCATACTTAACCTCACTCACCCCTTCCTCCCTCCTCCATTCCAGGTTTCTCAGCAGTGGGTGGCACCGCTGCCATTCCTTCTCATGGGGGCCTACCCGGGCACTGTAGGGTGTTAAGCAGCGTCCCTGGTATCTGCGCTCTGGATTCCAGGAGCACGTCCACGTTGAGACTCTCAAGACCTCTCCAGGCAGCATCAACAGTCCCCTGGGGGGCAAATTACCTCTAGTTGAACTGGGATACAGACTGAAAAGATCTGTCTAGGAGGGAGAACTAGTTGATGAAGCATCCTCCTTCCACATGTCCACTGCCAGATGGCCCCAAGGCCAGTGTCTGATCAGTTTGCCTCCCGGACCAGGTGAGACACCGCTATGGAGATTCTGCCAGACCAGGCTGCTTTTTCGGACATAGTTGCTGGCAATTCCTAATTTGACCACTAGAGGGACCCATTGTAGTGTAGGATTCCAGAGCAGGGGCGTTGAACCCTGCTTTTACCTGGCTGATGAGAGGGGTTCATGTTGGAGGTTTCAGAGCTGAATTCACCCACACCTCCTCTATCCTGAGATCCCAGAAGTGCTGCATTTCTCCCACGTGGACCCCTGGGCAACACGCTGGAGTTTGTAGTGGGGGACTGGGCACCTCAGGACTGTTTCTGCTCTGTGTCCCTCACTGTCAAACGAGATGGAACACAGTGCTTAGCTCACAGGGTGCCCTGGGTGCTAGGTGGGCTATATCTGTGAAGTGTGAGCCCATAGCAATCACTCTAGGCCCTGAGTCTAGAACTGTTCTGATGCTGATGGGGTGTGACCGTGGCAGTCGCCTTCCCTCTCTGGGCTTCTACTTTCTTTGTCATGGATGCACGATCCACTCCAAGTCCTGGCCGACTCAGGGATCCACCATTTACTGAAGGCTTAGAATATGCTGGGTCAGGTTCTAAGACTCTGATTCCTTGTTTCATCTTCATGCACAACTTTGGAGACACATACTTTCTCACCCTCACCTTCCATGGATGCAAAGTAAGGTGCAGGGGCAGGGGTTGGTGACTTGTGGGTGCTCTCAGTTATTAGTAAGGAGGGCTGACCCTATAACCTCTGTGGAAAGCAGTCACTCTCTCATTGGCTTTGAAAAGGAAGAGTTGCTGCTTGGCTTACAAAAGCAAGGCGAGCTCAGAGTTGCCTCACCCCTGGGAAACTTAGCACGAATGAGCACCAAAAGGGTTTATTTTCCTTCATTCAGACCATGCAGGACTGATAGACTTTTTCTGTGACAGGGCTGAAATACGTGTTCAGGCTTTGTGATGCAGTCCTGTTACATTTGATCTGCTCGATTCTGGAGTGAAGTGGGTAGGAGCCTCAGACAAAGAGAGATAAGCAGAAGGGCTGTGGACCAATAAAACCCAGTTCACCGAAGCAAGTAGTGAGCTGGATGTGGTCCGAGGGCTGTGGTTTGTCAGTTCTGACCTACAGCACAACTATATCCTGAACTTGTGCTTGAGGCTGTGGCTTGAGCCACATGGAATTCCTAAATCTCTATTTCCCTGCAAGAAAAGCTACATTCCAGGCCTCCTTGAGCCAAAAACATGGCCCATGAAGGTGGACCATGGTTCCAACATGAGCTCCCTGCATGGCCAAAGACAGTCACTGGGCTTTCCTAATAAGATGTTTCTAAAATACAGTGAGTCCAAAAGTAGAAGCAAGGCTGGAGGCACTCTGGGATTGGCTGACCTCTGACCTCTGGGTCCATTCCAGACAGATGGCTGGTGACCCACACAAGGAGCAGTGTCTCTCTGCCCCCTGCTGGATGCTGTGACTACATGTCCTCACCTCTCAGGATCGTCACCAGCAGGAGCTGCATTAGCCAGTGGCAGTGGAGGTGTGGGGGGTGCCAGCCCAATCCTGAAGAGACCAGCAGGGCCTACTCTGACACCAGGGACAGATCCTGACCTTGTCCTCTTCTGTGACATTTTCTAGTAATTGCCCAAGCCCAGCTGTTTCCATAGTGTTAGGATCCAACAACAGAGAAGCAGAGGTGAGTTCTGGATTGTAAGTCTTTAGCCACCCTCACCTAAGCTATAAACAATACCAAGGCTTTTAATGAGAAAATGTTCAAAGAGTTACTATTATTCTGTCACTTAAGACCTGTATAGCTATGGAACAGGAATGGACGTCTAATCAATATAGCTTCGCAGCAATGAGTGACATCCAAACAAATTTTATACATTTATTGTGAACAAAACTTTAAAACCAACAAATTAAAATTACCAACATGAGTTTACCTTGAGATCAATGGAACAGTGTGATTGGGACCTCACTATTTTTCTCTCTTGATGTGCCAAATAAAGACTATTCCTCATGTAGCCTTGCTTTGGGTCACTCTTGGTGACAAAGGCATAAGGACAAGTTAAGCTCTTCAGATGTGGAGTAAAGTTCCAAAGGTCAGCTGTGCCTGCAGTTTTTGTTTTTCTTAATTTTTACATCATGGAGGTAAACAATTCTTACGTGTCCTAAGTCATCAGGAAAACAGAAATGGAATTTTTTTTATTCTTATTTGAACTTGAATACCCGCAAGAATATACTACAAACCTCAATTTGTCCTCAATTTATGTTGGAAGGTGACTCTTCCACGCAACACGTTTTCTTAATTAAACAATAATTATTTTTCCTTAGAGACATGTTGCCAATTGTAAATAAAAGACATCATGTTCAGAATTCGAGAAATAATAGTTACATTCTGATTTTTCTATAAACCTTTTTTGTGAGTTCTTTATAAAATATGGTTTCATAGCATCTAAATAATAGGTTGTTTTCTAAAGCCTGATTTTTGCTGTGTATTGCAGAAAAACAACATTCAACTGCAGAAAAATGGATTCATTTACTGTCTCAGGAAACATTTTCTCAAAGGTCAGCAGCTCTGCGTGTACCTTTTTTTTCTTCTCATTTCTTGAGTCATGGGGGCATGCAATACTTTAAGTTTAAGCCATATAGAATAATTATTTCTATAGATCAAAGTAATGAGATAATTAGCAAATACATATGATTCAACCCAATACAAAACATTCATTTCATCAGCTTTATTGATTTGATGCATAGGCACTCTTATTGAAAAAGTTTACCAAAACCAGATCCCGAATTTAAACCTCAAAATGACATTACTTATTTAACACATGAATTTCATATCCGGCACCATGATGGACCTAGATAAGGCAGAACTGACATTTGCTGGTGAGACACAGCGGGAGGTAGATACTCAACACACTAGACTCTTTCCCAGTGGCCATGCCTGATGTCATAATGTTGAACAGTGCTCCAGGTACCCCTTTCTTAGAAGGAAGTGCAGGGAGGTTGCCAGTATAATGTGGTTTTCGCATTTCCTAGTTTAAAGAGTGAACATCAGCTGCAGCCCTGGTGAGAAAAGGTGAAAGGTATCTGATTAAAAAGTCCCACCAACTTTGCAATCTCCCTCAAGTCTAGACCTCTGAGTGGTCTAGGATGGAAAATGGCACACACAGAGCTAGTGTCAAGGAGCAAGCGACCTAGCAGGAGAAGAATTAAAAGAATGCCATCCTTGTTTACTCTGGCTCACCTTTTAATACACCAGTCACCCTGACATTTCTAAAAGAATTTTTCAAGAGCATAAGTTCAGAAAATATGCAACTTGTCCAAATAAAATGTTCAGAATTACCAGGTGGGTCCAATACATTTTGACTGTACAAGTCCTCTCTCAAGGACATGACATGGATCTCATTTAAACAAAATGTTGCAACACTGTCTTGTGAGAAAGTGTTTTCCATTTCAAATGGGTAGGAGTCCAGAAGAAGCACCAAATTATCATCATTGGGTAGTACTTCCAACAATTGCTCAGTATTTTCATTTTTAACTATTCCAGTTCCTTACCTTTAACATGGAGACACATTTCAGTCTCACAAAGAGGACTTCTTCATTTGACAAATAACGTTAGTGTGAAAAGCAATTGAATCTCTCCTAGACTTTCAACACTGTGTTGGTATGTGTGGAGTTGGGTCTATGATCTATTTGCCTGTGATAAAGCTCTGTTAGACTGAGCTTCATAAAAATATACACCAATGGTAGAATGATTTAGCATGAAAAATCTATATCCATGATCTCATTTAATCTAGAGTGCAGGCATAATACAATCCTGGATAAAGAAATAGCTCATGGGGGAGCCAAAACTTTGAGTGATAGTTTTGAAGGAGAGATAGGAATTTGAAACAGATTGGGCTTCAGAATCAAATCTTATGTTCCAAATCTGAGACTGTGATCCAGATCCTCCTCCCACGTGGGGTTGTACGTGTCCTTCTGGCTCTCTACATGGTGACATGTGCTAATGCAGTAACTGAACTAGAAGTGGAGACTTTCATATAGCAGATGACTCAGAAAACACCATGTCATCATGCTCATGATCATGCTCATGATCATCACTGTGCTTGTTAGCTCAGGGAAACTATAAGAAGAACCACAGATGGGCTGACTTAAACTACACATGTGTTGTCTAGCAGTTCTAGAGCAGGATCTAGAGCCTCTTAAGTCTGACATCAACGGTGGGCAGGGGTGGGTCCTCCTGAGAGCTGACAGGATATCTGCTCCCTGCCTGCCTCCTGGTCTCTGGTGGCTGCAACCATCTGCGGCCTTCTTTGTACACACAGTGCTCCCATCTCTGACTGTCACCATGTTGTTTTCCCTGTGCATGTGTGTCCATATTCCCCTTTTATAAGGATACTATCCCTTTGGATTAGGTGCCCATCCACTCCAGTCTGACCTCATCTTAACTAATGACATCTGTAACAACCCTATAGCCAAAGAAGGTCACATGTTGAGGTGCTGGGGGTTGCAACTTCAACATACGAATTTGAAAAAGAATCTACTTCAATCCCCCATAATTCAGTAATAAGTATTATTATTAAGAATATATCATTGGTATAAGGTGAAAGGAAATTAAAAAAAACCCTTCCCATAGGTTTGTGAAGATTAAATGTGGTCACTGGCACAGGGGCACACAGAAGGCACTTGAGAAACATTGTTCTACTTCACTCCATGCCTGCAAGTGCATGGCATTTGCTCACATTCTCATTGACCCAACACTTGCACTGATATTTCTAGTTTCGTTCCAGCATTTGGCAAACATGTCATTCATGGCCTTTTTTAAATGTGACGTCAGTTCTGCTTCCTTAATGTTGTTTTTATATCACATTTCAATTCTGCTTCCTTAATTTTATTTTTATATCACATTTCCTTGTACTAAAGTGTTCTTACTTATTAGTTGTAATAGTTGAATAATATTCTATAGAATTGAAATGCCATCATTTCCTTCACCATTTCTGGAACTCACTACATACTTTGATAGTTCACTAACAGTCTTTTGCTCTATTATAAGACAGCACAGCTATGGATATCATTGACTTAGCCACTCCTTTTCTAGAATTTCATTTGGTGTAAAATACTTCCTCATGACTTGACTTGTGTTTCTGGAGAAACAGAAGGTCAAAGTCTCCTGTAAGTGGTGACCTATCTGTCCCCTCCACGTGCTGTCAACTTCTGTCTTTTGGTGTAGTCAGAGCTACCTGCCCCCAAATCTGAAAGAAATTACCTCATTCTCTAGGGCAGTCCTGGCACTTATTTCCCATTTGCTTAAATCTGGCATAAACCTTTCAGGACAGGCTTGACCAAGCAGTCCCCAGGTGTGAGTGGGCAGTGGGCAGAAAGTGCAGCCATCCTCCTAATGAATTCTCTCCCACGATTCACAAACAGGCAAAGGAGGGGGTTAGGGTGTGCAGGCTGTCTCAGTCAGCCAACGAGACTCCTCCATTACATAATGTGCATAATAATAGGCTTTTATTACTTTTTTTTTCACTTGTATGTAACATTGTTAAGCATCATCAAATGAAGTCATGTGGGCGGTTGTCCTCTCCAAGCCCTCATCTGGTACAAGGCCACCTTCGAGGAAGCCGGACTGTCACTTCATAGATCCCGGCATAAGGTCTGGACTTTGCCTGCTGCTTTCACAACCTCCGGATACCCACAAGCTCTTAGCACCTATGTGGTTGGCCCTCACCTACTACTCACCCTCCAATGGGAATGTCCTGCCAGGCATTGGCTGAGCTGGGGATACAGGTCTCATTCCATTTCTCCCTCCAACAAAAGATAGGAAGGTGACCACTCCTCAAATGCACTGCAAAGCAGAGAGATACAGAGGCAAAGAGACAGAGATAGAGACAGAGACAACCTACAGATTAAAGAGACTGAAAACACACTAACCCTTTGTAACATGCATTTGTAACATGCAACCCTTTGAAAATAATTTTGTTCCTAATCTAAATAAACTGCAAAAGACAAACTGGCAATTAAGAGACAATTGGACATTTGAACACTAACTGGATATTGGATGATATTGAGGAATTATTGCTCATTATGTGTAGATATGGTAATAATAGTATGATTATATACTGAGCCATTTACAAAAAGAAAGGATCTGATTAGACAAATACAGAGAAACAAGTGGTAGGTCCTTATTAAAACTGTGACCCAGATTTTCCACTGGAGAACTGGACCTTTCAAATGTCAAGATGAGAATTTTCTCAAGAGGACATTCAGTAACTCAGAGATTAATTCTCCAAGCTCTGTCCACAGTGGGTAAGGAGTGGGGCACATGCCAGGGCCAATGGCTGGGATGGTTTGGATTGCGGGGTGGCAGGTGTCCAGCAGGGGCCCTGCAACAGGCTATGTCTCTTGGGCTCATGTGGAGAAGCCCAGATGCAGTTTTCATCAGAGAGCCTCTGGCCATTTTTCTGGGTACTGCCTCCTTCTGCCTGGTACAGGGTACCATGACATGGCACTGCTGATCCTATGAACTCTGGCCCATCCTGTGCCCTCTCTGACTCTCTAAAGTCAAGGCTCTGCCCAGCCTGTGATCCTTCCTGCAAAGACTCAGGCTGCTGCCCTGTAGATGTCAGTTAGTCAAAGAGACATTAGAAGACTTTACTTCCAGATGAGGACTTGACAGAAAGCATTTTCGGGTCACTCCCCAAAGACAACAACAATGAAAAAGTCACCGGTTTTCCTGAGACAAACATCAAGAAACAATTAGCACTTCAGCTGGAGATGGATCAGCTGATGACTTACGGTGGGGGACCGTGCCTGTCAGGGTTCTCACCTAAGCTGTGAATTTGGATTGGGATGGAGATCCGGAGTCTCTGGACAAGTAGTAGGGCAGAGGCTAGGGATTTCAGAACCAGCTGCAGAGGCAGCAAGAGGTCGAAACAGAGACACAGAGGGCCAACTTGGGAGGGGGTGAAAGGAGAGTCAGTGCACCTGGAGTTGAGCTGGAGCCTGCGTGGTGAAATTGTGCTGGGTACAGTCATAACCGGAAATCAGCCAAAGAAATTCCCAGCTCAAACCCCTCCCACAACCATTCCACACCACAGCCTGGGGTTGGCAGAGCGGAAATCCCACCCACTGCATATTCTGCCCACCAGATATTCCATCTACCACATACCCTGCCAGTGGATATCCAAGCCATCAGACACCCCACACCCTGGAATACAGTGAGAAGGCAGTCCCATAAAGGACCAAACTTCAATGTTACCTACTAGCGCCATCTCTTGGGTAGAGGTGAAACTGCAGCCTGATTGCTAATCTTAGGCAAGTCAAACCTAGCAATGACAATGAAACCAAACTCTCAAAAATATGAACAGAATGCCAAATAGAGCAAAGGCACAGAAAAATACACATGAAATGATGGGTACAATAAAAAGCCCAGGGGGAAATCTGAATACAGCAGACATATATAAATTGCCTGAAGAGGAATTAAGGTAACGGTGATTCACATACTCATGGGAATCTAGAAATCAGTAGAGGTAGTAAACGAGAATGTCAGGAGGCAAAGAGAGGAATTAAAACAAGACATCAAACAGGTTAGAGACATGATGGCTGAATTAAAGAACTCAATAGAAGGACTCAACAATAGGATGGATGAAGCTTCCAATAGAATTGATGATCTGGAAGTTATGACAGAGGAATTCAATCAAGCAAACCAGCAAAGAATTTTTTTTTAAAATTCAAAGAATTGAAGACAATATTCAAGACCTCTGGGATAACATCCAAAGGAACAGCATTCACATCATATGGGTCCCAGAACAGAGGGAATAGGGGGCAGAAATCATATTTGGAGAAATAATAGATGAGAACTTTCCCAATCTGAAAAAAGAAGCAAACTTCCAGGTCCAGGAAGCTCAAAAAGTTTGTAATAAAAGAAACCCAAAGAGAAAAACACCTACATACATTGTCATCAAAATGTCAAAATTCAAGACAAAGAAAGAATATTAAAATCAGCCAGAGAAAAACAGAGGAGCACCCATAAAATTGTCAGTAGACTTCTCATATGAAACTCTACAGGACAGGAGGGAATGTTATAATATATTAAAAGTGCTTAAAGAAAAGGATTTTCAACCTAGGAGACTATGTCTGGCAAGATTGTCATTCAGAACTGAAGGAATGATTAAAAAAAAACAACAACCTGTTATAAGAAGCAAAAGTTAAAGGAGTACATCATCACAAAACCAGCTTTGCAAAAAAATATTAAAGGGTGCTCTATAAAACATAAAGAAACCACACAGAAAAACAGTAAGCAAATATTGAAAGTGGGGCAGAAGACAAGAGAACAAAAATGTGGATAGTTAGAACTAATGGAAGACTGCTATGCTTTCAAATAAAATTAGATAGTAAACAGAACTGTGAATGCTAACTTCAGGGTAACTTCGAAATACATCCCCAAAGGAAAAAAAATGAAGAAGAAAACAAATGGTGAAATCAATCAAAACATAACTGCACCCATCTGACCTAAAAAGAAAAAAAGAACAAAGGCATCATCTGGAACAACATACAAAAGTCAAATTATAGAATGACACTAAGCAGCTATATATCAATAATCACCATAAACATTAATGAACTGAACTTACCAGTCGAAAATGCAGAGTGGCTAAATGGACGGAAAAGCATAACTCAACCTTCTACTGCATTCAGGAAAATCACCTTCTTCCAAAAGATAAACAAAGGCTCAAAGTCAATGACTAGAAGACAATCCTACAGTCTAATGACAACCACAAAAGAGCTGGAACAGCTATAGTCATATCAGATAAAAGAGATTCCCATCTAAAAAGCACAACAAAAGACAGAGATGGATACTATATAATGATTAAAGGATTAATCCAGCAGGAAGACATAATGCTTATTAACATAAATGCACCAAATGAAGAAGCATCAAATATATATAAAAACGAGTATTATTATACCTGAAGGAAGAAATTTACAGCAACACAATAATAGAGGGGGGCCTTCAAAATCCTACTTACAATGATGAACAGATCAACCAGGCAGAAAATTAACAGGGAAACAGCCAATTTAAATGACCACCAGACAGGACTAATAGACATATACTGATCACTTTTCCCGACAACTACACATTTCACTTTCTTCTCAAGCAAGCATGGAACATTCACAAGGATAGATCATATGCTGGGACACAAAAATCTCTCAGTAAATTTACAAAAATTGAAGTGACACCAAGCATCTTCTCTGACCACAATGGCCTAAAACTGGAAGTCACCACAAAAAGAAAGCTGGAAGATCCAAAGCAATTGGGAACTCAACAATATGCTCCTGAAGGACACTTGGATAAAATTTGAAATCAAAGAGGAACTTTAAAAATCCTTAGAGACAAATGAGAATGAGGTCACAAACTACCAGAATCTATGGGATGCATCAAAAGCAGTACTAAGGGGAAAGTTCATCGCAATACAGGCCTATCTCAAGAAACAAGAAAATTGTAAATAAGCAACTTTACATTTAAAACAACTAGAGAAAGAAGAGCAAATAAAGCCAAAAGTCAGCAGAAGAAAGGAAATAATCATAATTTGAGGAGAAATAAATGAACTAGAAAACAGAAAGATAATCCAGATGACCAATGAAACCAAAAGTTGGTTCCTTGAAAAAATAAACAAAATTGACAAGCCATTGGCTAGACTCATGAAGAAAAAAAGGGAGAAAACTCTCATGACTAGAGTCATAAATGAAAGGGGAGCTGTTACAACAGATACCAGGAAATTCAAAACATCATAAGGGACTACTATTAATGTCTCTACACCAAGAAAATAGACAACCTTGAGGACATGGACAAATTTCTGGAAAAGTATAGTCTACCAAGACTTAACCTGGATGAACTGGAAAACCTGAACAGAGCAATCACGAACAAAGAAATTGAAGAAGTAATAAAAGACCTTCCCCAAAATAAAAGCCCAGGACCAGATGGCTTCTCCAAGGAGTTCTACCAAAACTCCAAAGAATTAACATCTATCCTTCCCAAGCTCTTCCAAAATATTGAAGAACAGGGAACTCACCCAAATACTTTTTATGAGACTAACATTACACTGATAACAAAAGCTGACAGAGATGTCACCAAGAAAGAAAATTATAGACCAATATTGTTAATGAACATAAATGCAAAAATTCTCAACAAAATATTAGCAAACTGAATTCAACAATACATCAAAAAGATCATCCATCATGACCAAGTGGCATTCATTCCAGGGATGCAAGAATGACTCAACATACATAAATCTATTAATGTCATACACCATATCAAAAAGAGCAAAGAGAAAAAACACATGATCATATCAATAGATTCAGAGAAAGCTTTTGACAAGATCCAGCATCCTGATAAAAGCCTCTAAAAAATGGGAATAGACATTTCATACCTCAACATAACAAAGGCCATAAATGAGAAACACACAGCCAACAGAATGGCAAAGAGTTGAAATCATTTCCTCTGAGGTCAGGACCAAGACGAGGTTGTCCTGTCTCACCACTGCTATTTAACATTGTACTGGAGGTCTTAGACAGAACAATTAGGCAGGAAAAGAAAGCAAAAGGAATCCAAATTGGAAAGGTGGAAGTAAAACTCTCATTATTTGCAGACGACATGATTATATATTTTGAAAATCCCAAAACCTCTATCAAAAAACTTCTAGAACTCATCAGTGAAGACAGTAAAGTGGCAGGCTATAAAATCAATGCACAAAAATCAGTTGCAGTTTTATATGCAAACGACACACCGGAAGAAAACGAAATCACGAAAATCACACCATTTAAAATATAAGTTAAATGAATGAATTACCTGGGCATATACCTAACAAAAGCAAAATACCTATACAATGAAAACTGTAAGTCCTTTTTAAAAGAGATAGAAGAGAACACAAAGAAATGAAAAGACATCCCCTGCTGGTGGCTGGGAAGAATCAATATCATTAAAATTGTCATTGTACTCAAAGCAATATACAGGTTTAATGCAATCCCCATTAAAATCCCATGGGCTTATTTCTAGGAAGTAATACAAAACATCTTATATGGAACAACAAAAGACCCCAAATAGTCAAAGCAACCACTAGAAAAAAGAATGAATCTGGAGGGATTACACTTCCAGACTTTGAACTATAATGCAAAGCAATAGTGATCAAAATTATATGGTACTGGAATAACAGAGTTACAGATGACTGGAATAGAACTGAATTACCATACAGTCAGTTAATCTACAATGAAGGAGTCATAAGCATACAATGGAAAAAGGAAAAGTGTCTTCAACAAATGTTGTTGGAAAAACGTGACAGCCACATGCAAAAAATGAAGCTAGAGCACTCTCTAACACCATTCACAAAAATTTACTCAAAATGGACTAGAGACTTGGACATAAGACCAGAAACCATAAAGCACTTAGAAGACAACATAAGAAAGACTTTCATGACATCAGTCATAGTGAAGCTTTTGGTGACTCAACTCTACCATCCAGGGAAACAAAAAGAAAAATAAACAATTGGGACTACATCAAACTAAGGAGCTTCTTCACAACAAAAGAAAACATCACCAAAACCCAAAGAAATCCCACTCACTGGGAGAAGATATTTGCATTTGGTATTCCTGACAAAGGCTTAATATTTAAAATATACAAAGAACTCATAAAACTCAACAACAGAAGAACAGACAATCCGATCAAAAAATGGGAGGAGGTATTGGAGAGACACTTTTCTGAAGAGGACATACAGATGGTCAACAAGCACATGAAATTATGGTCCTACTTCCTGGCTATCAGGGAAATTCAAATTAAAACAATAAAATATCACCTTACACCTGAAAGTCTGGCTATTATCCAAAAGTTTGGAAACAACAAATGCTGGTAAGGATGTGGAGAAAAGGGAACACTTTACACTATTGGTGGGATTGCAAATTGATACAACCCCTATGGAAAACAGTTTGGAGATTCCTCAGAAAACTGAAGATGGAAATCCCTTATGATTTGGTCATTCCATTTCTGGGCATCTACCCAAAAGATACAAAAGCACTCATCTGAAGAGATGTATGCATCCCCATGTTTATTGTAGCCCTATTTACAATAGCTAAGAACTGGAAATTATAAGTGCCCAACATCAGAAGAATGGATAAAGAAGATGTGGTACATATATACAATGGAATACTACACCACCCTTAGAAGAGATCAAACCCTGTCATTTGTATCAACATGGATAGAACTAGAGGGATTATGCTAAGTGAAACAAATCAAAAGAAGATTGATACCAGATGACCTCACTCACAGGTGGAATGTAAATAGACAAAAACAAAAGAACAGACGAAACATAACCAACCCTGAAACATTTGCAACAGAACTGAGGTTACCAAAAGGGAATGGGGTGGGAGGGGTCAAATGGTGGTGGAGTCCACTGGATAAAGAGGAAGAACACTTGGTGATAGGGTGGAGCGCATGCTGTGTTGAAATATATCTAAGAAATGGGGAACCTATAGATAGGAAACTATTCTAATGTGTAGAATAATTTCTGCGATAAAAAATAAATTATAAAAGACACATTAGGAAATGCAACATAGACACTTGAAAAGTGTTTGTGCATTGGCACTTGGCTTTTTTTTTTTAAGTTGTGGCAAAATACATGTGAAGTGAAATTCGCTATCTCCATAATTTTTAAGTGTACAGTTTAGTAGTGTAAGTACATTCACATTGCCGTACATCAAATCTCTATTACCTTGTCACTTCAAACTGTAGGCATTACACAAGAATCCCTGTTTCTCCCTTCCCCCAGGTCCTGGTCATTATCCTTTTCCTTTTTGTTTCTATGAGCTTCACTACTCTAAGGATTTCAGGTAAGTAGAACCAGACAGCATTTGTCTTCTCGTGTCTGGGCTCGTTTCATTGCACTTGATGTCTTGAGGTCCATCCATGTTGCAGTGTGTATCAGAATATCATTTCTTTTTAGACTGGCTAATAGTCCATTGTCTGTATACATCACATTTTGTTTATCTATTCACCTATTGCTGGAGACTAAAGTTACTTCCATCTTTTGGTTCACATGAAGACTGCTGCTGCTGTGAACATGGTGTACACATTTCTCTTTGAGATCCTGCTTTCCATTCTTTTGGACATATACCTGCTGGATCATATGGTAATTCTATTTTTAATTTTTCAAAGTATTGCCATATTGTTTAATAGCAGCTGTGTGTTTTGCATTCCTAAAAGGGGCTTCAGTTCTCTAAATCCTTTCCAACACTTACTGTTTTCTATTTGTTTTGTTTTTCTTATAGTAGCCATCCTAATAGATGAAAGGTAATATCTCCTTGCAATTTTGATTTGCATTTTCAAAATGATTAATGGTGATGTTACACATCCTTTTATATACTTACCATCTATATGCCTTCTTTGGAGAAATACCTATTCATGTGTCTTGTCTTTTGGTTGTCAAGTTGTAAGAGTTGCTTATACATTCTGGATGTTAGCTGTTGATCAAACATATAATTTGCAAAAGTTCCCCTTGTTTTCTAAGTTACCTTTCACTCTATAGATTGTATTCTTTGATGTGATATGATCTCTTTTGAAATGTTCAGAATACTTCCGTCACCAAGGGAATGTGGTCACTTGGTCTACTGGAGAATGAGCAGCACCTAGTAATTTCTAGGTGATATTCAGCCAGAATATGATTGAGGCTATCCTAGACAACCCAACTGTGGCTGAGTTGATCCACATCAGAGTTGCCTGGAAAAAAACAGAAACTGGCAGGTAAGTGATGCTTGTTGCTTTAAACATCTACATTTAAGTTGGTTTCTTACATAGCAAAAACTCTCTGATACAACATCTAGCAACTCTTTTGTTGTTTCAGACTTTTTATAGCATCCCTGAGCTGAATCACACTAAAAGCCTCTGAAAATCCTTCAAAACTTAGCATCCTGTATCATTCATTCAAGGTGCTCAGGGCGTGTTTGTTGATTGACAATATTGTCCAAAATTTCCACTGTACTTCAAGGAATTTATTTTCTGAGAAGTCCTCTAGATGCCTAAGCATCAACTAAAAAAAATCGGCCACATCAAATTCTTCTTGGAAAAAAACCAACAGACGCTAAGTTTTGACTTCAACTGTAGAGCCGATAGAGAGGCACTTTTCTAAGGCTATATTAACCCACAATATTAATAGAAGCTGCTCCCTCAGACTCACATCCTCCCCCCTCTGATACTGCTTTCAATTCCTGCAGAGAATTTGAGACTGAGAGCAGTGAGCAGTTTAAAGAACAAAGGCAATGATTAGAAATGGCATTATATAAACAGAACTTTTAAGTTGTTGAAGGAAGGAAGTAAAAATTTCTCTCTTTTTTTTCCATTTCGAAGGCAAAGGGAAATTTTCATATAGATAAATGACACTTCCTGTCATTTAAAACTGCCACTACCAAAGTATACAGGAGAACTGTGCCTCAGAACTGACAGTGAGAAATCTAGACTATACAATCAGCAAAACCCTAAAAATACATAGTTCTATATATAACTCTGACATCCTGAAATGCTGTCCACCAGTTTTTAACAAAAGATTAAGAGTTTTATAAGATAATGTGAAACAGAAGTTCATTTAACAGTCTAAATTAGTGCCTGGAGAGTAGAAGATTTCTCTGGTACCTGTGCCTTCAAGGTCCCCATGGTGCGTGAATTAAGACAAGTGCCCGCTACTGGGACATTGGCATCATGCATTCGAAGGCTAATTCTCACTCAGGTGAAGTCCCAACAAGCTATCCTGATTGGTGGTGGAGGGGAGGTAAGTTGAATTCCCAAACTGCTCTGCTCCACAGAGTGGCTCAGTCATCTACACGTAACTTCCAAGGCCACCCTAGGTGCTGACATCCAGCCATCACACAGAAGAAGAGAAGAAAGATTGTGCTTGAGAGAGCTGTACTCAGCAAACCTGAAAATTTGTACCTATCCCCTCTGTTCACATTTCACTGGTGGAATTCATTCATAGGAATGTATCTAACTGCAAAGGAGTCTGGGAAATGTAGTTGTTTCTTAAAGATTACCAACAATGAATGATTCCTCTACCGCCTAATAATAGCAAATTAATTAGACTGACCATACATACCATTTTAAATGGAACCATACCTTATTTTCATATTTCCTACCATCTTGATGTTTTAATACAAATGTCGATCTTTTTCCATTTTTTATAAATGGGATAGGGTCCTTTTTAACACCAGGCAAAAGGGGTAGTTGAGTTGCTCCAAGCTCAGTCTATTGAGGGGCCGCAAAAGCAGCTGCCCCTTTTGCCCTTATTAAAGATAGCCCTTGCAGGGGACTGACTGCTGTTCCTGCCACTATGAGGAAACAGGAGTCTCAGGAAGAGGACTATCCTACACCCAGTGCATGCCTGTTTCTTCAAAGGAAGCAGAACACCGCAACATGATCAGGCCGCAGGTGAATACTATGTTATCTCTGGCACTGTGGGGGTTATTGGGCATTTTTGGTACTGGAATGGTTAGAGAAGCATGTATTTTAGGGAAGAAAACTAGAGTGGAACTCATACAGGAGCATAATTTGATTTTCACCCAAGATGCCAAAGTTACTTGCACCAGCCCTGGCCTTTAGTATGAAGGTCTGCCAGCCCACATGTCATTACTATGCAAGCAGTATCGCGCAGAACTTACTTGTTGTTGGTCTGGCTCCTCTGCTCCTGCTCAGATTGCTCTGCCTCCTCTCCTCACCTCAGTCATCAGTGCAGAACCCCATTCCATTTTTTGCCATCCCAATGTCCTGCTTTTGTCTCAAGAAAATATAGTCAGCCTAATATTAATAGCATGACAGACTGGATCCTGTTGCGTCCAGAATGGGGGATTTAGAGACATGTAGTCAATATGGAATTTTGGTAGGAAATCTGGTTGCATGCTAAAATTTCTTCCTGTCAAACTGAGACTCATTTTCAAGAGCACAAGCTCTTATAATATATTATATTCCTGAAATGATATTAAGAGCTAATTGTCATGAAAGAAAATTTAAAGCACCGTTTCTCCCCTTTGGGAACTGACATTTGAATTGAACTGAATATTTGAATTGAGGTGACATATTCACTAAAAGATTGTGAATCTGTTAGCTTATATGCTGTCATTTGCCTTATATGTTTTTCTAATATTCATTACCAGATATGAGACAGTACCAAATTATATGATAAAAATCATTTAGAAAATAAAACAGATACTTGGATGTTAACTTATTTGATATAACCAGTAGAAAGTGTATGAAAATGAAAAAAAATAAAACAGTACAGGTTATAAAAATTAGAAAAGTCTGCAAGGTGAAAGTAAGAAAAATTGAGCGTCAAGGCATGGAAAAGATGTGACTATTTCAGAAGAGAAATCGGGGGTCAGAGGTCACGACAGGCAGAGGCTGTATGTGAACCTGGAAGCAGGAAGATTCCTGGGGAGGATCTTTAAAACTGTGTAATGGGCAGAGCAGAGTTGAAATAAAAGGACCTACTATGTGCAGCAGTTAGACCTGGGGGGGTCGACAACAGACAATCCTACATGGCTCTGCTGTCATGAGCAGACATGTGCATGCCGAGCGTGGGGAGTACATTGTGGGGGCCACTTCCCTGAAGACATGATGCTAGCGGTAGACTTGCAGACTGAATAAGTTTGCAGGGCAACACTTCCAAGATGTCCAGAGAAGCTTTTTCCAATATTTTCCACCTTGGTATGTGGAGCAAAATGTTGATAATGGAGGCTCTACAGGTCTGGAGAGAAGCTGTTAACCATTAACAGAGATGCTTAGACATGGATCGTCTCCAGAAACAGCTTTTAATCAGAGACACCTGTCCTAAAGCAGGGCAAACATCTAGAGGCAAGTCTGTGTCATATGAAGTCCTCCCTGCATGTGAAGACCCCTCCTCTCTCCTGTTCCTTACACAGGATATGATCTTCGGTCTGGTCCATTTACTTGAAAATTTGCAGCCATGCAAATTCTTCCTACATGTGTTGTTAAAAGAGAAGATGTGTGATCCTTTCCCTACTAATTTTGTCTCATGTCTGTTAGTTTGTGTGACCAGCCTGAGAGAACCCGAGAAGGGTGGGGAATCTCCCCAACACCCTTTTAGGCATTACTGAGGAAACTGGCTTCCATCTGACTCTCAGACACTAGGAAGCTACAGCAAGACCATGGGTGTGATGCAGAACAGGTTTGTATTGTTTTCTTTTTCAGAACTGTGTTAGTGAAGAGGAGAAGCCGCAGAGGCAAGAATCTTCAAACACATACTGGTCCTTGAGGAAATGAGGGGCGAGTTGAAATGTCACTGCCAGAAAGTGGTCACAAAAGCCTGGAGACGCCGCCTCCCCACAAAAGAATACTTTCCTTGAGTCAGAGTTCAGTCAGCTTCCCTGAAAAACCTGAAAATTTTACCTTCTGGAAGAAGCAGCCCAGGTGTGAAGCTCTGAACGGTCTCCAGCCGAGCGCGCTTTGAAATAGGGAAGCCTGAAAGCATCTGCACCCCCACACGCAGCAGCATGGAGCGGTCGCTTCCTGAGGGGAATACACACCCTCACAACTCTGTTTGCCCACCTGACCTAAACCTCCAGGCCCACCTCTCAACTTTGCAGGAGGAACTGGACAGCTGTGCGCCCAGTGAGGCCAGGAAGCTTGTAGGGCCCCAGGGGGCTGCATCACAAGAGGTACTTTGTTTCCTTCTCTAGGAAGGTTGTGTTTGTCTGAGACCCCAGAGAGCTGACAAGGTGATAATGGGAAGACCCAGGAGCCCTGGGCTCTGCAGCAGGGCCTTCTGGCTGGGGAACAACGAGTAGGAGGCCAGGCCAACGCCCACCAGCCAAGGTGGCTCCTTCAAAGGGGCTAGAGATCCACTGATGGGAGAATTGGGATCTGCCCTGATCATGGGCAGAGCAGCCCACTCTATGCAGAGGCCGTTTCTGTGTTCCCAGGTGCCCAGAGCTGAACGTAGGGAAGGCAGGACTGTGCAAGTGGTGTCCTGGGGGGTCTCAGCCTCCAGGGGCTTTACATGGTGCTCAATTCCTCTGTAATTATAGATGACTGGGAGGAGGATTTGGCCTTTTCCAAATCAGCCTAGAATTGGTCAAGAGAGAAAAAAGTAGAACTCTGACCCAGGTTATGTACAACAATATCTAATCTCACAAGGCAGGCTACATTTTTTAAGAGGAAGCAAGCAGGCTGGAATAAAGACAATTAGGCAGGCAGGCAGCCAGAAGGAAGAAGAGGAAGGAACATTTATCATTTATTTATTTAGTTGTTCATTTTGATTATCCCCCATCTGTAGTCGAACCTAAGTCCTTGGGCTTTGCATGGACTATGCCACCGCAGTTGCAGACTTAACACCTGAGTCACAGGAGTACCCCCACAGGCTGCATTTTATACCTGACATGGGAAAGTGACTGAGTCCCATCAGCATTGTGGGTCTCACAACACTGGCAGCAGGTGGTACAGAGGGGAAGCCTGGGTGAGGACTGACAGCTGCTCTCAGGGCTGCCCTCCACTAAGGATCCTGGAGAGGTATCTAATGTGATCTCCAGTAGGCTTAAGGTTTCTCCAATGGCAATCCCGGGGTGCACCATGTGGAGGCCACTTCCTCATACTTGAGCATGAACCCTGCAGCCCAGCTGTGCAGCCAGCATCTCAAACTCCCTCACAGAGGCACTATGGGGAAGTATGAAACAGCAGGCATGTCACTGTTCACACAGGATCATAGTGTGTACAGGAATGCAGTACTGGAACCCCACTAATCATTTACTA
Organism: Solenodon paradoxus; assembly: GCA_004363575.1. NCBI lineage: Eukaryota > Metazoa > Chordata > Mammalia > Eulipotyphla > Solenodontidae > Solenodon > Solenodon paradoxus. The sequence goes on from RJWH01000410.1 coordinate 584,473, forward strand.
AATCAGAAGAATCATGGCATTCTTTTACTGAAAGCTAAATTTCAACTTCACGACAATTCGAGAAAGCACAATATTAGCACGCTTTTAGAGAACCCTGGGGTTGACGGTCCCTCTCAATCCCTAATCCTAGACAGTCCTGGGCCGTCTCAGATCCTCTAAACCATTTGTTGGGGTGGCTCTGCCTCTGGGAGCATCATCGGGACTAGCTGTCAGGACTGCACACCCAGCACTGTGCAGGGGAATAGGAGCACTTTCAGAGGATAGCAGTACTTCACCTGCTCTTGGTTTTAAGAGGTTGACCTCTCCTGCAGGCCGAGGAACAGCCCTCAATGACGCATTGTGGGACAGACCACCAGCTTTTCTCCATCTGGTGATTTCTCCTCCACAGGGCCCCATAGACTGTTTGGGTCTAGTTTCAATAATGCTTTGCCTTTAAGAATTTCAGTTCAAAGAACCCATAGATCATTTTGCTGCATGTCTTTCTGGCAAGTTTCAAAACAAAATAACAAGCAAGCAAGCAAACAAACAAAAACAAATGCAATCATTTTTCTGGCAAATTTCAGAAAAATCTGATGCATTGGTATGCTTTGAAAACACTGGACTGAGCTACAGTTTTAAGGAAATATTTACTATCTCATAAGTTACATTATGTGAATGCCACGTCCCAAGTGTAGCATTTCTTAGACCATCTTGTGGCTGTGATTTTTGTGGAAACTATATTCTCCTTGGAACTTAGCAAGACCAAAGCCATGGCAGCCACACTTCCTAATAGCCCTGTACTTTTCACTGGAGGCCTCTAATTAACAACTCCTCTGGGACCCTCTTTGGAATCTGGATCTTCTCCTTGAGAGCTAATGATTTTTCACAGAACCACCCGCCTCACACGCACACACCCCCCACACCCTGCCTCCCCCCACCCCCCAGAAGGCAGTGAGAGATTAAACCCTTACTGGAATGTCAACACAATTGAGAATGGAGGATGATTTTAAGGTCTAAATTCTTAATAGTTGCATTTTAAGCAACTATTGAAAAAGGGGAAATGCCATCATGAGTTCTGTAGCATTTTAAAATAAAATTAAACTTTACTAATTTGCCTTAAAAAGATATCTACTTTAACTTGAAAAATAATGCAAAAGATGTCATTAATTTTAAAACATGTTTTTTTAAACTTGAATATCTACAACATTGGCATGTTTTTGACAATTGGTGATGTTTGGTCATTGTGCTAATAATTTAATCTCAGTGTTAATTTTCTAATAGAACCTAAGTAAGTACTGGTGGGTTACAACCCATGCTATCTTAAATTCAATGCAATACCCCTTGCATATTTAAACAGAGTTTAATCAGCCCTTAGTATGAGATACTGACTCTAGGGAGTAATTCTGCTTCTCACCAGGGGTCTTCTTCCCCAAAGGCTGGGAAACCACTACTTTGACTCATCCTGTTGTTTGTATTAAGGCACAGGTTGCTCCCCTGTATAAAATGCAGCCAAGTGAAAAGTTCCTTTTCCTGTCCAGTCAGCAGTCAGGTGGCCTGCACCTCTGTTAAGTTCACACGGTAGAAGATTCTGCAGGTCTCTTTGTTGTATTAACACCAGACCCGGAGCCTTTTCTTAAGCACTTAGCCCAACATCACCTAGTCATATTCCAGAGTTTCTGCTGATTCTCACAGAGAAGGTAAATTGCAGTTTAGATGAATCAGTAATCAGCATGTTCTTGCACAAATCACTGTGTGTGTGTGTGTGTGTGTGTGTGTGTAGGTAGCCCAATATCTGAAAGGCATATAATCTGCTAGCAAACTAATTTGAAAATTTCAAGAATTTTTTGCTGCAAAGCTGAAGCATTTTCAGGGGAATAGAATACTCTCCTGTGAAATCCTTTCTAGAAGCCAGAATCATCAGAGCAGGGTTGTAAACAGGATGCAAGGAAAAGCACTGAGGTTGAGACAACATAGGAGAGTTGAGTCAGATATTGAAGGATAGAGTCCAAGTCAATATGATATCTCTTTCTATATTTCTAAATCTACATATCTATATCTACATTTATATCTATGTTTCTCTCTCTCTAATATATAGATATTATATATAAGGGCTCAATCCACCAATTAGATGTGGCTCATGATTTAAAAAACACTGGTTTATGGAGCATCAACCACCTTCTGGATCTTTAATGTTCAACATCCCTTAGTCATGACCCAACAGCATCTAGTAAGTGAATTTCAACACTGGTTGGACAATAAGCTCAGGTGCTTCTTAAAAACTTATGTGTCTAGCTCTTCCTGTCCCCTCCCCATCAAGCAGTTACATCAGAATTACTGATTAGGAACCCAGGCACCCAAAATTTTAATTTTAATCACAATCCTCTGATGGACAGATTTAATAGGGTAGATATGAATGGGATCCTTCTTGAAGATCCACTGTTTACAAACCCACCTCAGGCTTCTTTCTCCCAGCTGACTCCACTGTCTTGAGTAGGAAGCCCTCTCTTTCTCTCTCTCTTCCAAGGGTCTTATAGGAAGGAGTGTTTGCTAGTCTGGGGAAACAGAGAAAAGCCAGATGAGGTGCGCAGAGGGTGGGATATTATTCAACCTTAAGGAGGAAGCTTCCTCCTTCTGACTGAAGCTAGCACATGGATGAACCCTGAGGACATTATGCTGAGTGAAACAAGCCAGTCATTAAAGATAAATACTGTATGATTCTATTTATGAGTGGTATTTAGAGAAATCAAATTCACAAAGACAGAAAGCAGAGTGGTGGAGGCTAGGGGCTGAGAGGAAGGAAGAGTGGGGCTTAGAGTTCCATTGGGACAGAGCTTCATTTGTACAGCATGAATGAACTTTGGAAATAGGTGGTGGTGTTGTTGTACAATAATAATATGCAATATACTTAATGTCACTGAACTGCATACTGAAAAATGATTAAGATGTGAATTTTACATTACATGTATTTTGCCACACACACAAAAGACTGATTTTTGTGTAGTCTTTCCCTTTCTGATTGTTTTCAATTTTACTAACTGCTCCCAGTGACATCAATATTTACATAAAAGGGTGTCTGACTATTCTGCAGAATGATAGTTGGAACCAGGTACTCATAAAAAAACACGAATTCAGATTGCTTATAAAACAATTACCTTATGAGATATTGTATTTAGAAAAATGTTTATATGATCATTCAGTTACATATGATCTTCATTCATAATTCCTGGCATACAGCTCCCAAGCCCTTGAAGTTCCCTAAGTGTGAAGAGTGTTAAAGTATCTCTTGTTACATGGATGGGGTGATATTTTGGAAGCACCCAAGGGTGAGGGCTGGCTCCCAGAAGAACCAACCATGTGATTAGAACATCCACTCCCATCCCTAGAACCCCAGAAAAAGGGGACGTGCAGAAGGTTGAGTTCAGTCACCGATGGCCAAGGATTCAATCAGTCATGACTACATAATGAAGATTTCATACAAACCCCAGAGGAGGGGGTTTGGAGAGTTTCTGGGATGGTATACATATGGAGATTTGGGGAAAGTGGCACTTTCAGAAGGCAGGGAAGTTCTGTGCATTTTCCCTAGGCCCGGCCCTATGCATTGTTACCACCCTGCTATTCCTGAAGTTTATCCTTTGTAAAGAATTAGTAACCTAATGAGTAAATGGGTTTCCTGAGTTCTGTGAGCTGTTCTAGCAAATTAATCAAACCTGAGAAAGGGGCCTATGAACCACTGCTTATAGACAGTCAGAAGCACAGGCAAAACCCTCAGCTTGCAGCTGTCTTCTGAAGAGGAAGGGGTCTTGGGACACTGAGTCCTTAGCCTGAGGGATCTAATGCTCTCTCTGGCTAGATGATAAGAATTGGGTCCAAGGAGTCTTTCATTTTATTATGTAGTCACATAAGGAATGTAAATAAAATGTCACTTTGATAAAAATTAGTGTACTATTACGTACAGTAACAGTCATTTAAATCATTTCACTGTCTAAAAACACATTCATTTTACAGTTAATCTGGGAAGGCACCCTGCCTCACCAGCTCATCCGGAGCTCCATCCAACTGTGGATGAGAGCTGTGTGGACTCAGGCTTATGCTGGTTTTGCAGGAGTCACATCTTTCAAAACAACTCAAGATTAAAGAAGAGTTGATGATGCCTTCAAAAAGTTACATCAGAGGACATCATTGTGGCAACATGTGATGCATCGGAAGGAGGAAAGGAAGCAGAGAGGTAACCAGTTTGCATAAGACAAACTTCAGCTGACAAAATACAGGTAATCAAACAGGAACACGCAAACTGTGCATAAATTCTGAGAGTCAACGAACCTGGCCATGAGAATTCAATGGACCAGGGAGAACACATCCGCATCCCCCCACCTCACCTGTGGCCTCAAAAGCATCACAGAAGCCACTGTACCTCACGATGAGGAAGTGAAGGGAGGGAGATGAAACATCTTTCCACTCAAACTGCACCTTGGACTCCCAGGAGGGTGTCCTCAGAGCCAAGATGACAACTGTCTCCATGCTTCCTAAAAATGTTCAGAATGTGCTTGAGTGTGAGTTGCACTTGTATGAATGTGTCTCACGGTATATGTGCTGAATGTGTGTGTAAAAAGACTTTGTAGGAACTTGGTGTGGGAGTGTGTGTTATATGTGAGGGGATATGCACATGGATATCTATGTGGGTATACCACGGTGCATGAGTGTGTGTAAAGGTACGTTCATCAGTGTGTGAGAAATCTGATGTGTGGAGAACAGTTAATGTGTTTGTAAGTCTGTGAACAGAACATGAGCTTGTGTGTATCTGTGTGTGTATGTGTGTGTGTGTTTGTGTCTGTGTGTGTGTGTGCTGGCTATGATGAGTTGTCTGTGAGCATTTGCACTTGAGTATTCATGAGTGTGTATTTGTGTGTACGTGAATATGTGTGCTTGTGTGAGGAAGTATAGGCATATGGATGGATGTGACTGTACATTTGTGTGTGTGCAGGTATATGAATGTGAGCATGAAAACAGATGGTATGTGTGCATCTGTGTGCATCTCTGTACACATGTCTGTCCTCATCAGGTTCTCTGACAGGCTGTCCCCTCAGGGACAAGTGTGTGTAGGAGGAGGGCCTCTGCCTACATACATGCTGATGCCCGTTTCCCATGGGTGCATGTAAACCTGTGATCCCTTTCTTGTCAATGTGAAAGCAACTCTTGAAATGTAAGTGGTTTGTGGGGGAATGTCCCTCATGGTTTAGCCCTTTGGTCTGTGGACACGCTATACTAGAGCTGCACACAGTCCATCTGTACAGAACAGTCTGGCCCTGGAGGACACATCTCAGGAAAACACACGGTGACAGCCATAGGTGAGAACAACTGTAGTCATAGAGGTTCTGCACATGGTATGACAATAGGCCTTGCAGGGATGTTTGCTGGCATCCCAGGCTGTAGGCAGTGAATATTTCCCCCAACTCACAGGCAGGAAGCTCAGAAGGAACTTGAGGATGTCAGTTCTGCAGCCATCTGTGGCCCCTTGACTGGAATATATGAAAACATATTTTGAAAACTTTAAATTCTTAGTGCTTGGCCTTCCTTCATCTGAAATGAGAAACTGCTGAGATCTCAGAAAACTCCTTTGATCATAGAAAACTGGTTTGTTGCAGGAAAGAAAAGACTTCTAGGCTGGGAAGTCGTCGGTGGTGACAAGAGATGCCCACAGGTGGCCTCACACTGTGAGGAAACCGGGCACCCAAATACCTTGACCAGGCAAGTGTTTCAGTCCCTGGGATATTAATTTGGTGTTTGCACAAACAGCCCCATGAAGGAGTTCCCAGTGTTAAAGGGATGGGTTGCCTATCCAATAAAAGCTTGTGGAGAACAGGCAGGAGCCTGTGGACAGTGAAGTAGCATCCCCCCTCTCCCTGCCGTTGCTGTCCCTTCCATCTAGAGGCATCAGTGCAGGTTTGAAAGAACCCACTGGGTCCCTGGGTAGGTAGTGTCTTCTGCAGGGACTGGCCTTCCTGTCCTGCTTAGCCCCCACTGGCTTTGTTGCTGGCATTCAGATTCTCTGGCCACGAGTTCCCTCATCCATCAGTGTGGTTAAGACAATGCCTGCCCCAGGGGACAACATGAGTGATGACAGACACTAGGCGAAAGCGGATGGCATCTTGAGGCAGGCTCTTTTGGCACTTCTTCCTCCCTTTTCTCCTACTAAGTGGTGTTAAAATAAAGGGGGAGGCAAGGTGCTCATTTATTCAACACATCACCTGGCAACTACTGTGTGACACATGACTGAGGCTCTGTTAGGCTCAAGGAGCAGACAGAAACATTGTTTCCTTTGTGCCTCATATAGTCTCACTGATAAGGGACTGGTATCAAAGGCTGAGGCAACATTTTTCAGAGATGGCCACATTCTGTGTCTCCCATTCCACGAGCTGACTTCCAGAGTGAACTGCCACAATCTATGAGAGAAGGAGAGTCAGCATTCCCCACCCACTAAACCCAGCTCCCCTGTGTAACTGTCTCAACCTGTAGAACATGGTGGAAGTGATCGTGCAGAACTTTGGAGACAAGGTCATAAAAGGTGAGATGATCCTACCTGTGTCAGTCTCTTGGGACTGGCACCTTGAGAGCCCCTAAACTCAGGTAGGACACCTGCTCCCCTGTGGAGATGGACATTCCAAGTTGTGTCTAAGCCCCAGACACATGAATGAGGAGTTTTCATCTTTATCTGAGGCCCCAGTGCCCAGGAGGAGAACTGAGCTAGCTGCATGGTGTCCCATCTGAAATCTGAGCCAAAGACTCTCTGAGCTTAATCCACATCACTGTTTTAAGCCACTAGATTTTGGGGCAGCTTTTTATACAACCATAATGACTGGAACACATCACAGTGCAAGACCTTTTTTCTAGGGGAAGCATTTTGACCTCAGTTCTGAGCAGAGGCAGATGGGGGACCAAATTGTTCTTTCAAGCAGACATTCTTTTCTAAAAGCAAATATATGGGCCTTCATATCCTGGTTACAAGGCAAATCTGGACAAGAATGGGGAGTGTAACCTAAAAGTACAAATTTCCAAGTGTAGGCTAAAACATGCTGATTGAATTGAATGTTATAAAAAGGACGGGGAAAATCTGAGAGGCAGAGAGAGAGAGAGAATATTGACATCGTGTGGTTGAATCTGAGAAATCCTGAGGACAGCAAAGCTTCAGTGCCCACCTGCGTCACTCATGCAGACCCTGCAACTCCAGGCTGGCAGCTTTTTCTCGGCTTTCACAGGGCAGGCTGGAAGGGCTGGGGGCTCTCTAGACACAGAGCACCAAGCCATTGATGACTGGAAAAAAGATCTCCAACCATGTGGGCCCCTCAGCAGTCACCTACCTACAACATGGCTCTACTGGCAGATACCTCCTGGCTCCCTTCCCCACTTCCCAAAGGTGCTTTTTGGAATCACTCATCAAAAACCCCTTGAAAGTGAGACTTCACTTTCAGAGACTATTTTTAGAGGTGTTCTACACAGTTCTTCACAGATAGATATAGTAACACTTGTTGAGACTTTCCAAGATAGACACCGAGAATGCAACACTGCAAAAACATTTCTGCTCATGGACATCTCTTTTACTGAACCTCAGACCATGTTCCAGCTCTTTGAAACCAGCTCGGAGACATGGTACCTTATTTATTAAATCAATCACCAGTCTCATAGACAGTGAATTATTTATTGAGTTATCTCCCAAGTACGTTACGATCTTTGAAACAGGTGAAATCTTCAAATCAGAAATTATTATTAGAAAGTAGGCCTGGTCAGCTGCACACCTCAAGCTCAGATTGCCACATATGCATACATGCAGGAGCAACTGGCCCTGTTCCAACTTAAATTGCTTTGTCTACTTCAACATAAAACTGATTGAAAAGAATGACAGTATTGTTTCTGTAAGGGGGAGATTGTGGATCTCTAAAACACCCAAGGATTTTCACTCAGCAATAATACCCAGATCCTAGAAAGTAGCAGAGCAGCCCAGAAAAGTGATGGATCCAAACTCTAAACTACCTCACAACTGAAATGGCAAAAACTGTTGAAAATTGTGAGGAGTTACTTTGCATCCATCTCTGCCACTACCCTGTGGGAAGTTTGGGGAGCACTGAGCACTAAGAATTGAGCTTCTAAAGAAACAAAGAAACAGTAAAAGTTTCACAATTCAACCAGGCTTGTGATTAAAAAAGCCATGACTTGCAGGCACATATTAGAGATAAGAAATGTATGTGCTCGTGCTCACTGTCACCTCTGTTGCAGGTAAATATCTTTACCTGAGTGGTGAGCCATTTCTCCTGGAACATTTCTTTCCCATTCCTGCTTGCCATAGTCTAGCAAAGACAGGGAGGATAACTACGAGGGAGAATCCTGTGGACTGAGGACTCCTAAACTATAATTCCAGAAAATAAACAAAGCCAAAATTAATGCTTTAAAAACACTAATAAAATGGATAAATCCTTAGGAATACTGATCAAAATTAAAAGGGAGAATAGGCACATCTAATGTCATAATTAAAAAGAGGATGATAGCAGACCCTATAAATATTTAAAAGACAAAAAACTTTATAAACAAGTTTGCTAAAATATTTGATAATTTAGATATCATGAGCAAACTTCTTGAAAAGTTTATAGAAACAGAAGTATTGAGTTTGTATGGAATCACAAAGGCCTCAAATAGGTAAAAGTATCTTCAAAGGGGAAAAAAAGAACAGTGGAGGGTATCACACTCCCTGACCTCAAATTCTACTACAGAGCAATCATCATCAAAACAGTGTGATACTAGAACAAAAACAGACACAGTGATCAGTGGAACATATTGAGAGCCCAGAAATAAAGCCACACCTATATGGGCAGTTAATCTATGAGAAAGGTGCCAAGAGCATACACTAGAGAAACAAAAATCTATTAACAGTGATTAGAAACCTGGAAAGACATCTGCAAAAAAAGAAACTAAATTACTCATTAACGTCATACGCAAAAGTTAACTCAAGATGAATTCTAAGACCCAAAACCATAAAATTCCCACTAATACTTAGAAGAGAATGTGGGAGAAACATTCTATGACCTCAAACTCAAAGAGATCTTTAGGGAAGTAGCTTTATGTTTTTTAAATTATATCCATTGATAAAAATCTTTCTGTAAAGACCACTTCAAACCCACACTATTTCACCAGTGAATTCTTCCAAATTTTAAAGAAAAAATAATATTTTATTATAATATAAAAATTCAACAATATATACTCTAAAACAGATAAACTTTAGGTTCAAAGACACAAGTAAGTTGAAAGTAAATGGTTGAACAAAGATATAACTAAAAAGGAGTTAAGGTAGCTATATTAATATCAAATAAAATAGACTAACACAAAATATATCTTCATTGATTTGTCAAAGGACATTTTATAATGACAAAAGCATTCATCTTCAAGATGATTTAGTCATAATATTTATATCACCTCAAAACAAAACCAAAATCCTAGAGCAAAAATTCACATAATTTAAAAAAGAAATAGATAGGCAATTTAAAAATAATTGTCAGAGACGGCAATGCCTCATTTTTAATAATGATGTAACACTTAGATTCACAGAGAAATATGTTTTGGACAACACTATAAATCAACTAGATCTAATAAACTTACATAGAAGACTCCATCCAACAAAAGCAGAATACATATTATTCTTAATTGCATAGAGAACATTGTCCAGAATAGACCACTTATTGGATCATACAGTAAGTCTTGATAATTTAAGAAGATTGAAGCTATACAATGTTTTCTGACTACAATGGAATGAAATTAGAAACAAATAGAAGAGGCACACCCCAGGAGAGTAGCACTTGGTCCACCACCTCCAACTGAGCATATCCATATACATCTCAAAGACCTGGATGAACAGCTAAATACAAATCGATAGAAGTGCTTCTCCTCTCTCTTCCTTCCTGTCCATCTTCATTCTTATGAGAAACAGAGACAGAGACAGAGACAGAGAGACAGAGAAATAATCACAAAGGAAAATGGAAAATTCTTTGAGCTAAATGAAAAAATTCCCACTAATACTAAAATTAATAGAACATTAAAGCAGTTCTTAAAGGAAAAATTATAGCTCTAAATACTTGCATTGAAAAAGATCTCAAGTCTATCTTAAGAAAACAGGAAAATTAGAACAAATTAAAAGCAAAGCAAACAGAAGGAAAGAAAATGTTAAGGCAGAAATAAATGACAGAGAATAGAAACTCAATCAAGAAAAATCAATAAAACAAAAATTAGTCCTTTAAGAAGAGCAACAAAATTAACTAACATTTAACTAAACTGGTCAAGAAAAGTAAGAGAATTAAAATGACTAAAACAATAAATAGTGGACACTACCATCAGCTTCACTCAAATTAAAAAGAACTAAAGAAAATAATAAAAATAAGTGCATGACAGTAAATTTGATAAGCTAAATAAAGTGGAGATTTTTCTAGAAAGATGAAAATTACTAAAAAAGCTTCAAGGAGAATGGAAATTTGAATAGACCTTTAAAATTAAGGAGATTAATTAATAATTAGGAAAAAAATCCTACTCATGAAGAAAATCCCAGGTGCAGTTTCCTTCACTGGTGAACTCTACCAAGTATTTAAAAAGAAGTAACACCAATCCTTCATAAACTTTAAAAAATAAAATTAAGAGATAACATATACTTCACCACTCATACTACAGGATCATCATTACTCTAATAGCAAAATCAGGCAAAATGGGACTAGCAATGAAAGCTATAGGCCAGTATGCCTTATGAATATAGATACAAATGGATTGTAAGCCAAGATACAAGATTTAAGTTTATAAAACTTTAGAAAAAAAACATAGATATAAATCTTCATGGCCTTGCTTTAGACAATGCTTAAAATGTTTAAATACAATACCTAAAGCTCAGACAACTATAGGAAAAAAATAGATAAATAGATGGACTTCATCAAAATTTAAAACTTTGTATTATAGAGAAAATAAAAAGATAATCAGAGAAGTAAAAAAATATTTGCTAATAAGATATCTGATTAGGGACTTTTATGTATATAACTTTGACAATGAATTAATAACAAGCCAAATAATCCAATTTTTAAATGGGTAAAGGATTTGAAGAGATTGTTCAAAACAAGTGTACAATTACACATGAGGAGAATTCGAAATGATGTCCATAAACATATTTGTACATAAATATTCACAGAAAAAGTCAGAAACAATCCAAATGTCTATCAACTAATAAATGGATAAACAAAATTTGTCTTTATACAATGGAATATTATTCAGCAACAAAAAAGATGAAGTACTGATAATATGCATAAAACATGGAAGCATTTAGAAAAAATTGCAAGTGAAAGGAGACAGACACAAAAGGTCATATATTGTATGATTCCATATCCAGGGCCTGAGGGTGAGGGAAAGGGAAAGGGTAACTAAAGGATAAGGAGTTCCTTTTTGGAATGATGCAAATGTTTTGGAATTAAGTAGTGCTAATGATCCTACGCTTTATGAATATACTAAAACCACTGAATTTTCACCTTAAAGTAGTGAACTTTATGGTGTGAGGGTTATGTCTCAAATAAAATCATCATGTTAGAAATTACTCCATGGTCCTGATAGATCCCAACCTTAACCCCACAGTTGTAATCTTGTATTAAAAAGTAAGGGCTTTGTAAGCTATTTTGTGTTTCTTTCTTCTTAAATTCTATCCCAGTATGGATCCAATAGCTCATTCCTCCAACAAGTTCACTCTTCTTATACTGGTGGAAGACCAATAATCCATGACTTCCATTGTTTTTATTAGATCACAGATTCTGTATAAGGCAACACAATTGCTCTGCTTTCTCATAGCTTTCTGTTGCCACATGACCTTAAAATCAGCCAAGTGAGTGACTAGGGACTTGAATCTCTAACTTTTTAACTTTAATTCTGTTCCTGGGACACTGAGTTCCTCAGTTTGCATCCTAGAAGTACTGACCTCTAGAAAGAATTTCCCTTCTCCACAATGCTGTAGCCTCTTCTCCTAGGAGAGTTCACAAGTTCTACTGGTTGTTCTTCAGACTTAATAGCAACTCATTTGACAGTGAGGAAACAATGTAAGATACTAGCTCAACCACTTTAGAATTACAGAGCTTTAGAGCTTGAGAATACATCTAGTCCTTTGCCTTATTTTCAATGATACAGGGTGGTACTTGGTGATATCAAGGGACATTCAGGAATCGTATGCACTCCAACAACTCATGATGGAAAGCCAATTTTCACCATGACTCACTGGACCCTGAAACCATCTACACTCTGGACTCTTGTCCTGTCTCATTTCTCTCAACTCTTCTCTGGTTCATTCTACTTCAGCCTCAGTGGTCTCCTGGCTGGTCCTTGAGTATGCCAAACAGGTTCTCACCTCAAGACCTTTGCATGTGCTCTCCCCTCTAGCTGGAAGGCCATCAACTCAGATGTTCACATCATCTGGTCCCAATGATGTCACCTCTTAAGAGAGACCTTGATCTACAATTACTCCTGCTGTCCACCACTATCCTGCTTAGTTCTCTATCTTAGACAGTAACTGAAGCGACACTTTTGTTTTGTTCCTTCCCCTTCCTTAGCCTGCTTTACTCCCTTCTCATTCCCCAATAAATCCAAGGCATCTGAATGTCATTCTCTGGTTCTGCTTCTGAGAACTGACAAGACACTACTTAGGGGGACTGAGGTGGTCATGTAATCACAGCACCTGAGAATGCCCATGATTCAGATGTTGAGATTAAATGTCTGTGAAATACCTGAAGAAACTGTTCAGTAACAAGAAACAAGCACTTAAAAATAAAACCAGGGCCTGTGGGGGCGGAGGCTTTAGTAATTATGTGACCTTTGATGTCAAATGTCAGTTCCGGAGATGCCTTTGGACTTTTGCGAATCATATTTCCCTAACTAAATGTTCAAGGCCATGCTATCGAATCTGGAGGTCATGTGATCTACAGCAAACAGTCAACAGATGCATGCTATTTATTCTGTTTTTTAGTCTTTTCATATTTTTTCAAAAACCACACAGTCATTCTGCTTATAGAATATCCCAAATTATTCTTCACTGAGGCTTTTTTCCTAAGTTACTGACTATATTGTCTGTAAGACAAGGGGCACTTATAGGTAAGCACCTGAATTCTGCTCTACCCTTTGATAGCACTGTACAGTGATGGTACTAATTCTTACTTATTGTACCACTTGTATCTTCATGGGATTTTCTTTGGTTGCCCTTGATGTTCCAAAATATGTTAGTGCCAACGTCTTCTGAAATCTCTTTGGAGATTACACTGTTATCTTAAAAGTCACACCCAGTTATATTTAAGCTAGTCTCTACTTTCATCTCCTCTCTGTTCAAAAGCCTAAGAATAATAGCTGATAAGTAATGCAACATATACAATGATTCAGAATTGGAGACCAGAAACCTAAAAAAAAAATTCTTGCATGTAAAAGCTTAATTATCATTAAAGTGAGTGTTTCTCATGTTGAGAATTTCTGATAGCCTTGGATCCATTATTTGAGAGCCACAGAACAGCAGCTTGAATGCACCTGAATGCAGATTTAGGACAGTCTGAACCAGAAGGCAACTGTGCCAGCCTACCAATAGTGGAAATTTGTTTTTGAATATAAGAATATGGAGCAAAAGTGCAAAAAAGTAAAGTGAAACAAAAGTTACATCCTTGGAGATATGCTCTCACAGTAGTTTAGAAGGGCATACACATTAGCCCTGACATATTCTCTGAATGGTAGTGCCACAGCATGCTTCCAAGGAAGGAGTGATTTGGCCACGTTATCAAGACCCCCTTCAGGGGAATCTCGAAACACATCAGCACGTCATGGTTCTGAGTAGTCTCAGTCCAGGAAGGAAACCCTCTCCATCTTGTTTGACACTAAGATCCCAAGCACACTCAACCACGAGAACTTTTTTATGTAATAAGTGTTAACACCCAGGGAAAGAGTGTTATAAAGTTTTTACTTTGAGATTCATGGTCATGGAAGTCTAGATTTATCCTTAATACATTTAAACAGAAATTCGATGTGTATTTCAACAGCAATGCACAGGCAGTTATTACAAGTATTTTCAGAACGGGACATATTTCCACCTGCTTCTTTTCCAGGAAAATAAAGAACCATGTTAAATAAAAACAGAGAATGTTAAAATTCATTTCTTAATGTTTTGAATAATTTTTACTTGAAAATTCTGCACTTCTAAGCAAAACTGGAATTATGCCATGTGGTTTCTCACACTAAATGAAATGCGTAGGAAAAGAGGGGGAATATTTTGTTCAAGAATTTCTCAATGACCAAAGAGAAAGAACAATGAGAAACCAATCTAAATTTTACCTTTCAGCCATTAGATGCCAAGATTATTGGAGATATTTTTTCTCTGCTAAATATTTTTTTAAATTTATGTTGGAAGAGCACATTATCATCTGATAAAATGTTATATAAAAATTAAAGGATTCTGTAAGTGGTACTTGGTATCTAGATCTCAAGGTAATTATTCAGATTTCAATTAAATATCTAAACCAAAGTTGAGGAATTCTCAGGAGAGCCACAGAAATCAGAACATGGTGTCATACTTGAAGTTTCCCTCGGCTTCCTGAATTTGAATTATTAAATGGGCTGCAAGCACAAATCATATCCAGTAAACCTCAAACTACAGGTTCCAGCACATAAGCTTCGTTTCTAGCTTTTAGGTCTGGTCATCTCTGAGAAAGAATTTTCCAGACAAACCATCAAATGAAGAGGTTCACAGCATGAATTTTAGCAAAACTCATCCCCCAGAAAGGGAATCTTTGGGGATTACACATATTATTTTCTATTTTTCCCATTTGTTGACTTGATATTTCTTTTGTATTATCAGACAAAACCTACCCTTAGTCAAACTGTTTTACAATAAGATTAATAATGTACATACAAATATAGTGTTCATGATGTGTTGAAAATGACCATTTGAGAAAGGGAAAATATTCAAAAATGTAGAAAGTCACGAAAGAAATGCAATAACATAGTTAGGTGAACTGCCAAATTGTTCACTGTGTCAAAACATACCAGGCTTCATTGTGTTTGCAGTCATACTCAGTAACCCCCAAAGTGGTGTGGGGAGTGACCCAAGTAAACAGCACCACCAGGAGAGGCAGCTGCAGGGCCCAGCTGGTCTTTCTGCAGCGTGTGTCTCCCCAGCCCCAGCCAAATGTTCTGGCTTTATTGAAGTGCCCATGCCAGCCCTGACTGCAGCAGGCAGAGGGACTGTAAACAATTATGAGGAGCATTGTGGGGAAAAGAGACAGAAACACATCAGCTTGTCTTTCTTAAGGAGGATCCTGATTAACATATAAAGCTAACTACCAATGTTAATACATTTCTACATAAATGCACAATATGAAAGAACATCTCCTAGATTAGTAAGCAAGAATATTCTAGAACACGTTACCTTTACCTTCCGTCTATGTCTTTGTTAGCATCTCAGCCTGCTGAAGCCACCATTCAGATTACTAAACGATGTTTCCTTATTTTCCTGACCTGATAACAAGGCATGGTTGACTTATTATTTTAGTCATTCAGATGGTAAGTTAAATTTAGTTACCTTAGACAAAGTAAAAGCAGATGAAGGAAATACTTTCTCATGGGCAAGGGTAAAACTTTAATTGATCATCATAGTATTTAGCCCATTTGACTCTTAAATTACTGCCTTTTAACTATAAACTCATGAATCTAAATATTCTAGAAATCAAAAGATACAGATAGATACAAACAGACACATATATATGTTATATAAAATAAACATATAAATCTATGTGTGTGTCTCACTGGTAGGTTTTTATCTTGGAGAGTGCTCTAAATTGTCTGTGAAGAAGGAAATATATCCTGTCTAGCACCATTAACAACTGCATTAGCATAAAAATGCCTAAGGTGACACATTTTATAAATGCATAAGAAGTGGGAGACTGGTGGTGTTTAGATCAAGAGATGAAAATACTATCAATTCGAAAAATGAAGTAAATAAACATGTAATGCACACAGTACACTCTTAGATGCCTCATACAATAACACATTCTGGAAAGACCAGGAGAAATCAGTACAGACGGACACACCTCCCCATCCAGAACAACACCATTTCCACAGGACACATACTGTCTGATAAACTCTGGACAAACGGAGAGAGCATCTGTACCAATGTGTAACATCTGCATGATGCTAAACCCATTGTTCCAGGCTCAGACAAACAGAAAGTTTTGTCCCATCAAAGGTTCTTCGACTGACTAAACCCAGAATGTTTAGGTACCATCAAACGCAGCACAGAGCCACGGGGCACTCTCTTCCCTATGGGGAAGCCGCCATTGTTTGCACTTGCCCAAAATCCCAGTTTTTTATTCTTCCCCGTAAGAACAAATAGAGGTTGGTTTCTAAAAGTTTAAGGGAAAACCAGCCTTCATAAAATAAAAAGATATGTAAAAATGTATCTCTTTGCCCCCCTTCTCCCTGTTTTTCTCTGACAAACCCAATTAAAGGAAAATTATTTGGAATACTACAATTCTCTGTGACTAAAATGGTACATAGAGGTGGAGGGTTTTTGGTTTTAGAATTTTTTTCCTGAAAATTTTGATATTTTGTTTTTTGAAAATTATTTTTTATTGAATGGATTCCCTATTACTTGACAGGGCAGAAATCACAGACAATAAGGGCATGGTTCTGATTTTGACAGGACAGATAGGTTTGGAAATGTATTTCACAGACCCATCCTATTTATTTTTGAAGTCATTTAAATGTGCAAACAATACATTGTCTTCTGGTTCATCATATCTTCTGAAAAATATTTTCATGAATTAGGAATAGTCATTGGGAGAGCACACCCTGATGGAGTAGTGGTTACATCTGTTGCCTCATCAAGTGTAGTCCACATACATCCCCAAAACCAGGGTTCACAACTCAGGGCCTGTGGGGAGCAATCAAGATGAACATTTAAAGAACATCAATAAACTTTATTCCTCCTCTCTCTTCCTGGCTCCCTACTTGCCTTCATTACTGACTGCACTTTCCATTAAAAAAAAAGAGAATACTCATTAGGTGGCAGATGTAATTAGCAAAGATTTAGCTACAGAATTCTTCAAATAGCTGAGTCCATTATATGCAGTGTAATTGTAATAATTCCCCATTTTGCCTTTTCATACATGCTAGTACTATGGAGATCACTTCACAGGCCAGAGGAAACTGTTCAAAACAAAAAGCACCATGTCTTTGAATACCACGTCCTAGGGGTAGGACTACTTTCTCTGACACAAATCCCCATTTGATCAGTTCATGATTGTCTATGTTGTACACACTTGTGGAAAAGCCAAATTCCCCTACATTGCTATGCATTTAGTGGAAGATTTAGTTCCCTTGAAGAGACTTAAAGTCTTTTATTTTGTAAGCAGGATAACAGGACTTCTCTGAGGTCAATTTTCAAGGTGGAAATAAGGAAGAGTTTGAAAGAAACATGTTTGTTGTATTTGTTTAGATGAATCTTATAACAATTCATATTTTGGGATTTTTAAATCCATTGAAACTTTAGAGCCAGCTAGTCCCAGTGAGTCTGCTACACAGTGCTTGCTCTCCCAGGCTTCCTGCCCCAACCTGGTCATCAGCAACTCAAGTAGAGTTGGGAAAGCAAGACAAGGGACTAGTATAAGAGAAGCCAGAAGGATGCTACAAGTATCACTATCATTCATACTTTGTGGGATCCCACCTCCCACAACTGTTTGCATGTATCCTCTGTCACTGATTTGGTAAGGGGCCAGAACTCATAGGCTGCCCTGTCAGTCCTCCACCCTGTGTTTCCAGTGACAAAATTGTACCATCCCTACTGTTTCTTTCCCTTTTCTTAAGTCAGAGACATGCAGCTGCTCACGAACAAGAGGTAATCAAACTCTGACATGTAAATGGAGGATCATAGCGGCATGAAGAGAAAATAACTGCCCTAAAAAGAATAGCAGTCCAGTGTGGATGCTTCAGACCTTACCCAATCAGCTATCAACACTTGTGATACAAACAAAATAATAAAAAAAAATTATTAGTATTGCCTTAGAATAGAAAAGTAGACAAATAGATCAAATACAGCCTAGACATTGATCCACTCATGTGTGGGAATTTGATGTGTGAAACAAGTACCAGATAAAAAATACTTGAAATGATAGCAGCAAACACTAAATTAGATGTTTGCTATACCCCATGTGTTAATTAATGCTTTTCGTATGATTACTCCTACTAACTTCTAAAACATCTGTGAATCTATAAAGTAGACAGCCTCAAAGGATTATCTCCGGATATTTACATCCTTGTATTATACTCTCTCCTTGAAGAGGGCTGGACTTAGAGAGCAAATTAATATGGTCTGTAAAGAATAAAATATGGCAGAAGTAATAGATGTCATGTTTATGATTATGTTTAGAAAGACTGGATACTGTATGGGATAGCTTATTTCAGTCTCTTGCTTATTTTCTTTGAAGGAATTCAGCTGCTATGTTGAGAGATACCTGCCCTATGAAGAGGCCTAGGTAGCAAAGAACAATAGTAAAGAACTTAGGCCTTTGGTTCATTTTCCCATGAAGAACCATTTGAGTGAGTTTGGAAGATCTTCTTCCTCTCCTACTTGAGCCTTCAGATAAGACTGCAGCACCCACAGATAACTTGCTTGTAGCCTTGTGAGAAAACTTGAGCCAGAGTCAGCTGAATTCCTTAGTCACAGCATCTATAAGAAACAAAATTTTAAGCTACCAAGTTTGGCAGTGTAGCAGTTCACTCACCATTGGACCATTAAGTAATGGACTAAGAAAATTATATCCCTTTAGAAACAAAGCAAAATAAAATTTAGTTTCCTACCACATACAATTTATAAAAATCAATTACAGCTGAGTTATTCAATGAAAGTTATAAAACTTTAAATTATTTATTTATTGAGGAGAAACCATAGAAGAAGATACAACTGCAGTACATGAGATCTCTGAAACAGGACACAAAAAGTATAAATAAAATGATTAAAAGTATAAAGGAAAGACTGATAAATTTAAATGCATTAAAGTTTAGTTCTTCTCTGGGTAATAAAGAAACCTGCTGACTAAGAGAAGATATTTATGACACATATCTGGATACAGAAGAGTATCCAGAATATGCAAATTAATAAATAATGTACAACTCTGTAGAAAAAAGAAGCCAAAGACATACCTCTAAAGAAATAGAAAACTTCAATGAGCATATTAAAGACAAGATGCTCAAACTAATTAATAATAAGGAAAATGAAATTTTAAAACCACAATAAAATTACATTGATGCCTAACAGATTGATAAATACTTTAACTCACAAAACTTTGAAGTCCTTGTAGTAAGGAAGAACTTGACTTTCTCAGATCCTGCTGGTGGAAGTGTAAATTAGTGCGACACTAGAAGTTGTATGGCTAAATTCTCATTTCCTAAAAGTATTTGAGATGTTAATTCTCTGCATCCTAGTAAAACCACTCTGAGATAAATAACTTGTAGAAACTCCTATAATGGAATTCATTATGACAGCAAAAAATATGAAAACCCAAATGTCTGTTGAATGGAAAATACACAATAAATTGAGGCAAATTCATACAGGGTAATACTGTACAGGAACGGAAATAAAACCCATCAATGTGGATGAATTTAAGAAACCTCACTTTGTGTTAAAGAGTCTATTGCAGAAGATCATATATGGAATAAGCCCATTTAGATTAAGTTGAAAACAGCACAAAATTAAACAACAGATGAGCTACATTTCTGTGGTGCTCTGTGTGGGGAGGCCTGTGATGGGTGGAAGAGTGTGTTTTATAAACAATCGATGATTCTGCTTCTTAATCAGGATGGTAGACAGACTAGATTTGATTTTGTTATTACACTTCCAATCAAACATTTATGGACATACATTTTTTATATATGACAGATTTAACTAAGACAAATGAAAGGAAAAGGAAGTCCTTCTATTGCCTGATGATCTTGATCTGAGAGGAGTTTGGATGGACAGTATCTTGGCAGAACTGGGAAGGAAGAAGCACATGGGGGGAGTCACAGTGACCAGAGGTAAAGGCAGGAGAGAGGAGTGGAGAAAGACCAGGGGAGGGGACAGACAGAAGGGAGAGGGAGATAGACTGTGTTCTGGTGACTTAGTTACAGTGCCTGAGTCAAGTCTTGCCTAAAACCTTCATGAATGGTTAGGTCAACTGAGCTATTAACTTCACCCATTTGCTTGAACCAAAATTTCAGGAAAATGTTAGTTGCGCGTGCGCGCGCGCGCACACACACACACACACACACACACACACACACAATTGCACCAGAAATGCATTTCTCCTACTAAACCAGTCGTAATAACCTTGGTGGCACTAGAGACTCATGTGAGAAATATAAAAAGCTCACAATGGGCCAGACAGGCCCAGAACAATGAAACCAGAAGCTCTGATGGTGGGGCCTTGGTAGTACAGTTTCAAAGCTCCAGTTCCTTCCAAGATGCAGCCAGGTTATTGCCAGGTTCCAAAAGCACGATATTAGTACATTTTGCTTGAAGGATGTAGAGATGTGAGAACTGAACTGTGAGAGGCGCATGCAAATGGAGGTCCACAGTGCACACCCGGAGGTCACTATAATGTGGAATTGCTACCCCTTGTCCCACAAACTGTTGTTGTCAACCACAGTCATTGTCCATTTTTGTGCAGTAGTAGTGACTGGACAGGTGGAGCCTGACAGAACGCATTTCTCAGCCTCCACAGCGGCTCAGTGTGGCACTGACGCGGCGTTGTTTCGGTGGGTAATGTGAGTGCAAGGGTGTACACCATCTGGGCCTGGGCCTTCAGAGTGCTCTTCCCACTCTTCTTTCCCCACTGACTGAAACCTGACCCTAGCAGTCACAGAGCTTTGATGATGGCCTTGGGGACTTCATAGGGGCAAGAGGGAGAAGCTGGGTCCCCCAATTTCCTGCCTAGACCAATCTCATATGGATGGTTTTGTGAGGGAGAAATGCATTTCTATTCAGTTCTTATGTTTCACTAAGTCATTCTAACAGATTCCCCTGCAGAGAGATGCCCCATCCAAGGTCGCGGTCATCCTTAAGGAGACCTAGTGGTCTTACCTAGGGGTACAAAGGCCAAGCTGCCATGATAATGACCAATTTGAATATTCATTAAGCCCCAGCTGTCTCCATGGGGTTGGCTGCACTGCCTGGCAGCCACACCGCTCTCTCTGCCTACTCCAGATCCTTTCTGGCTTTCCACAGGGGTCCTTCTGTGGGGGAGGCCGTACTGCAAGGCTTCATGCGGAGGGGGTCCATCCTGAAGAGGGTCCATCCTAAGGGCCATCCTTAAGAAGCACCATTTGGGACAAACTCTGCCTCAGATCAATTTCCTAAAGGAATCAATCCACAATCTACAGAAAGTGTTCAGCAAATACTTGTCCAGTGAATGAACATATACCTAAATCAATGAGGCAAGGCTGGAATTGAGCCCAAGAGAAAACTGTACACTGGAGCATTGCTGATGACTTGTTTCTAACAAAAGAAAATATTCTAAGGAAAATTTGGGGCTATGTCTAATGAATAAGATTCCAAGTTATTAATACTACCAATTAAACACTAAATATTCCAAGTGGGAGAAACTAGATTAGTGCTAATGAATATCAAAACTATTTGTATTTTGGCAAGCATTTTTTCCAAGAACATTTTTCTTGCCATTTGCAAGAATCAGGGATAGAGAGTCCATAGATGTCCAGCTCCAGACTCGGCTCTTATGCCAGGTGTCCCAGTCTATAGCTTTCCTCCCTGGGGCTTCCCAAACTGTGAGCATTGAAACAGTGAGACAGAAAGCTGATGATTCTGTTAGTGGAGGATGGGGAAGAAATACAGATGGACTAAAAGGAGGTCTCAAATGTTTCTACAGATGTCAATAACGTTTTTTAAATCCAATTTTCTAAGGTGATATTCCAGTTCAAATGTTCTTACACATTTGGATACCCAATAGGACAGAGTCTGCAGGTTGTTTCTCTAATATCCATTTCCTGGCCTTTCTGAGTAGCAAATTCCAATTTTATCACATTGTCACTCAGCCCAAAGCTACACGCCCCAAACTCCTTAAGAGGCAGCCGTGACCGTGACACTAATTTTAGGTTAATACAGTATGAAGGGAAATGATACATGAAGAGTGAGCCCTTCTCCCCCCTCCTGCTGTTTAGACTGTCATAGGGGCACCACCCTGGCTCCTGAGGACATGACCAACCACTGGTGTTGGTGGAGTGGGGTGGGGAGTGAACAGCAGGAGGAGCCCGGGTCCTGAGGACTTTCTGGAGTCCCTTCCCAGTCTTACCCAGTCCATATCCAGAGGTTATCCTGCATGAGAAGCTACACACTGATATTTAGGCCACTGTTTGGGAAGCCTCTGCTGCTCACAGTTGGTGGTGATTAATAATGAGTACACCTACAAACACAGAAATTCAGTATTATTTACGTGAAAAAGAAATAGAAAGTTACTTATGAAAGTAACACAGAAACTATCTTTTGAAAGTTTATATTTTAAATTTGTATTTGGGTATTTCATTATGTATCATAAAACAGAATTCCTTTTCAACATAGTACTTGAATATTATTCTGTTAACACCAGGGTTTCCTAGAACACAGTATTAGACCTTCATGGGAAATACAGAAGATCATAGCCCTCAAACATGTCACCATTTGCTTCAGGCTATGGCATGTGTGTAAAGCAGTCCTATTTGAATAATACTATTGTAGCTACACAAAGAAGCACACACAGAGGAAAAATGAATTGAATGGACATTCCTCAGCATGAAAATGGATGTCACCCCTGAGATAACCCCTGGTGGTTATCGGTATGCTTGTTTTGGTTATTTTTTGCCTAACATTATTTTCTAATTTTTGAACTCCAGCTCCTCTTTTCTGTGTCGTTTGAAAATTCTCACAACATGTATTCCCTCCCCCACAGCTCGGCTCTGCTCTGTCATCCTGTGGAAAAAGCAGAGTCAGTACAGCAGTTTGGCCAGACTCCAAAGTCCACTCACAACTGGGGCAGGCAAACAGGTTCAGGGAGGGCTGGCTTCCATCAGCTGTCAGACAACCACTGCCTCCTTTTCATAGGTTAAAACATCCAGTTAATTTTGTCAATTTGCTTTTTTTTTTTCACTCCTGAGCAACTTTGTGCTTCCTCTTTTAACTACAAGGGCAGCTCAAATGGCCAGGAGCAGAGAGGATATTTGAGGCTTTTCCAGTCCAGACACAATTTGTAGAAGAGAACGCTCCAAAAGTCTGTGCTGAGAGGTATGCTACAGACCTACTCAATATGTGCAAACAGAAGCTGACGAGTGGGAACAGACAGACTAGGGTACGGCCCCAGCAGGACGAGTGTGTGGGCCTCAGAATATGTGTGGTGCTTGACAGTGATTTAATGCACAGTCTACACACTAAGAGACTTCAATAAATGTTGTTGACTGACTGCCTAACTGACTTTGACCTCGTCTAGAAAGGAGGTGGGGGTGCTAAATAAACTCAAGGTATTATCATAAGAATACCTGTTGACCAAGAATGTTGTCAAGATGAATGAGTTTCTTTGGAAGGGCAAAATGTGCTACTCTGAGAATGACACTAGGCGAATACTAAATTTAACATCCTTTGAATAAAACTTTATATTGCTTCAACTCTGCCCTGATCACAATATCAGCCAGAGGTCTCCTCGAAATGCAAACACCGTTTGTTGAGACAACTCGGCCAAAATGTGACCTCTCTTGGCACAAGTGATTTGCTCTGTCTTTATTATCTTGGACCTTAGGATGGCATGGCTCTTGGAAGATTGAATACTTTGTCACCTACCCAATACCAGAGCTGCACTAAAGTAATCATCTAGAGGTGAGTCCCTCTCTTTCTACCCTCACCCAAAATCAAGTTCCAGGATAAGAAATTCCCCAACTCTCCTAGGTAACCATTCCTAGTGTTTGTGTCAGGATAACTCCTTTGTGTGAACTCTAATCCTCTGAGAAGTGATTTGTCAATTCTTTATTGTTTTTTCTTTAGCGGAAATAAAAAAAAACAAAACAAAAAAACTGAGTCTCTGTGTTTGTACTGAGACCCAAAGTTACAACAGAAATCTTTCTCCTGCTACTTAACACTATCTTCAACTTCAGGTCAGAACTTGGAATATTTTGCAAAAAAAAAAAAACCTCCAAAATCTTAACATATAAAATGTTACATGTATCAAAGAACAATGTCTTTGATATAGTATTTGAGCTTCTTTTCCTTTCTTGTTGGGAGGTAAGGCAGCCCTAGTAAGCTGCCTACATGAACCCTGCCCTGTGATAGGGGTATTTGCTAAGTGAGTAGTGGTTCCATGTGTCACCCTTGCTGAAAAGTCCATGACTTTGTGACTCTCTACCAAGGCCCAGGAAAATGGCCCAAAAGTGAAATTAAATTAAACAAGTATTTTATGTAACCAGGAAGTCTAATTTTTTCATTAAATGAAAAATTTGTTCTGTAACTGAATCGCTCACTGTGAGTGATACTTCCCCAAAGTATCAGTGATTTTCCATTGATTTATATGTGACTCTGCTTACCTGATCTGTGTGTCACTGGAATAGAATCAACCCACTGACATTATCTCTTGTGTGCCCTTAAAATCTAAATTAGAAAGAAGGATTGAATACCTGCCCAACAGACAAAGGTAGTAATGATTTAAAGATACTTGGGTCAAGCTGAATATGCCCCTTCTATTATTTTTATTTTCACTTTTTTACAATGACTTTCTGGAAGAAGTTTATCTTGAGGTATAGGAGTTAAGACTCTGCTAAATTACAGGAAGCCGATTTCATTTTATGATGAATACATTTGGGATTATGTCAGGGAAAGTGCAATTTTTTTTTTTTAACAAACCGATTTATAGCTCCCAAGGTCAGCCTGTACTGGTGATGGACAAGGGAACCCTTTTCTTCACTCAACCCAATGTACCACTGACCAAAGATTCCCTAGGGGATTTTAATGACAGGTTTACAGGAGTAAAAACAAAAATACATGAACAACTGAATGGATTGCCTTACTTATAAGAGACTTCCACAGAGTCAAGAGTAGCCATTTATGTGATGTTTTGCTATTTAAGTTGTCCTGCTAAGACTTTCTGGAACTTTTCTATTAGTATCTCCTGCTTTCTGTGCTTTTAATAGTCTTTTCACAGGAAGATTTTTTTTTTAAGGATTTTTTTTTTTTTTTTGAAAAAAACCACCTGGGATGAAGGTGAGTAGGCAGGCAGGAGGAGAGAGGGGGAAGAAGTAATCCATTCATTGTTTTTATTTAGTTGTTTACATTGGGTGCTTCCCCCAGCCCGGGGTCTTGAATCTTCAACTCTGGGATGCATGTGGAACTGCTCACAGGGTTCACTAAATCACCAGCATGCACCCTCAGAAGAATTTTTAATGTCTCTTTTACAGTCTTTGCATTTGTCTGGCTGATCTTTTCAAATGTGGATTGAGAAACTGCAAATCTCAGTTCTTACCCTTACTCCTCAGTGACCAGGAATTTAGGTCATCAGTGCTTCCCAACTGCATTCTGAAATAAAAAGAAAAAAGGAGAAGCTACACAAACAAAAAGGAAAGTATGAGCTTTTTCCACACAACCAACACTCATGTATTTGGGAGACACTGCAGCCACTCTGGTCATGAGTGTACTCTCAAAAAAGAGAAAATCTAGATTTGAATCCAGTCTGGCCAGCAGCTAATTGTATGGCCTTGGGCAATCTTCTACCCTTTCTGAGTCTCACCAGTCAGATAGCAAAGTAATAGTAGTCACAAGAATTAGATGAGTTAATGAATCAAAGTCGTGAGCACAGTGCTGGAGACTAGCGGATTAAGTTATGGGATGGTGAGGGGTCAAGGTTTGTAAAGAACTTAAAAGCATAACCTAAAATCATCACCATGCACTGACAATTCTAAACATTTTAGTTAAAGTATTCTTTCCTGAAAAATGATTGCTGGTCTAAAAACACTTCTAAAAATGCTGTGGTTACTGTTAACTTTTAAGCGTCAGATGTATATAAGCTTCAAATTAGCACAATTTTATTATCCATCCTTTATTGAATGTCCTGATTTACACGGAAATTATGCAGTCAAACAATTATGCAGTTGACTCTGGACATAAGTAGATGTAGCTGTATGCATTTGTTTTCAAAATAAGATAGTTGGGGTTCAGATTTGTTTGAGTTTGCTTACAACTTGAATCTCTGACACTTGCATGTAAACAATAGATGGGGGAAGGGTTAAAAACAGAACTAGAATTACTTCAATGTATGCATGTCAACATTTAATTAATTAATGTCATTAGAATATTAACCTTTCTTGTTTCCTTTTCTGTTTGCATTGTTGTTTTTGGTGGCATGGTTATATTTAGAGTTCAGAAAAAAGTGTTCAGTGTCTTTTTTTCTTTTCTGATCTTTTAGATTTCTTGTGTGATTCAAGATTATATTGAAAGTAATCATGAGGTAAGTTGCCAAAAAGTGACCTGCTTAATGTTGGAGGGGGTGTGGAGAGAAAGGAACCCTTCTACACTGTTAATGAGAATATAAATGGTGCAACCTTTTTGGAAAACAGTATGGAAATTCCTCAAACAAATAAAGATGGATCTACCATTTAATCAAGCAATCCCACTCCTGGGTATGTACGCATGGAATACAATATCTCTAATCAGAAAAAAATCTGCACCCCTGTGTTCATAGCAGCACAGTTCACAACAGCCAAGACATGGAAACCTAAATGCCCATGAACAATTAACTGAAAAAAGAAGCTATGGTATATATACTCAACAGAATGCTCTTTAAAAAGATTAAATTTTATCCTTTGCAACAATCTGGATATATCTGTAGGGAATCACGTTAAGCAAAATAAGTCAGGAAGTAAAGGAGAAGTAAGAATGGTTTCATTCATATGTGGAGTATAATGAAATGAGACAGATGAACATACAAACTACAATGAAATTAACAGGACATAGGACTACTGTGGGGGGAGGAAGTGTGGGAGTGGGGAGGTCAGAAAAGAGGAGAAAAGGTGGTGGCAAAGGACACTGGAACTCTGGTGGTGGGTGTAGTGTCAAAAAATACAGACTAAGATGCAATTCCAATATCTTAAAACAAATATAGCATTGTGAACAAAAGAATAACACTAATTTTTAATAACCTGCTTGTGGTATCAAATGTTTCAGGTATTCCATTGCCTGGAACAAAGTCAGCATGATGATCACTATTGTTAGTGCACTGAATGACGATATCCCAGAAAGACTTTGTTCATAAGAACCCATTAGGTCGCCATCCTCCTTATCAATGCCTCACCTCTGGTGCAAACTCCCACCAGATACCATTCAGTACGCCATGTTTGTCAAGTACGTTATCATGAGCTATAAACTCTGCCAAAAGGCAGTCCCAGGAAGGAAGGCCAACTCTGGGGTGCTCACAGTAGAGATAAGGAAGCAGGTGTGGGAAGAAAGTCAGCACCCCTGTCAGCCACCAACTAAGTGGCCCAAGAGAGAACTCAGCTCCTGGTACGAACTATGTGTGCACACTCTGCATCTGATACCTACATATGACGTCAACATCCAAGTCTACAGATGAGGAACACAGAGGCAGAAAAGGATACTGAATAGCTGAAGCCAAAGAAGCATCAGAGCAACAAAAAAAAATCAGGATACTAACTGTGGGCTGAAGTGTTTCCTTAAGATATTTCCTTAGGATATTAGGTGGTACTTATTGTACACTTGGAGTAATTGTCTCTCAACTATTAGCTCATTTTTATCCTTAAGCAAGACTACATGCAAGTCTTAACAATATTCACTCTATTTTAGGAAGCAGGACAGTCTGCTAGGAAGTGAGGGAAGCAGGTTTTAAACCCTGGTTTGTCCAATTGCAAACATCACCTTTTAAGTCCCATATGATCAGAGAGCCACTTTGAGTATGAATGCTAATTTATTTAGCATGGATTCCTATACTTTCAATAGATTCATTGTATTAATTTATCATTTATTAATTTATAATAGATCAATTAATTTCATTAGACAGTGTGCCTCTAAGCAAGATGCCTCTAAGCAAGATGCTTATTCTTAAGTGACAAAAATCAAATGCTTATGCACACCTATTCTGTTCCAGTGTTTATGTGGGCTACCAGTTCTGTTGTGAGGGTGTTTATCTAGACTTCTTTAGTCCCATTTATTCTCCAGAAAAAATACATGGAAGTCACATTTTGTCACAAGTATCCCATAAACACAAATGTTTATATTTAGTGATGTCTTAATTCAAGCTCATCTCTCCATCATCTTTCCTCTCCAGTGACATTATCCTGCCTTCTAATAACCTGTTCAGGTACAGGACATATCACTACAGATCTTATAATATGCACAAAGTGTTGAGAAGCATTGGGGCCACAAAAAGACAAGTCTGGCCCCTGCCCTAACAGAGCTCAAAAGTGGGAAAATGGGTTCTAGAAACAAATTCTACTCCAGTTACATAAAGAGGTAATACTAGGAAACATCAAAGAAGTCAAGAGGCAGAGATTCAAGATTTTGACTCCGAAGGCAGGAGTCAGTGAGGGAAGAAGGGAGGAACACGGGTGGGGAAGAGAGAAAGAGAGAGAGATCCATATTTGAACTATGTTTAAAAAGGAGGGAAGTCAACAGAAAGAGTAGAGTAGAATAAGAAGAGAAGCAGTAGAAGGAGTCCAGACAGGAGACAGAGGGAAAACCCACTATTTCAAATTCTAGTGTTTTATTCATTTGTTACATAGAACACACAACAATCGTTTTTGCTTGTTTTGTTTTGTTTTTTATCACATCTGTGGCTTTGTTTTCCAGTTATTTTTTCTTTTAATATTTTTAGAAATAAAATGCATGCTCACTTCAAATTTTTTTGTATTTTTAAAATTCTGACAGCACAAAGAGGTAAGAGAAAAAGTTACCCAAAATCCTACAAACTCAACCAAAGTTATAAGTTGGTAAATATCAGCAAAGATATCCATTTCTGCCTATAGAAAGATAGATAAATAGACACATAATTAGGCAGACAGAATGATAGATAGTCAAACAGGGAGAAATTGATGACTTCAGAAGATTGCATCTTTGTCATTTTAATTAGATTACTGAAAAGATGAAGAAAAACTTGAGAAATTGCTAAAATTCAGATATTTTCCTACAGTAAGAAGTGATAATTTCTAAACAACCATTCTAAATTTAAAATAAAATGAGTATTAAAAGCTTTGTGAGATTACAGATGTTATTTTTTAATCACATCTCAACTTTGGACAATATCTAATTTCTGTTATGAAGGCTGAGGAAACTAGTGAGCAAAATTTTTCCATGTAAGTTTTTGTCATCTATATGTTCACAAATTGTCTAATTATAATTAGTTGTGATAATGAAAAGCATTTGTCTCTCATTTATACAGATTTTGCTCCTGTCGATTCTATTTTTTGTCATTTTTATTTATAAGTTATGATGGGAGTATTTTATCAGTGCATATTCTCAGCTTTAAAAAAAAAATAGTCCTGTTTCCTTCTCATACTAGCTTTCTCATGGGTTTAAATTTTTTATTTTTTAATTCTCCATTGGAAATAATTTCAGGTTACCAAAACTTACCAAAACTAGTATAAATAATTTCCATTGACACTGTACCCTGCTTCTCCAAATGTTAATGTCTTACATGATCACAGTACAGTGATCAAAATCATGAAATTAACATCAACACAATAGTAGTAGATAACCTTTGGATCTATTCCAATCTCATCACTTTTCTCACTAATATCCTTTGGTGTAGAAGTCGATCTAGATTCTTGCATTGCATTTAGTCATTGTTTATTTTTCTGTGGCTTAAATTACATCCATAATAAGTCCCTTATAACATGAAATGTTCACTTGCGAGGAATTTTCTTTTGTGCCTTGGAAATTTTCTTTTGCCCTCTTTCAAACCAAATTCTCCATCTCTCTTTCTGGCATGTTGTACAGACATAGAAGCTGCCCACCGATTTGAGCAATGCCTCTGTTGGGGGTTTCTTATGTACCCCAATCTTATTCAGATCTTGAGCAGAGATTCCTGATCTCAGACAAGATATATCAATCTTAGACAAGATATACCAATCAGTAGGTTCTATCTAGAATTTCTACTTCTGTCCTCCTTGAATTCTTTCCCACTTCTACTTAAATCCTGAGTGCCCTCCCCTCTGAGGTTTAATTTAAGGATTAACTGAATTCAATGTACATTTCTGCAGAGATTTTATTCTAAATTAAGTGGGAAGTCATTAGAGGACTTTAAGAATGGAAGAGTGATGATCGGGTTAACATTTTTAAAAAGTCCCCATATTTCCTGTGGTTGGGGGCAAATACAGAAGTGGAAAGCCCATTACCAGCTCCTAAAGTATTCCTGAGAACATTGAGATCATGACTATTTGGACCATGAGCCAACAGTCGAGCAATGGGAAGTGTCTGAAGGCAGAAACAACAGGTCTTGTTTGTGGCTTGGACAGGCAGTGTGTGGGGAAAACAAGGCAAGGATAAAACTTAGGTTTGGGATCTAAGCACCTGCATGAATAGAGATGATATTTAGTAAAAATTAATTTGAGGAAAAAGGAAGATTGAATGAGTGGGCAGAAAGGGAAAGCAAAGTTTTCTTAAGCACAAATGAGAGAGAAGCATGATATGAAAGAGTCACTATAGGGAATTTTCTTCATTTCCTTGGATTAGGCTTTCTCCGAATCTGTATTCATTCTCTCTCTCTCTCTCTGTCTCTCTCTCCCTCTGTCTCTCTCTCTGTGTCTCTCTCTCTCTGTCTCTGTGTGTGTGTGTCTCTCTCTCTCTCTCTCTCTCTCTGTCTCTCTCTCATTGAAGAGACACTATGATTGTCTATATATTGGGTGATACCCCATCCCTTTTCCTTAATAACTGATCCCTAATGTTATTCAGGCTGTAGGAAGAGGCTCTGAGGCTCTGCTCTGTGTTAGAAATTGTTGGAAGATCATGAGAGCAGCATAGGAAGCACCAGAACTTCAGGTACCAAGAACTGGTATTATGTATACATTTGCTGATTAACTAACTATTAGACTCCAAAGACCTTGTGAGGTTGCCATCTCAATTTATCTTTAGTTAATAGACAAGGAAATAAGCACTTGAAGAAACTAAGAATGAAGCCTTTTGTGAAGTTGTCCAGAAATGCAAGATTCATCTCACACCAGAGTCTGTGTTGTCTAGCACACATCACTCACAGCCTCCAAGCCCTCACCAAGCCCACAGACATGCTCTAAGCTACCTGGACCCAGAATCTGATTACTCCATCTACATGAGCTTCTGAGCCATCCCAGTCCAGTGGCTCAAACATTCCTACTGTATTAGTTGGCTGTCTCTGCCCCCTTACACTCTTGGAACAGCATCTGGTATTGATGTTCTCCGCTCCATCAAGGGGGAGACAGACAGATGGACTGATAGACTGACACCCACAATTTCTCTGCTCTTACTCCTCTGCCCACAAATAGTCCAGAGGAGACTACAGGAACATAAATATTGAAAGAGAACACTGGTTTTCAGTGATAGACGCTGGAAATGAGGCCAGTGAACAGTATAACGGAAAAATAGGCACTAAAACTTGATGCAAAATGTCCATTCCTACCACTGGAAGAGAAGCTGTAGCATAAAGAGTGAAAAGCAATGACCCATTCAGAAAAAGCCCGTAGGTGTGGACTTTTAGAGGGCCCCAAGCATTCTGAAGTGCCTGTGTTTGAACGTGTCTTCGTGTTACAGTAATGAGAAAGGTGTTGCCTTAATGACTCATATAATGCAAATTTTAATGGTAAAATTAAATTTTGAATAAATATTATGGAAAATCAAATATTAGAAAGCCATTTCTTAAAAGCTTACAATAGTAACTCGTCAATGTACTGTGTGAGCTTAAGTAAGATCATTTCAGATTATGTATACAGTGCTGAACTATTTCAATCTAATTATGGTAAAATTATGTTTTCACTAGGCTTCTTCCTAATGCAAGAATGCTATTAAAATTATTTTCCTTGACATTCTCCTAATAAGCTGGCTTAGGAGCCTCACTTACATTTGACCAGGTGATTGTTTTCAGAAGTGGTAATGCCTCCATGGGGACGAAGGCCACCTTTCCATCTCCAGGGTGTTGCCGTGAGGATCACAGGAGACATTGCCACAGATGAAGCACATAGACAGGTGCCTGACACCCATGAAGCACTTTTAAAAGGTTGATTCTGATCATTATTGTAACTATCAATCTATAAATATATAATCTGTGGCAACAAATAGCAGAAAAAGAGGCAATTGTCAGCTCCAAATTTTGCAGTTTTTCTTAGTTACAGCCTGACATCTGGCAACCACTAACCAATGCTGGGATTGAACATAGGGAAGCAAATTCCAGATGGCAAACACCTGGTGGGCTGAGTCTGGGGCAAGTCTTAGTCTAGCTATTGCGATGCTCTGTGATTGGTGAGAAGAGATAGAAGTGGGGGAATCTTAGTACCAAGGCAAAGTCAACAACACAATAACATGGCAGAGTGTAGGTTTGCAGGCACCCAGGAAAACACTGCAAGAAGTGAGCCTACGGGCCAAAGTAGCAATGGTACATCTTCTACGTGGAGAATTCACAAGGCATATTGATTGTGCACTAATTATTAATCCCAAACAAGTGAAATGTTTACCCCATGCCAAGGACTGCTCCCAGTCCCAGAGAGTATGGTGAGCATGAGGAAGCAAGACAACAAAGAATTCGACCACAGAACTTTAGCTGGTGATTGCTCGCATGAAGAAAACAAGAGGAAATGCAATGTGAAGCAAGTCCCGGACCAGGGCTTGGTACCTGCAATGGGGAGATGGGAAGTTGGTACTTGAGCTGGAAAGCAGAGTGCAGAGGAATCACTGCTGCTCATTTACTGCTGCTCATTAGTCCCATGTCCCTTCGCTCCCAATTCACTTTCCTCCAACCCTCAGGAATGGAGGTGGGGAATACAAATGAGGAAAGAATGGAATTAATCTCTCAATGTAGGCTGACATCATAAGACAAAACCCCAGTGAAATGGAGATACAGGAATGAGCACAGGATAGAGGGAAATTGGAAAGACGCCAGGGAATCTGTAAGTAACTAAAGAGAGACAGTAGCTGTTAGGAAAAATCATCTGTGATTACAAGACTTTTCTGATGGAATTCCTTTTATGCTACCAGAATGCCAATCATACAAACTCATGAGAATTCTCAGGTGGTCTCTAATTATTGCTACTTCTTGGTATTTGCGCCCTTCCTTAATTCCCTCCCCTTGAGTGTGGGCAGGATCTGTGGTTTGCTTCTAACTAACAGAGGAGTGATAAATTGCTGTTCCCATGGCCTACACACTCACCACGGGTTTTGGTAAGCAAGGGACTCAAGACAGCCTCCAGTCACCAACCGGTGAGAAACTGAGGCCCTAGAGCCAACAGGTGACAGGAACAATATCCTGCCAACAACTTCCTAAACTTAAAAGAAGATTCTTTCCCATTTGACCCTTAAGATAGATTGCAGTCCCTGCCAACATGTTGAATTTAGCCTTGTGGGACACTCTGATTCAGAGAATCCACTACCTGTGCCTGGACTCCTACATACAGAAAGTGTGAGATAATAAACATGTCTTGTTTCAAGTCACAAGTTTTCAGTAATTTGTTCCGAAGCAATAGAAGATGACATTAAGAAAGGCTGACAGAACTGCCGTGTAATTAGAGCACACAGGTAAACATCACTTGGGAAAGAAATCAGGAGCATAGTAAGTCCCTCAGTGAAGCACAGAGCATTGATGACACAGCTTTTATATGAGCATGGAACACTGACAGTTGACTTTTTCCCTGTGCTTAAGGAATTCAACCCAGACAGTGGTGTAAGAGAAACTGAGGGTGGGAGCATCACTGATGTAAACAGGAAGTGGTCTGAAACCCATCGCCGAGTTTTTGGGTTTTTTTTTGCCTATTTAAAAAATTAAACAAATAATACATAAGGATTAAAAACCAGCAAAGTAATACAAGAGTATAAAATAAAAGGTAAATTCCCCTTCTCCCCTCAACCACCCTATTTTCATACCTTAAAAAGAAAGAGTTGTGACAATTTCTTATCTATTCTTTCAGAAATGTCTGCACATATCTATCTTTTAATATACAAGCATTAAACTATGCATGCTTTTCTGATCCTTGCTTTGTCAAGTATTATGTCCTGTATGTCTCTCAATGTCTGCATATTCAGGTTACTGTGACCTTTTTCATGGCTGAATACTATTCTTCTTCTTGAATATATCTTTGGTTATGTATGTAGTCCCATTTATTGGCATACAGGTTGTTTCCATGTTTTTCACCACAATAAACACAGTATGTAAGTCTTTGTTCACTTCTATAACTTAAAAATAGTTAACAGTGCATTTGTAGGGTAGAATGTGTTAATCTATCCTCAAAGTTTCTTCCATTTTACTCTCTAAAAATCTCTGTTTAGTCACACTTTGGCCAATATTTCATGTTAACAAATTAAAAAATCTTTGCAAATTGAATAGATAAAACTAACATTTAGTGGTGTGTGTGTGTATCATATGTCTGCATTTTTACAAACTCCTCACAACTTGAATCAACTTAAAGAATACAGGATAGAGGTTAGATCTTAGGAAAGAAACCTTTAAGGATGGAGGGAAAGGAGAAAATTGTTCCTACTTAAGTACATTTACTAAGGAATGGGGTACCCAACACCTCACATGTGGTAATGAAATTGGCTTCCATCCCATCAATGTTTAGAAACTTCCTTTTTCCCTTTCTAGTTGCCACATACTCTGCTTAGGGTTAGTTAGGACATTGTAAGAGCAGCAGTGCACATCAGGCACAGTGAAAACACACTGAGTACTTAATGAGTGTCAGAAGTGACTAGTGACTAAAATGTCCTTCCAGTCCTCAGGGAAGGAAAAAAGACTATGCTGCTGGGTGATCACTGTTGCAAGCCTGGTCATGCTTGTCGGTAAAAGAGCTCTCACCCTTTTACTTTCCTCTTAGCTCCTTAAAACTAAATGAAATTAATCACAGGACCCTCATAGATTTATAGAAGTGAAAAAGGAAATGCTTAGTTAACATGTATGAGTATTCTGTTTCAATAACTTTGAAGTGGCCTCCAAGCTCAGGCAGCTGCAGGCCCACTGCATCAGCAAACACAGCAGCAAGAGAGGCTGAGGCCACAAAGATCGCTCCCTCTTGGAAAACACTTTGCCAAAGACTGGATTATTTTTTTAAATCTATTTTTGCAGTGAAAAGAAGCCACAGGCATCTGCAGACTAGCTTTCCAACCCAACACCTTATTTCTGCTGGGTATGAAGAGCACCTTCTGAAACTGCCTTTCTGGAATCTGGATGGGCTCAGGGCATAGTCAGGGATCTGGGGAACTCTTGTGTTTGTTTCCTTCCCAGTTAGCCTTCATCCTGGTATTCCTTTCCTTCCAGGGACACTGTGTACCCACCACACTTACTCCTGATCATCCCTACACAAATCCAGACTCATGTTTTAATAACGAATGACTGGGGGGTTTGTGCTATGGTCTACCTGTGCCAACAAAAACGAGCATATTCATTTATTTTTAAAAACCTCCTACAACTCTTCAGTGACTCTTTGAGTATAAAATATTCATACTTTGCCTCCAAATTACAGTTGGGAGCATAACCACTCAACAAGTACTTTTAGTTCAGATTCATTTTAGATTCATCTAAGCAGAGGAGGGAACCGTGAGGACACAAAGTCTTCTTTGAAGGAAAGAAATCCTGAATGAAGAAATGGGTGGGAAAAGACTGCCATTTCAACCCACCCACAAGCCCACACTGTGGGTTTGCAGTTATTTCGGGTAGAAGACAGTCTTGGCAGCTGTTGAAGGTGGCCACAGGCAGGGACAACTGAATGAAGGAGGTCTTGGACAATGAGGTGATTAACATTAAGGTAAGTCCATGATAGGCCTGCATCTACTGCTTCATCTTTTATCACTCATCCGAGTTACTCAACACATATCTGGGAGCTACTATGAGCACTGTGCCCCAGCAACGGCAGACAGCTAGACAGTAGATTTTACTATGGATTTGGATGCTGGGGAAAAGACCTAGATATTCAAAATCCACTTGTTGATTTCCATGAAGTGCTACCTACCAGGTCTGGTTGCAAATCATTTTGCAAATGCAAATTCCAATCCCCAGAGTTTCAAGACTTCTTCTTTTTAATAATCTTTATAATTCTTTGAACCTTAACTATCAATATGTTTTTAGTACTGCTTGGATGTAAATCTCCCAGACTTATAAAATGGAGACTTTTGAAAATTGGAATTTGGTTTTATTTGACAATGGTTTGAGGGACATTTACCAGAATTTGTGAGGTATGGTGGCCTGTGAGGTCTTTGAGAGGTATAAACTTTGCAAAGGCAATTCTTTCCGTCAATGGGGTTCTACTTTCTAACACTTCAGCCCTTCCTGGGAAAGCCACGCCAGACCAGAATACTCTAACTTATCCCAAAATGAGCTTCAGGGATACATTGCATCACTAGAAGTCCAGAGGGAGAGAAGTTTTTGAGTTTGTTTGATTCAATGGGACAGTGAGAACGTCAATCTGTGGACCCATTCCATTTTTCTCACCTGCCTTCATGCAGGACTGAAAACAGTTCCCAGAAACTCTCGATTACAAGATTCTTCCACCACATCCAGGAAAGAGAAGAGAAAAGTTTTCTCAGAAAAGCAAAGCATTTTTCCCCTGAGAATCACATAGGGATTGGTGCCCAACCTTGAACTGTAATCTATGGCCAAGAGGCAAAGTGGAGCTGATTAGCTCAAGACTAAGCCTCAGAGCCCTGCCAGTGCCAGAGATGAGCATTCACACTGCCCCTAAGTGTACAGACCACATGAAAATGTATGGCTAGCTAAGACATACTGCTACCATGAGTTGATCAGGGGGGAAAAGTAAATGGATGTGATCGGGCCTGATAGGTCTGAGTAGTCACACAGTGGGCTGGGACTACTAATCACCCTAGGGCCCCAAAACAGAGGCAGATTCCTGAATGTCAGCTGACTTTTGGGGCTGCTGAGAAGTGAGGACCACTTCAGAAAAGGCCTTCCTGACATCTTTCCATCACCCCTGTAGTCTACAACCAAGTTGCTCCTTGGACCCAGTGGTACTGATGCTGGCAGGTCATGGCATGCAGCTTCTTCATAGGCCAGCTCACCTACTTCTTCAAACAGCAAGAAGACTTCAGTGGGCCTGGACCATCCCCTCAGAGTTCACTTAGTGTAGTCAGGTTCAACTGGTATCATCTCTTTTGATTAATGCAAAGTTAGCTGATTTGGGGCCTTAAGTCCCTCTATAAAATTCTGTCCATTTGCCATATTCTTTTGACTAGAAACAAGTTATAGGGCTCACCCATGATGAGGTGACGGGAGCTCCAGGGGGCATGAACTCCAGTGGGTGACAGTCATGGGGGCATGTCATATTAGAATTTGATCTCCTTCAGACTGCCTTTTCTCTCCTCAAATACAGTGTACCTGCCAAGTTCTCCACATATATTACCAGCATCACAACACCAAATTGGGGACATGCTGTCCTGTATCATGAAAAATGGGGTCCAGAGGGAACTCTCTACTTTCCACCCAAATAATTCTATAAGCTTTTAGCGTTTGCAACCACCATGCAGATCCTTCCAGTGTGCTCACACACTTATGTTGCCAGGAGAGCAGAGCCGGCTGGATATCTGACCATTTTCTCTTCCTTAAAATTAATCTAAACCAATAGAAATAGAAGGCTTCTGAAGTTAACCAGGCCTTGTATGTTTCTAATTGTTCATCCTAGGAAGTCACTCTTAGCATTGTGACAGGAACCAAATATAGGTCAATAGGTAATTTTTGAGTAGGTCAAGTTGAATTCACCAAGTGACATTAAAGACTGGGGATTAATGAGGTTTTATTGGAGTAAATAAAATAAACTTTACAAATAAAATTTTCTAATATTTGCATCCCAAGTATAACATTAACAACTCTTAGCAGAGCCCATAGTCTATGGACATCTGATAATGTGGCCAACTATGGAAAAATAAAAATAAACTTCAATGTCCCAGTGTGTACTGATGTCCTGACCATCACCAAGAGTTAGAGGTACTTCTACTCTGTCTCTGTTCTGTTCTGTATACCTGGTCTGGACAAGCCCCACGGCAAAGCATGTGTCTCTGTTGTGGCCTCCCCAACAGCGACTCTGGGCCAAAGTCTCAGGGCAGATCTTCTACTGAATAGATGTCAAGGGCAGAGTTAAAGATCTAAACAGTTATGCCCACTCCAGGACCCAGAGGAAGAAAAGCTTTTTACAACACTCAGAATCAAAACACAAGAAATTGAAACAGTTTCAGAGTAACAAATTAACCAAGATGTCCAAGAAGGAATGGCTGAAGGTCAGACTGAAGGTGCCAATATGGTTCACATGGGTCCATGCCAAAGGCTCACATGGGCATACACCATCTCAAAGACCTTCCTTGGCCAGTCCTGGTATCTCAGTTATGTTCTTTATAAAGGACATTTGTTGTCCAGGAATCACAAGATCTTAAGTACAATCTCTATAGTGAAATTTTAGACAGAGAGAAACAATGAAATATTTTGGTGGAAATTCAGTTAGCCCATTGCCAGTCCTCTCCATACCAATACTAACAATCGCAAGATCATTTACACTTGACATTTTATCTCCCTCACTGACCTACAGGTTTCTTTCAGGAATAACCCTCTCAATCTTGGTTCTCCATACCTCTATCTGAAGTAAGTTGTGTTAAAAATATGTTAACAATTCAAATTAAGCAGAAACTATTATGTTAATCTGACCAGCCTCAGAAAAGGCAGAGAATTCCAGGTTTTCCTGCTTCCAGACTTGAATGAAGGATGTCACACTATGTGGACACATTTTATTTACCTATAAATAGAAAAGAAGACAAAACTGAGTTGCAAATCCTGAATCTCTTCTCTTCTCCATCTTGCCTCTTCTCAGTTGCCACCTGCCTAGATTGTTACAACAGTCATCTCTGCTGCTATTTCTAGTGTACGACTCTACATCCTGGAGGTTTGGGTGGGTTAATCTAACACTTTCATCATGAGATTTTTTAGCTTAAAAAACATCAGTTATTCCCCTCTCCTTAGTGAATCAAATATTGGCTTCTGGACCTGGCATTTAAGCCCAACACATACCAACCAATGTCTGACCTTCTTGGCCACATTCCCACCCTACAGTCCAACCATTTTCTGGACCATGTGTTGAACTCCCTGCCTCCACATTATTGCTCATACCATTCCTCCAAAGTGGGATGGTCTCTGAGCGCTCCTGCCAAAACCCAGCTGAAACTCCACCTCCCAGACATTCCCCTCTGAGCCATACCGGCAATTTTTATGCTTCTCATCTAACCCCCTAGATTGTTATGTTCTGGGTGAATATAAATGTGCACATCCCATGGCAAGGACTAGGTCATTCATCATCGTCTCCCCAGAATTTGCCATGCCTCACACACAGAAGACACTCAGTAAATATGTGCTGGTTGGGGAGCAAGAACAATCACAAGGTTAAGTCACCTCTAACTGAGTAGATTATCAGATGGACTCATACTTTACTGTGCAAGAAAGACTTACACAGATGCCTAATACTTATACTAGCACATGTTTTATATAAGTTGAAGCACATATATTTTCATTTTTCTCAAAAATAATGGTGAGGTTGATATATTAAAATGAAGATCAAGCATGGAGATATGTAAAACACAATGTTCAATTTTAAAAAATAATGAAATGTCAGGTTTACTATGATCAGGTAAAATAAGGCATCATCTAGAAGAGAAAGCATGAATTTAACAGTTTTATGTGGGAGTGGTGAGATTTATTGGTTTTAAACCAATTAAATAATATTTAAGCAGAACTGCTGTTATATACTACTGTTCCCATGTCCCAAGTAGAAAGTGGTTTATTTCCTAGAACTGAATTCAACTTCAAAGTCTGTCCTCCCTGCCATTCTTCTAAAGATTGGGGCTTGAGCAAGCCTGCTAATTAAAAGTCACACTGTCTCCTTTATTTTAGCAGCTTCTGTCACTAATTATCCCTTGTGTTCTAAAGTCACCTACCCAGCACAGCTATGTATTCCTCTTCTATCTCCTTAAGGATGCTCCCACTTCAAGAAAAATGTCCACATCCTCAAGTATAAGGGGAGGCCTCTGGTCCTGTGCAGTCCCCAAGGTCTGTTGATGCCCCAGACAAGGGACTTCTCTCATTTGGTGTTAACATTAGTCCCAGTGCCTCATGGAGTGCTGACCCTGCCTGGTTCTTGTGGGTGCACATGGTTCTCTAGCTGCAGTATCTGCGGAGCATGTGCCTGGAACCTAGCACAAGCCAGCAGGGCCACACACACAGGTGCTCCTCACCTTCAGGGCTGCAGAGCCAGTCAGGCCAGTCATGTTTGCTTTCCGTCTTCAGATTGTCCTCCACCCCTCCTCCTGGCAATTTTCAGTGGAAAGGTGAGTCTCAATCTCACCTGTGGAACACACCCTCCCACAGGACCCAGAGGTACCTGGGAGGTCAAAAGGACTCAAAACACCAGGACAGGACCTTTTACTCCCTTCCTTGCTGTTTTACAGCTGCCTTCCCATGTTGGGAGAAGAAGCATGTGCTCATATGTTTTAGAGACTCAAAAACACCTTCCAAATGTTTCCATACTCCTCCCTTAACCTGGGATTTGGTCCCAAGTTTCAGCATCCAGGGCCCCATCTATTACTCCTCTCCCTCTGACCCTCTCAGGAACCAGAGGGATTTTTCCTTCCACCTACTGTTTGCTGGGCTATGGTTTTACATCCTATCCTGCTGCTCCCCTTTGCAAGGCTTTGTTGAAGGAAGTTTCAGAGTCTAAATCTATCCATCTTCATTCTTGATATGCAAAAGAAGATTTTAGAGTTCAAAATACTTTTCCCTTTCTCAAAATTAATTACTTGCTATTAACTCAAGAAAGAGTTTTGCACCCCAATGTCAGTAAATGACTATTTTGTTCTTGAGTTTCAATAATTAAAGTCTGGTCCCCTGAATATATAGAGGTATCACCTGGGAGCATCTCAGAAATGCAGAATCTCAGGTTCTCATGAACCTTCTTAATCAGAATCTGCCATTGTATGAGACTTCCAGGTGAAATAGTAAAGTTTAAGCAGCATTGTTCTAGAAAAGAATCCTCTGCTCTCACCTCCTGGATTCATTTTCACAGTAACATATAAAGGTACAAAATTACATTTACCCTTCTGTGATATCATCCACCTTTCACCTTCACAATCTCTCATCCTATGTGTGTCCTTGCCCTGTTTTAAAGGTTAAGTTCCTTAAAAACTCACTCTAGGTCACTCTGATCCCAAGAGACAGAGTGAGGACAAAGCCGGATCATTTGACTCTGTTCTAATTCTTTCCTAAGCTATTGAGGAGAAAGCTAGTAAAAACCTTATTTCTCTGGTTTTTGAAAGAAGCAATAAATAAATGCTTTAATCACAATTTAATTTTCTATGTAACTTGTGGGACAACAGAATTTCCACCCAAGTTATCGACCTCAATCTTTAGGATTTTCCCCCATAATGATGAGAATGATGTATATGGTGGGGGCTGGGGAAGGGAGGAGAGAATATAACTAGTTAAGTATTCAGTTTTATTTTGGAGAAAGCACTGATTATCCTCAAAAAATATATGTATATCCTTGCTACTTTTCCCTCTTGATGGAGCAGGCACCTGGTTGAAAAAGTGGGCAGTATGGTGGGGTGGAGCTGCCCTCGATAATATCACCTCTCAGAACTTCCCAAAGGGAGTTTCTCTGATACCGCACAGTGTAGTAAGTCACACCACATTCAAATTCTGTGAAAATCCATTCAGGATCCAACCTGCAATCACCACCATATAGAGAAACTATTTTATTTGTATAGGTCATGATAAATACATATATGCTATATATATAATATGTATACATACACATCAAGCCCACTGTGCACTATTACTGGGCACTTAACCTTCACAATGGTGATGAAATAACCATCATCTTCTTTGAGAGATGAAGAAACTGAGTTCGAGGGAGGATAAGCAACATAACCAACATTGCTGAACTCAAAATGTGGTAGAATCAAAAATTCAAATCAAGGTTTGATGCTCTCTACCAGTACCAAATACTGTCATAATTAATCTCCTTAATTGATGAAAATTTTTGATCTAGACCACCTGTTAGGCAGACCAGATGATAAGCCTTAGGGAGGTACATTCACTGGCAGAGCTCTGAGGAAAAAACATTGTCCAGAGCGGGGCTGGTGAGGGACCAGTGAGGTACAGAGGAGTGATCTCCAGACATCAAAGGTGGTAACTAAATGAGAAGCCCATGCCACAGTGTTGACACAGTTGCAGAGAAAAGGTGGTGATGAGTAAGACTAAGCTAAAAGAAAAGCTGTGGCTTTTCTCAGCCCCCATTCCAGCTCCTTTTCACACAATCCTTTAAGAAATAGTGGTATGTCTTCACTTTGTGTTATAAAAGTTTAAATAGCAGGGTGTGTTGTCATATATATTTGAGGAATGGGAAACCTACACATATGGTTTTATATTATTTTGTGAATAAAAGCAACTTCAAAGTAAAAAAAAGTTTAAAGAAATTCAACCACAGTTATTCCAATTACTGGGGATACATAGCAGGCTAAGTACAGGTCACTTTCATATATAGATCATTTTAATGTAAAGTTTCCTGTCAATGAGTCAAAACTTCCCTCCCATTTGTTTCCCCTTAGAAAAAGAAGTGATAATACACTTGCCAACAAAAAATTGACAAAGGATCCCTCTGGGTTTTCAAATTCTAGTAAAGAATGTAGTCTCTTGATAAAAAAAAATGCAAGAGAAGAGCCAAGTCATTACCCACCTCTCAAAACCACACACACATACACACACACTGTCCACACACTGTCCACCAGCTGTGCTGACCTCTGAAATTGTCCCTTCCTCTCCTCCCAAGTCCAACCAAGCTGGAAGCTTCCACTCTGCTACCTTATGATTGGTTGCTGTTGAGCCCTAACATCCAATCAGCCTGTGCACATAGGCCCAGCAGCAGACACTGGTGTTGGAATGAATATCAGTTCTTCTGAGAAGACCCCTGGAGAATTCATTATGTGGGTTGTTCTTCTGAACACTTCTTTAAACATGCAAATCCTTTCAGCACGGCTGTACTTGTGATTGAATAGAATATGAATCAAGGGCTCAGCCCCTTTTTTAATGCACAATTATAAAGTCTGAAACATCTCAAGTTTATGTGTTTGAGTGTGTGTGTGTGTATCTTTTTTTCCTAGAAGAAGTTAAGGCTTCACTTAT
This sequence comes from Solenodon paradoxus, assembly GCA_004363575.1. Lineage (NCBI taxonomy): Eukaryota > Metazoa > Chordata > Mammalia > Eulipotyphla > Solenodontidae > Solenodon > Solenodon paradoxus. The sequence continues at coordinate 627,882 of RJWH01000410.1, forward strand.
TATTCAATACTGTCCAAAAAGAGATTAGGAAATGGAAAGCAGTCTTTCAGATGTTATCTAGATTTAAAAATTAAAATGATTAATGTCTAGAACATAAAACTCAATTAAAGAAAGGACTGTTGGGATAGTGATAAAAAATAAAGAGAGGGTGGAATTTCCAGATAAATTCTGAAGGGTCTTGTGACTGATTTAAGGTCCCATTAACCTCATGGGGATCTAATCAAAGGCTTTCTGTTAAAAGTAAATCTGAGACTCAGAGAGTGAGAGTTCTTACAAGGACAAGAGAAATTCCATCAGTGCTTTGTAGAAATGGCCCTAGAAATGGGATGTACCTTCTCACACATGGTGGAAATTATCACAGTGCTGGTTTTTGCACAAAAGTGCTTAGGGTTGAATTGTAAGAGCTTTCTTCTGTGACCTATACTCTATTTGAGCCCCCAGTATATTGTACTTCTTGGCCTCCAGTGTTTGGAGAGTAGCTAGAGATCCAGTCTTCACTATGAGGATTTTCCATGATGATACAAGTTTATCATGAGTCCCCATTCACCACAATTGAATCATCTCACCAGGAAACTCAAAGCAATAGTTTGCCTTCTATTTAATAGGGAACAAAGTTCATCATTTAATCACGACTTGAGCTGACTTTCTCAATGACCATTGGAAATTTAGAAGGTTTCTGTTCAAACTTAGGCATTTTTACCTGCCTTCCCTGAAGTCCTGGAAAGACCTTGTGGCTCAGCAGCCATGAAGTAGATACAGGGAGACACTCAGTCTCTCTAACCCTCAAGTTGACATTGACTTCACTGTTCCTAAGCTTTATCTCTAAAAAGTGGGAAAATATTACTAAATTCAGAGGCATTTTTTTTTCTAGGTGGCTCAGTGAATAACAATAATTCTAGAGTGTTGGCAGAATACAACTGTTGGTGACTTCAGTACACATGACTCTCAAAGTCCAAATTTGGAAAATTGATTCTGTCTTGAAGGAGTTGAAGGAAATTCATGGCCCCTCCATATGTGGGAATACAGTTCTGGGATCTTGGCATGTGATAACTATTAATATTGTTATACTTCTGCTTGTCTCTCCCCTCCATGTGAATCGTTTCTAAAGATATTATTCCAGAATGAAAGCAAAGTCATGTTTAAAACTCATGATTATGAGGCACTAAACATTTTCCTTGTTTTGTGACAAGGAGTTGAGGTTAAGTGTGGGGGGTGAGGCCCCCATGCTATTGTTATTAGGAAGTGGAGACATTAGAACTTAAATGATGTCATGGGCCCCAAATATACTCCTAAATTCAATTTCCATCTGCCAGCATCTGTACCTTTGTGTTGGAGGGTGTTTTCTCACAACAGAATCCTACCTGCCCCACACAGGAAGAGAAGAACATAGTGAGTTGACTCCATGGCAGTAGCAGTGATCAATGGCTGGCAGGAGTTGGTACATAAACACCTCTACTCTCTCCACCTAGGCAAGAACACCACTGAGGTGCTTGTTCTACTCTGCCTCCAGAGGTCCCAGTAGAATTAAGTCTCATGATCATAGTAATAACTAGTGTGGTCATTTATTAGCTGCCTTCCTTTCCTGCTCACTCTCAATTTCCAGCAGCTTTTATAATCCTCCCTGGGCCAAATGTTCTGCTTCCCTCCAATCCCTGAATCTACTTCTGGGGGGATTAAAACTAAGACACAGACCTTTTGATGCCCAGTTCTCTGTTTTCATTTCACCTGACACTTTTCTGTCTGTACCAATTTGAAGTTTTCTGGAGAAACCAGTAGAGGCCAGAGGTAGATCTCTTCTTCTAGTACTAGGTTTCTCCACATTGCCTATGGAAACCAGAAAGTGTTGGCTCCAGATGCAAAGTCTCCCTGCATGGATTAATTGCTGTCAGCTCCAATGTAGTTGTCTCAGCTGAGGTCCCTGTAGGCAGCCCTGAGTTTAGAATGTGTCATGTTTATGAAAGATCAACAGGGTAAATGCCTGGCAGAGGAGCAAAAGGTACAGGGAGGAGATAGGAGCAAGTGAAGAAGCCAGGCCCCAAAACACTGGATCCCACAGGGAGTCCCAAGGTTAATGTGGCCGGAGTAATATGTTGGAGTAATCTGGAGATGGACTGAAATGACCGGGCTTTTCTGCACTCTCATCCATCAATATTGGGTATGTCCCCTGTCCCTGAGAAGGACTGTGACCTCAAGCAAGGTGCTCTCTGCAGCTGAGAGGATGCTGATCAGGCTGACAGCTAAAGGCAGCCTGTGGCCCCAGCAGCCCAATCAGGCAACAAAACCTGCTTTGACAAGGTAGCTTAGTGATAATCCTAGTAGCAACCTTACTTCCCTCCACACCACCGAAAGAATAAAGATTCCAAACCCTCAGCACACCCCATCCTCAAGAAAAGAGGTCACTCTTTTTAGCCCTCATCTCCTCTGATCCAGAGTGCTCCCTCCTGCCCCCACTGTTGAGTCACACACAGGCCCCTTCTCTGGTTGTTTCCTCCACTAGAGGAGTCCTGATCCCCTGTAACTAGAGAACTCTTTGACTTCCTCTAGGGTTTGACTTCAGTATCACCCCTCAGGCAAGAGGCACTGCAGTCCCCTTCTGAGGAAGAGCACAGTGCCACTCTTCTAGGGATGCCTGACCTGCTGCTGCAGTCACTCTGTCTCCCACTCAGTTTGCTTCTGCTCTGCTCCTAACACTGAACTTGACGACATCTGTGATGCCCCACGAGCTGTGAGTCCCCAGGGTATACTGGGGATTCAGGGTTTGTTGAATGAGTATCAGCTAAGCTGCTCTAGGAACATGGGTAAGTTAAAACTAAGACCAAGAATAATATACACACCTTGTCACAACTTGGCAGGAATTGAAAGGAATGGGGCCACAAGTGGGGCTTCAGGATCACAGAGTTCCTTGTTCCTAAGGTTGCAAGAAAAGGAAAATTAGGCTCCATCTTTGTTGCTGCTGGGTGCAACCCAAGAGTAAGAGGGATATGGAAATCTCTTAGCATGTCTTAAAATATAAAACCAACACATGGATACATTCTCTTTGAAAAAATAAAATAAAGTAAAACTTTGCAGATAAAGGTAATACCTCCTGGCCCCATTGCACCTCCTTCTTCCTGGAGATAACCAGTACTTGTATTCTGTGGATCCTTCCAGACCTCCACACACTAGAAGCACATTTGTGTGCATATGCAGACATGCACAAGAATATTCATTGAAATACTCCTGACAGTAGAAAATGTGCCATCCTCCCAGAACATATAACACTGGTCCACTACTCAGCTTCCATCAGTTCCACTTCTGCCATTCATTGTGAGGTTTTCAGAAATCTCTCATCAGAACTGCCCTGTGTCACTTGGACACTTCCACAGAGGACTTCAATGCATGTCTGACCTGGCCCCAGAGGCCCTTAACCCAAGTGCCCCTCACTCACTCCAGAGTCCCCTATGGGATCCGGCAGTGCTTCTCTGTAGGGTTTTTCCCAAAACATGCCTTGCTTGGCTCCACCACCTTTGCCCACTCCCTCTCTGATGCCTGAGACCCCCTAGCTTAATCAATAACATGCACATGAGTCCCTGCCCATCAGACAGTGCCTGAACTACCAGCAGCAGACTCAGTGTAGGACAGAGGCATATGTACACTTGCTGCAATGAGAAATGTAATGTCATTCTGTGGGTGTTGATACTGGAAGAGCCCAAGACATGCGTTTGTTTGGGAAACGTAAGTTGGAATATGATGTAGATATGTGTGCTGAAATACCATTTCAGGAGACAGCACTGAACAATAGCACAGAAAAGTTCAGAAATAAGTTCTCCTCTCCCACACACACTCCTGCCTGACCCACTGTCTTCACCAACCTGGCTTCTGTTTTTCCAAGTAAAGAGCAAAGCTGCTGCTGCTTTTGGGCACCTTTGTTACCACTTTCCAATGAACTGAGTCCCATGGAAAAAGGAAGACTTTTCCATCACTAAGAACAGGATTTCCATTTTCTTACACACCAGGTATATACATAGTCACCTTAAAAGAATGAGACCTTCCAAGTTATCTGAAGTGAATCCAAGCAGAAGTTTTTTGCTTTGTTTTGTTTTTAAGCTAATGGGTGACACTTGGTAAACACCAGAGCAGATCTCCCAGGCTGGTCTGAAGCAGCATCTCCAGGGGGAAATGACAGAGGAGGTCTTTCTGGAAAGATGGATGAAGGAGGTTGCTGCCACATTTGGAGAAGACCACTTGGGTGGAAGATGGCTTTATGGGTGGGAGAGAATGGGAATGGAGAGTGTCAAGAAAACAGGATGGGGATCAGAAAGAGGAAAGGGAGCAACATATTGCTGAGATGGATAAAGAGGGAAGTTGCAAAGACATTTGTAAGCTGAGGCTTTCTAAGCTAACTAACTGTGGGCAGAGGACCTGGGAAAGGATATTTTAGCACGTGCTCACCATAGAGGGTTTAGAAAGAAGTGGAAATAAAGAGGTTTCTTGCCAACAAGAAAAACAAAATGCTAAACATAGTCTTCAAAAGGAGGCAAAGTCAGGGCACTGAAGACAAGGTCTAGCTTTTGACTAAGAAGAATCAGAGGAGTGTAGAATATTTGCTAATCCTGGAGAATCTTTGGCCCAGAGCTCAGTATGGCTCTCACATCAAAATGATCCTTTCAAATATGTGATGTCATCATTTTAAGCAATGTTGTTGTCTTTTAAGAGAGTTAGGTGAGAGCTGAGAGGTCAAATGTCAAACATAGTACAATATCTGCCTCTGTGTTAAATGTTGAGATCTTCCATTTAATGCTGAGAAACTTCCCAATATGTAGGATCAGTTACTGGAGGTGAGGAGAGCAACGCTGTTTGGATTCTCTTATGTCAGAAGTTAAGCTAAATCGTCATCACAGCCTGGACTCATTTCAGCCTCAATCACTCTGTGCAGGTGATGTCTGCTATTTCCCCCATTTTCCAGATAAGAAATCTGATTCTTCTTTGCAAGAACAGCTAATGATTCTTCAGCCCCCAGTATATCTGGGCTTTTGGATTTTTTAGATGAGAATCCATAGTAAGAAATGCATTTTCTTTCCTGATAAAGATACATGCGCGTTTAAAATTGTGGCAGAGACTGCACATGTCTTTACTATGAGAGAGTCCATTCCAACTCTTTCCTTTTTATATGGAATGAAGTCAATTGCCATCACAATATATTAAGGAAACATAAGTTGAAATTCGAAAAGCACTCACCTAGGATTTGTTGCCATCTAATTTCATTCCTCCAAAACCACTCCTCATAGATAAGCTATGGGTTTTTTAATCCCAGTTCCATGGCTTGTGGCCTCTGTCCTCTATTTTTCCATCCATTCATCATTCTGTCCATTAATACACCTATCTGCCCATCATTCATCCAGCGATCCATCCACTCTTTCTTCCATCTCTCTCCGTGCACATGTGTGTATATGTATGTGTGTATATATTCATTCATTCAATAAATATTTATTGCCATGCAGAACTCAAACCACCTTTATGTTCTGGAGTCACCCATTATAAGAACTGATGCTATTTCATCAACCTTCTGCTTCCAAGACAGAAAAACCCAAATCATCAAACCATGCAAAAAATCCATAAATTATAAATAAACACCCTAGAAATGCCAAAGGGAGCAATTATAGATGGTTCTAGAGCTAATATCTTTGAGCATATCCCCACATCCATACACACAAAAAGAAAATCTTCCTTCAGACAATCAATCACAAAGACAAAATACATAAAACATAAAAGTGGGAATAGTCAGTCAGTGTCATATTCTGAAATGTCAGTATTGGCATCTCACACAACATGAAAAAATGGACAGGGGAAGGAAGAAACTGAAATCATGCCATTCCCACAGTACTCTCACTTCTTGCTTCTAAATTTGTTGTGAGTCCTGCTAACCACGACCACAGGCTGTTTAAAATTACACCATCTGCCTTATTTAATTTTCTTCTGTCGTCATAAATATTAATTAAACTAAACCACAGGGAGCTTACATTTCAATCCTTTCACTTCCTGAGGTCCATAAGCAATTAAGACCCACAGCAATGTAAGTACTTGCTGGTTCTTTATGTCTGTCCTGCTATATCCACTTTTTTAATGTTTTTAATTAGATCAGATTTATCAAATCTTTGTGGTTTCTTTTTCCTACATAAGTTCTCCTGACTTGTGCTGCCAATTTGATTCTCTTCTTGCAAATATCTATGCATCTCCAAAGGAATGGCTCATTTTATCTAAAACAGGATGCAGAAAAATATTATGCTTCAATTAATAAGAACCAGAAATATTTACGCACAGCCTGTCAACTTTCAGTGACCAAGGCCATGTTTCTTCCATGTTTCTTTCTCTGAGATTGTTTAATGACAAAACTGATAAGATCATTGTAAAAAGTCAGAAACATAGAAAGTGAAAGATGAAATCCTTCCCAGTCCTAATTTCCGTAATGTTGTCATTTGGTAACAGTTTCTGCAAACTTCAAATGTTGTCTTTACATAGAAAAACACAATTAGGGTTTCTTTTTATAAAAAAAGAAGTCAAATTACCCACCAGTTGCAACTATTTGACTAAAAGATGGATATTTTCTGCATGATTTCAGAACTATACCATTCTTTATAACAGCTGCATAATATTCCACCAAAAAAACCCATGTTGCTAATGTTTATTTAACTATATACTTCTAGAGTTGAGACCTTAGGCACATTGTAGATAACACACACACACACACACACACACACACACACACTAATTGCTGAAAATTCAACTCATGCCATTTTCTCAGGCTTATGATAACCTCTCCATCACACTAAAGGAATTGGGAAGGAAGACAAAACTACAATGTGAAAACAGGTCAAGGTTTCAGTCAGAGGGCCTTGGCTGGGATCAGAAGGGCCTGGTGATCTGAAGTCAGCCCTCAACATCCCTCTACCCTGTTTCTTCAGTGACAAAGCCAACTCCCACAGCAGAAAGGCCACATGCACCAGAGATTCTGATGCAACAAGCAGCCCTCCATAGCATCTCTTTATTCTCTAAGATCCAAGCCTTTTGTGGGGGGCGCAGGTGTTCTTGGGGAATAAACATTCAAAAATATTTCTAAATTCAATATGCTAAAAGGTACAGGTGGGAATGATGAAGAAATGGGAAAATAAGAGATAAGTCTGTCCTCGCAATTTCTTTAGAACTCTAAGGATTGGGGTGTGGGTCTCCAGTACAGAGCCCCTTCTAAGAGCAGATGTTCCTGAGCATTAGCATCTACTTAGCACTATATTTTGAAGACTTAGGCAAATGAGTTGACCAGGTGTCTCTCTTAAAGGAAACAGCTAATCTAAAGATTTTGAAAGCTATAGACCTATGCTGTAGAGAATTCTGGAGAACTTTATGTAACATTTTACAATTTTTCATTACATGTTTCAATCCTTTGGTCTGAGGGAGGTATCTAAGTGGTGATTTAGTGGCAGAGTGTAAAAGCAACAACTGAAACTAAGTTTGCATCATCTTATATCCAGTTCCAGCTAGCAATCATAAAACAGCTCAATACAATTTCCTCACCAACTTCGTGATTCTAAATCCACACTGCCTTAAAAGCAAACATAGATTAAGCACTTGGACTAAAATTAGTACATTTATATTCATTCTCTATGTGCTATTATAAATATGATAGAAGTAAGAAATGTCCTCCTAAAAGGAGGTTCTTACAGGAAGGAGTCCTTTACAGAATAAATACCTTTTTAAATCCCCTGATTTAAATTTAAAGGGAAAGAAGATCTCAGTTCTAATTATGAGTGCATACAGCAAATAAAATAAGCATTAATTAAGGAAACATTCTGAATTTTCAAATTCTTCTCACTTTTGTAACTCTAATTCTAATTCCCACGGTTACCTATTATATATATTGGAAATATGTGGGTGGCACAGGAAGGGAAACATTGTGTTTCTTAATATGGAGTGATTTTGGTATAATCTGTGACTTCAATTTTCCTTTCTCCTGGTCAGGTTCTTTCTCTTCTGCATGGGCAGGTAGTACCCATTCAACATGAGTCACATTCTTTAGAAGAAGGTCCCCATTCCCAGCTGCCATCATAAGAGTCACAGGTGTTCCCCCAGGAAGACCACAAAAAATCCAATCAAAACACAATACAGGAATTTCCTGCCACTTACTCTTCCTTCAGATCTCTTATTTTGTTTCTTAAATGCATGTTGGCATAGGTGAAGGTGTGGCTAGGTCGCTTCCCCTTGTAAATGAAAAGCTGAAAATCCAGTCCTGTATTCTGAGGGAGCCCAGGGCTGAGCAAGGAGGAAACATCCAGGATTCTCCAGGCCTCAATTGCTTAAGGAAAGTAGTTTAAAGGACTTCTATGGGTCTTTGTGGAGGCAAAATGATTGTAGCTGAAACTTTGCCTGTTTATCCATGCTTGAAAGTTAAGAGTTGTCATGTTGCAAAGTGATAAACCCTCTCTTTCCTAGTCAACCAGGGATGTCCCTGGGTCCAGAAAATACACCCAGGAGAGGTTGCGTGGGGTGAGCCAAGAGGTAGTGGGAGATTGACTCTGCTTGGAGCACATATACCCCACTACTTGGGCTTCACAGTCAGTTCTGAATCCTGCGGGCTGAGGAGTCTGTGGGTGGGGGTGGCGGGGGGTGGTCAATGTGAAGGGGAACTGACAGAAGGTGAAGCCAGACTGAACATTCTGGATTTTATCAAGTCATTTTTCACTAGGTAGGGACAGACTAATATGAAAGAAGCAGGTTGTTAGGGCCATGCCAGTCCATCTGTGGTCACCTGACCACATTACCTGGAAGTTCGTTAGGAATGCAGACTCTCAAGCCCATCCCCAGAACTGTGGGATCAGAATCTGCATTTTAACAAGATCCCCAGGGGATTCCTATGCACATAAAAATTGGAGGGGCTTTCTTGGGTCTGGCTAATTATCCCAGACCTACTGTGTCCTTGTTAGTGCCCTCTGCTACCCTTCCCTGTAAAATGAAGCTCTCATCTTCCAGGAAGCTCACTCCCCTGACTCTTCTTTTAGAAGTATAACCAACAAAGTGAATACAGACACATGAATATTATAAATACTTGTGAACAGAACAAAATTTCAAGCCAGCACCCATCTGCAGAAACACTTACCTGCCTCCTCCTTCCTTCTTTCCAAAGCCTGAATCCCTGGTATCTACCTAATGGAAAAGTGACACTCTAGAGAGATTACAAATGGAGGTAGGACAGGATGAGCTACCACAGGCTGCACTCTGGCAAGAATCACTCATGCCAGCTATTTTAAGCTATTTCCCTATCTATTCTGGATCAACACAAGCAAAACACTTCACTCTGGGATTGAGTCCTTGCCGCTGGCAGGTAGACTATTTTTGAGTGAGGATTCCCCTTTGGAAAATGATTTCAGTACTTAAAAATTCCTGAATCACTGGAGATATATGGAGGCTTGTAAACATGAGGAGACTGGAACCTGCCACAGAAGAGGGAGGAAGGGGAGGAAGTAGAAAAAGAAAGGGACTTTATCTCTGTAAGCACATGGCTTTGCCTATTTATATTAGCCTGTATCCCTGACATGTAGCATATAGTAAATACTCATTAAATATTTGCTGAAAGGACCAATAGTAAGTAAAGTCCTCTCCATAGGCACTGCTTAACAGCAGTGGAGCAAGTTGTATGTAGTTCTTTTGTGTTTATACAGAACTCCTGTATCACTTTGAGATGAAAACAAGCTAACAACCACTTCATAAGCCTAAAATTGGAAATTCCAGCCTCACCACCCTCTTTCTGATCTTCATACCTGTCATCCGACTCATCCTTTCATACTTATTCAAAGTTCATTTGTTTATGCAAGTAAGTGACCAGTAGCTCATCAATCTAAATGAGACTGCTTAATTGTCTCCCTGTGTAAGGCAAAGGTTTCCCAAGAAGGCATCCTCAGAGTCTGAGTCTTCAGATCTGTGTATGACTCTCTAGGACTTCTGTGCTTAATGAAGCTCACTGCTTGCCTTTTGGCCTGGAATAACTGAGATTTCCTCCAAAAATAGTATCCAAATGTATGAAATAGCTCCCAGGGCCACAAATGCAGATGTATCTAATTTAAGCATCCCTCAAAGAGAAGTTTATTCTCACATTGACATGTTATTATTGCTATTAAAAGTTGTCCTTTATTTTTACCACTTCCAATTATTTTAATTACTTGCTATAATAGTGCCACATACCAGAAATGTACTAAAAACTAAAGAATGGTGGACAGGATGCCAAGTATATACCAGAAATATTTGTTAAACTCTGGACTCAAATGGACAGAGTGCTGACCTTCTCACAAACCCACACAGATGGGAGTGTAGTTAATCCAACTACTGAGGAAGTCCATAAAGGATGAAGAATCCCTAACAAAAACCAACCTTTCCAACAGCAGTTTAACTTGACGTGCAGAGAAAAAAATTTAAGTGCCAAATTCACCCTAACAGTTCCCCCAAAGATTTCCTCCTGCCCTTGCACCATGCTGAAGCCACCATTTGTGGTTGGCAGGCCTTAGTAAGTTTCTTCTTCCCTCAACTCAAGGCAAAGCACAGTTTACCCCCTATTATTGACAGGAAAAAGTAATATTGGCTTGTTTTTCAGAGCTCAAACCTTTCATTTGTTTGAATGGTGGCTTCCCTAATCTCCTTCAAGCATGAGAACTGAATGAATTCTGTACACTTTATTTTACCAGTTTCCATATCATCGATCTAATTATTGTAGATTTCACCATCAAATAATTTAAAAAGGAATCCTGATGGAAAATGAAACAACTATACTGCAGGAAAAATATAGACTGAAAATAGTCTACCCCTCAAGCACAAGCAGGTTTGTTAACATAGTATTTCTTTCGTTTTATTGTATTGTTTTTATTATTATTTCTTTCCCACATTTTCCTGTGGATCCTGTCAAACATGCAGGTGCACTGAAAGTTAAATAACATTGTATTTTACTTCCCCTCTGCCCACATGCACTTTTCTGGGGTTTTATGGAAGATTATGACACACAAAGTCTTTTCTTCAATCTTTCACAAAAATCTTTGATAAGTCAGTCTTACTTAATTATCTTTTCACTTGTCCTCTTCAAAATAAACTATGAAAATCAGCAAAAGTGTCTGAGGG